>JARQOC010000002.1:734896633-735543531 GCA_033576535.1 Allobates femoralis
CAGTCAAAGTCCGCCTTGCTCCCCCTGGAAGTGGTTTTATTCCCTCCCGTGTAACCTCCCACTGTGTAATCTAGTGTGGGAGTGCTGTTTAATGGGTTCCACCCACCATCCTATGATCCTTCTGCAGCTGGAGTATCTGCACCTCTTTTACGGGTGCAGTACCCCTCTGTGATGCCTGCATAGCGGAGCGCCACACATAGGGGATGTGTGCCACACATAGGGGGCGTGTGCCACGCATAGGGGACGTGTGCCACGCATAGGGGACGTGTGCCACGCATAGGGAACGTGTGCCACACATAGAGGACGTGTGCCATGCACAGGGGACGTGTGCCACGCATAGGGAACGTGTGCCATGCATAGGCAGAGTTGCACTGTCCAATGGTCAATATGAGCCTTTAGGCTCAGGTGGCAAGGAGGCAGGGGGGAGCGGCAGAGCAGAAGGGGGTGGCGCCTGCACCATGCACTTCCTGTGTGACGTGCGCCGGCTGCATAAGGTAAAATCACCAGCGGCGGCTGACAGCACTCTAACCCCCCTCTCCACCTCACCAGCGGCCGCTGACAGCAACCCCCCCACCTTTCCGCGGCCGCCGACAGCACCCCCCACCCCGATCCTCACCTAGGCTCAGGTGGCAGAGAGCCTTGCTGCACCCCTGTGCATAGGGGAAATTAGTCTGAAATGTGTACCGGCAAATATTCTTTTACAAAAAATGCACTGGCATTGCATCAGCTACGCGGGATTGCCCACCACTCACACTTACCCTGCACTCACGTCAAACTCTGTCCTGCACTCATGTCACACTCACCTTGCACTCACCTCACACTTAGCCCCACACTCACCTTGCACTCACATCACACTGTTTCTCTAACGCAAAAGCCGCGTTGTTGATTGGTTGCGACCAGCCAGTCGCGAACAATCAGCGACGCGGGATTTCCATTGCAGCGAAACAGGCACAGTCCGCCCGGTCTCCCGGCCCCCTCCGCTCGTTCTCTTGCCCGCTGCTCACCTGCTCCATGCTCCCTCCCGGCTGCCGCTCCATGCTCCATCTGCCCACCGCTCACCCCGCCATTCTCCTTCTTTTTGTGGCATAGACTCCAGAAATTCAAAGGCCGCGGGGGTGGAGCTACCAAAGGGGGCGTCGTAATGGCCGTGAACAAGGGCACACCCACCACATCAGGGCTATGCGCGTGGATACGCCTATTATGACGCCCCCTGTTAACTCCGCCCCCTGAGGCCTTGGAATTGCTGACGTCTATGCTGGAGGAAGAAGAAGAAGACATGCTAGGGTGAGAGGCGGCTGGACAGAAGCCTGGAGTGGGTAAGAACTGAGGGGGGCCACCGCCGCACACCTGCACCGCCGTACACCCGCACTGCCGTACACCCGCACCGCCGCACACCTGCACCGCCGCAAACCCAAATATTCTATGTCCTGAGACATAAAAGTACACAACACAAATGGGAGATGTTTATTAGCATCTTGAATAGGACCTGTGCACAATATATACCCTATGGGAATAAGCATGCTAGAAATAGGAGGAAACCACTATGGCTAAATAAAGCGGTAAGAGGTGCAATATGTGACAAAAAGAAAGCATTTAGGGAATTAAAGCAAGTAGGTAGTGATGAAGCATTAAATAAATACAGAAAATTAAATAATATCTGTAAAAAGCAAATCAAGGCAGCAAAGATTGAGACAGAGAGACTCATTGCCAGAGAAAGTAAAAAGAATCCCAAAATATTTTTTAACTACATAAATAGTAAGAAACTAAAAAATGATGGTGTTGGCCCCTTTAAAAATAGTCTGGGTGAAATGGTGGATGAGGATGAGTTCAAAGCCAATATGCTAAATGTATCAGATTACTTGGGAAAGGTGTTTTGCGATCCGCGCTGCCAGACTGACTCGCATCAAAGAAGACACTTGTAGATGAAGTGTTAATCAAATCCTTCTTTTATTCACCGACGCGTTTCGGTGCCCACCTGGCACCTTCATCAGGGTTACCTGATGAAGGTGCCAGGTGGGCACCGAAACGCGTCGGTGAATAAAAGAAGGATTTGATTAACACTTCATCTACAAGTGTCTTCTTTGATGCGAGTCAGTCTGGCAGCGCGGATCGCAAAACACCTTTCCCAAGTAATCTGATGCTTCTCCACGTCTGAGTGGTCGGTGAAGGTCCAGCAGCAGCCATCAGGATATAATTCCTAACACGTCTTCAAACCAGTTGTGGGTGACACAACTGGATCAGGTGAGTGAACCCCTGTTGCTCACTGAGTTTACAATTTAGTGTCTAGTGATAAGGGCACTATTGCGCCTCTTGTTCCCCCAACCCCCCCTTTTTAATATGCTAAATGAATTTTTTTCAACAGTATTTACACAAGAAAATCCCATGACAGACAATATGATCAGTGATAACACAAATTCTCAATTAAATGTCACCTGCTTAACCCAAGAGGAAGTACGGCATCGTCTAAAAATCACTAAAATTGACAAATCCCCGGGCCCGGATGGGATACACCCCAGAGTGCTGCAGGAATTAAGTACTGTCATAGATAGACCATTATTTTTAATATTTAAAGATTCCATAATAACAGGGTCTGTACCACAGGACTGGCGTATAGCAAATGTGGTGCCAATATTCAAAAAGGGGACAAAAACTGAACTTGGAAATTATAGGCCAGTAAGCTTAACCTCTACTGTGGGTAAAAGCCTAGAGGGTTTTCTAAGAGATGCTATACTGGAGTATCTGAAGAAAAATAACCTCATGACCCATTATCAACATGGTTTTACGAGGGACCGTTCCTGTCAAACTAATCTAATAAGCTTCTATGAAGAAGTAAGTTCTGGACTGGACCAAGGAAATGCAGTGGATGTGGTGTATATGGACTTTTCAAAAGCTTTTGATACGGTGCCACACAAAAGGTTGATACATAAAATGAGGGAAATGGGGATAGGGGAAAATATGTGTAAGTGGGTTAAGAACTGGCTTAGTGATAGGAAACAAAGGGTGGTTATTAATGGAACACACTCAGAATGGGTCACAGTTATCAGTGGGGTACCACAGAGGTCAGTGTTGGGCCCGCTTCTATTAAATATATTTATTAATGACCTTGTAGGGGGCATACAGAGTAGAATCTCAATATTTGCAGATGACACTAAACTCTGCAGGGTAATCAATACAGAGGAGGACAATTTTATATTACAGGAGGATTTATGTAAACTAGAAGCTTGGGCTGCTAAATGGCAAATGAGCTTTAATGGGGATAAATGTAAAGTCATGCACTTGGGCAGAGGAAACAAAAGGTATAATTATGTGCTTAATTGTAAAACACTGGGCAAAACTGTCACTGAAAAAGACCTGGGTGTATGGGTAGATGACAAACTCACATTTAGTGGCCAGTGTCAGGCAGCTGCTGCAAAGGCAAATAAAATAATGGGATGCATTAAAAGAGGCAGAGATGCTCATGAGGAGAACATAATTTTACCTCTATACAAGTCACTAGTGCGACCACACTTAGAATACTGTGTACAATTCTGGTCTCCGGTGTATAAGAAAGACATAGCTGAACTAGAGCGGGTCCAGAGAAAAGCGACAAAAGTCATTAGAGGACTAAGGGGTCTGCAATACCAAGACAGGTTATTAAACTTGGGGTTATTTAGCTTGGAAAAACGAAGGCTTAGGGGTGATCTTATAATAAAGAGAATTTTGTTTACGTACCGTAAATTCTTTTTTCTTTAATCATCAATGGGAGACCCAGACAATGGGGTTTAGGGCACTGCCCTCCGGAGGTCACACTAGGTACTACAAGTTTGTAGACACCGCCCCCTCCGCTTATAAACCCCTACCGCAGGGAACATCCTCAGTTTGGTCCATAAGCTGCGAGGAGACAAATAAACCACACCCGAAACGTCGGGAAGAAACCGTGTACAAACGGATCCAACAACCCGGATAACACTGTCCCAACAGGGAACAGAACCAATGCAAAACATGCAACGGAACAACTGGGTGGGTGCTGGGTCTCCCATTGATGATTAAAGAAAAAAGAATTTACGGTACGTAAACAAAATTCTCTTTTTTCTGGTCATCATAATGGGAGACCCAGACAATGGGGATGTCCTAAAGCAATACCCCAGGGCGGGAAGAGTTCCTCAACAGACGGATAACACATGGTCCCCCTCAAAGGTGGGCAACCGCCGCCTGGAGGACCCGCCTGCCCAAACTTGCCTCTGCGGAGGCATGAGCATGCACCATATAGTGCTTAGAGAAAGTATGCAGGCTGGACCAAGTGGCCGCCTGACACACCTGTAGAGCCGAAGCTCGATGTCGCAAAGCCCAGGAGGCACCGACAGCTCTGGTAGAGTGAGCCTTCAATCCCACCGGGAGAGGCAGACCAGAAGACCTGTAAGCCTCTTGAATGGGAGCCTTGATCCATCTGGCCAAGGTTGACCTAGATGCCGCGGACCCCTTACAGCGACCTGTCGTAAGGACAAATAAGGAATCCGAACTCCGGAAGGAGGCAGTCCTGGACACATAAATGCGGACAGCCCTCACGAGATCCAGAGTATGGAGATCGCGCTCAACCTGATGAACGGGAGCGGGGCAAAATGATGGGAGAACAATCTCCTGGTTCAGATGAAAAGTGGAAACCACCTTTGGCAAGAATTCTGGCCGCGGGCGTAACACCACCTTGTCTTGGTGAACCACCAGGAAGGGTGACTTGCACGATAGTGCAGCCAATTCTGAGACCCTTCTCAGAGACGTAATCGCCACCAGAAAGACCACTTTCTGGGATAGACGAGATAGTGAAATGTCTCTCAGTGGCTCAAACGGCGGTTTCTGCAGTGTCGCCAGGACCATGTTAAGGTCCCAAGGGTCCAGTGGCCGCCTGTAGGGCGGAACCACCCGAGACACCCCCTGCAGAAATTGACGGACCCTGGGAAGGAGCGCCAAGCGCCTGTCAAACAGCACTGAAAGAGCTGACACTTGACCCTTCAGGGAGCCGAGAGATAAACCCAATTCCAACCCCGACTGTAGGAAAGCCAACAATGTCGGTATGGATAAGGGCCACGGGGACCGGCCACTCGAGGCACACCAGGTAAAGAAAATCTTCCACGTTCTGTGGTATATCTTCCTGGAAACAGGCTTCCTAGCCCGAGTCATAGTGGCGACTACCGCAGGAGAGAAGCCTCTGGATGTCAACAGCCAGGCCTCAAGAGCCATGCAGTCAATCTGAGGGCCCTGGAATTGAGATGGAAGAATGGGCCTTGCGCGAGTAGATCTGCGCGTTCCGGAAGAGCCCACCGGTGTCCGCCTGACAGTCGCCACAGGTCCGGATACCAGGACCTCCTGGGCCAATCCGGAGCCACTATAATGGCTACCCTGCATTCCGACCTGATCTTCCACAGAACCCTGGGAATCAGAGCCAGAGGCGGGAACACATACGGTAGATGGAATCTGGACCAACTCAGGATCAGGGCGTCTGCCCCCAGAGACTGAGGATCCCAGGATCTCGCCATGTAATGCGGCACCTGATGATTCAGCCGCGAGGCCATCAGATCCACGTCCGGAGTGCCCCATCTGCTGCAGATGTCCTGGAAGACGTCTGGATGAAGAGACCACTCTCCGGCGTCCATCCCCTGCCGGCTCAGGTAGTCGGCCTCCCAGTTCTCGACCCCTGGGATGTGAACTGCGGAGATTAGGCAGTCGTTGTCCTCCACCCAAG
The DNA here is from genome assembly GCA_033576535.1 of Allobates femoralis. Classification (NCBI taxonomy): domain Eukaryota; kingdom Metazoa; phylum Chordata; class Amphibia; order Anura; family Aromobatidae; genus Allobates; species Allobates femoralis. The sequence continues at coordinate 734,902,350 of JARQOC010000002.1, forward strand.
ATAGAATGCGGTGGACTTCGGCGAGGGCCTGAGCACTTCTGGTCCCTCCCTGATGATTTATATAGGCGACGGCCGTCGCATTGTCGGACTGAACCCGAATGGGTTGCCCTGACAGGAACTTCTGAAACGCCAGGAGCGCCAGATAGACCGCCTTGATCTCCAGCACGTTGATCTGCAACGTCGACTCCGACGGAGTCCAGAGGCCTTGAGCCCTGTGGTGTAAGAACACCGCACCCCAGCCCATGAGGCTGGCGTCGGTGGTCACCACTAACCATGACGGTTTGAGGAAGGACCGTCCCCGCGACAAGTGACGGGGCTGGAGCCACCACTGTAAGGAATCCCTGGTCGGTCGGGAAAGAGCCACCAGCCGATTCAGAGAGATCGTCCTCTTGTCCCATCTGCGAAGAATCTCCAGCTGGAGAGGACGGAGGCGAAACTGCGCAAAAGGCACTGCCTCTATTGCAGCTACCATGCGCCCCACCAGCTTCATCAATACCCGTAGGGATGATTGTGGTGACAGGAGGACTGCTTGCACTCCTGATTGGATCGCCATCTGTTTGACTCGTGGCAGAGACACTAGGGCTGAGTCCATGTGGAAGTCCATGCCCAGATATGTCAGTGACTGGGTCGGAACCAGGGTCGACTTCTTGATATTGAGAAGCCACCTGAACTGTTCCAGAGACTTCATGGTTACCTCCAGGCTTTGCCGACAAAGGTGTTCCGATGGCGCCCTGACCAGCAGGTCGTCCAGATAGGGTATTACGGCGTGCCCCTGCACGTGCAGGAGAGCCATCATGGATGCCATCACTTTTGTGAACACCCTCGGTGCCGAGGCCAACCCGAACGGCAGCGCCACAAATTGGAAGTGTTCTTCCCCCACTGCGAATCTCAACCAGCGCTGATGAGCCGGCGCAATGGGCACGTGAAGGTAAGCGTCTCGGATATCTATGGACGCTAGGAAGTCCCCCTGTGACACAGCTGCGATCACGGAGCGCAGGGATTCCATACGGAACTTCCGAACCAACACGTGATGGTTGAACAACTTTAGGTCCAGAACCGGGCGGAAGGAGCCGTCCTTTTTTGGGACAATGAAGAGGTTGGAGTAAAAACCCCGAAACCTCTCCCCGGAAGGTACCGGAACCACCACTCCGTCCCTGCGGAGACCCTCCAACACCAGGTGAAAGGCCTGAGCCTTTTCTGGGGATGGGACCGACCGATGGAATCGGGGTATCGGCTTTGACGTCAGCTCTATCCTGTAACCTCGCGAGACCACGTCTCGAACCCACTGATCTTGAACGTGAAGTAGCCACCTGTCCTGAAAACGAGACAGGCGACCCCCCACCTGTGGGGAGGCAGGAAGGGAGAGAGAGTCATGTAGAGGCGGGTTTGGGGGTGGCAGCCGCTGCCCCCGCCGGCTCCTTTGGACGACTCTTAGAGCGCCACTGAGAAGCGAAGCTTGCCCCCTCGGTCCGTGCGAGCGGACGGTGCTGATGACTGTGAGCTGGAACGAAAGGACCACTGCTTTGGGTTCCTCTTAACGGTGTACCGTGGCTTAGGTTTATTCTGCGGGATCTTAGACTCAGCAGAATCCTTTATCAGCTTGTCCAGTTCGGTGCCAAACAGCCTGTCACCAGAGAACGGAAGATTCTGCAAAATCTTCTTAGACGTGGCATCTGAGTCCCAAAGACGCAGCCACAACAACCTGCGAATCGCAATAGCATTGGCCGAAGCCACAGCTGAGCGAGTGGCAGTTTCCAAAGTCGCCGTCCTGGCATAGTCCGCATAGGCCTTTGCCCTTTCGGTAAGCGCCAGGACCTCTGGACTGGACCTTGCCAGGTCAGAGATACCATCCAAGCAGGTAGTAATCGCTTGTAAGGTCCAGACCGTGGCAAAATTAGGGGCAAATGAAGACCCCACAGCCTCATAGGAAGACTTGGCGAGTTGCTCGACCTGTCTATCAGTCGCATCCTTCAGCGAGGAGCTATCAGAGGCAGAGAAAAGGGAGCGTGCCGCAATCCTGGTCATGGAAGCGTCCACCTTCGGGGACTGCGACCATTCCTGAAGCACCTCCTGGGGGAAGGGGAAGCGATTGTCCTTGGGTTTGCGGACATAACGCCGCCCAGGATGTAACCTGGGAGCTCTAACCACCCTTCCAAAATTAGTGTGGTCCATGAAGGAGCCACTTGGTCTAGCCTCCGGCCGCAGCCATTGATAGACCTCCTTCGGTTGAACAGTCACCTCCTCAGGGGGCGTCACGAGACGTAAGGCCTCGTTGATAGAGGACACCAGATCCTCAACCCCGTCTGGTGGTTCAGACACAGACACAGACCCGAGAGTCGAACCCCCATCATCTTCCTCACCATCAGAGGAACGCTCCTCCTCAGAGAGAGCCTGGAGCTCGGGTGAATCCTCACGACGAGCCCGCTTAAGGGGTCTCGCAGCAGAAGAGGGAGACACCCGGGGGTAACTGGAAGGAGTAGCTGGGCTTTCCAGCCTCCTATTGAGTGCCTCCAGGGACTGCGACATGGAGGACAGCTGGGACAACAGAGATTCATTGATCTTATTCTGAGTTTCCCATGGCCCTGGGATCACCTGAACCTCAGGGTACAGCACCGGAGCTGCTGAGTCAGCAGTGTCAGTCCGGGCCTCTGGGCGTCCGCAGTTATTGCAGGAGCCCTCCACCAGAGTCCCACTGCATGTAGCACAGGTAATGGTGGCATCTGCCGCCTTAGCAGCACGCTTCCTAACTGAGGACATCGCCACAGCAGGGGAAATAAGCCAAATTGTGCAGACAAAACCGGGAATCCCGGTGGCTTACCGACCGCAGCGAAGCAGTAGGAGGAAGCGGTGTGTGTGTGTGTGACCTCCGCGAGAGCTTCCGGTCTCCCCTGGAGTGCAAACGCACGCTGCAGACAGATCCCAGCCGGGAAGTGAGGGGTAAAGATGGCCGCCGACAGTGAAACTGTGGGCGGCGCCGAAAACACGCGGGAAGCACACACACACGCCCATCGATGATGTCACCGCACGGGCTGCTTCCCATCCTCCAAGCAGCCTCAGTATGAAGGCGCCAGAGCCCGCAGCGCGGGAAGTAGTGTAAAATACAACACACTGACTGCGTGCACAAACAAACCTCCGCAGCCTACAGCCTCAGCCCCTGTGACACACAGGGCGGTCAGCCAGGGTGACCCCAGCACAGGGTACACCTCCAGATCCGCGGACCCGAGAGTAACGCGCGGTCTGAGTGTCAGGACACATAAAGTGACAGACACTACCCCCAGGCACACAGGAGACACAGAGTGCCTCAGTGCCGGTCCGGTCTGTAAGCACCATTTAGGGAGGCCTCGGACGGGGGTTCAGCACCAGTCCGGAGTGTAAGCACCATTTAGGGAGGCCTCGGACTGGGCTGGCTCCAGTCCGGTCTGTAAGCACCATTTAGGGAGGCCTCGGACGGAGCGGAGCTGTGCAAGGCTCCCATCTCCCACTCTCCAGAGCCCCCCAGAGAGGGATGGAAAGGAGCGCAACAGGGTACCGGGAGAACACAAAGTGTCCAGGCTCTAGGCCCTCCGGTACCTCCACCTGCGTGTTCCACAAGGGTGAGCGGGGAGGCTGTCGCAGGTCCCGACTGGAACCTTTTTACCTTGTCTTCAGACGCCATCACGTAAGTTGTGAGAATGCAGTGAAGTGCAAGCAAAGCGTGATCCTCCGAGCACACTAAGTTTAAAACTGAGGATGTTCCCTGCGGTAGGGGTTTATAAGCGGAGGGGGCGGTGTCTACAAACTTGTAGTACCTAGTGTGACCTCCGGAGGGCAGTGCCCTAAACCCCATTGTCTGGGTCTCCCATTATGATGACCAGAAAAATGTATAAATATATGAGGGGACAGTACAGAGACCTTTCTAATGATCTCTTTACTCTTAGGCCTGAGACTGGGACAAGGGGGCGTCCTCTACAGAGACGGGGACAAGGGGGTGTCCTCTACGTCTGGAGGGAAGAAGGTTTAATCATAATCACAGACGTGGATTCTTTACTGTAAGAGCAGTGAGACTATGGAGCTCTCTGCCACATGATGTTGTAATGAGTGAGTCACTACTAACATTTAAGAAGGGCCTGGATGCCTTTCTTGAAAACTATAATATTACCAGTTATATATACTAGATTCTTTGATAGGGCGTTGATCCAGGGAATTAGTCTGATTGCCGTATCTGGAGTCAGGAAGGAATTTTTTCCCCAATGTGGAGCTTAGTGTTGCCACATGGGTTTTTTTTGCCTTCCTCTGGATCAACATGTTAGGCTATGGGGGGAACTAGATGGACTTAAAGTCTTCCTTCAACCTTAAAAACTATGTTACTATGTAGAATACCCGATGCGTTAGAATCGGGCCACCATCTAGTCAATATAATAAGCGGTATAACACATAATGTTCTGTCTCATAATGAATATTATTATTGTTAAAAGATGTATAACAGGAAACACTAACTGGCACATGTAATGGATATGTGAGCACATTAGCACTTTCACTGTATCAGATGTAAGTTGATTAGTGGATGTAGTAATGATTGTAAAGAGGTGATATGTATAAGAACTTGGGCTATAGTTTGTGATTGCTTGACAAAAGGCGAGGGGGCCTGAAACGTAGCCTGTGCCCTGAACTTGAAGCCAATAAAGGCATAAGATGACATCCTAATGGAGTGCTGCCGCTGAATTCTTTATATCGTATGTATATAGTGCTGTGAAGGGAGCCAAGCTGAATCTGCACCCGAAGGCATTGCTGCTCATAAAGCTTTGTGATCTATCTATCTATCTATCTATCTATCTATCTATCTATCTATCTATCTATCTATCTATCTATCCATCCATCCAAATGATAGGAGCACACTGGTTAAGCCAATACATGCAGACAATTATGTTTCTAGATGTTACTTGGAGAAAAAATAAAAAATAAAAAGTGTTCTCAAAAAAACTCAGATAATTTTTTTTTAGTTTTTTTATGGTTCTTAGCGCATGCATTGGCCAATATATGCCTGCCCTTCAACCACTTCACGGTGACCATAATTCTGAAGGGTCCCTATCTACTCTATCTATCTATCTATCTATCTATCTATCTATCCATCCCTCTATATATCTATCCATCAATCCTTTCATCTATCTAGCTATCTATGTATCTATCTATCTATACATCAAAATGATAGCAGCACACTGGTTAAGCCAATACATGCAGACAATGTTGTTTCTAGATGTTACTTTGAGAAAAAATAAATGTTTTCTCAAAAAAACTCAAATAATTACTTTTTTGTTTTTTTTATGGTTCTTAGCACATGCATTGGCCAATACATGCCTGCCCTTCAACCACTTCACGGTGACCATAATTCTGAAGGGTCCCTATCTACTCTATCTATCTATCTATCTATACATCAAAATGATAGCAGCACACTGGTTAAGCCAATACATGCAGACAATGATGTTTCTAGATGTTACTTTGAGAAAAAATAAAAGTTTTCTCAAAACAACTCACGTAATTTTTTTTTTTTTTTATGGTTCTTAGCGCATGCTTTGGCCAATATGTTCCTGCCCTTCAACCACTTCACGGTGACCATAATTCTGAAGAGTCCCTGTCTACACTAAAAGTCTCTCTCGTACCCTAAGCTGAAGAGCTTAAGGAAGTGCTGTCTGTTTTTTTCTTCATCTATATATCTATCTATCTATCCTCCTTCATCCCTCTATCTATCCACCATAATCCTCCCTCTTCTATCTATCTATCTATCTATCTATCCATGCATCCTCATCCCTCTATCTATCCATCCATCCATCCATCCATCTTCCTCTCCATCCTACTATCTATTTATCTATCCATGCATCCTTCCATCCAGGGGCGGACTGGCCCGGCGGGAGATCGGGAGATCCCCCGGGGGGCCCCGACACTTTTCAGCCCCGTCCACTTAGCCACGCCCCCATCACACCCCCCCCCCCAGGCCCTGCAGGTAGATGTGCGACAGTGTGAGGCCCCCCTCCGGTACTATCACTAATCATATCGGCGCACGGCCGATATGATTAGTGATTATGGTCTTGTCTTGCAGCAGCAAAGCACGGAGAGAGCTCTCCGTGCTTTGCCTGCTGTTGCGGTGCCGCCCAGCCTCCTCTGCGCAGCGCGACATTGCCGGCGCGTGCGCAGATGGAGACAGCCTCAGCCTGCGATGACTGCCTCCATCCAGGCTGTGTGTGCAGCGCAGGTGCCGGCAGCGTCGCTGAGGAGAGGGACCCGCCATCGCCCCTGTAGACAGGCCCGGGAATCGGGGTGACTATAAAGGCGGGGGGAACCAGGGGAAGGAGGCTTGGGTTAGGGGGCGGGGGGGGTGTTAGGTCGTCCTGGTAACTGAGTGACTGAGGAGCCCCCATTCTGCCATAATAGATGGGCTCCTCAGCCATCAGCCTGGGTTCTGGGGGTCCCAGACCGTGCTGCAGCCTCCACCATCCAGTCTCACCTGCTGGGGGCCTGTAGTGCTGTGCAGCATTTAGTGTGAGGAGATGCTGCTGCTGCTTCTACTACTGCCCCCAGCATGGTGCCCTCTGGGAGGTCCCACAGGGCATCACAGGCATGAAGCAAACACTGTGGGAGCTCCCTGATGGCACCACACTGGGGCGCGGTGAGAGCCTAACCTCACGGAGCCCCATGATCTCTATGTGCGCCTATGTGTGGGCCCCATAATCTCTATGTGCGCCTATGTGTGGGCCCCATAATCTCTATGTGCGCCTATGTGTGGGCCCCATAATCTCTATGTGCGCCTATGTGTGGGCCCCATAATCTCTATGTGCGCCTATGTGTGGGCCCCATAATCTCTATGTGCGCCTATGTGTGGGCCCCATAATCTCTATGTGCGCCTATGTGTGGGCCCCATAATCTCTATGTGCGCCTATGTGTGGGCCCCATAATCTCTATGTGCGCCTATGTGTGGGCCCCATAATCTCTATGTGCGCCTATGTGTGGGCCCCATAATCTCTATGTGCGCCTATGTGTGGGCCCCATAATCTCTATGTGCGCCTATGTGTGGGCCCCATAATCTCTATGTGCGCCTATGTGTGGCCCCATAATCTCTATGTGCATCCTATGTGTGGGCCCCATAATCTCTATGTGCGCCTATGTGTGGGCCCATAATCTCTATGTGCGCCTATGTGTGGACCCCATAATCTCTATGTGCGCCCTATGTGTGGGCCCCATAATCTCTATGTGCGCCTAGTGTGGGCCCCATAATCTCTGTGCGCCTAGTGTGGCCCCATAATCTCTATGTCCTATGGTGGGCCCCATAATCTCTATGTGCGCCTATTATGGCCTCATGATGATCTCTATGTCACCTCTGTGTAGGCCCCATAATCTCTATGTGCCCCTGTGTGGGCCCCGTAATCTGTATGTACGCCTCTGAGTGGCCCCATGATGATCTCTATGTACACATCTGAGTGGCCCTATGATCTCTATGTACGCCTCTGAGTGGTCCCCATGATGATCTCTATACACGCCCGTGGGCCCCTAATCTGTATGTGCACCTCTGTGTGGGCCCCATAATCTCTATGTACGCCTCTGGTGGTCCCCATGATGATCTCTATGCAGCCACCTGAGTGAGCCCCGTAATCTCTATATACGCCTCTGTGTGGCCCCGTATGATCTTATGTATGCATCTGTGTGGGCCCATGATCTCTATGTGCGCCCTGAGTGGGCCCGTAATCTGTATGTACGCCTCTGTGTGGGCCCCATGATGATCTCTATGTATGCATCTGAGTGGGCCCCGTGATCTCTATGTGCGCCCCTGAGTGGGCCCCGTAATCTGTATGTACGCCTCTGTGTGGGCCCCATGATGATCTCTATGTATGCATTGAGTGGGCCCCATGATCTCTATGTGCGCCCCTGAGTGGGCCCCGTAATCTGTATGTACGCCTCTGTGTGGGCCCCATGATGATCTCTAGTATGCATCTGAGTGGGCCCCGTGATCTCTATGTCCCCCTGAGTGGGCCCCGTAATCTGTATGTACGCCTCTGTGTGGGCCCATGATGATCTCTATGTGCGCCCCTGAGTGGGCCCGTAATCTGTATGTACGCCTCTGTGTGGGCCCCATGATATCTCTATGTACGCTCTGAGTGGCCCCATGATCTCTGTGCGATCCCTGAGTGGGCCCATGATTTTTATACACGCCCCTGACTGTGCCCCATGTTATCTATGTATGCCTATGATTCGGCCCCATGATCTTTATGTACGCACCTGATTGGGACCCATATCCGCCCCTTATGCGGTCCCTGTAATCTCTATGTGGCCCTGAGCCTCGCCTCCATGTGACAGTAGTACAAGCAGCATCTCATCTCCATAGTGTGGCATTCACACTACATGCTGCACTGTACAGGACTCCCAGCCAGCAGCAGAACGAATGAGAAGGTAACTGCCTGGGACCCTTAGCCAAGGCTGGCAGGACATACGACTGGGCAATGGCCATGATTATCATGGCCATTGGCCAGCATGTTATGCCAGCCTCTGGTGGTACTATCATGCATTCCCATTGCCCAATATGTCCTGCCAGCATCTGTGGTACTATCATGCCCACCTAGCATGTCCTGACAGTCACTGGTGGTAGTACTAGCATGATAGTACCACAGAGGCAGGCAGTACATACTGGGCAATGGGCATAATAGTGCCATAAAGGCTGGAAAGACATACTGGGCAATGTGTGCGTTCAAATAAAGATGTGGTATTAGATTAGCGCTACAAACCACTCCAGGCGATCGTTCTGTATAAATTACCTTAAAGCTTTATTCAATCGATGTAGAATGCCCAGTCTCCACAACGCGTTTCGGCGCTAATTGCGCCTTTCTCAAGTGTAAGAAAGGCGCAATTAGCGCCGAAACGCGTTGTGGAGACTGGGCATTCTACATCGATTGAATAAAGCTTTAAGGTAATTTATACAGAACGATCGCCTGGAGTGGTTTGTAGCGCTAATCTAATACCACATCTTTATTTGAACGCACACGTATCCTCCCATTGGGAAGTGTGGTATTCAGCAGCTGGGCACCCAGGACGCATCAGACGTCAATCACCACTTCTTTGGAACAAGCACGAGAATCAGCAGCGTGTGTATATTGGAAATCACGCTCATCCCTGCTTGCAGCACACCGGCTGATGTGGAAACCCTTTGGGGTAACAAATCAGTGCATAAACTAGTTGTGCGGTCAGCACAACTAGAGAAGGTGAGCCCTAGATATATTTAACCGCTCCCATGCCATAAACATCAGCAGTTTGGCGCAACATTGTTTTTGTTTCTTATATTATACTGGGCAATGGGCATGATAGTACCATCAGTAGACTGACTAGGTGTTATCCAGGACTCTGTTCCCCTCTTCGCAGCTGTTAACATTGCGTTTATGCAGTGCATTGCAACGGATCCGTTGCAAATCAGCACAAAAGCAATGTACCGTAGACTTGCATTGCAAAAATGCATTCTAACGCTTGCAAAAATAGCCATGAGTTTGAAAGTGTGCATTATTTGCAATGCACAGGAAACACAGTCGGCGGCTGGAGGCCAGCTGAGCGCTTCTATCACTTACAGGTGTGTTCCACTGTTATTTTGTGCCTGCTCATCTCTGTCAGCAGACATATTGTCTGATTGCAAAGATGTAGCAGAGCTGAAGACAGAAGACCTGTGGATTATATCAGAGCAAGGATTTTTTTTATTTATTAAAGATGGAGTCCCTAAATGCGTTTGAGTTTTATTAAACATTTATTTTCTCTGTGTTGTGTTTTTTTTCTGTTTACTAGAAATTCATGGTAGCCATGTCTAGTTTGGCATGATGCCATGAATTTCCGGGTTAGTACCAACTGATAATACACAGCTGGTACTAACCCCTTTATTACCCAGCGTGCCACCCCCCACCAGGGCCACTGGAAGAGCCAAATAAAGCGCCTGGAAATGGCGCTAAGATGACTGCGCCAATTCCAGGGGTGGCTGTGGGCTGCCGGTTTCAGCATCGGGGGCCCAGAATGCTTGGGCCTTACCATGCTGAGAATCCCAGCCCCCAGCTGCCGATCAAAATATGGCGGGAGCCCACTCCATTTTTTTTTTTAATAATATATAAAAAAAAATTGGGCTTTCCTGACTTTTGATCACCATCCAAGGTAAAGCCAGGCAGCTGGGGGCGGCAGGCCATAGCTGTCCGCTTTATCTGTGGTGAGAATCAAAAATTCTGCAGAGCGCTATGTCATGTTTTTAAAAATTATTTATTTTCACACTTCTATATGTGACAGACCTCAACAGCCAATCACAGATGCGGTCAAAGAGGATGGGCATCTGTGATTGACTGTTCGAGTAATCTACAACCAGCCCATACATTCTAGTACGGTACTATGTATGGGCTGCGTTCAGGTTACTCAAGCAGCCAATCACAGATGCCCATTCTCTGTGTCAGTGTCTGTGATTAGCTGTTGGGCCTGTCACACATATAGAAGTGTGAAAATAAATCCAAAAAAAAACATGACGTAGCGCTTTGCAGATTTTTTGATTCTCAGTGCAGATAAAGCAGACCGCTACGGGCTGCCACCTCCAGCTGCCTGGCTTTACCTTGTCTGGCAATCAAAAGACAGAGAAGCCTAATATTTGTTTTAAAATGATTTCACTTTTTTTTGGAAAAAACATGCGTTTGCTGCCGCCATATGTTGATCGCCAGCCAGATAAAGCAAGGCAGCTGGGGGCTGGGATTCTCAGCATGGTAAGGCCCAAGCGTTCTTGGCCCCCCACGCTGAAAATCGGAGCCCGCAGCCACCCCTGAAAATGGTGCCTTCATCATAGCATCATGTCCAGACCTTTCTCCGGGTCTTCCAGTGGCCCTGGTGGGGGGTGGCACGCTGGGTAATAATGGGGTTAGTAGCAGGTTTGTATTATCAGCTGGTACTAAGCCTGAAATTCATGTCGTCACGCCAAATTAGACATGGCCACCATGAATTTCTAGTAAACAGGAAAAAAAAACACAACACAGAGAAAATAAATGTTTAATACAAATCAAACACAAAACACAGGGACTCCATCTTTAATTAAAAGAAAATACCTTCACAGGTCTTCTGACCTCAGCTTTGCTACATCTTTGCCATCAGACAAATATGTCTGCTGACAGAGATGAGTAGGCACAGAATGACACTGGAGCAATGTTACTGTGTAGTGCGGCACTATGTCGTTTTTTTTTGTCATTTCATGTAGTGTAGAAATCGTGGCAAAAGTGTGGATTGTGCTCTGGAAGTGATTAGTTGTAGATAACTGTTATTTTCTGCAGAGTTAGGTCCTACATAGAAGATGTGATATCGGTCGGCAACAGATAAAGAACCTAGAGACATCACTGGTGAGTTTGTTTATTACCTATACACACACACTGACACTATACACAGAGCTCCTGTGTATAATGTCCTTGGTGATCATTATATTACCTGTACACTGACACTATATACAGAGCTCCTGTGTATAATGTCACTGGTAATCTCTACATTATCTTTACACTGACTCTATATACAGAGCTTTTTACATTTTCATTATCGGTCACTATCTGGTGCCATTATGTGCTCTGGTCATGGCTTGGCGGGATTTGTTCCTTGTATATGGTATTAGGCCAGCTTCACACCACGGTGTGATCAGGTCTGGGGCTGTCCGGTGTGAACCCGACAGCCCCTGGACCCGATTTTCACACAATGCAGCCCTATGGTGCCGGACAGGGCTGGATGGCAGCTATTTGCCATCCTGTTTTGTCCCTGTCTGGCAGCATCAGGCTGCAAACGATTTTTGCCCTGGACACAAAAACGGAGCATGCAGCATTTTTGTGTCCGGGGTGAAAAATGTAAGCAAACCGGATCCTGCCAGATTCTCCCAGATCCAGCATGATCCGGCCCCCCTAACATGAGAGTCAATGGGGCGCCAAATCGCGTCGGACCTGACAGAGTGTGTCAGGTTCCTGGACGCCGGCTGCTGGAGTTCAACGTGAGCTTCGCTGAACTTCAGCACCAGGAGCTGTCCCCTGTGAAGAGGTTCAGCACCATCATGCAGAGGTTTGCCAGAGAAAGAAAGTTGAGCATTTGGTGACTTCAGTATTTATAAGACAAATCCAGGATTACCTCTGCTTGCTTTACTCCTGGTTTTGTCTTAGGCCGGCTTCACACCACGGTTTTACCCCTGTCAGGCTGTGTCCGGTGCTTTGCAGGAGGCACCGGACACAGCCTGACAGGTCCGGACAAATAGAAGCGGAGGGTTAATATGCCCTCCGTTCCTGTTTGTAGCCAGATTCTGCTTCAGGAGCTGTCCCCTACTGAAATGGTGCTGAACATCTTCACAGGGGGCAGCTCCTGGTGCTGAAGTTCAGAGGAGCTCACGCTGAACTGCAGCAGCTGGCGTACGGCAACCTGACAGACTTTCTGTCAGGTCCAGCACGATCCGGCGCCCCATAGACTCTCATGTTAGAGGGTGCCGAATCATGTTAGGGGGTGCCGGATCGTGCTGGAACCGGAAGAATCCTGTAGGATCTGGTTTGCTTAAATTTTTCGCCCCGGACACAAAAATTATGCAAGCTCCGTTTTTGTGTCCAAGGCAAAAATCGTTTACAGCCTGATGCTGCCGGACAGGGACAAAACCAGATGGCAAATAGCTGCCATCCGGCCCTGTTCAGCACCACAGGGCTGCATTATGTCAAAATTGGGTCCGGGGCTGTCTGATTCATATCGGACAGCCCCGGACCTGATCACAACATGGTGTGAAGTCGGCCTTACAAATACTGAGGTACAAAACTCACCAAATACTCAACGTGCCACATTCTTCTGATGGTGCGGACTCCACCAATAAATAAGTGATCACATTCCTAACCTGTGCACAGGGGCGGACTGGCCCAGGTTGCAGGGAGGCATTTGCCCCCCAGGCCGGTGATTTAGTCCTAGTTTAGAGCCGCCCCCTCAGAGAGAGCGGCTGCACGGGACCCGGGACGCAGCAGGCAGGACGTGGGCGTCAGCGTGGAGGCTAACTGTGACCTGGGATTGGCGTGGCAGCAGGCAGGCTTGTGAAGCAGCGCAGCACCCACATGCTCTTCAGTTGGCCTCTGTAGTGGTAGCACCCATCCCCCCGGTCTTCAGTTGGCCACCGGCTAGAAAAAGTCAACTACCCCCCAGGGCAAGATCTGCCAGCCAGCTCCTGCCTGTGCATCGCTGATAACTTGTTGTCACCAAAAAATCCAAATTAATGCAAACTACAATTATGATACATCGCAGTAATGGTGAGCGCACAGTGGTGTGCAGGAGCCGTCTGTGTTTTACAGTCCATGCTGTCCACGCTACACTATAATAGGTATAACGCATAACAGGTATTTGCATATAGCTGAAAAATGGGTGGGCCCGGGTGGGTGGGCCCCTGGAGTCAATTTTCCTGGTGGGCCCCAGTCACCCCAGTCCGGCGCTGCTTCCATCCCTCTATCTATCTATTTATATATCTATCCATCCATCCTTCCATGCCTCAATTTATCTATTTATATATCTAAGTCCAAAAAAGTCCTTTGTCAAGCTTCTGGTGAGGCCGAAACGTTGCACCACTGAGGGCCAAATAAAATTTGTCCACTTTTTTTTGATTTTCTGGATGTGCTGCCTGTTTTTTTGGACTTATATACTACGTTGAACACCGTATGCAGGAAGTATTAGCACCCATTTTTGGTTTGAAGTTTGTGCTGATTCCTTTTTTGTACTTTATTTATATATCTATCTATCCATCCATCTATCCATGCCTCTATTTATTTATATATCTATCCATCCACCTTCCATCCCTCTATTTATATGATCTATTCATCCATCATCCTTCTATCCATCTATTAGGGGTTCAACATGCGGCTGCGGGCGCATGCAGCCCCTGGGTGTGTCCCTGTGTGGCCCCCGGCACCATGGACAATTGGACCATGTGGCTGGCGGTCAGTCCATGGGGCCGTCGCGGTCTCGCTATAATATTACTTCGGCCTTAGTGCTATGAGTGCCTGTGAGTGTTTGTGAGTGCCTGTGAGGTGGTGCCTGTGAGTGTGTGCCTGTGAGAGTGAGTGCCTGTGAGAGTGAGTGCCTGTGAGAGTTTGTGTGCCTGTGAGAGTGTGCCTGTGAGGTGGCCTGTGAGAGAGTGCCTGTGAGGTGAGTGCCTGTGAGAGTGAGTGCCTGTGAGTGTGGTGCCTGTGAGTGTGATGCCTGTGAGTGTGTAGTCCTGTGAGTGTGAGTGCCTGGAGTAGTGAGTGCCTGTTGAGATGTGAGTGCCTGTGAGAGTGAGTGCCGTGAGAGTGAGTGCCTGTGAGTGTAGTGCCTGTGAGTGTGATGCCTGTGAGGTGAGTGCCTGTGAGTGTGTGCTGTGAGATGTGAGTGCCTGTGAGTGAGTGCCTGTGAAGTGAGTGCCTGTGAGAGTGAGTGTCTGTGAGTGAGTGCCTGTGAGTGAGTGCCTGTGAGAGTGAGTGCCTGTGAGAGTGAGTGCCTGTGAGAGTGAGTGCCTGTGGAGTGAGTGCCTGTGAGAGTGTGTGCCTGTGAGTGTGAGTGCCTGTGAGAGTGAGTGCCTGTGAGTGTGAGTGCCTGTGAGGTGAGTGCCTGTGAGAGTGAGTGCTGTGAGTGTGTGCTGTGAGTGTGAGGCCTGTGAGATGTGTGTCTGTGAGTGTGAGTGCCTGTGAGTGTGTGCCTGTGAGAGTGTGTGCCTGTGAGTGTGAGTGCCTGTGAGAGTGTGATGCCTTGGAGTGTGTGTCTGTGATGAGTGCGTGAGTGCCTGTGAGAGTGAGTGCCGTGATGTAGTCCTGTTTGAGCGCCGTGAGGTGCCGGGAGAGGCGGGGGGTGCCGTGAGATGTGCCTGGAGGTAGGGAGTTGTGAGGCCGCAGCATGCTTAGTTGGCCTGTAGGTGATCCGTCAGTGACGCTGAAGTATACGAGGGTGCCTCAGTGGTGCCTGTGAATTGTTGTAATTTGCCTAAATTGTCTGGTAAAGTGGGCGAAGTGTGTGCGGAGGTGTGTCGTATGTGAGTCCTTAAAGTATCCTAGATGAGTGAGTGCGTGGGTGGGCCTGAGATTTCCTGGTGGCCAGACCCTGGCGTGTCCTTAATTATACTTATGTCCTGTAATTTTTTGTAAGTCCTTTGTGCCTGTGAGGCCGTGAATGGGCATAATTGTCATTGTGTCTGGAGTGCCTGTATGGCTTAGTTGCCCGATGCGGAGTATGCCTTGTGAATTTGGTGCTTTGTCTTTATTAATCCTTCATATCCTTTATTATCTTATATATCCTTATTATCTATTACCTCTTACATATCTGGATGCGCCGGGTGCTGGGGTGTCCTGTGTGGGCCTGGAAGGCAATGTGATGCTGGGGTATCCTGGGTGGGCCGTAATATCCTGGTATCCTGTGTTGAGTGCTGTGAAGTGTCCTGTGATGTCCTTGAGTTGAGCTGTGAAGTGGGCTGTGAGAGTGGTGCCTGTGAGTGTGTGCCTGTGAGAGGTGTGCTGTGGTGAGTGCCTGTGAGAGTGTGTGCCTGTGAGTGTGAGTGCCTGTGAGAGTGAGTGCCTGTGAGTGTGTGTGCCTGTGAGTGTGATGTCTGTGAGTGTGATGCCTGTGGAGGGGAGTGCCTGTGAGAGTGTGTGCCTGTGAGTGTGTGCCTGTGAGAGTGTGTGCCTGTGAGAGTGAGTGCCTAGTGAGTAGTGTGATGCCTGTGAGGTTTGAGTGCCTGTGAGTGTGAGTGCCTTGAGTAGTGAGGCCTTGAGAGGGGAGTGCCTGTGAGTTTGAGTGCCTGTGAGAGTGGTGCCTGTGAGAGTGTGTGCCTGTGAGAGTGAGTCCTGTGAGAGTGAGTGCCTGTGGAGTGGAGTGCTGTGAGTGTGGCTTGTGAGAGTGAGTGCCTGTGAGAGTGAGTGCCCGTGAGAGTGTGAGCCTGTGAGAGTGAGTGCCTGTGAGGTGAGTGCTGTGAGTGCCTGTGAGAGTGATGTGCCTGTGAGAGGAGTGCCTGTGGAGTGAGTGCCTTGAGAGTGAGTGCCTGTGAGATGAGTGCTGTGGAGTGTGTGTGTGAGTGTGCGCCTGTGAGGTGTGAGTGCCTGTGAGATGTGTGTTGCCGTGTGAAGCTGCGGGTGTGGCCTGTGAGTGAGTGCATGTGAGGTGAGTGCCTGTGAGAGTGTGCATGTGAGAGTGCCTTGACGTGAGTGCCTGTGAGTGTGATGCTGTGAGTGTGATGCCTGTGAGTGTGAGTGCCTGTGAGTGTGATGCCTGTGAGGTGAGTGCCTGTGATGTGCCTGGTGCATGGAGGCCTGTAGTGTGTGCCTGTGAGTGTGTGCCTTGTGAGAAGATGTGCCGTGAGTGGTGCCTGTGAGAGTGAGGCTGTGAGAGTGAGTGCCCGTGAGAGTGTGAGCCTGTGAGTAAGTGCCTGTGAGAGTGAGTGCCTGTGAGAGTGTGTGCCTTGAGGTGTGGCCTGTGAGTGTGTGCCTGTGAGGTGGTGCTGGAGTGTGTGGTGTGAGTGAGTGCTGTGAGTGGTGTTTGTGGTGTAGGCCTGTGGTGTGTGCCTGTGAGTGAGTGCCTGTGAGTGTGTGTCTGTGGTGTTATGCCTGTGAGAATGAGTGCCTGTGAGTGAGTGCTGTGAGAGGAGTGCTGTGAGGTGAGTGCTGAGTGAGGCCTGTGAGTGTGCCTGTGAGAGTGAGTGCCTGTGAGTGTGTGCCTGTGAGAGTGAGTGCTGTGAGAGTGAGTCCTGTGAGGTATGCTGTGAGAGTGGTGCTGTGAGAGTGAGTGCCTGTGAGAGTGAGTGCTGTGAGAGTGAGTGCTGTGAGTGTGTGCCTGTGAGATGAGTGACTGTGAGAGTGAGTGTGTGAGGAGTGCCTGTAGTGATGCCTTGAGTGAGTGCCTGTGAGTGGTGCCTGTGAGGTGTAGTGCCTGTGAGAGTGAGTGCCTGTGAGAGTGAGTGCCTGTGAGAGTGAGTGCCTGTGAGTGTTTGTGAGTGCCTGGGGTGAGGCCTGTGAGTGTGAGTGCTGTGAGAGTGAGTGCCTGTGAAGGTTGTGAGAGTAGTGCCTGTGATGTGTGCCTGTGAGAGTGGCCTTGGGAGTGCCTGTGAGGTGTGGTCTGTGAGGTGATGTGCTGTGAGAGTGAGTGCCTGTGAGAGTGAGTGCCGTGAGAGTGGTGCCTGTGAGTGAGTGCCTGTGAGAGTGAGTGCCTGTGATGTGATTGCCTGTGAGTGTGGCCTTGAGTGTGTGCCTGTGAGTGGTGCTGTGAGATGAGTGCCTGTGAGAGTGTGCATGTGAAGTGAGCCTGTGAGGTGGCCTGTGAGTGTAGTGCCTGTGAGGTGGTCTGAAGTGTGAAGTGCCTGTGGGGTGAGTGCCTGTGAGAGTGAGTGTGCTGTGAGGTGGTGCTGTGAGAGTGAGTGCCTGTGAGAGTGTGCCTTGTGAGAGTGCCTTGAGATGAGTGCCTGTGAGAGTGGTGCCTGTGGTGAGTGCCTGTGAGAGTGAGTGCCTGTGAGTGTGTGTGCCTGTGAGAGTGTGTGCTGTGGAGTGAGTGCCTGTGAGAGTGTGTGCCTTGAGAGTGAGTGCCTGTGAGTGTGTGCCTGTGGAGTGTGTGCCTGTGAGTTGTGTGGTGGTGATGCCTGTGAGTGGTGCTGAGTGTGATGCCTGTGGGTGTAGTGCTTGAGAGTGAGTGCCTGTGATGCTGTGATGTGAGTGCCTGTGAGAGTGAGTGCCTGTGAGAGTGAGTGCCTGTGGAGTGTGTCTTGGTGGTGAGTGCCTGTGAGTGTGTGTGAGTGTGTGTGCCTGTGAGAGTGAGTGCCTGTGAGTGTGAGTGCCTGTGAGAGTGATTGCTGTGAGTGTGCCTGTGAGATGTGGTGCCTGTGAGAGTGAGTGCCTGTGAAGTGAGTGTGAGGTGTGCTGTGAGTGAGTGTGCCTGTGAATGTGTGACTGTAGTGTGAGTGCTGTGAGGAGTGCCTGTGAGGTGTGTGCCTGGAGTGTGTTGTGAGTGTGACTGAGTAGTGGTGCCTTGAAGTGAGTGCTGTGTGAGTGCCTGTGAGATGTGTGCCTGTGAGGTGAGTGCCTGTGAGTGGTGTGTAAGGTGTGTGCCTGTGAGAGTGAGTGCTGTGATTGAGGCTTGAAGTGAGTGCCTGTGAGTGTTTGGAGTGGTGCATTGGAGAGTGAGTGCCTGTGAGAGTGAGTGCCTGTGAGAGTGTGTCTGTGTGGTGAGTGCCTGGGGAGTGATGTCTGTGAGATGTGTGCTTGTGAGAGTGAGTGCCTGTGAGAGTGAGTGCCCGTGAGAGTGTGAGCAAGTGCCTGTGAGAGTGAGTGCCTGTGAGTGTGAGTGCGTGTGAGTGCCTGTGAGGGTGTGCGTGAGAGAGAGTGCCTGTGAGAGTGAGTGCCTTGAGAGTGAGGGGCCTCTGAGAGTGTGCCTGTGGAGTGTGTGCCTGTGAGTGTGTGTGCCTGTGAGTGTGAGTGCCTGTGAGTGGGGTCTGCAAGTGTGAATGCCTGGGGTGTTAGTGCTGTGAGTGGAGTGGAGTGAGTGCCTGTGAGAGTGTGCACTTGTGAGAGTGGCCTTGAAGTGAGTGCCGTGAGTGTGAATGCCTGGAGTGTGAGTGCCTGTGAGTGTGTGCTGTGAGTGTGAATGCCTGTGAGTGTGAGTGCCGTGTGAGAGCGTGAGGGACTGTGAGTGTGCCCTGTGAGTGTGTGCTTGTGAGATGGTGCCTTGAGTGAGTGCCTGTGGTGAGTGCCTGTGAAGTGAGTGCCGGAGGTGTGCCTGTGGTGGTCTTGTGAGAGTGTGCTGTGAGAGTGTGCGTGAAGTGATGCCTGTGAGTGAGTCGTGAGTAGTGCCTGTGAGAGTAGTGCCTGTGAGAGGAGTGCCTGTGAGTGTGTCCTGTGAGGTGATGCCTGTAGTGTGACTGCCTGTTATGTGACGCTGTGAGTGCCTGATGGCCTTGGTGGTCTGTAGTGTGTGTGTGAGAGTGAGTTCCTGTGAGAGTGAGTGCCTGTGAGTGTTTGTGAGTGCTGTGAGAGTGAGTGCCTGTGATGTGAGGTCTGTGAGAGTGAGGGCTGTGAGAGTGAGGCCTGTGAGAGTGATGCCTGTGAGTGTTTGTGAGTGCCGTGAAGTGTGTCCTGTGAGTGTGAGGCCTGTGAGAGTGAGTGCATGTGAGAGTGAGTGCCTGTGAGAGTGAGTGCCTTGAGGTGGCCTGTGAAGTGTGTCTGTGATGTGAGTGCCTGTGGAGTGATGCCTGTGAGAGGTGTGCTGTGAAGTGTCTGTTTGGAGAGTGAGTGCTTGAGAGTGAGTGCCGTGAGAGTGTAGCCTGTGATAAGTGCCTGTGAGAGTGAGTGCCTGTGAGAGTGTCTTGAGAGTGTGTCTGTGGAGTGTGTGCCTGTGAGTGGTGCCTGTGAGTGTGTGGCTTGAGTGAGTGCCTGTGAGTGTGTGTTGTGGGTGAGTGCCTGTGAGTGTGTGCCCTGTGAGTGAGTGCCTGTGAGTGTGTGTTGTGGGTGTTAGGCCTGTGAAATGATGCCTGTGAGTGTGTGTGGAGTGATGCCTGTGAGGTAGTGCCTGTGAGAGTGAGTGCCTGTGAGTGTGCCTGTAGGTGAGTGCCTGAGAGTGGTGCCTGTGAGGTGAGTGCCTTGAGTGAGTCCTGTGGAGTAGTGCCTGTGAGAGTGTGTGCTGTAGAGTAGTGCCTGTGAAGTGAGTCTGTGAGAGTAGTGCTGTGAGGTGTGCTGTGAGAGTGAGTGATGTGAGTGGATGTGTGTGCCTGTGAGTGTGTGCTGTTAGGTGACTGCCTGTGAGTGTGAGTGCCTGTGAGTGGTGCCTGTGAGGTGTGCCTGTGAGAGTGTGTGCCTGTGAGAGTGAGTGCCTGTGAGAGTGAGTGCCTGTGAGTGTTTGGTGCCTGTGAGAGTGATCCTGTGAGTGTGAGGTCTGTGAGAGTGAGGGCCTGTGAGAGTGATACATGTGAGAGTGAGTGCCTGTAGTGTGTGCCTGTGAGTGAGTGGTAGTGCCTGTGGGAGTGAGTGCCTGTGAGAGTGTGTGTCTGTGAGAGTGTGTGCTTGTGAGAGTGAGTGCCTGTGAGAGTGAGTGCCCGTGAGAGTGTGAGCCTGTGAGTAAGTGCCTGTGAGAGTGAGTGCCTGTGAGTGTGATTGCCTGTGAGTGTGTGTGCCTGTGAGTGTGTGCCTGTGAGTGCGTGCCTGTGAGAGTGAGTGCCTCTGAGACTGTCTGCCTGTGGGAGTGTGTGCCTGTGAGTGTGTGTGGCCTGTGAGTGTGAGTGCCTGTGAGTGTGTGTCTGCAAGTGTGAATGCCTGTGGGTGTTAGTGCCTGTGAGAGTGAGTGCCTGTGAGTGAGTGCATGTGAGAGTGAGTGCCTGTGAGAGTGTGCACTTGTGAAAGTGCCCTTGACAGTGAGTGCCTGTGAGTGGTGCGCCTGTGAGTGTGTGCTTGTGAGAGTGAGTGCCTGTGAGAGTGAGTGCCTGTGAGAGTGTGCTTTGAGAGTGAGTGCCTGTGAGAGTGAGTGCCTGTGAGAGCAAGTGCCTGTGAGTGTGTGTGCTGTGAGTGTGTGGTGCCTGTTAGTGTGACTGCCTGTGAGAGTGAGTGCCTGTGAGTGTGTGCCTGTGAGAGTGTGTGTCTGTGAGTGTGAGTGCCTGTGGAGTGAGTGCCTGTGAGAGTGTCTGTGAGAGTGTGTGCTGTGAGAGTGAGTGCCTGTGAGAGTGGAGTAGCCTGTGATGTGTGTGTGCCTGTGAGTGGTGCCTGTGAGAGTGAGTGCCTGTGAGAGTGAGTGCCTCTGAGAGCGAGTGCCTCTGAGAGAGTGTGCCTGTGGGAGTGTGTGCCTTTGAGTGTGTGCGCCTGCGAGTGTGAGTGCCTGTGAGTGTGTGTCTGCAGTGTGAATGCCTGTGGTGTAGTGCCAGTGAGAGTGTGGTGCCTGTGACTGTGAGTGCCTGTGAGTGTGAGTGCCTGTGAGAGTGTGTGTCTGTGAGAGTGAGTGCCTGTGAGAGTGAGTGCCTGTGAGTGTGAGGGCCTGTGAGTGGTGAGTGAAGGGGTGATGAGTGAGTGCCTGTGAGAGTGAGTGCCTGTGAGTGTGAGTGCCTGTGAGTGTGTGCCTGTGAGAGTGAGTGCCTGTGAGAGTGTGTGTCTGTGAGAGTGTGAGCCTGTGAGTAAGTGCCTGTGAGAGTGAGTGCCTGTGAGTGTGAGTGCCTGTGAGTGTGTGTGCCTGTGAGTGTGTGTGCCTGTGAGGTGTGCCTGTGAGAGTGCGTGCCTGTGAGAGTGAGTGCCTCTGAGAGTGTGTGCCTTGGGAGTGTGTGCCTGTGAGTGTGTGCCCTGTGAGTGTGAGTGCCTGTGAGTGTGTGTCCTGTGGGTGTTAGTGCCTGTGAGAGTGAGTGCCTGTGAGAGTGTGCACTTGTGAGAGTGCCCTTGACAGTGAGTGCCTGTGAGTGTGTGCGCCTGTGAGTGTGTGCTTGTGAGAGTGAGTGCCTGTGAGAGTGAGTGCCTGTGAGAGTGTGTCTGTGAATGTGAGTGCCTGTGGAGTGAGTGCCTGTGGAGTGAGTGCCTGTGAGAGTGTGTGCCTGTGAGAGTGAGTGCCTGTGAGTGTGGGTCTGAGAGTGTGAGTGCATGTGAGTGAGTGCCTGTGAGAGTGAGTGCCTGTGAGAGTGAGTGCCTGTGAGAGTGGTGCTGTTGTGGAGTATGCCTGTGAGTGTGTGCGCCTGTGAGTGTGAGTGCCTGTGAGTGCGTGCCTGTGAGTGTGAGTTCCTGTGAGTGCCTGTGAGAGTGTGTGCCTGTGAGAGTGTGTGCCTGTGAGAGTGTGTGCCTGTGAGAGTGTGTACCTGTGAGAGTGAGTGCCTGTGAGAGTGTGTGCCTGTGAGAGTGAGTGCCTGTGAGAGTGGAGTGTGTGCCTGTGAGAGTGTGTGCATGTGAGGTGTGTGCCTGTGAGGTGAGTGCCTGTGAGAGAGAGTGCCTGTGAGAGAGAGTGCCTGTGAGAGTGAGTGCCTGTGAGAGTGTGTGCCTGTGAAAGTGAGTGCCTGTGAGTGAGTGCCTGTGAGTGTGACTGCCTGTGAGAGTGAGTGCCTGTGAGAGTGAGTGCCTGTGAGAGTGAGTGCCTGTGAGAGTGTGTGCCTGTGAGAGTGAGTGCCTGTGAGAGTGGAGTGTGTGCCTGTGAGAGTGTGTGCATGTGAGAGTGTGTGCCTGTGAGAGTGAGTGCCTGTGAGAGAGAGTGCCTGTGAGAGAGAGTGCCTGTGAGAGTGAGTGCCTGTGAGAGTGTGTGCCTCACAGGCACTCACACTCAAAGGCACTCACTCTCACAGGCACTCACACACACAGGCACTTACTCTCACGCAGTCACACACACAGACACACGTCTCACAGGCACACACCTCACAGCTCACACTCACAGGCACTCAAGACTCCCTCACAAGGCACGATCACTCTCACAGGCCACTCACACACACACTCACAGGCACACACTCACAGGCACCACTCCACAGGCACACACTCTCACAGGCACACACTCCACAGCCCTCACAGCACTCCACTCACAGGCACACACTCTCACAGGCACACACTCTACAGCACCACTTCACAGGCAACTCACACTCACAGGCACACACTCACAGGCACTCACACTCACAGGCACATCTCTCACAGGCACACACTCTCACAGGCCTCACACTCACGACAGGCACACACTCACAGCACACACTCACAGCACACACTCACAGGCACTACACTCTCACAGGCACACACTCACAGAGCACTCACACTCACAGCACACACTCACAGGCACACACTCACAGGCACACACTCCACAGGCACCACTCTCACAGGCACACCCCTCCTCACGGCACTCACCTCACAGTCTACTCACTCTCACAGCACTCACTTCACAGGCACTCATCACAGGCACTCACTCTCACAGGCACTAACACTCACAGGCACAAACCTCACAGGCACTCACTCCACAGGCACTCACACTCTCACAGGCACAACTCTCACAGGCATCACACTCTCACAGGCACTACACTCACAGGCACTCACTCTCACAGGACACACACTTCACAGGCACTCACCACACTCACAGGCACTCACACTCACAGCACTCACACTCACAGGCACTACCTCACACACTCACAGGCACACACACATCACAGGCATCACACGGCACTAACCTCACAGGCACCACTCTCACAGGCACACATCTCACAGGCACTCACTCACAGGCACTCACTCTCACAGGCACTCACTCTCACAGGCACTCACCACTCACAGGCCTCAGGCACACACTTCACAAGGCACACACATCTCAAGGCACTCACCTTCACAGGCACACTCACAACTCCTCACAGGCACCACTCACAGGCACACACTCCACAGGCAACTCACACTCTCACAGGCACACACTTCACAGGCACACACTTCACAGGCACACACTTCACAGGACCATCACACTACACAGGCACTACTACTCACAGCACACTCACACCTCTCAAGATACACTACACTCTCACAGGCACTCACTCTCACAGGACACTACACTCACAGGACACACACTCACAGGCATACACACACACTTCACAGGCACTCACTCTCACAGGCACACTCACAGGCACCCACTCACAGGACTCACTTCACAGGCACTCACATCCACAGGCACTCACTCACAGGCACTCACTCCACAGCACACACTCACAGGCACCTACAGACTCTACAGGCACACACACTCACAGGCACTCACTCTCACAGGCACACACTCACAGGCACACACTCACAGGCACCACTCACAGGCACTCACACTCACAGGACACACTCTCACAGGCACTCACACTCACAGGCAACTCACAGCTACACTCACAGGCACCACTCACAGGCACACACTCACAGGCACCACTCTCACAGGCACTCACACTCTCACAGGTCTCACTACTCACAGGCTCACACTCACAGGCACTCACACTCACAGGCACTCACTCTCACAGGCACACACTCACAGCACACACTCTACAGGACACACACTCACAGGCACCACACTCACAGGCACACACTCACAGGCACACACTCACAGGCCACACACTCACAGGCACACCCTCACAGGACACACTCACAGCCACACTCACAGGCACACACTCACAGGCACAACTCACAGCACTCACTTACAGGCACACACTCACAGGCATACACTCACAGACCACTCACAGGCACCACTCAGGCACACCTCACAGGCACACACTTCAAGGCACACACTCTCACCAGGCACCACTCACAGGCACACACCTCACAGACACACTTCACAGCCTCACCTCACAGGCCCACCTCACAGGCCTCACTCACACCACGGACACACTCTCACAGGCCTCAACTCACAGGCACACATCACAGGCACACACTCACAGCACACACTCACAGGCACACACCTCACACACTCACCTCACAGGCACACACTCACACAACACACCTCACAGGCACACACTCTCACAGGCACTCACTCACAGTCACTCACTCACAGTCACTCACTCTCACAGGCACTCACTCTCACAGGCACTCACTCACAGGCACTCACTCACAGGCACTCACTCACAGGCACTAACACTCACAGGCACTAACACTCACAGGCACTCACTCTCACAGGCACTCACACTCATAGACACACAATCACAGGCGCTCACTCTCACAGGCGCTCACTCTCACAGGCACTCACTCACAGACACTCACACTTACAGGCACACACACACTCACAGGCACTCACACTCACAGGCACTCACAGGCACTCACACTCACAGGCACTCACACTCACAGACACTCACACTTACAGGCACTCACTCTCACAGGCACTCACTCTCACAGGCATTCACTCTCACAGGCACTCACTCACAGGCACTCACTCACAGGCACTCACTCTCACAGGCACTTACTCTCACAGGCACTCACTCACAGACACTCACAGGCACTAACACTCACAGGCACTCACTCTCACAGGCACTCACACTCATAGACACACAATCACAGGCGCTCACTCTCACAGGCACTCACACTCACAGACTTACACTTACAGGCACTCACTCTCACAGATACACACTCACAGGTACTCACACTCACAGGCACTCACAGGCACTCACACTCACAGCACTCACACACTCACAGGCACTCACAGGCACTCACACTTACAGGCACTCACACTCACAGGCACTCACACTCACAGACTTACACTTACAGGCACTCACTCTCACAGATACACACTCACAGGTACTCACACTCACAGGCACTCACACTCACATGCACTCACACTTACAGGCACACACTCTCACAGGCATACACTCTCACAGGCACTCACAGGCACTGACACTCACAGGCACTCACTCACAGGCACTCACTCACAGGCACTCACTCTCACAGGCACACACTCTCACAGGCACACACTCTCACAGGCACTCTTACAGGCACACACTCTCACAGGCACACACTCTCACAGGCACACACTCTCACAGGCACACACTCTCACAGGCACTCACACTCACAGGCACTCACACTCACAGGCACTCACACTCACAGCACTCACACACTCACAGGCACTCACAGGCACTCACACTTACAGGCACTCACACTCACAGGCACTCACACTCACAGGCGCACACACTCTCACAGGCACACACACTCACAGGCACACACACTCACAGGCACACACACTCACAGACTTACACTTACAGGCACTCACTCTCACAGGCACACACACTCACAGGCACACACACTCACAGGCACACACACTCACAGGCACACACACTCACAGACACTCACACTCACAGACACTCACACTTACAGGCACTCACACTCTCACAGGCACACACTCTCACAGATACACACTCACAGGTACTCACAGGCACTCACACTCACAGGCACTCACACTTACAGGCACTCACACTCACAGACACTCACACTCACAGACACTCACACTCTCACAGGCAATTACACTCACAGACTTACACTTACCGGTACTCACTCTCACAGATACACACTCACAGGTACTCACACTCACAGGCACTCACTCTCACAGGCACTCACACTTACAGGCACACACTCTCACAGGCACACACTCTCACTGGCACACACTCTCACAGGCCCTCACTCTCACAGACCCTCACACTCACAGGCACACACTCTCACAGGCACACACTCTCACAGGCACTCACAGACACTCACACATTAACACACACACACAATTTTGTTTTTCTAACCATACTGGCGGCGGTCCCGTGCATGGGGCCGTCGCGGTCTCCGCTACAATATTACTTCTGGCCGCTTCACCCTGCTGGTCGCTCTGCCGCTGTGCCAGTTCAATGCAAGCTGCCGTCAGCCAATGAGAGGCCTGCAGGTGACGTCGGCGTTTGACGTCACCTGCGGGCCTCTCATTGGCTGACGGCTTGCATTGAACTTACAGAGCGGCAGAGCGAGCATCAGAGTGAAGTGGCCTGAAGTAATATTATAGCGGGGACCGCCGCCAGCATGGTCGATTGTCCATGGTGCCAGGGGCCGCCCCAGGGGCCGCATGCGGCCCGCGGGCCGCGTGTTTGAGACCCCTGTTCTATCTACTTATGTATCTATCCATCCATCCTTCCGTCTTTCTATCTATTTATATATCAATCCATCCTTCCTTCCCTCCATCCATTCATCTATCTATCTATCTATCTATAATTCCATTCCTCTATTTATTTATATATCTATTCATCCATCCATCCATCTATTTATAAAGCTATCCATCCATCCTTCCATCCCTCTATTTATATATCTATCCATCCCTCTATTTATATATCTATCCATCCATTCTTCCATCTCTCTATCTATTTATATATCTATCCATCCATCCTTCCATCCCTCTATCTATTTATATATCTATCCATACTTCCATCCCTCTATCTATTTATATATCTATCCATCCATTCTTCCATCTCTCTATCTATTTATATATCTATCCATCCATCCTTCCATCCCTCTATCTATTTATATATCTATCCATCTATCCATCCATCCATCCCTCTATCCATCCATCCATACATCCTTCCATCCCTCTATCTATTTATATATCTATCCATCCATCCCTCCATTCTCTATCTATTTATATATCTATCCATCCATCCTTCCATCCCTCTATCTATTTACATATCTATCCATCCATCCCTCTATCCATCCATGCATCCATACATCCTTCCATCCCTCTATCTATTTATATATCTATCCATCCATCCTTCCATCCCTATATCTATTGATATATCTATCCATCCATCCTTCCATCCCTCTATTTATATATCTATCCATCCATCCTTCCATCCCTCTATCTATTTATATATCTATCCATCCATCCTTCCATCCCTCTATCTATTTATATATCTATCCATCTATCCTTCCATCCCTCTATTTATATAT
Organism: Allobates femoralis; assembly: GCA_033576535.1. NCBI lineage: Eukaryota > Metazoa > Chordata > Amphibia > Anura > Aromobatidae > Allobates > Allobates femoralis. The sequence goes on from JARQOC010000002.1 coordinate 734,929,712, forward strand.
CTATCCATCCATCCATCCCTCTATTTATATATCTATCCATTCATCCATCCATCCCTCCCTCCATCCATCCATCCATGCATCCATGCATCCATCCATCCATGTATCTATCTATCCATCTATCTATCTATCTATCCATCTATCTATCTATCTATTATATTATCTATCTATTTATCTATCTATCTTTTCATCTATCCCTCCATCTATCCCTCCACCTATATGTGGGAGTTGGAGTCATGGAGCTGTCTTGGATGATTTGTTCTGGCGGAAGATGGAACCTATGAGAAGGAAAGGAAATCTAATGTCAGTGATTGGACTCCATATTACATGATACTACTGTACAGTCACTATGGCCAATCAGCCAAGGAATCTTCTCCATAAAGAGGTGTGGGATCATTGTCAGCCATCATACAGGTGACAACGCCAGCACTGACAGCTAACATCTGATTCTTCTCACTGTCCGACATCACGCAACATGGAGGAGATTCTCACACTTACCACCTTTCTTTTTGCCTTCTTTTTCCTTCTTTTCTTTTTCTTCTTTGTCCATTCCAGATGTTCTTTTATTTTTGATGTTGGGTCTTTTCTCAGCCAACGGGAGATGAAACCTATGAGAAGTAAATATAATGTAAGTGATGGGCCTACATAATAATAATAGTATTTATTCACTAAAATAGCGCTATTAATTCCACAGAGTATTATTTACATTTGTATCACTGTCCCCATTAGGGCTCACAAGCTAAACATCCTATCAGTGTGTCTTTGGATTGCCCGGAGGAAACCCACGCAAACACGGGGAGAACATACAAACTCCTTGCAGATGTTGTCCTTGGTGGATTTGAATCCAGGACCCCAGCGCTGCAGTGCTAACCACTGAGCCAATACATATTACACCATACCTATTACATAATACTACAGTACATTGTGGCTGTTTAGCTGGGGAATCTTCTCCATACAGAGGTGCTGGATTATTGTCACCCATCATACCGGTGACAATCCCAGCACTGCTCCACATGAATTCTTCTCGCTGACTGACATCACACACCATGGAGGACATTCTCACACTTACTTTCTCTCTTTTTGCCTTTTTTAGCATTTTCTGGCTCATGTTCTTTGCTCACTCCAGTTGTTCCTTGTTCTTCTGTCTCGGATTTTGGGTCTTTACTCGGGTCTGTTGCAAATTTTTCTTCCCCTATTTCTGAGGCTTTTGGTCCGGATGCTTGTGAACTCTCTAGGGGTGCTTCTTCATGCTGGTATCGGTGTCAGAGAGCTAAATATGGACAAAAGCAAGATATAATATACCTTTTCTTTCGAATTTTTATATTAAATACAGAAAAAATGATTAATAAACCATCAAAAAAGACAAATCATGCACTTTGTTAGGGGACAGTGCATTTTATAAGAACCGGACATATTCTCCTCCTCACCATTTCCTAAGTGTTGGAGCCCAGTGTCAGACGGCGCGGCTGTAGCTGTGTGCGCTATATAGAAAGTTAGACAGTGCTTCCATTGCAAGTTAGAGAGAGAGATAGCTAGAACAGCTCTTTTCAGGACTTAAAAGCAGTGTGCCAGGCAGGTGTGTTCCAGTGCTGTGCAAGTGGTTTTTTACAGCATCCGGCCAAATCTAGCCAAATAAATCCTTTTTGGTTAGTAGCAGTGTATGCCAGGCACTGGTGTAGCACTGCTGTGAAGAAAGCTACACCTCCAGTGTTTACTAGCCATTGTTTACTGCATGTAGCCAAGCAAATCCTTTTTAGCTAGTAGCAATGTTTAGATAGGTATCTGTGGCCCAGTGTTCTGTTGAAATCTACCGCTATACAGCGCACAAAACACTTTTGTATTGCATCTGCCCAAACCTACTTACCGAAACCTATTTAGGCTAGTACCACTGTTTGCCCACTCAGCTCTGCTGGTTTTATATCCACAGTTTTTTGTGCCGACAACAACAGAGTTGCCAATCAGTTACCCTCAGATATGAGTGGTCAAAGGTCTGCTGATGGTGGAAAGGGGAATAGGCGTGTTGGAAAGGGTAAAAATCTTGTGTCCGTGGGGTAGGTGCTAAAGTAACAGATCTGCTGAAAAAATACCGTCTTCAAACCAAACTAAAATGTCTACTCCTTTTCGTGGACGATCTGACATCATCCCGTTCTTACGCAGCAGAGCATCGCTAAAACTTGTAGATGAGGCCCAAAAAGAGCAGGTGCTTCAATGGATATCAAGGGCTCCATCAAGTGGGCTCTCCTCCACATCAACTTCAACATCACAAACACTCCAGTCCTCAGAGGTGTCACCCCAATTGCACTTGCTTCCTCACAGCGCACAAGTCTCCAGCTACCCTACTGGCTATGGGTTAACACAGATGGGTGAGTCTTCAGAGCTGTTCACTCATACTATAGCCTGGGAATCAGAGGTCTCCTCCAAAGCTTCAGTGAGTCCAGATGAGGAATTGATCTGCACCGATGCCCAAAATCTTTGTGAGTCGGATCCAGGCCCAGATGAAGAAGGGTCCGAGCATAATGTAGACCCTCATTCCCAAACTGTAACCCCTGTTGGTGAAGACAATGAGGCAGATGATGATGAGACTCAGATACCTGATTGGACTGACAACTTGACTTTGCGCTCAGGGCAGGAAGAGGTTGGCTCTGAGGACGACAAGTGTGAGAACACACAGGGTGATGATGAGGTTGGAGATCCCACTTACTGTCAACCCACAGGCAGGCAGCTGATGAGGTCAGCAGAGGAGGTGGAGGAGGATGGTAGTGATGAGGTTAGGTTGTGGCTTCCTGGACAGAGACGGAGTCCTGGAAGCACATCAACAACTGCATCCTCAGCCACAACTCTGCCTCTGTGCAGAAGCCGTGGTGGCTCTGCAGGTCACATGGGCGCCAAGCCTTGCCTAGCCTGGGCCTTTTTTCAGATCGCAAAGGATGACCCAACTCATGTGATCTGCAAAATTTGTAAACAAAATCTGAGTAGAGGCCAAAAAATCAATAGTTTGAGTACTTCATGCATGAACCGTCACATAGACATGAAGCATAAGTCACAGTGGGAAGCTCACTGTGCTACAATGCGGCCTAGCGGACCTGGCCAAGCACCATTTGCCCCATCAAGTGCATCTGCAGCCTCTATTAGGATAAGGGTTTCAGCCTTAAGAGTTTGCTAACGGGGAGTGTGGCTTAGCCATGGCGGTGTAAAGACGCCTGGAGGAGAAGCTCCACTGAACACAGCATTAACTACCAGCTCAGCCGGCCGTACTGACAGTCCAAATGCCAAAAAGCAGGTGATCCACCTCCTGCAACCCTCCAGGGAGCCCACGGAGTCAAGACACAGCACTAGACCGACTGATCCACAGCAGGAAGACTAGCAGCAAGGAAACCCCAGCAATGTTGCTGGAAATGGAGGGAGCAAGCGGTGCAGCAGTGGGTAAGCTGAAAGCCTATGTCAGCGGGAATAAGATTGTTCCTGCAACCCCTGCGATGGCCCGTTCCACACCTGAAAAAGACTCCCTGGGCCCTCAGGCAGATGAGGAACCTAGCTGGGAGGGGATGCAGGAGAGGGGGAGCTGCCATGTGCTGGAGGCAGAGAGAAGGAATGGCGTCCCCAGTGCCCCTGTTTCCTGTGCTGCCGCTCCTGGTGCTAGGCAAATAGACTGGCAGACTCTACAGGAGCTACTTAAGACATTACCAACAAACAGTGGTGTAACGTCAGGGTCAGGGGCCCCGATGCGAAAGCTTCAACGGGGCCCCCAATTATTGCAAATCTTTAATAGTATTAGTCTTTTTCTATAGGCGAAAAATACTTTTGGGGCCCCCCTAGGTTGCAGGGCCCGGGTGCGATCGCAACCCCTGCACCTATTGTACTTACGCCCCTGCCAACAAAGCAAGACCTAGACAGCATGGTGTCCAGAATTGAAGCCTCCCATAAAAAGGCTATCACAGCCCTGAGATCTGATATAGACCTGTTGGGTAGACATATATGTTCCCTGGAGGAGAAAGTGGCTTCTCTCACTGACTCAAGTTGCTACTATGGGCAAAAATGTGTCTGACACTCAAATGCACATGCAGAATATCGCCCTACTGTTAGATGGCCAGGAGGACTGGGGCAGACTACATAACATTCCCCTAAAGGGATTACACCATAGACAGGATCCATAGAGTATCACGCCAGGGCCCGATTGATGCTGCCAACCCCCGTGACGTCCTGTCCAGGCTACACTATTTTCCAGAGAAAGAGTATTCTCCGTTCTGCCTGGTCATTTGGTGAGATTACCCTGAATAACTCCATGATTAGACTGTTCCCTGATATTTAAGAGCGCACTCTGGCCATGAGAAGGATGCTGTTCCCGCTTTTACAGAGGATCAGAGAGATTGGGGCTTCCTACAGGTGGGGCCATCCTTTCTACCTTATTGTCCAGAGAGATATTATGCCCACTTCTATCTGAAGACGCATGGCGAGCTCCTGGCTCTTTTCTGTTTTCTGGACACTTCCCCAATCTTCCTACCAGACTGGTTGCAGTTTGGGCTCCCAAGTGTTCCCACCCAGGGGAGCAGAGGGAGACAATCCTTCCATCCCACCCAGGGGAGCAGAGGGAGACAATCCTTCCACCCCACCCAGGGGAGCAGAGGGAGACAGTCCTTCCACCCCACCCAGGGGAGCAGAGGGAGACAATCCTTCCACCCCACCCAGGGGAGCAGAGGGAGACAATCCTTCCACCCCACCCAGGGGAGCAGAGGGAGACCATCCTACCACCCCACCCAGGGGAGCAGAGGGAGACAATCCTTCCACCCCACCCAGGGGAGCAGAGGGAGACAATCCTTCCACCCCACCCAGGGGAGCAGAGGGAGACAATCCTTCCACCCCACCCAGGGGAGCAGAGGGAGACAATCCTTCCACCCCACCCAGGGGAGCAGAGGGAGACAATCCTTCCACCCCACCCAGGGGAGCAGAGGGAGACAATCCTTCCATCCCACCCAGGGGAGCAGAGGGAGACAATCCTTCCATCCCACCCAGGGGAGCAGAGGGAGACAATCCTTCCACCCACCCAGGGAGCAGAGGGAGACAATCCTTCCATCCCACCCAGGGGAGCAGAGGGAGACAATCCTTCCATCTCACCCAGGGGAGCAGAGGGAGACAATCCTTCCACCCCACCCAGGGGAGCAGAGGGAGACAATCCTTCCATCCCACCCAAGGGAGCAGAGGAGAAAATCCTTCCACCCCACCCAGGGGAGCAGAGGGAGACAATCCTTCCACCCTTCCAACAGACAGGGAGAAGACCAAGAAGAGACCCCGGAGAGGAGAGCACCCCAGTCAGATGTATCTCTGCCATGAAGGGCGACCCACGCTGCCCAATGGGTTTCTTCCCTAATCTTCACCGGGGTCTCTAACTTAGGAATAGCCCTACTCTGATATATGGGATATATTGATGTGTTTTTTTCCTCCACTGCTCATAGATTGTCTTGATTTGCTGTTCTACCGTGTTCAGCTACCGTGCTCAGGGTCGATATCTTGTGTTTCATCTCCCCCATCCCCCATTACTTAACATTTATTTCTATTAACTTGAGGTGGAGAAACGCTGGTGATGACAGGGACTAGCTGAGTTCAGTCTTTGAAATCTTAATGTACAGCTGTGTTCGGGAGTAAGTTGCCTTGTGGTTTTCCACGTCTCCCAAGAAGAGGCATTTGTCTCTACTGTGCCCCGTGGGCCCTGGCCGTGACTCCAGGGGGCGTGGCCATTTGGATCAGGCTCCTCCGGGCCCCATCCCCCATGTCTTGTAGGGCCCCCCCTTCTATTAATTACCACCGCCGTGGAGGCTCAGGGGGTGGAGGCTGGGCGGAGTCCCAGGGGGGCCCCAAAATTTTGGCAGTCAGGGGCCCCAAAATTCCTACTGGCAGCCCTGTTTGCGCCTAACACTTTTCCCACTTTTTTATGTTTTCTTGGCCTGACGGTCATCAAGAAAGTCTTTCCTGACTGCTTTCTTCAACTTTTTATCCTCTTTTCTTAACTTCCCTTCCCCTCCCTCTGAAATCTGCACTTTGGCCATGCGTTTTTTTGCATTGGTGCCTATGGATGCGTTTTTGCATGCGTTTTTCACAAAACACAAGTGTGAAAAACGCATGGAAAAAACGCATCCACCACGCAAGTGTGACCTTAGCCTAATCTGGACGTTTGATCCGGTAGGTGACCTCCCCCCTTACAGTGATTAAATATATAATTTAATGCTTGGTTTTTCTTTTATCTCCACTCACTAGTCCCATGTCCAAGCACTCGTTTAATATTATACACTACCTGGGTTGGTTTCTGGCCATGATACAATCCCGCTCATGGTCCGAGCTTATGGCAGCCTTTTGTGCTTCTGTTATTGGGAGCGTTGGACAGTGATGGATTGGAGGGTTATTATATAATCCTGGCCTGGTGATACATATACAGCACCCCTCACTGTTAATGCCTTAATAAAGCGGCACTTACAGGGAGCTGTGATCCTTCCTTATCCTCGGACAATTCTCTGATTGTCCTGGTGTTAAGAGGGCGCCAGAGAGCGGCGGTTGTTGTTCTTTCCCTCACAATCCCCAATACCATTTGTTGTAATAAAAGCCTCCAGCCCTTGTATGAAAGCTATTATAGTGTCTGCCATCGGGCATTCCTCACCCTGACCGCTGTAACTGTAAAGAACCCTTTCCTATGTAGATGCCAGAATCTCCTTTCCTCCATAAGTAATACATTTTTTGGTCCTTGGAAGGAATCAATCGTAGGTCAGTCCTTTATGTTGACCACACATACAAATGAGATAGCCTACCATGTGTCTTTTTTCTAACCTAAAGAAGTCCATGTTTAATAATTTGCACGATGTCGCTGGTCCAATGATCGCTGGTGAGTCTGCCTGTGTGACAGCTCACCAGTGATCAGCCGTCAACGTCGCCAGCGATCAGGTCGCCGACGTCATTGACGTGTGTGACGCCGGGTTTATTTAAGCAATCCTCGGAGGCTCTACTGACCTGAGAGTGACAGCATGTATTTCTAGGCAGATGTCACTCTCATGTCAGGACAGCCACTGGGGATTGCTGTAAGACATTCCCCGAAATAAGCTCTAGCGGACCAAAAAAGTCATATAAGGCCTGTCATTTTTGTGAACACATGGTAAGTCACTAGATAACCCCCTACCTCTTCTTTAAGTTGCCTATTTTGTTTTTCTGAATCAGACAGTTTTTCCCTAGTCATCAGTAATTCTTTATGGAGGGCGTCTGCTTTTTCTTCTGCCTGAAAAAAAAAAAAGAAAAAGAAAAGAAAGTCACCCACATAGCATTCATGTTCTGTGTGCACCATTATACACTGTGTGCTGAATTATTAGGCAATGAGTATTGTGATCACATGATACTTTTTATCCATGTTGTCCTCCTCCAAGCTGTATAGGCTGAGAGCCAACTACCAATGAAGTAAATCAGGTGATGTGCATCTCTGTAATGAGGAGGGGTGTGGTGTAATGACATCAACACCCTATATAGGGTGTGCTTAATTATTAGGCAAATGCCTTTCCTTAGCCAAAATGGGTCAGAAGAGAGATGTGACGGCTCTGAAAAGTCCACAATTGTGAGATGTCTTGCAGAGGGATGCAGCAGTCTGGAAATTGCCAAACCTTTGAAGCGCAATCACCGAACAATCAAGCGTTTCATGGCAAATAGCCAACAGGGTCGCAAGAAGCGTGAGGGCAAAAAAGGCGCAAAATAACTGCCCATGAATTGAGGAAAATCAAGGGTGAAGCTGCCAAGATGCCATTTGCCACCAGTTTTGCCATATTTCAGAGCTGCAACGTTACTGGAGTATCAAAAAGCACAAGGTGTGCTATACTCAGGGACATGGCCAAGGTAAGGAAGGCTGAAAAACCACCACCTCTGAACAAGGAACATAAGATAAAACATCAAGACTCGGCCAAGAAATATCTTAAGACTGATTATTCAAAGGTTTTATGGACTGATGAAATGAGAGTGACTCTTGATGGCCAGATGGATGGGCCAGAGGCTGGATCAGTAAAGGGCAGAGAGCTCCACTCCGACTCAGACGCCAGCAAGGTGGAGGTGGGGTACTGGTATGGGCTGGGATCATCAAAGATCAACTTGTGGGACCTTTTCGGGTTGAGGATGGAGGGAAGCTCAACTCCCGGACCTACTGCCAGTTTCTGGAAGACGACTACTTCAAGCAGTGGTGCAGGAAGAAGTCGGGATCGTTCAATAAAAACATGATTTTCATGCAGGACAATGCTCCATCACATGCATCCAACTACTCCACAGCGTGGCTGGCCAGTAAAGGTCTAAAAGAAGAAAAAATAATGACATGGCCCCCTTGTTCACGTGATCTGAACCCCATAGAGAACCTGTGGTCCCTCCTAAAATGTGAGATCTACAGGGAGGGAAAACAGTACACCTCTGGGGACAGTGTCTGGGAGGGAAAATAGTACACCTCTGGGAACAGTGTCTGGGAGGGAAAACAGTACACCTCTGGGAACAGTGTCTGGGAGGGAAAACAGTACACCTCTGGGGACAGTGTCTGGGAGGGAAAACAGTACACCTCTGGGAACAGTGTCTGGGAGGGAAAACAGCACACCTCTGGGAACAGTGTCTGTGAGGCTGTGGTGGCTGCTGCAAGCAATGTGGATCGTAAACAGATCAAGCAACTGACACAATCTATGGATGGAGGCTGCTGAGTGTCATCATAAAGAAAGGGGGCGATATTGGGCACTAATTTGTTGGGTTTTGTTTTTGCATGTCAGTAATGTTTATTTCTAAATTTTGTGCAGATATATTAATTACCTGGTGAAAATAAACAAGTGAGATGGGAATATATTTGGTTTTTATTAAGTTGTCTAATAATTCTGCACAGTAATAGTTACCTGCACACACAGATATCCTCCTAAGAGCCAAATCTAAAAAACCAACTCCAACTTCCAAAAATATTAAGCTTTGATATTTATGAGTCTTTTGGGTGATTGAGAACATAGTTGTTGATCAATAATAAAAATAATCCTCTACAATACAACCTGCCTAACAATTCTGCACACAGTGTAGTAGTCTTTGGTGTTTGACGACTAAATAATGGCTGTCTGGTGTCTTAATATTTGAAGAAACCACATTGTTTACTAACCAATCGCACACGGTTATTGGAAAAGCAGCAAAGATCACAATAAACCCAATCTGACATGTGCCAGAAAAAAGATGCAAATAATATTCATAATAAAGTAGTTTTTTATTAGAAAAATCCATAAAAAATAGGCACAAAAACAGGACAAACATAGAAACAAGAATCCTTCCCATCTGAGGAGGAGGGAGCTCCGATCACATAGTGAACCAAGTGTAACAGGTATAGTATTAGAAGTAGCCTCCAGTGTGTAAAGTAAAAGTCACTGGAGCACCTGGACCCTTAACCCCAACACGTTTCACCCAGGCTTCATCAGGAGCTGACGTCACTAGAGCTCCAACCACATAGTGAACCAAGTGTAACAGGTATAGTATTAGAAGTAGCCTCCAGTGTGTAAAGTAAAAGTCACTGGAGCACCTGGACCCTTAACTGCAACACATTTCACCCAAGCTTCATCAGGAGCTGACGTCACTAGAGCTCCGATCACATAGTGAACCAAGTGTAACAGGTATAGTATTAGAAGTAGCCTCCAGTGTGTAAAGTAAAAGTCACTGGAGCACCTGGACCCTTAACCCCAACACGTTTCACCCCAGCTTCATCACGAGCTGACGTCACTACATAGTCCCCTACCTGATTGAGCATTTCTTCCAGTTGCCTTATCTTGTCTTCTGCATCAGTCTGTTTTTCCTCAGTCATCGGTAATTCTTCATTTTGGGGTTCCGTCTTGTTATCTTCCTGTAAGAAAAACAAAATCACTCTCAGTAAATAAATGAACTATTCTCTCACGTCTGCCAGGAGGTGTCTGCCATGTGCCTCACATAAGTGTATAGATATGAATTTGACTGAATTCTTGGATATATGATAAAAGAAACCTCGTCCGTCAAACCTATGAGACCCGGTCCACCGCACCGTCTCGTGATCGGCACTACCCCCTCCTACTGTATCCCCACCCATCCCGCTTACACTGGTGTTTGACTGACTACGCCATAATGGTTGTCTACTGTCTTAGTATTTGGCTAGGGTCAGACCAGCGTCATGCATCCACCAAAACGATGTGTTATTTCATGTGCAAATGTGTAAAAACGGATCCGTTAACGCACCCATAGGCTCCAATGCAAAAAACGGATTGCAAAAGTGCAAGCATTTGGCGCTATCCGTTTTTGCAAAAGTAACAAAAAATGTGGTAAGCAGCGTTTTTTTGGTGCTTTTGCAAAACGGATGTGTTATTTTAACATGGGAGTCTATGGCAAACGCATCCGTTAATGCAGGGAACATGCACACGTCATGTGAATGGATATGAGAAAAAAAGCATCCTTTAATGCATCAAACGGATGCAAGGTCCCAAGTCTGACCCAGCTTCCCAATCTAAAAGGTCATGTGACAGGTATAGTATTAGAAGTAGCCTCCAGTGTGTAAAGTAAAAGTCACTGGAGCACCTGGACCCTTAACCCCAACACGTTTCACCCCAGCTTCATCAGGAGTTGACATCACTAGAGCTCCGATCACATAGTGAACCAAGTGTAACAGGTATAGTATTAGAAGTAGCCTCCAGTGTGTAAAGTAAAAGTCACTGGAGCACCTGGACCCTTAACCCCAACACATTTCACCCCAGCTTCATCAGGAGCTGACGTCACTAGAGCTCCGATCACATAGTGAACCAAGTGTAACAGGTATAGTATTAGAAGTAGCCTCCAGTGTGTAAAGTAAAAGTCACTGGAGCACCTGGACCCTTAACCCCAACACGTTTCACCCCAGCTTCATCAGGAGCTGACGTCACTAGAGCTCCAATCACATAGTGAACCAAGTGTAACAGGTATAGTATTAGAAGTAGCCTCCAGTGTGTAAAGTAAAAGTCACTGGAGCACCTGGACCCTTAACCTCAACACGTTTCACCCCAGCTTCATCAGGAGCTGACGTCACTAGAGCTCCAACCACATAGTGAACCAATTGTAACACGTATGGTATTAGACGTAGCCTCCAGTGTGTAAAGTAAAAGTCACTGGAGCACCTGGACCCTTAACCCCAACACGTTTCACCCCAGCTTCATCAGGAGCTGACGTCACCAGATAGTCCCCTACCTGATTGAGCTGTTCTTCAAATTGCCTTATCTTGTCAGCCAGTTTTCTCTTCATCATCAGAAATTTTTTATTTTGGGCTTTCGCCTTTTCAGCTTCCTGTAAGAAAAAAAACAAAAAAGAAAATCACCCACATAGCCTTCATATTCTTTATGTAGATAAATGAACTGTTCTCACGTCTGGCAGGACGTGTCTGCCATGTGCCTCACATAAGTGGATAGATATGAATTTGACTGAATTCTTGGATATATGATAAAAGAAACCTCTTCCGTCAAACCTACAACCTACTATGAGACCCGGTCCACCGCACCGTCTCGCGATCGGCACTACCCCCTCTTACTGTATCCCCACCCGTCCCACTTAGACTGGTGTTTGACTGACTACTCCATAATGGTTGTCTACTGTCTTAGTATTTGGCTAGGGTCAGACCAGCGTCATGCATCCACCAAAACGATGTGTTATTTCATGTGCAAACGGATCCGTTAATGCACCCATAGGCTCCAATGCAAAAAACGGATTGCAAAAGTGCAATGCATTTGGCGCTTTCTGTTTTTGCAAAAGCAACAAAAAAACATGGTAAGCAGCATTTTTTTGGTGCTTTTGCAAAACGAATGTGTTATTTTAACATGGGAGTCTATGGCAAACGCATCCGTTAATGCAGGGAACATAAATGCACACGTCATGTGAATGGATATGAGAATAAAAGCATCCTTTAAATCATCAATCAAACGGATGCAAGGTCCCAAGTGTGACCCAGCTTCCCAATCTAAAAGGTAATATAACAGGTATAGTATTAGAAGTAGCCTCCAGTGTGTAAAGTAAAAGTCACTGGAGCACCTGGACCCTTAACCCCAACACGTTTCACCCAAGCTTCATCAGGAGCTGACGTCACTAGAGCTCCGATCACATAGTGAACCAAGTGTAACAGGTATAGTATTAGAAGTAGCCTCCAGTGTGTAAAGTAAAAGTCACTGGAGCACCTGGACCCTTAACCCCAACACGTTTCACCCCAGCTTCATCAGGAGCTGACGTCACTAGAGCTCCAATCACATAGTGAACCAAGTGTAACAGGTATAGTATTAGAAGTAGCCTCCAATGTGTAAAGTAAAAGTCACTGGAGCACCTGGACCCTTAACCCCAACACGTTTCACCCCAGCTTCATCAGGAGCTGACGTCACTAGATAGTCCCCTACCTGATTGAGCTGTTCTTCATATTGCCTTATCTTGTCAGCCAGTTTTCTCTTCATCATCAGAAATTTTTTATTTTGGGATTTCGCCTTTTTAGCTTCCTGTAAGAAAAAAAACAAAAAGAAAATCACTCACATAGTCTTCATATTCTTTATGTAAAGAAATGAACTGTTCTCACGTCTGGCAGGAGGTGTCTGCCATGTGCCTCACATAAGAGTATAGATATGAATTACACTGAACTCATGGATATCTGATACTATGTCACTTTATACCGCTGCTGTCTGACAATCATCTGATCGTCGTCTCCATTCTCCATAGGTATGTTCACTTTCCATCGCAGAAATCCTATTAAACTCCAGCTCCCTCCCCTTCCCCTCCGCTCTCAGATGAATCCCATTGTACTATATATAATTGCCTTGTGGCTACTTTATTACTATTATTATTTATTTCTATAGCGCCATTTGTTCCATGACGCTTTACATGTGTAAGGGCAGAACAAGGACGAGAACATAAATAACGACGAATAAATCATACAGGTACATTAGGGCAGAGATCCTGTCCACAAGAGCTCACAGTCTATAGGGGACGGGTGGGAGATAGTAGGAGGGGGGGAAGTGAGATGGGGCAGCGGGATAGGTCTCAGGGTGGGTAACTTCCGTCCAGTTGTAACGGTATGTCACATCCGGCGGAATCCACAAGACAATGATACACCCAAGTAGGGTGCACCAATATGGCGTCCGCTGGCGGCAGTGCTGCCACACACTACCGTCAGCGGAACCCCCGCCACCGCCGCTCACTCCTCACCCCCCTCAGTTCTCACCCCTGCCTGGCACGTCTGGCGATGCTGATGCCGGTTGAAGACTCCAGGAATAGACTCTCCGCTCCAGGCAGAATATATTCCTGGAGTCTTCAGCCGGCATCAGCATCGCCAGACGTGCCAGGCAGGGGTGAGAACGGAGGGGGGCGAGGGGGGAGGACGAAGCGCGGGGGGAGAGGCAGAGACACAGGGGGACACAGCCAAATGGGATACAGGCACAGGGGGACACAGGGGGACACAGAGACACAGGGGGACACAGGGGGACACAGAGACACAGGGGGACACAGCCAAATGGAATACAGGCACAGGGGGACACAGGGACACAGGGGGACACAGAGACACAGGGGGACACAGGGGACACAGAGACACAGGGGGACACAGCCAAATGGGATACAGGCACAGGGGGACACAGAGACACAGGGGGAAACAGAGACACAGGGGAACACAGGCACAGGGGGACACAGAGACACAGGGCGACACAGAGGCACAGGGGACACAGAGACACAGGGGGAAACAGAGACACAGGGGGAAACAGAGACACAGGGGGAAACAGAGACACAGGGGGAAACAGAGACACAGGGTGACACAGAGACACAGGGCGACACAGAGACACAGGGCGACACAGAGACACAGGGCGACACAGAGTCACAGGGGGACACAGAGTCACAGGGGGAAACAGAGACACAGGGGGAAACAGAGATACAGGGGGAAACAGAGACACAGGGGGACACAGAGACACAGGGCGACACAGAGACACAGGGCGACACAGAAACACAGGGCGACACAGAGGCACAGGGCGACACAGAGGCACAGGGGACACAGAGGCACAGGGGACACAAACACAGGAAGACACAGGCATAGGGGGGACAGGCAGAGGCACAGGGAGACACAAACACAGGGGGACACCGGCACAAGGGACATAAACACAGGGGGACACAGGCACAGGGCGACAGGCAGAGTCACAGGGGGACACAGGCACAGGGGGACAGGCAGAGACACACGGGGACACCAGCACGGGGGCACAGGCAGAGACACATGGGGACACAAACACAGGGGGACACTGGCACAGGTGGACAGGCAGAGGCACAGGGGGACAGGCAAAGGCACAGGGGGTCAGGTAAAGGCACAGGGAGACACAGACACGGGGAGAGGAGAGGAACAGGTGGACACAGACAGGGGGAGAGGAGAGGCACAGAGAGACACAGAGACATAGGGAGAGGAGAGGCACAGGGGGACAGGCAGAGGCACGGGGGGACACAGAGACACAGGCAGACACAGACGCCGCACACGGGAGAGACCGTACAAGGGAGAGACAGAGACAGCGCACATGGAAGAGACAGCGCACACAGGAGACAGCACACACATAAGAGACAGACAGCGCACACACAAGAGACAAACATGGCAGAGGTGTCGGCGTACTCCTATCCAATACCTGCTCCTTCACCGCTATTCCACTGCCTCGCTCCGCAACACTCCCCTCTTTCAAAGCCCACTCCATCCGCATCTTCTCTCCCTGTAACCTTCAGCTGGCCGTCATTTACCGCCCTCCTGCATCCATCGCCTCCTTCCTTGACCATTTCACCACCTGGTTACTTCACTTCCTTTCGGTAGACATCCCCACTATCATTATGGGCGACTTCAACATCCCCATTGACACTTCCCACCCAGCCACCTCTACACTTCTTTCACTGACTACTTCCTTTGGGCTCTCCCGATGGTCCTCCTCTGCCACCCATAAGGATGGCCACACGCTAGACCTCATCTTCACCCCCCTTTGCTCCCTCACTAACCTCGCAAACTCATCCCTCCCCCTGTCTGAACACAATCTATTGACTTTCTCCTCCCTCTCCTCCTCTACTACACTACTCCGCAAACTCCATCACCCTCGCAGAAACCTAAAACACATTGATCTATACTCATTCTCAGAATCCTTTCTCCCCCTCGCCCACATAGCTTCCATACGCGACACAGACACTGTCACCACCCTATATAACACCACAATAATTACGGCCCTCGACTTAGCCGCCCCCCTCACATATAACGCTCCTCGCACAGGCAACCCTGGCACACCACCCTCACTAAAGACCTGAGATGGGCTTCCAGGGTTGCCGAAAAGAGATGGAAGAAATCTCGCTCCACTGAGCACTATGCGTTGTTCAAACAGTCTCTCACTGACTTCAATGCCGCACTCGCTGCCGCCAAACAAGCCTTCTTCTCATCCCTAATAACCTCCCTGTCCCACAATCCCAAACAGCTTTTTAAAACTTTCAATTCCTTACTCCGTCCGCCTGCTCCTCCTCCCTCTCCCCCTTATCTCTGCAAAAGACTTTGCCTCCTTCTTCAAGCAGAAGATCGATAAAATCAGAGACAGCTTTGACCCACCGTCCCCACCGCTTCCCCTCTCACCTACACTGCCCTCTCCTTCCATCAGCTGCTTCTCCCCCATAACTGAAGACCAGCTCTCCTCTCTTCTGTCAAAGTCACACCTTTCCACTAGCACCCACGACCCGCTCCCCTCCCACCTCATTCCCAACCTCACCTCTGTCTTCATCCCATCTCTTCAACTTATCACTTACTACTTGCATCTTCCCCTCAGCCTTCAAACACGCCTTGATCACACCCATCCTCAAAAAACCCTCACTTGACCCTACCTCTGTCTCTAACTATCGCCCTATATCTCTTCTCCACTTTGCCTCTAAACTACTTGAACAGCGCGTTCATTCAAAACTGTCCTCCCACCTTTCCTCCTGCTCCCTCTTTGACCGCCTACAATCTGGTTTCCAACCCCATAACTCCACCGAAACAACCCTAACCAAAGTTACCAACGTCCTACTGACCGTTAAGACCAAGCAACACTACTCTGTCCTCCTCCTCCTCAACCTATCTGCCGCCTTCGACACTGTTGACCACTCCCTTCTAATTCAGATTCTGGAATCTCTTGGCATCACTGACCTTGCCCTCTCCTGGATCTCCTCTTACCTAACGGATTGGACTCCCACACCTCCTCTTCGCACTACCCCCTATCTGTCGGTGTCCCCCAAGGCTCAGTCCTGAGACCACTACTCTTCTCCATCTACACTCTCGGTCTACGGCAACTCATTGAGACCCATGGCCTTCAGTACGATCTCTACCCAGATCTACCTGTCTGACCCCGATATCACCTCTCTACTATCCAAAATTCCAAAATGCCATCTCATCCTTCTTCTCTGCCCGCTTCCTTAAGCTGAACATGGACAAAACTGAGCTCATCATCTTCCCCCCAAGCCGCTCTCCCCCACTATCCGACCTATCCATCCTTGTCAACGACTGCTCAATCTCTCCAGTCCCCCACGCCAAGAGCCTCGGGGTAATCCTCAACTCTTCCCTCTCCTTCAAGCCCCACATCCAGGCCCTCGCCACCTCTTGCCGACTCAAACTTAAAAACATTTCCCTGATTCACACTTTCCTTGACCATGACACTGCTAAAACACTTATTCATGCTCTCATCATCTCCCGCCTTGACTACTGCAACCTCCTGCTCACCGGCCTCCCCGCTACCTCCCTTGCACCTCTCCAATCTATCCTAAACTCCGCTGCCCACCTAATCCACCTGTCTTCCCGCTACTCCCCTGTCTCCCCCCTCTGCCAAGCCCTTCACTGGCTCCCCACTTGTCAGAGATCCTGGTTTTAAAACACTAACCATGACATACAAAGCCATCCACAACCTGTCCCCTCCATACATCTCTGACATGGTCTCCCGATACCTACCCTCATACAACCTGCGATCCTCCCAAGAGCTTCTCCTCTACTTCCCCCTCATCTCCTCTTCTCACAACCGCGTACAGGATTTCTCCCGTGCTTCACCTATACTCTTGAACTCTCTGCCAAAACACATTACACTCTCACCTACCCTGGGAACCTTCAAAAGAAACCTGAAGACCCACCTCTTCCGCCAAGCCTACAACCTGAAATGAGACCCGGTCCACCGCACCGTCTCACGATTGGCACTACCCCCTCCTACTGTATCCCCACCCGTCCCGCTTAGACTGGTGTTTGTCTACTTAATAATGGTTGTCTACTGTCTTAATATTTGGCTAGGGTCAGACCAGCGTCATGCATCCACCAAAACGATGTGTTATTTCATGTGCAAACGGATCCGTTAACGCACCCATAGGCTCCAATGCAAAAAAATGGATTGCAGAAGTGCAATGCATTTGGCGTTATCCGTTTGGTAAGCTGCGTTTTTTGGTGCTTTTGCAAAACAGATGTGTTATTTTAACATGGGAGTCTATGGCAAACGCATCCGTTAACGCATGGTACGTTATATACCACGTGTTAACAGATGCGTTAACGGACAGTGCATAAATGTACCATGCGTTAACACATCCGTTAATGCAGGGTACATAAATGCACACATGTCATGTGAATGGATATGAGAAAAAAAGCATCCTTTAAAGCATCAAACGGTTGCAAGCTCCCAAATGTGACCCTAGCCTTTGGCCTTGTCTATATTTCAGCTTCCCAATCTAAAAGGTCATGTAACAGGTATAGTATTAGAAGTAGCCTCCAGTGTGTAAAGTAAAAGTCACTGGAGCAGCTGGACCCTTAACCCCAACACGTTTCACCCCAGCTTCATCAGGAGCTGACGTCACTAGAGCTCCGATCACATAGTGAACCAAGTGTAACAGGTATAGTATTAGAAGTAGCCTCCAGTGTGTAAAGTAAAAGTCACTGGAGCACCTGGACCCTTAACCCCAACACGTTTCACCCCAGCTTCATCAGGAGCTGACGTCACTAGAGCTCCAATCACATAGTGAACCAAGTGTAACAGGTATAGTATTAGAAGTAGCCTCCAGTGTGTAAAGTAAAAGTCCATGGAGCACCTGGACCCTTAACCCCAACACGTTTCACCCCAGCTTCATCAGGAGCTGACGTCACTAGATAGTCCCCTACCTGATTGAGCTGTTCTTCATATTGCCTTATCTTGTCAGCCAGTTTTCTCTTCATCATCAGAAATTTTTTATTTTGGGCTTTCGCCTTTTCAGCTTCCTGTAAGAAAAAAAACAAAAAAGAAAATCACCCACATAGCCTTCATATTCTTTATGTAGATAAATGAACTGTTCTCACGTCTGGCAGGACGTGTCTGCCATGTGCCTCACATAAGTGGATAGATATGAATTTGACTGAATTCTTGGATATATGATAAAAGAAACCTCTTCCGTCAAACCTACAACCTACTATGAGACCCGGTCCACCGCACCGTCTCGCGATCGGCACTACCCCCTCCTACTGTATCCCCACCCGTCCCACTTAGACTGGTGTTTGACTGACTACTCCATAATGGTTGTCTACTGTCTTAGTATTTGGCTAGGGTCAGACCAGCGTCATGCATCCACCAAAACGATGTGTTATTTCATGTGCAAACGGATCCGTTAATGCACCCATAGGCTCCAATGCAAAAAACGGATTGCAAAAGTGCAATGCATTTGGCGCTTTCTGTTTTTGCAAAAGCAACAAAAAAAACATGGTAAGCAGCATTTTTTTGGTGCTTTTGCAAAACGAATGTGTTATTTTAACATGGGAGTCTATGGGAAACGCTTCTGTTAATGCAGGGAACATAAATGCACACGTCATGTGAATGGATATGAGAATAAAAGCATCCTTTAAATCATCAATCAAACGGATGCAAGGTCCCAAGTGTGACCCAGCTTCCCAATCTAAAAGGTAATATACCAGGTATAGTATTAGAAGTAGCCTCCAGTGTGTAAAGTAAAAGTCACTGGAGCACCTGGACCCTTAACCCCAACACGTTTCACCCAAGCTTCATCAGGAGCTGACGTCACTAGAGCTCCGATCACATAGTGAACCAAGTGTAACAGGTATAGTATTAGAAGTAGCCTCCAGTGTGTAAAGTAAAAGTCACTGGAGCACCTGGACCCTTAACCCCAACACGTTTCACCCCAGCTTCATCAGGAGCTGACGTCACTAGAGCTCCAATCACATAGTGGACCAAGTGTAACAGGTATAGTATTAGAAGTAGCCTCCAATGTGTAAAGTAAAAGTCACTGGAGCACCTGGACCCTTAACCCCAACACGTTTCACCCCAGCTTCATCAGGAGCTGACGTCACTAGATAGTCCCCTACCTGATTGAGCTGTTCTTCATATTGCCTTATCTTGTCAGCCAGTTTTCTCTTCATCATCAGAAATTTTTTATTTTGGGATTTCGCCTTTTTAGCTTCCTGTAAGAAAACAACAAAAAAAAAAATCACTCACATAGTCTTCATATTCTTTATGTAAAGAAATGAACTGTTCTCACGTCTGGCAGGACGTGTCTGCCATGTGCCTCACATAAGAGTATAGATATGAATTACACTGAACTCATGGATATCTGATACTATGTCACTTTATACCGCTGCTGTCTGACAATCATCTGATCGTCGTCTCCATTCTCCATAGGTATGTTCACTTTCCATCGCAGAAATCCTATTAAACTCCAGCTCCCTCCCTCTCCTCCGCTCTCAGATGAATCCCATTGTACTATATATAATTGCCTTGTGGCTACTTATTATTATTATTATTATTTATTTCTATAGCGCCATTTGTTCCATGGCGCTTTACATGTGTAAGGGCAGAACAAGGACGAGAACATAAATAACGACGAATAAATCATACAGGTACATTAGGGCAGAGATCCTGTCCACAAGAGCTCACAGTCTATAGGGGACGGGTGGGAGATAGTAGGAGGGGGGGAGGTGAGATGGGGCAGCGGGTTAGGTCTCAGGGTGGGTAACTTCCGTCCAGTTGTAACGGTATGCCACATCCGGCGGAATCCACAAGACAATGATACACCCAAGTAGGGTGCACCAATATGGCGTCCGCTGGCGGCAGTACTGCCACACACTACCGTCAGCGGAACCCCCGCCACCGCCACCCGCCGCTCACTCCTCACCCCCCTCAGTTCTCACCCCTGCCTGGCACGTCTGGCGATGCTGATGCCGGTTGAAGACTCCAGGAATAGACTCTCCGCTCCAGGCAGAGTATATTCCTGGAGTCTTCAGCCGGCATCAGCATCGCCAGACGTGCCAGGCAGGGGTGAGAACGGAGGGGGGCGAGGGGGGAGGACGAAGCGCGGGGGGAGAGGCAGAGACACAGGGGGACACAGCCAAATGGGATACAGGCACAGGGGGACACAGGACACAGGGGGACACAGAGACACAGGGGGACACAGGGGGACACAGCCAAATGGGATACAGGCACAGGGGGACACAGAGACACAGTAGGAAACAGAGACACAGGGGAACACAGGCACAGGGGGACACAGAGACACAGGGCGACACAGAGGCACAGGGGACACAGAGACACAGAGGGAAACAGAGACACAGGGGGAAACAGAGACACAGGGGGAAACAGAGACACAGGGGGAAACAGAGACACAGGGCGACACAGAGACACAGGGCGACACAGAGACACAGGGCGACACAGAGACACAGGGGGAAACAGAGACACAGGGGGAAACAGAGACACAGGGGGAAACAGAGACACAGGGCGACACAGAGGCACAGGGGACACAGAGACACAGGGGGAAACAGAGACACAGGGGGAACAGAGACACAGGGGGAAACAGAGACACAGGGGGAAACAGAGACACAGGGGGAAACAGAGACACAGGGGGAAACAGAGACACAGGGCGACACAGAGGCACAGGGGACACAGAGACACAGGGGGAAACAGAGACACAGGGGGAAACAGAGACACAGGGGGAAACAGAGACACAGGGGGAAACAGAGACACAGGGGGAAACAGAGACACAGGGCGACACAGAGACACAGGGCGACACAGAGACACAGGGCGACACAGAGACACAGGGCGACACAGAGAGACAGGGCGACACAGAGACACAGGGCGACACAGAGAGACAGGGTGACACAGAGACACAGGGCGACACAGAGACACAGGGTGACACAGAGACACAGGGGGAAACAGAGACACAGGGGGAAACAGAGACACGGGTACAGGGGAATACAGGCACAGGGGACAGGCAGAGGCACAGGGGGACACAGAAACACAGGGCGACACAGAGACACAGGGCGACACAGAGACACAGGGCGACACAGGGCGACACAGAGACACAGGGCGACACAGAGACACAGGGTGACACAGAGACACAGGGGTACAGGGGAATACAGGCACAGGGACAGGCAGAGGCACAGGGGGACACAGAAACACAGGGCGACACAGAGACACAGGGCGACACAGAGACACAGGGTGACACAGAGACACAGGGCGACACAGAGACACAGGGGCGACACAGAGACACAGGGGGACACAGAGGCACAGGGGGAAACAGAGACACAGGGGGAAACAGAGACACGGGAACACAGAGACACAGGGCGACACAGAGGCACAGGGGACACAGAGACACAGGGGGAAACAGAGACACAGGGCGACACAGAGACACAGGGCGACACAGAGACACAGAGACACAGGGGGAAACAGAGACACAGGGGGAAACAGAGACACGGGTACAGGGGACTACAGGCAAAGGGGACAGGGAGAGGCACAGGGGGACACAGAAACACAGGGCGACACAGAGACACAGGGCGACACAGAGACACAGGGTGACACAGAGACACAGGGCGACACAGAGACACAGGGCGACACAGAGACACAGGGCGACACAGAGACACAGGGGTACAGGGGAATACAGGCACAGGGGACAGGCAGAGGCACAGGGGAACACAGAAACACAGGGCGACACAGAGACACAGGGCGACACAGAGACACAGGGTGACACAGAGACACAGGGCGACACAGAGCGACACAGAGACACAGGGGGACACAGAGGCACAGGGGAAACAGAGACACAGGGGGACACAGAGACACAGGGCGACACAGAGACACAGGGGGACACAGAGACACAGGGGGACACAGCCAAATGGGATACAGGCACAGGGGGACACAGAGACACAGGAGGAAACAGAGACACAGGGGAACACAGGCACAGGGGGACACAGAGACACAGGGCGACACAGAGGCACAGGGGACACAGAGACACAGGGGGAAACAGAGACACAGGGGGAAACAGAGACACAGGGGGAAACAGAGACACAGGGGGAAACAGAGACACAGGGCGACACAGAGACACAGGGCGACACAGAGACACAGGGCGACACAGAGACACAGGGCGACACAGAGACACAGGGCGACACAGAGACACAGGGCGACACAGAGACACAGGGGGAAACAGAGACACAGGGGGAAACAGAGACACAGGGGGAAACAGAGACACAGGGCGACACAGAGGCACAGGGGACACAGAGACACAGGGGGAAACAGAGACACAGGGGAAACAGAGACACAGGGGGAAACAGAGACACAGGGGGAAACAGAGACACAGGGCGACACAGAGACACAGGGCGACACAGAGACACAGGGCGACACAGAGAGACAGGGCGACACAGAGACACAGGGCGACACAGAGAGACAGGGCGACACAGAGACACAGGGCGACACAGAGACACAGGGCGACACAGAGACACAGGGGGAAACAGAGACACAGGGGGAAACAGAGACACGGGTACAGGGGAATACAGGCACAGGGGACAGGCAGAGGCACAGGGGGACACAGAAACACAGGGCGACACAGAGACACAGGGCGACACAGAGACACAGGGCGACACAGGGCGACACAGAGACACAGGGCGACACAGAGACACAGGGTGACACAGAGACACAGGGGTACAGGGGAATACAGGCACAGGGGACAGCAGAGGCACAGGGGGACACAGAAAACACAGGCGACACAGAGACACAGGGCGACACAGAGACACAGGGTGACACAGAGACACAGGGCGACACAGAGACACAGGGCGACACAGAGACACAGGGGGACACAGAGGCACAGGGGAAACAGAGACACAGGGGGAAACAGAGACACGGGAACACAGAGACACAGGGCGACACAGAGGCACAGGGGACACAGAGACACAGGGGAAACAGAGACACAGGGGGAAACAGAGACACAGGGCGACACAGAGACACAGGGCGACACAGAGACACAGAGACACAGGGGAAACAGAGACACAGGGGGAAACAGAGACACGGGTACAGGGACTACAGGCAAAGGGGACAGGGAGAGGCACAGGGGGACACAGAAACACAGGGCGACACAGAGACACAGGGCGACACAGAGACACAGGGTGACACAGAGACACAGGGCGACACAGAGACACAGGGCGACACAGAGACACAGGGCGACACAGAGACACAGGGGTACAGGGGAATACAGGCACAGGGGACAGCAGAGCACAGGGGAACACAGAAACACAGGGCGACACAGAGACACAGGGCGACACAGAGACACAGGGTGACACAGAGACACAGGGGACACAGAGACACAGGGCGACACAGAGACACAGGGGACACAGAGGCACAGGGGAAACAGAGACACAGGGGACACAGAGACACAGGGGGAAACAGAGACACAGGGGGAAACAGAGACACGGGAACACAGAGACACAGGGCGACACAGAGACACAGGGGGACACAGGGTACAGGGGAATACAGGCACAGGGGACAGGCAGAGGCACAGGGGGACACAGAAACACAGGGCGACACAGAGACACAGGGCGACACAGAGACACAGGGCGACACAGAGACACAGGGGGACACAGAGACACAGGGGGATACAGAGACACAGGGGGACACAGAGACACAGGGGACACAGAGACACAGGGGACACAGAGACACAGGGGACACAGACACAGGGGAAACAGAGACACAGAGGGAAACAGAGACACAGGGGAAACAGAGACACAGGGGAAACAGAGACACAGGGGGAAACAGAGACACAGGGAACACAGAGACACAGGGCGACACAGAGACACAGGGCGACACAGAGCGACACAGAGACACAGGGCGACACAGAGCGACACAGGGGACACAGAGACACAGGGGGACACAGAGACACAGGGGACACAGAGACACAGGGGGACACAGAGACACAGGGGGAAACAGAGGCACAGGGGGAAACAGAGACACAGGGGGAAACAGAGACACAGGGGGAAACAGAGAACAGGGGGAAACAGGGACACAGGGGGAAACAGAGACACAGGGCGACACAGAGACACAGGGCGACACAGAGACACAGGGCGACACAGCAAATGGGACACAGGCACAGGGGGACACAGAGACACAGGGGACACAGAGACACAGGGGGACACAGAGACACAGGGGACACAGAGACACAGGGGGACACAGAGACACAGAGCGATACAGAGACACAGAGCGATACAGAGACACAGGGCGACACAGAGACACAGGGCGACACAGAGACACAGGGGGACACAGAGACACAGAGCGATAACAGAGACACAGGGGACACAGAGACACAGGGGGACACAGAGACACGGGGGGGACACAGAGACACAGAGCGATACAGAGACACAGAGCGATACAGAGACACAGGGCGACACAGAGACACAGGGCGATTAAAGAAGAAAACAATCGCACACTCATGTGTAAGTTTGCAAGAAAACGTGGTCTTTTTTATTCAGGAGCAGCGAGAAACCAACGTTTCGGTCCTTCCCGGACCTTGATCACGGTAGTTGCTGCAGGTTGTAAAATATATACAGGACATAATCAGTATATACAAGTAGTATTTACAATTTATACATTTCACAATGATACTCCCATAGCAGGTGTCACCTGAATGTTATTACATATGGGTTTGTATAGTACATCTATATACAGTAAAGTAAAGCAAGGGAGAGAAGGAGAGGATTCTTGAGAGAGATTTAGGTTATCTTTCAGGAGTTGGTGTATTACACGGGGACACCAGCACGGGGGGCACAGGCAGAGACACATGGGGACACAAACACAGGGGGACACCGGCACAGGTGGACAGGCAGAGGCACAGGGGGGACAGGCAAAGGCACAGGGGGTCAGGTAAAGGCACAGGGAGACACAGACACGGGGAGAGGAGAGTAACAGGTGGACACAGACAGGGGGAGAGGAGAGGCACAGAGAGACACAGAGACATAGGGAGAGGAGAGGCACAGGGGGACAGGCAGAGTCACAGAAGGACACTGACACAGGGGGAGAGGAAAGGCACAGGGGACAGGCAGAGGCACAGGGGGACAGGCAGAGGCACGGGGGGACACAGAGACACAGGCAGACACAGACGCCGCACACGGGAGAGACCGTACAAGGGAGAGACAGAGACAGCGCACACAGGAGACAGCACACACATAAGAGACAGACAGCGCACACACAAGAGACAAACATGGCAGAGGTGTCGGCGTACTCCTATCCAATACCTGCTCCTTCACCGCTATTCCACTGCCTCGCTCCGCAACACTCCCCTCTTTCAAAGCCCACTCCACCCGCATCTTCTCTCCCTGTAACCTTCAGTTGGCCGTCATTTACCGCCCCCCTGCATCCATCGCCTCCTTCCTTGACCATTTCACCACCTGGTTACTTCACTTCCTTTCGGTAGACATCCCCACTATCATTATGGGAGACTTCAACATCCCCATTGACACTTCCCACCCAGCCACCTCTAAACTTCTTTCACTGACTACTTCCTTTGGGCTCTCCCGATGGTCCTCCTCTGCCACTCATAAGGATGGCCACACGCTAGACCTCATCTTCACCCCCCTTTGCTCCCTCACTAACCTCGCAAACTCATCCCTCCCCCTGTCTGAACACAATCTATTGACTTTCTCCTCCTCTCCTCCTCTACTACACTACCCCTACTCCGCAAACTCCATCACCCTCGCAGAAACCTAAAACACATTGATCTATACTCATTCTCAGAATCCTTTCTCCCCCTCGCCCACATAGCTTCCATACGCGACACAGACACTGTCACCACCCTATATAACACCACAATAATTACGGCCCTCGACTTAGCCGCCCCCCTCACATATAACGCTCCTCGCACAGGCAACCCTGGCACACCACCCTCACTAAAGACCTGATATGGGCTTCCAGGGTTGCCGAAAAGAGATGGAAGAAATCTCGCTCCACTGAGCACTATGCGTTGTTCAAACAGTCTCTCACTGACTTCAATGCCGCACTCGCTGCCGCCAAACAAGCCTTCTTCTCATCCCTAATAACCTCCCTGTCCCACAATCCCAAACAGCTTTTTAAAACTTTCAATTCCTTACTCCGTCCGCCAGCTCCTCCTCCCTCTCCCCCTTATCTCTGCTGAAGACTTTGCCTCCTTCTTCAAGCAGAAGATCGATAAAATCAGAGACAGCTTTGACCCACCGTCCCCACCGCTTCCCCTCTCACCTACACTGCCCTCTCCTTCCATCAGCTGCTTCTCCCCCATAACTGAAGACCAGCCCTCCTCTCTTCTGTCAAAGTCACACCTTTCCACTAGCACCCATGACCTGCTCCCATCCCACCTCATTCCCAACCTCACCTCTGTCTTCATCCCATCTCTTCAACTTATCACTTACTACTTGCATCTTCCCCTAAGCCTTCAAACACGCCTTGATCACACCCATCCTCAAAAAACCCTCACTTGACCCTACCTCTGTCTCTAACTATCGCCCTATATCTCTTCTCCACTTTGCCTCTAAACTACTTGAACAGCGCGTTCATTCAAAACTGTCCTCCCACCTTTCCTCCTGCTCCCTCTTTGACCGCCTACAATCTGGTTTCCAACCCCATAACTCCACCGAAACAACCCTAACCAAAGTTACCAACGTCCTACTGACCGCTAAGACCAAGCGACACTACTTTGTCCTCCTCCTCCTCAACCTATCTGCCGCCTTCGACACTGTTGACCACTCCCTTCTAATTCAGATTCTGGAATCTCTTGGCATCACTGACCTTGCCCTCTCCTGGATCTCCTCTTACCTAACGGATTGGACTCCCACACCTCCTCTTCGCACTACCCCCTATCTGTCGGTGTCCCCCAAGGCTCAGTCCTGAGACCACTGCTCTTCTCCATCTACACTCTCGGCCTACGGCAACTCATTGAGACCCATGGCCTTCAGTACCATCTCTACCCAGATCTACCTGTCTGACCCCGATATCACCTCTCTACTATCCAAAATTCCAAAATGCCTGTCTGCCATCTCATCCTTCTTCTCTGCCCGCTTCCTTAAGCTGAACATGGACAAAACTGAGCTCATCATCTTCCCCCCAAGCCGCTCTCCCCCACTATCCGACCTATCCATCCTTGTCAATGACTGCTCAATCTCTCCAGTCCCCCACGCCAAGAGCCTCGGGGTAATCCTCAACTCTTCCCTCTCCTTCAAGCCCCACATCCAGGCCCTCGCCACCTCTTGCCGACTCAAACTTAAAAACATTTCCCTGATTCACACTTTCCTTGACCATGACACTGCTAAAACACTTATTCATGCTCTCATCATCTCCCGCCTTGACTACTGCAACCTCCTGCTCACCGGCCTCCCCGCTACCTCCCTTGCACCTCTCCAATCTATCCTAAACTCCGCTGCCCGCCTAATCCACCTGTCTTCCCGCTACTCCCCTGTCTCCCCCTCTGCCAAGTCCTTCACTGGCTCCCCACTTGTCAGAGATCCTGGTTTTAAAACACTAACCATGACATACAAAGCCATCCACAACCTGTCCCCTCCATACATCTCTGACATGGTCTCCTGATACCTACCCTCATACAACCTGCGATCCTCCCAAGAGCTTCTCCTCTACATCCCCCTCATCTCCTCTTCTCACAACCGCGTACAGGATTTCTCCCGTGCTTCACCTATACTCTTGAACTCTCTGCCCCAACACATCACACTCTCACCTACCCTGGGAACCTTCAAAAGAAACCTGAAGACCCACCTCTTCCGCCAAGCCTACAACCTGAAATGAGACCCGGTCCACCGCACCGTCTCACAATCGGCACTACCCCCTCCTACTGTATCCCCACCCGTCCCGCTTACACTGGTGTTTGTCTACTTAATAATGGTTGTCTACTGTCTTAATATTTGGCTAGGGTCAGACCAGCGTCATGCATCCACCAAAACGATGTGTTATTTCATGTGCAAACGGATCCGTTAACGCACCCATAGGCTCCAATGCAAAAAAATGGATTGCAGAAGTGCAATGCATTTGGCGTTATCCGTTTGGTAAGCTGCGTTTTTTGGTGCTTTTGCAAAACAGATGTGTTATTTTAACATGGGAGTCTATGGCAAACGCATCCGTTAACGCATGGTACGTTATATACCACGTGTTAACGGATGCGTTAACGGACAGTGCATAAATGTACCATGCGTTAACACATCCGTTAATGCAGGGTACATAAATGCACACATGTCATGTGAATGGATATGAGAAAAAAAGCATCCTTTAAAGCATCAAACGGTTGCAAGCTCCCAAATGTGACCCTAGCCTTTGGCCTTGTCTATTTCAGCTTCCCAATCTAAAAGGTCATGTAACAGGTATAGTATTAGAAGTAGCCTCCAGTGTGTAAATAAAAGTCACTGGAGCAGCTGGACCCTTAACCCCAACACGTTTCACCCCAGCTTCATCAGGAGCTGACGTCACTAGATATGCCCTACCTGATTGAGCTGTTCTTCAAGTCGCCTTATCTTTTCTTCTGCTTCAGCTAGTTTTTTCTTAGTCATCAGGAATTCTTCTTCTTTGTCTGCCTCGTTATCTTCCTGTAAGAAAAAGAAA
The DNA here is from genome assembly GCA_033576535.1 of Allobates femoralis. Classification (NCBI taxonomy): domain Eukaryota; kingdom Metazoa; phylum Chordata; class Amphibia; order Anura; family Aromobatidae; genus Allobates; species Allobates femoralis. Next base: position 734,958,553 of record JARQOC010000002.1, read on the forward strand.
ATCACCCACATAGAATCATATTCTTTATGTACCATTATGGTCTTGACTTTGGTGTTTGCTACTCAATAATGGTTGTCATGTCCTAATATTTGGCCTCATCAATATTTCAGCTTCCCAATCGGTGCCTTAGTGTTTGTTCATAGCTGACAGTCTGTTACAATGAGATCCCCGGTGTTACTGTCTATCTTCGTGCACAATTCAAGGAGAAAAAGAGAACATGTATATGGGGGGGAGCGATCACCAAATACCAAATGTTGAGACAATCATCTTTATTATGAGGGTTAGTGTCGAGCCCCAGGCTTTGGGGTACTCGGGTATCAGGCTCCAAAGGGGTTAACTGTGTCACGGGGAATGGTGGCCGCGCCTGATCCCGTGTCCTGGGGGACTATTCTTTGAAAAGGGGTATTTACAGGGGATGCTATATACAGTTTGTTGTGACGCCACCTGTAGTTTCTGGTGAGAGGTCACCAGCGCCGCCACAGTCCGGACCTCCGGGGTTAACGGGTGGCTGCAGATGGATCCCAGGTGGTATGGTGGAACCCTTGGTGTGTGCCTTCTTTCTCTAACCCCATCTGTCCTTTCCTGTTTTCCAGTGTGGTGTGAAGCCCGGTGACTTGAAATCAGCCTGATCTCCACTCTGTCTCTCACCCTTGCCGCCATCAGGTAACCTCTCTGCTCCGCTCTCTTCAGCGGTGCCTGGTGCCCTCTTTCGGTTGCTCAGGTGCCCGGGAGAATTATAGACTCCACGGGACTCTGGATTCTCTGTGGTCCTAAAGTATCCCACAGTGCGGGCTCCGGTGCCTGGTAAGCCGTCTGGGAGACCCTGCCAACGGCCCCTTTTCCCAAACTGGCTGCTCTTCTCCTGGAAATCTCTCGTTCTTGTCTCTTACACCCTCTCTCCTTCCATCTTTCCCTGGTCCCTCAGCCGAGAGACCCTAGCTCAACAAGGACTTAGGAGCAAAGACCTAAGCCCTCGGTCAAAGACCTCCTTGTTCCCCCTAGAGGTGTTTTTATTCCCTCCCGTGTACACTCGTGTGGGAGTGTTGGGATAGGGAACCACCCACCAACTTGGGTCCATCTGCAGCTGGAGTATCTGCACCTCTTTTACGGGTGCAGTACCCCACTGTGACGCCTGCTTGGTGGGGCGCCACATTAAGAGTTATGAACTTGCTTACTGTCCATACAAACCTACGGGTTATATGCTTTTATAATGGATTGTGGTATACAGTATTGTGAGCTCATCATAGCCCCACATACCAGTGGTACTTATTGATCCAGTGTTATTAAACACTAACACTGTACGTGTCCGATTGGGTCGAAATCTAGACATACGGCTCATTCTATGACCCTTTAAGTGTAAAAAGAACCGACCGGCAGTGATGTTTTTCAGAATATTAAAGCTCCAGGGACTGCGCTTTAGCTGAGCTACAGGAAAACTTGCAGACGACGTTTTCCTAAAGTGCGGTTCCTGGAGGTTGGTGTGTGGCCGGCTGCTAAGGTAAGCATCGGGTTACTATGGGCTGCGTTGCCTGTCAGCACTTGCCGGCAACGCTATCCGCTACTGCGGACTCTGCTCAGCGTTTAGCGCTAAACGTGGGTCACCCTCCAAGTGTGACCCCAGCCTAACTGAAATTTTCCAGTTCAACTATTATTTACATGATGTCCTATAGGGGTGCTGTTTCAGGACAAATTTACAGACGCCAAGGCAGACAGACTGGATAGGGCTTTTATATAGTAGATTCACCAAAAACATTTAATTCACATTTTTTGAAACCTTCTTCCATACTTTAAAGTTTCATAAAGTAAAGTGTTCCCGGATTCCATACTGGTATCATGGACTTACTTTTGTGGTGAGCTGCCAGTTTATCTCCACCCGGTCATCATTATTGAGACATCCCTTAATGCCTCCGACACGCCCCTCCTCAGCAGGGCAGAGACTGCTCTGGATGCAAGCGCCTGACAAGAATAAAATGATATGAAAACAAAGAAAGTTGATAAAATGTACATAAAAAATATATCACACCCTGCACTCCTGATGCCACATAACTGGAGCAAGGTCTGCGGGTATCACACCCTCGAAGACAGGATTGCAGACAGTTGATGGGCTGCATGACATCCAATACTGACTCCATCCACACACCATCCACACACTGGCCCCATCCACACACACCTCCACACTGCCCATCACACACTGGTCCATCCACACACCCTGGCTCCATCCACACATCAGCACCATCCACACACACCCCCTGGCTCCATCCACACACCCTGGCTCCATCCACACATCACTGGCACCATCCACACACCCTGGCTCCATCCACACACACTGGCTCCCATCCACACACACTGGCCCCATCCACACACACTGGCTCCATCCACACACACTGGCTCCATCCACACACACTGGCCCATCCACACACACCGGCTCCATCCACACACACTGGCTCCATCCACACACACTGGCTCCATCACACACCGACCATCCAAACTGGCTCCATCCACATTCCATCCACACACCCTGGCTCCATCCACACACACCTGGCTCCATCCACACACCTGGCTCCATCCACACACCTGGCCCATCCACACACTGGCTCCATCCACACACACCTGGCTCCATCCACACACACTGGCTCCATCCACACACCCTGGCCCATCCACACACACTGGCTCCATCCACACACACTGGCTCCATCCACACACACTGGCTCCATCCACACACACTGGCTCCATCCACACACACTGGCTCCATCCACACACACCTGGCTCCATCCACACACACTGGCCCCATCCACACACCCTGGCTCCATCCACACACACTGGCTCCATCCACACACCCTGGCTCCATCCACACACACTGGCCCATCCACACACTGGCTCCATCCACACACACTGGCCCCATCCACACACACTGGCCCCATCCACACACACGGCTCCATCCACACACACTGGCTCCATCCACACACACTGGCCCATCTACACACTGGCTCCATCCACACACCCTGGCTCCATCCACACACACTGGCTCCATCCACACACCCTGGCTCCATCCACACACACTGGCTCCATCCACACACTCACTGGCTCCATCCACACACCTGGTCAACACCTGCTCCATCCACACACACTGGCTCCATCCAACCACACCTGGCTCATCCACACACCCTGGCTCCACCCACACACCTGGCCCATCCAACACTGGCTCCATCCACACACCCTGGCTCCATCCACACACCTGGCTCCATCCACACACACTGGCTCCATCCACAACACCTGGCTCCATCCAACCCCTGGCTCCATCCACACACACTGGCTCCATCCACAACGTCCACCACACACTGGCTCCATCACACACCTGGCTCATCCACACACACTGGCTCCATCCACACACCTGGCTCCACACTGCTCATCACACACCTGGCTCCACTCCATCACACACTGGCTCCATCCACACACACTGGCTCCATCCACACACACTGGCTCCATCCAACTACTGGCTCATCCACACACCTGGCTCCATCCACACACCCTGGCCATCCAACACCTGGCTCCATCCACACACCTGGCCATCCAAAGGTCACACACACTGCTCCATCCACAACACACTGGCTCCATCCACATCACACTGGCTCCATCACACACCGGCTCATCCACACACACTGGCTCCATCCACACACCTGGCTCCATCCACACACACGGCTCCATCCACACATACTGGCTCCATCCCACACACCCTGGCTCCATCCACACACACCACTGGCTCCATCCACACACCCTGGCTCCATCCACACACCTGGCTCCATCCACACAACCTGGTCCATCCACACACAGCATCCATTGGCTCCATCCACACACCTGGCTCCCACACTCCCAACATACATCACGGCTCCATCCACACACCTGGCCCATCCAACACTGGCTCCATCCAACACCACTGGCTCCATCCACACACACCTGGCTCCATCACCACACAATACTGGCTCCATCCACACACCTGGCATCCATCACATCACACACACTGGCTCCATCCACACACCTGGCTCATCCACACACTGGCTCCATCACACACTGGCTCCATCCACACACCTGGCTCCATCCACACACCTGGCTCCATCCACACATCAGCACCATCCAAATACTGGCTCCATCCACACACCCTGGCTCCATCCACACACTGGCTCCATCCACACACACACTGGCTCCATCCACACACACACTGGCTCCATCCACACACCCTGGCTCCATCCACACACACTGGCTCCATCCACACACACACTGGCTCCATCCACCACAGCTCATCCACCACTGGCTCCATCCACACACCCTGGCTCCATCCACACACACCGGGACCATCCACACACCCTGGCTCCATCCACACACACTGGCTGCATCCACACACCCTGGCTCCATCCACACACCCTGGCTCCATCCACACACCCTGGCTCCATCCACACAGGCGGCACCATCCAAATACTGGCTCCATCCACACACCCTGGCTCCATCCACACACCAGGACCATCCACACACCGGGACCATCCACACACCCTGGCTCCATCCACACACCGGGACCATCCAAATACTGGCTCCATCCACATACCCTGGCTCCATCCACACAACCTGGCTCCATCCACACACACACTGACTCCATCCACACACACACTGGCTCCATCCACACACCCTGGCTCCATCCACACACACTGGCTCCATCCACACACACACTGGCTCCATCCACACACACTGGCTTCATCCACACACCCTGGCTCCATCCACACACCCTGGCTCCATCCACACACCCTGGCTCCATCCACACACCGGGACCATCCACACATCAGCACCATCCAAATACTGGCTCCATCCACACACCGGCACCATCCAAATACTGGCTCCATCCACACACCCTGGCTCCATCCACACACCTGGCTCCATCCACACACCGGGACCATCCACACATCAGCACCATCCAAATACTGGCTCCATCCACACACCGGCACCATCCAAATACTGGCTCCATCCACACACCCTGGCTCCATCCACACACCCTGGCTCCATCCACACACACTGGCTCCATGCACACACACTTGCTTCATCCACACACACTTGCTTCATCCACACACACTGGCTCCATCCACACACACTGGCTCCATCCACACACACTGGCTCCATCCACACATCGGCCCCATCCACACAAGGCACGGCCAGGAGCCCATAGGTAAAGTGTGGAGAACCTTGGAGCACTGACTGCCCACAAGGCACTGCCAGGAAGCCCATAGGTAAAGTGTGGAGAACCTCAGAGCACTGACCGCCCACAAGGCACTGCCAGGAAGCCCATAGGTAATGTGTGAAGAACCTCAGAGCACTAACCGCCCATGAGGCACAGCCAGGAAGCCCATAGGTAAAGTCTAGAGAACCTCGGAGCACTGACCGTCCACAAGGCACTGCCAGGAAGCCTATAGGTAATGTGTGAAGAACCTAAGAGCACTAACCGCCCATGAGGCACTGCCAGGAAGCCCATAGGTAAAGTCTAGAGAACCTCAGAGCACTGACCGCCCATGAGGCACTGCCAGGAAGCCCATAAGTAAAGTGTGGAGAACCTCAGAGCACTGACCGCCCATGAGGCACTGCCAGGAAGCCCATAGATAAAGTGTGGAGAACCTCAGAGCACTGACCGTCCATGAGGCACAGCCAGGAAGCCCATAGGTAAAGTGTGGAGAACCTCAGAGCACTGACCACCCACAAGGCACTGCCAGGAAGCCTATAGATAAAGTGTGGAGAACCTCAGAGCACTGACCGCCCATGAGGCACAGCCAGGAAGCCCATAGGTAAAGTGTGGAGAACCTCAGAGCACTGACCGCCCATGAGGCACTGCCAGGAAGCCTATAGATAAAGTGTGGAGAACCTCAGAGCACTGACCGCCCATGAGGCACTGCCAGGCTTCTTTGCATGTGAAGTCAAAGCTTGATTTCTCGATGCTGTTACATCAGATTATGCCAAAACAGGTGACATTTTTACTCTACTTCTGGGGTCTATACAGCCACCCTTGTAGTAAATGTCATGATGGGTTTCCTTTAAATTGTCATGGTCAGTGCTACAATCAATATTGAAGACTACAGTTTAAAAAAAATGAAAGGGGTTATCTGCTCTAAACTGATAATTCTGTGGTCACTCTGTGTCTGCACTTCTCAATCATCCCAACATATACACTGTGCACTGCAAGGATCCACCGGTTCCTAAGCCAAGAACGGACCTCAATTATGTAGTATGCATGTTCAGACCAGTGGTTGTGGCGTCACTCAATACAAGTGTGTGGAGCAAGACCACGCCCACTAGATGGCCACACCTACTAGTCAGACACTCCCACCTGATGCACTTGCATCAATGAGGCCACGCCCACTAGTCAGGTTCTGGCCGGGAACATGCATACTCCATAATTGTGGTCAATTCCTGTGCAGCGCACAGTGCTGTCCTGGGAGGATTGAGAAGTGCAGACACATAGAGTGACTACAGTTATCAGTGTAGACCTGACCACCCCTTTAAGAGGAGAATTCAACACCACATAGGTGTTCTCTTACCAATGTGACAGGAGATCTTGACCCAGTTTCAGGATTGTTTCCCACAATTCTATAGGGACATTCCCAGAGTTGCTCACAGGGGGCGCTCCATCATCTAAGGAATAAAATAACATAGAAGTGTTCAGAAATTACAGAACAATAAAAGTGAGGAGCAGCGCTCACCGACATCACAGGCTGAAGATCCACTGAGGTCAGCGGGATTTACAATGACCTTAATAAGTCTTCACACCCAGTGAACTCGTCCACACTCACAAACATAGATGAATTGTATTGGGATTATGTGTGATACCAACACTAAGTACAAGGATTTGTGAAGAATAAAGGAAAAGATTCAGGGTTTTAAAATGTTTTCAAAATATAAATCTGAAAATTGTGATGTGCATTTGTATTCAGCCCCGAGTCAATACTTTGTAGGATTTACCTTTCACTGCAGTTACTGTGCAAGTCTCTGTCAACTTTGCACATCTACCACCCTGGTATGTGCCCCTGGTATATGACCCCTCATCCTGGTATATATGTTCCATCCTGGTATAAGTGGCCCATCCTGGTGTATGTGCTCCATCCTGTATATATGATCTCCATCCTGGTGTATGTGCTCCATCCTGGTATATGGTGCCCCATCCTGGTATATGACCCCTCATCCTGCTGAATGTGCTCCATCCTGGTATATGTGCCCCATCCTGTATATATGATCTCCATCGTGGTGTATGTGCTCCATCCTGGTGTATGTGCTCCATCCTGGTATATGACCCCTATCCTGCTGAATGTGCTCCATCCTGGTATATGTGCCCATCCTGTATATATGATCTCCATCCTGGTGTATGAGCTCCATCCTGGTGTATGTGGTCCATCCTGTATATATGATCTCCATCCTGGTGTATGTGCTCCATCCAGGTCTATGTGCCCCATCCTGGTGTATGTGCTCCATCCTGGCGTATGTGCTCCATCCTGTATATATGATCTCCATCCTGGTGTATATGCTCCATCCTGTATTTATGATCTCCATCCTGGTGTATGTGCTCCATCCTGGTGTATGTGCTCCATCCTGTATATATGATCTCCATCCTGGTGTATATGCTCCATCCTGTATATATGATCTCCATCCTGGTGTATGTGCTCCATCCTGTATATATGATCTCCATCCTGGTGTATGTGTCATCCAGTTATGTGCCCATCGGTGTATGTGCTCCATCCTGGTGTATGTGCTCCATCCTGGGTATGTGTCATCTGTATATAGATCTCCATCCTGGTGTAAGTAGCCCATCCTGTTGTATGTGCTCCATCCTGGTAGTGCCATCTGGTATATGTGCCCATCCAGGTATGTGCCTCTGTGTATGCCCATCTGTGTATGTGCTCCATCCTGTATATGTCCCATCCTGTGTGTGTCATGTATGATTCCATCTCTATGCCTCTGGTATATGTGCCCATCCTGGTGTATGTGCCCATCCGTTATGATCTCCGTATGCCCTCGTATTCCATCCTGGTGTATGTGCCCATCCTGGTGTATGGCTCCATCCTGGTATGTGCTCCATCCTGTATATATGATCTCCATCCTGGTGTATGTGCCCATCCTGGGCTATCTGTGATTCTCCATCCTGGGTATATGCATCCATTACTCCCTGTATATATGATCTCCATCCTGGTGTATGTGCTCCATCCTGTATATATGATCTCCATCCTGGTGTATGTGCTCCATCCAGGTCTATGTGCCCCATCCTGGTGTATGTGCTCCATCCTGGTGTATGTGCTCCATCCTGGCGTATGTGCTCCATCCTGTATATATGATCTCCATCTGGTGTAAGTAGCCCATCCTGTTGTATGTGCTCCATCTGGTATATGTGCCCCATCCTGGTATATGTGCCCCATCGGTTATGTGCCCATCCTGGTTATGGCCATCCTGTTATGTGCTCATCCTGGTTATGTGCCCCATCCGGTATGTGCTCATCCTGTATATTGATCTCCATCTTCTATAGTGCCCACCTATGTATTGTGTCCGGTTATGTGCCCCATCTTGGTGTATGTGCCCATCCAGTATTATGATCCCCATCCTGGTATGGCCCCATCCTCGTATGTGTCCATCCTGGTATGGCTCCATCCTGGTCTATGGCTCTCCTGGTGTATGTGCTCCATCCTGGCGTATGTGCCCATCCTGGTGTATGCCCCATCCTGGTATATGTCCCTGGTGTATGTGCCCCATCCTGGGTATTGCGCCCCATCCTGGTATATGTGCCCCATCCTGCGGTATGTGCTCCATCCTGGTGTATGTGCTCCATCCTGTATATATGCCCCATCCTGGTATATGTGCTCCATCCTAGTGTATGTGCTCCATCCTGGTGTATGTGCTCCATCCTGGTGTATGTGCTCCATCCTGTATATATGCCCCATCCTGGTATATGTGCTCCATCCTGGTATATGTGCTCCATCCTGGTGTATGTGCTCCATCCTGGTGTATGTGCTCCATCCTGTATATATGCCCCATCCTGGTATATGTGCTCCATCCTGGTGTATGTGCTCCATCCTGGTGTATGTGCTCCATCCTGTATATATGCCCCATCCTGGTATATGTGCTCCATCCTGGTGTATGCGCCCCATCCTGGTATATATGCCCATCCTGGTGTATGTGCCCCATCTTGGTGTATGTGCTTCATCCAGGTCTATGTGCCCCATCCTGGTGTATGCGCCCATCCTGGTATATATGCCCCATCCTGGTGTATATGCTCCATCCTGGTGTATGTGCTCCATCCTGGTGTATATGCTCCATCTTGGTGTATGTGCCCCATCCTGTATATATGATCTCCCATCCTGGTATATGAGCCCCATCCTCGTATGTGCTCCATCCTGGTGTATGTGCTCCATCCTGGTGTATGTGCTCCATCCTGTATATATGCCCCATCCTGGTATATGTGCTCCATCCTAGTGTATGTGCTCCATCCTGGTGTATGTGCTCCATCCTGGTGTATGTGCTCCATCCTGTATATATGCCCCATCCTGGTATATGTGCTCCATCCTGGTGTATGTGCTCCATCCTGGTGTATGTGCTCCATCCTGTATATATGCCCCATCCTGGTATATGTGCTCCATCCTGGTATATGTGCTCCATCCTGGTGTATGTGCTCCATCCAGGTGTATGTGCTCCATCCAGGTGTATGTGCTCCATCCTGGTTTGTGCCCCATATCCTGGTATATGATGCTTCATATCCTGGTATATGATGCCCCATCCTGATATATAAGGCCCATATCCTTGAATATGTGCTCCATCCTGGTATATGTGCTCCATCCTGATATATAAGGCCCACATCCTGGAATATGTGCTCCATCCTGGTATATGTGCTCCATCCTGGTATGTGCCCCATATTGTGGAATATGATGCCCCATCCTGATATATAAGGCCCATATCCTGGTATATGTGCTCCATTCTGGTATATGTGCTCCATCCTGGTATATGTGCCTATATCCTGGTATATGTGCTCCATCCTGGTATATGTGCCCATATCCTGGTATATGATGCCCCATCCTGGAATATGTGCTCCATCCTGGTATATGTGCCTATTTCCTGGTATATGTGCTCCACTCTGGTATATGTGCTCCATCCTGGTATATGTGCCTATATCCTGGTATATGTGCTCCACTCTGGTATATGTGCTCCATCCTGGTATATGTGCCTATATCCTGGTATATGTGCTCCATCCTGGTATATGTGCCCATATCCTGGTATATGATGCCCCATCCTGATACATGTGCCTCATCTTCATATATGGTGCATATCCTAGTATATGATACCCCATCCTGGTATATGTGCCCATGTCTTGGTGTGTGCCACATATTCTGGTATATGATCTCCCATCCTGGTATATGTGTCCCATCCTCATATATAGCCCATATACTGGTATATGATCCCCCATCCTGGTATATGTGCCCATGTCCTGGTATGTGCCCCATATCCTGGCATATGATCTCCCATCCTGATATATGTGTCTCATTCTCATATATGGCCCGTATCCTGGTATATGACCCCCCCGCCCGTCCTGGTATATGTGCCCATGTGCAGTTATGTGCCCCATACCTTGCTTATGATTACCCATCCTGGTATATGTGCTCATATCCTGGTATTGATCCCTCAACCTGGCATATGGGCCCCCATAAACGATTATACTCACCTCCAATCACTCCCCTGCAGCACTGCGGCATCCTCCTGTCTTCTTTTGCTGGTAACTGCTGATCAGCGTGTGAACACACAGTGATGACGTCACTGTTATGGGTCGCACTCCACACACCGCATCAGCTGATGGCACAAAACGACCGGAGGATGCTGCAATGCTGCAGAGGAGTGATGGACGGTGAGTATAATCTTTCATCTGGGATATTCACTGCTCCCACACCAATGATAATGTATGGAAAGTAGTGAATATCCACACACATTATCGATGACGGCTGCAGCTGCAGCAGGTGAGCACATGGGCCCGCTGTTTAAGTTAATTTAAAATTCACCTGTCCCTGCCCATCACTCCGCTCACCTCTCAGCGTCGGCTTCAGAGCTGAGAGGTGATGGGTGGGGGGGTGCGGTGAATATTACATTAACTTAAACAGCAGGCCCACATGGTCACCTGCTGCAGCCTGCTCCAGCCACTGGTGACCTGCTCCAAAGCTGCCGCCCCCCTCCACACAGCACATCCAGGCATAGTATGTGGAGTCGGGGGATGTCTGTTGAACAGTATGTGGAGTGAGGGACTCCATCGTTTGCACACCACTCCCCGGCATGAGTTCCCCATTTGTGGGGTCGACAGAGTCCATATAACTTGCTGGCGTGTATGATGGAGCATCCCTACGACGCAGAACGTTATGTAGCACACAACACGCCATCACTACTCTATCAGTAGATTCCAGTTTCATATGTAAGGTAGTATGAAACGATCCAATTTAAAGGACTATAAGATACTAGTTAACACTTGGGACACATGGCTTTGCCTGGTGGACTTCTGATGGGTGGGAGATGAGGTGTAGAGGAGAGTAAACTGTGTCATTTTGCTGTGCAAGAATGCAAAGGACTGTACTGCTGTCAGGGAGGGTGGGGAGTGGGAGGGTAGGGGGGTGTTCAACATTGTTGTAGGTGCAGTGGGATATATTGTGTTGTACTGTGTGATTTACATATGTTATATCTGTTATGATGATTGATTACAATATATCAATAAAAATGTATTTGATTTAAAAAAAAAAAAGGTAGTATGAAACAAGCGGAATCTACTGGCCATGATCCCAAACGCATTTTCAACCACACGACGTGCCCGGGAGATCCGGTGATTGAAAAGGCGTGGTTTAGGGGTGCTACTTATCCACAAATTCAGTGGCAACTTGCAACCATTCTGCAGGTGTTATGGGAAATACCATATAGGATGGCAGCAGACACCTCACAATGGCCTCACAGGTCTCGGGGATGAGGCGGCTCAGCAGTGGCCACGAGACAGCAGCACAATACTGGAGGTCTGTCATCGAGCGGCCTGTGCCAAGCTTGCTGTCTCGGAGGAGAAGATTTCCCCCGCCCTAAACCTCCGAGCTGGGAGCTTGGGCAAAAAGGGTGCTGTTCCAGCAGGAATACAAACCCATCTGTGCCTTTGCCCACGTGGTCAACGAGAGGTTGCCCCAGCTGGAGTCACAACAGCGGCTTAACGAGGAGAGGGTCATAAACCTAGCCCTGGACGAGGCCCAAGCTGGGCGAGTGACCCCAAAAACTACCCTGGCAGAGCCCCCGGAGCAGCCACCAGTCTCCCAGTCTTCGAGGCCTCCTATGTATGTGCCTGGACAAGCTTCTGATATGTGTAGGGGCGCTATGCCATCATACCCTACGCATAGGCCAGCACCATATTCCTATGGGAATATGGGGCCCGAGGCCTCGTCAGCTCCTGCAGCTTACTATCCCGGTGACGAGACCCGCTACCACTTCTTGTAGTGATTGTGAGCACCTATATTTTTGTTTGGCTTTTGTTACAGCATGTGTTTTTATTTATACCACTAATTAAAATTAAAAAAAAAAAACGCCAACGTGTGTCGTGTTTATGTATTTCACTGCCATACTGTTCATGTAGCCTACTAAGGCGGTTGAAGGCCACCATCAGGCCACTTGTCCATTAGCACATGGTGAGGTATATGAATGTCTTACACTTTCAACTATGTTTAACAACCAGGCCCGGCGTCAGCACCCGGCGCAGCTGGGCAAGTGCCGGGACCCGACTGCTTGGAGGGGGCCCACCGGGCCCCTGAGGCTAGGGTCACACTTGTGTTGTGACCCTAGCCTGACGCAAGAATTGTCTTCTGCAGCGCAGAGCGTTTAATGCTATGTGCTGCCAGCAACGGAGCCCATAGAAACCTGCTGTTTACATTGCCAACCAGTGGTTGGCAAAGTAAACATCAGGTTTCTATGGGCTCCAGGGCATAGCATTAAACACTATGCGCTGCAGCTGAAAATACTTGCGTCACGCTAGGGTCACAACACAAGTGAGTGGGTCATTTGTCAGCCGTGTAGCAGAATACAGTGATTGGGTTGGCCTTATATTTGAGGTCTGCAATTTTCTTGTGGATCTCGACAGTGGTCCACTCAACACCCAGCCTTCTCATAAGTGCCCGCGAGATTTTTCTCAGCAAAGCCTGCTTGTGCAGGACTGGGTGATCATGGTGCAGATTGCACCAGTAGTCGCACATGTTAATGAGGAGCATGAGCGCCGCATCTCCCCATGGTGCTGAGCGACGCTGGGCAGCCATATATATGCTGGGGCAGAGTAGGCAGCATGAACACAGGTCTGAGCGTAGTACAACGTCATTATCTCACGTCGCACGTTTGTTACACCGAGGACGCTAGGAGGCGCCAGCACATGTAGTGGTTAGCGTTGTCGGACACAATATGTCAGACGGGAACGCTCGTGTGTGGCCCATGGTTGACTGGCTGTGTCCCTAAACACTCATGACATATTATGATGTATTTCCATTGTTACAACAAAGATGGCTCAGATACAGTTGCATCTGCGCCTATGTGTGTATGTGTAAGGACACCAATGTGTACATGTGCATACACATACATATGTAACTGTATATGGTTGGTTATGTGTACAAATGTGTGTATGTACTTTGCATCTCTGAATTAAAATCATATATGTTGGCATACTTTAGGTACCAATGTGGCAGACATACATGACCAATGACGTTCAGAAGGTTGCCATATGTGTATATTTATTTAGTTATGGTGCACATGTTGCCTCCTACAGTTAAATCTATCATTACACCAATTGTTTATTTGCGCGCACACGCGGGTAGCTAAACGCCTAGAGAAAAGGATGGCGACTTCAATGAGTCTCCTTGTTTAAATGTGTTTAATGATAGTGTAAAGAATGAACAAGTCAATGAGTGTACTGATCAAAGCACGGATCAGCAAATATGGCGCCTTTCCCATAACCAACGCCAGCCAATTGGAACGCACTAGTGACCACCAATCGGCGCACACAGGGCACGGAAAACACAACGCCAAGGCACGCCTACGGGATTGGCTTCACGATCCCAGAATGAGATCGTTATCGCGGTGTCACACACAACGATGCAGCAGGTTGGCTGAACGACCATCGTCTGATTTGAGAACATGTTCTCAAATCTGCAATCAGCGATCCAACGATTTATCGTAGTCGTAACTCGGTGTCACACGCAAGACGGACTAACGATGTCGTTTGAACGACTCCAAACCCGTGACGTTTCAGCGATATCGCTCACAATATCGTACCGTGTAACGGTACTTTTAGGCTATTGTCCCAGGATGGGCTGAAGGCGACTGGGGAAGATGGAAGTCGGCAGAGACGAGCTGTGGATGTGAAAAGTCATCATGGTGTCTGGGCAATATGAAGAAAAGAAAAAGACGACCCTGATCAGAGACAAGGTCATCTATAAGGTACCCGGATGGAAATGATTATTTGTGATAGTGACTCATTCTCATCAGTGCTGTACTTCCTGTATGGTCTGATGATGATGATGAGAACTAACAATAACTTCCACCATCTCCTTACCATTGTTAAAAATGTAGTAGGAGTTGTAGGCTCATGCGATACAAATGTGTGTAGGTCTGACGTGACATTACAATTGTTTTACCATGTACTGATGGGGGTCTGATGATAAATTTTGTTACTGATGAGGGTTGTGATGCTGTGTTTCTGTACTGATGTGTATTCCTGTGCTGCGGGTGGTTATATGGATGTGTTGCTGTACCTCAGTGGGTCTGGTGATATATTACTGTACCTATGATGATTCTGATGATGTATCCCTGTACTAATGAGAGTTTTGATGCTGTGTTTCTGTACCTCTGGTGGGTCTGGTGATGTATTTCTGTACCTATGGTGGTTCTGATGATGTATCCCTGTACTAATGAGAGTTTTGATGCTGTGTTTCTGTACCTCTGGTGGGTCTGGTGATGTATTTCTGTACCTATGATGATTCTGATGATGTATCCCTGTACTAATGAGAGTTTTGATGCTGTGTTTCTGTACCTCTGGTGGGTCTGGTGATGTATTTCTGTACCTATGGTGGTTCTGATGATGTATCCCTGTACTAATGAGAGTTTTGATGCTGTGTTTCTGTACCTCTGGTGGGTCTGGTGATGTATTTCTGTACCTATGATGATTCTGATGATGTATCCCTGTACTAATGAGAGTTTTGATGCTGTGTTTCTGTACCTCTGGTGGGTCTGGTGATGTATTTCTGTATGTATGATGATTCTGATGATGTATCCCTGTACTAATGAGAGTTTTGATGCTGTGTTTCTGTACTTCTGGTGGGTCTTGTGATGTATTTCTGTACCTATGATGATTCTGATGATGTATCCCTGTACTAATGAGAGTTTTGATGCTGTGTTTTTGTACCTATGGTGGTTCTGATGATGTATCCCTGTACTAATGAGAGTTTTGATGCTGTGTTGTTTCTGTACTTCTGGTGGGTCTGGTGATGTATTTTTGTACCTATGATGATTCTGATGATGTATCCCTGTACTAATGAGAGTTTTGATGCTGTGTTTCTGTACCTATGGTGGTTCTGATGATGTATCCCTGCACTAATGAGAGTTTTGATGCTGTGTTTCTGTACTTCTGGTGGGTCTGGTGATGTATTTCTGTACCTATGATGATTCTGATGATGTATCCCTGTACTAATGAGAGTTTTGATGCTGTGTTTCTGTACTTCTGGTGGGTCTGGTGATGTATTTCTGTACCTATGATGATTCTGATGATGTATCCCTGTACTAATGAGAGTTTTGATGCTGTGTTTCTGTACTTCTGGTGGGTCTGGTGATGTATTTCTGTACCTATGGTGGTTCTGATGATGTATCCCTGTACTAATGAGAGTTTTGATGCTGTGCTTCTGCACTTCTGGGGGGTCTACTGATGTATTCTTGTGCTGTTAATTGTTCTGATGTCCATACAAAGAAGAAAAGGCAGCACTCACCAAGTTGCATAAAAATAAATCCTTTATTCAACCATAATGGATCAGAAGAATCACCAGACAGGTGCAAAACAGCTGTAATCCACATTGTGTGCCCACATCATGTATGCAACCTACCTGTTTTTAACAATTGATGAATAAAGGATCATTTTTATGCAACTTGGTGAGTGCTGCCTTTTATTCTTTGCATGGACATTGCAAAATATTGAATCCTGTTGGATTGTGCACCATCGTTATAGTTGCAGGGCTATACTCCTTCTCGCTTTCTGGTTAAAACCTGATTTAATGAACTTGATTATATACCAGTAGCGTATAAACCCCATTATCTCTGTTTTGATATGTTAATTGTTATGATCCTGTACACGCATGTAACAATCCATAACTTGCAAGATTACTATACATGGTTTTGTTAATAAAGAGTTGCGCTGTCTGTAAATGTTAGGGTTCTGTTTTTATTTGTTAGGAGCATTAAAGGGATTGTCCCAAGTCTGTGATAAGTCTACAGTCACTCTATGTGTCCCTCTATGTGACTGCAGACTTCTGAATTCTCACTGTGCGCACACTGCTCGCTGTCAGGATTCTCTGGTGCTGGGTGAGAGTGGGAGGTCACGAAACCATAAGCATGCAATTTACCCACATGCAGTTACATGCCAACTAGACATGTGAGGCCTTGATCAATGAAAATGAATTGAGTGAGGCCAGACACGTTATAAGTATATAAATCACATAATTGTGCTCACATGGCCGTCCAATCTTGCCATTAGCACAAGAGAATCCTGAAAGTGTGCAGTGCACGCGCTGGGTGAATTCAAATGCCGCAGTCACCTAGAGGCACTACAGACTTTCATCTCAAACCTGGACAAGCCCTTTAATTATAACATTAAACCCTGCAACCCAATCCTACCAGCGTGTAATATATCCACAGTCAGGATTCAGCTCTTGCTGGTTCCAGCAATCATCATTATGGCTGTGATGAAATGGAGTCTTTCAATGAATAGCATGGGTTAAATTCTTAAAATCTAGCCAGACAGCATTTTGTATTTTGTTTACCCATTGTTCCTACCAGTCTTGTAGATGTTTGGTGATGTTGACCTATGTAATGCAATTATCTCTCCTCTGTAAGGTCAGAGAAACTTAATCCTGTCAGAATGCCATTGTATTACGATGTGGATTGTTGACTCTATGTAAATGACCTCAGCCACCATTGTTTAATTTCATGGATTGCAGACTAAATTTATCCTGCTCGGTGCTATGTCAATCAGTATGTGGATCTCCCTTGACAGAACTTAATCCTACTGACATTCAATTGCTATGTCAATCAGTATGTGGATCTCCCTTGCCAGGAATACAAAAGTTTTATAAAAAGCTTGAGATTCAGCCAATGAAAAGACAGTCTTATTCCACCAATCGTGAAGTGCCCAATACCCTGCAATGAGGGCTGAGGATATATAAGGAGGACTGTTCACTTTGACCAGCAGATTGGATACAGGCAGCAAATCAAGGATCTTCGGGTCCAATTGGCAAGCCATAACCCCAGGCCTAGGCATATCGGTGCCGACCAAGGGGATCAGAACCTGGATTATAAAACCACAAGGACTTCAGCATCGAATGATCGGATTTGGCTGGGATAACAAAAACTGCATAAGAAAGCCACGCAGGTTGTGACAATCAAGTCACCTGCCTACAGACTAAGTTTCCTAAACCTGTCATTATTTCTTTCTCGGTGGGTGCCTGCCAAAAGCAGGGTGCAACTGGTTTGGAGTAAATAGCCCTGGAAGATCTGAGACATGAATATTCTAATCCCTGGTGAGCCAGAGGAAGGGTGAGACTCTGTTGCCTGCTACATTGTGTGTTTTGCTGGTTATGTGTTATATGCTGTTGACTGGGGATCCAATAAAGCCTTAATATAGTGGTTCCCTCACCCTGTGTTGTCTGAGTAGTGTTCCGCCCACAGGTCAGGAGCTCGGGCGTTCAGTTGGGGATGAGCCCTGGTCCACGCTGTCTTGCTAAAGGCGGCTGGGCTACCGAACGAGAGCACCCACTGACCCCCGGGTCTCCACAATGGCCGTTTCACTCATATGCGATTTTCATACTACCGTCTATCATATATTACAGTTAACTGACGGCTTCTAGGTAGAGAAACTCCTCAGCACCTGAGTGTGAGTGTGAAAATCGCATATGGATGATTGGTCACATGATGACTACTCAGATTGCTTGTAGGGGGGACAAGGTGAGTTCCAAACTGAATTCTATTTGTGGGTGCCAGAAAAGCACGATACACTTCTGGGTGAGTTACAAAGCTCCCTACTGAAGCCCTTTAGGACATAGTATAAGGCCTCATTCACACATCAGTATTTGCCAAAATCAGGAGTGTCTCCAGAACGCAGAGCAGGTATGAAGGGTTCCTTGATAGTTTTGTGTGTCCGCTCCACTCCTGGCTTTGGCACATACACTGATGGAGAATACTGATGTGACATCCGAGTGCGGTCTGAGTGCAATCCTTTTTTTTCTTTGCAGCCATTACTGTAGAATCATTTTTTCCAGTTGTCTGAGCTACAGAATGATAATGTATCAATTTAAAACTCGCATCCGAGTCGGATGGTCCGAGTGCGGTCCGTGATTTTGTCGGACCCATAGACTTGCATTGGCGAGTCTTGTCTATGAATAGCGAGCTGTCGCAGCGTGTTGCGACTGCTTTCTCATTGGTGAAGCGGACAAGAAAAAAACGTCCGACACTCGCCAATGTGCTCTCGGACATTAACGTTGGTCCGGCTGCAATGCGATTTTTACTTGTACTACAGTCGTCCGAGATTCACACCAGTGTGTCCGTACCCTTAGATTGAGTAGACTCACCTTTCTTCTCCCCATCTGGGGAGGGTATGTCGCCTGCTGACGGTCCACACATAAAGCTATCGGATATTATGAGCCCAGTTGTTTTCTTCGTTTTTTTCAAGCCGTCGTGGAGTCTCTCAGGGACCTGTGGATGGTGAGGAGAACACAGCATTTTTATTTATTTGCTAGATGGCGGCCCGATTCTAAAGAGTCGGGTAGTCTAGAATCCATATACAGTTTATTTACTAATAGTTAGGGGAGTGCGGTGAAATGAATTGTGTGTATACAGGTGGCTCAGTGGGTAGCAGAGTATACAGTGGCTCAGTGGTTAGCACTGCGCGTTGGCTCAGTGGTTAGCACTGCGCGGTGGCTCAGTGGTTAGCACTGTATATGGTGGCTCGGTGGTTAGCACTGTATGGTGGCTCAGTGGTTACCACTGTATGGTGGCTCAGTGGTTAGCACTGTATATGGTGGCTCGGTGGTTAGCACTGTGTGGTGGCTCAGTGGTTAGCACTGTATGGTGGCTCAGTGGTTAGCACTGTATATGGTGGCTCAGCGGTTACCACTGTATGGTGGCTCAGTGGTTAGCACTGTATATGGTGGCTCGGTGGTTAGCACTGTGTGGTGGCTCAGTGGTTAGCACTGTATGGTGGCTCAGTGGTTAGCACTACGCAGTGGCTCAGTGGTTACCCGGGCTCCGGGATTTGTTATGTTGGTATAACAGGTACATTGTGATAAATGCTATGTTTGTATATAAACTTTATATCGCTCAAAATGAATGTATCACTGGACCGGGAGGGGGGAGGGGGATGGGATGGGAGTTTTGGGATGTATTGCATTATTTGTTATAATGTTTAAACTTGAATAAAAACTATCTGATTTAAAAAAAGAATATAGAAATAGAGATTGCATGGGGAAGGCGGTGAGGGCTGAATTGGGAGGAACTTTGAAGTGGGAGCGGCGGGGGAAGAACGGCGTGGCAGGGGGGAGGAGGGAGGACAGAACAGCAGGGGGGAGGAGGATGGAGGACAGAGGAGGTAGCGGCAGGGTGTGGGAGGATGTAGCAGCACAGGCAGGGGGAGGAAGGAGCGGCAGGGGGAGGATGGAGCACAGAGCGGCAGGGGGGAGGAGGACGGAGGACGAAGCGGCGGGGTGGGGGAGGATGGAGCAGCACAAGCAGGGGGAGGACAGAGGATGGAGTGGCAGAGGGGAGGAGGACAAAGGAAGGAGGAGGAAGCGGTGGGGTGGGGGAGGATGGAGCGGCACAGGCAGGGGGAGGATGGAGCGGCAGGGGGAGGATGAAGCACAGAGTGGCGGGGGGGGGAGGACAGGATGAAGCGGCGGGGTGGGAGATAACGGAGCAGCACAGGCAGGGGGAGGACGGAGGATAGAGTGGCAGAGGTGAGGAGGGCAAAGGAAGGAGGAAGAAGCGGTGGGGTGGGGGAGGATGGAGTGGCACAGGCAGGGGGAGGATGGAGCGGCAGGGGGAGGACGAAGCACAGAGCGGCGGGAGGGAGGAGGATGTAGGATGAAGCGGCGAGGTGGGGGAGGACGGAGCAGCACGGGTAGAGGGAGGCTGGAGGATGGAGTGGCGGAGGTGAAGAGGACAAAGGAAGGAGGAGGAAGCGGTAGGGGAGGACGGAGCGGCAGGGGGAGGACAGAGCGGCAGGGGGAGGACAGTGCGCGGGGGCAGGGGGAGGACAGCAGAAAAGCGGCAGGGGTGGGGGAGGCTAGAGCAGCACAGGCAGGGGGAGGACGGAGGATGGAGTGGCGGGGGGGGGGGGGGAAGATAAAGGAAGGAGGAGGAAGCGGTGGGGTGGGGAAGGATGGAGCGGCACAGGAAGGGGGAGGACAGAGCAGCAGGTGGAGGACGGAGCACAGAGCGGGGGAGGGAGGAGGACAGAGGACGAAGCGGTGGGGGAGGATGGAGCAGCACAGGCAGGGGGAGGATGGAGTGGCAGAGAGGAGGCGGACAAAGGAAGGAGGAGGAAGCGGTGGAGAGAGGATGGAACGGTACAGGCAGGGGGAGGACGGAGCACAGAGCGATGGAGGAGGAGGATGGAGGACAAAGGGGCGGGGTGAGGGAGGATGGAGCAATGTAAGGCAGCTTAGTGGTTAGCAGAGTATACAGGGGCTCAGTGGTTAGCAGAGTATACAGTGGCTCAGTGGTTAGCACTGCGCGGTGGCTCAGTAGTTAGCACTACGCGGTGGCTCAGTGGTTAGCACTGCGCGGTGGCTCAGTGGTTAGCACTGCGCGGTGGCTCAGTGGTTAGCACTGCGCGGTGGCTCAGTGGTTAGCAGGGAGTGCGGTGGGCAGAGTGGTCAACGCAGCAGCGCGATGGGCAGGGTGGTCAGCGCAGCGGCGCTGTGTGGGCAGGGTGGTCAGCGCAGCGGCGCTGTGTGGGCAGGGTGGTCAGCGCAGCGGCGCTGTGTGGGCAGGGTGGTCAACGCAGCGGCGCTGTGTGGGCAGGGTGGTCAGTGGTGGGAAGAGTGGTCAGTGGTGGGCAGAGTGGTCAGCGGTGGAGCAGACGGACACACACACACTCCGATATACTTACCACCGTCCCTGCTTCTTCCCTGCCGCCTGTGTCTTCCTGAGTCCTCCGTTCTGCCGACATGTCGCCGCACCCAGGACTGGATCCAATATGGCGTCTGGGAACTCTCGCGAGAGTTTCCGGACGCCATATTGGATCCAGTCCTCCAGGGGGCGGCGATATGTCGGCGGCAGAGGCAAGAGGATCCAAGCAGGCGGCGGGGAAGACGAAGGTGGTAAGTATAGCGGATAGTGCGGTGTGTGGGTGTGGGTGTGTGTGGCAGCATGTGTGTGTGGCGGCTCGCGGTGGGTGCTAAAGCGCCACCGCTCGCCGCCATCTTGGATCACCCTGAGCGGGTGTAGTGCCCAAGCCATTTCCGTCAGGTGACGTCATTTTTGTCCTTTGAAGACGGAAGTGGCTTCGTCTTTTATATATATGATTTAAACAAACTGCAGGCGGGGCATTGGGGTATTTAAAAAACGGAAACACCTCTTTAATATAACTTAACCCCTTCACGACCAAGGGCATAATAGTACGTCCTTGGCCATGTCTCTCCCTCTGATGTGAGCTCCCATACCTCTCAGACTAGTCATCTAAGACACATTGTCCCCAGGACTCTTAGACTAGTCATCTAAAACACATTGTCCCCAGGACTCTCAAACTAGTCATCTTAGACACATTGTTCCCAGGACTCTCAAACTAGTCATCTTAGACACATTGTTCCCAGGACTCTCAGACTAGTCATCTTAGACACATTGTTCCCAGGACTCTCAGACTAGTCATCTAAGGTACATTGTTCCCAGGACTCTCAGACTAGTCATCTAAGGTACATTGTTCCCAGGACTCTCAGACTAGTCATCTTAGACACATTGTTCCCAGGACTCTCAGACTAGTCATCTTAGACACATTGTTCCCAGGACTCTCAGACTAGTCATCTTAGACACATTGTTCCCAGGACTCTCAGACTAGTCATCTAAGGTACATTGTTCCCAGGACTCTCAGACTAGTCATCTTAAGACACATTGTTCCCAGGACTCTCAGACTAGTCATCTAAGGTACATTGTTCCCAGGACTCTCAGACTAGTCATCTAAGGTACATTGTTCCCAGGACTCTCAGACTAGTCATCTTAGACACATTGTTCCCAGGACTCTCAGACTAGTCATCTTAGACACATTGTTCCCAGGACTCTCAGACTAGTCATCTAAGGTACATTGTTCCCAGGACTCTCAGACTAGTCATCTTAGACACATTGTTCCCAGGACTCTCAGACTAGTCATCTAAGGTACATTGTTCCCAGGACTCTCAGACTAGTCATCTAAGGTACATTGTTCCCAGGACTCTCAGACTAGTCATCTTAGACACATTGTTCCCAGGACTCTCAGACTAGTCATCTTAGACACATTGTTCCCAGGACTCTCAGACTAGTCATCTAAGGTACATTGTTCCCAGGACTCTCAGACTAGTCATCTAAGGTACATTGTTCCCAGGACTCTCAGACTAGTCATCTTAGACACATTGTCCCCAGGACTCTCAGACTAGTCATCTAAGGTACATTGTTCCCAGGACTCTCAGACTAGTCATCTAAGACACATTGTTCAGCTTTTCAAGGTGTGTTTTCTCCAAAACGCGGCAGCTGCAGTAACGCAGCCAGTCCCTGATTCCTGCTGTTGTCGTTTCCCATTAATATAACACAAGCATTATAATTTGCAGTGACTATGAACGATTCGATTACCACTATCAGATAGTCCAGGACTGATGCACCATTCACTCATTCTCGGGGCCTTTTTAACCTCCGATAGATCAGACGCTAGGTTACCTTTGGATTGATGGTGAAGTTTGCTGTTGCCTTCTTTTTCCAGCCCGGGTAGTGAATCCACTGTCTGCCTGAACACACTCGGATCTTATTTCCTAGATAGAATGGCACCGGCTTCTGAAGTTCTCCGAACACAAAATCTGCCACCACCGTTATAAAAGTGACCGCACCTGTGAGAAAACGTAACTTTAGTTAAAGGGAAATTATTATTGACAAACAAGACACATGGGAGATACTTGCACGAGTCTCGCATGCCTCACCCAGCACGGTCGCCGGCACTCTGCATATGTTTTTATAGGGCTGACACACTCCTGTCCATAGAGCTGGTGGCTGGGTCGGGCGAGGCATGCCAGACTCATGCCAGTATGTCCTATGCATCTCGCGCACCAGTGTGTCTCTGGCCTAAAAATTGCAACTATTCTTGAGATATTACCATTTTTTTGCTATTTGTTGCCTAGGAGACCGACCACCGCTGTCTGGCACTCTGTATCCAACAACATTCATTTTTAGAGATAGGAATAACCCATCAAGTTATAATCCTGCAAGGTGATTTTGCAGCAGATTCTCTGCAAGGATTGCACTTTGGACAATGCAATGAAAGGGGTTTTGATTTTGTAGCATGAGAAGGCTTAGGCCGGGTTCACACCACGTTTTTTTCCCCTGTCTGGTGCTTTGCACGAGGCACCGGACACAGCCTGATGTGGCGCCCCACTGGTCAGGCGTCACAGTTGGGGTACTGCACCCATAAATGAGTGCGCGGTTACCCCTGTCACAGTGGAATGTAGGGTTTGTAGGAGGATCACATCCCAGCACTCCCACACACCCACCTAGGCAGATGGTAGGATCCCATACCCTAAGGGGGGTGAGTTAGGGGAGGAGGGAGGTAGAAAAATGAGGGTTTCTAGTTTGCCTTGAGGGACGAAGGAGTACGGGAGCCCTGAGCGAGAGAAGGGGACTCTGAGAGAGGGGGCCTGGAGAAAGAACAGGCAGCCTAGACTGAACCCCCCGAATCGGAGCATCCATACTCCGTGAGGGAACCCTGGTCCATTCACCGGAGTGCCGATTCCGAAGACGCAGCACAGGGAGTTCAGCCCCTGAACCGTAACACTGGAGATCGCGGGTCCGTCTACCGGCCCCGACACCCTGTCAGAAAGGAAACCAGTCACACCAAGATAACCCACCGGGGTCGAGAACCAGTGTAGGGGAGAGGAAAGTGGGAAGCCAGGACAGTCAAAAAGCACCCCAATAGGGCCTGGTATTAAGTGGGCTATTCCTGGACAGGCAGCAGCAGCATGACCTGGGTCAGGACAAGGTAGGTATACCACGGGAGACTCCAAGAGACCCTGCAGACCACTGCGACTACCCGGTCGGCTACTCTTACCCAATAATTGTTGTCTTCTGTGAACTGTACCACCACCAGCATTGTTCCAGTAAAGTAATCGGGTAGAGTGACAGAGTCTCCGCGCAATTATTTTCCTGCTGCACTGCAAATTGTTTCTCCATCATCAGCACTTTCATCACTACAAGTGCCTCCCTGCCCTGGAGGGTCAGCTCTACCTGCAGGGAGCTGTACCATCTCAGCTGCTGTACCATCGCCTTCCGGAGGTCTGAAGTGGCGCTGGTGCTACTTCACCAGAATCTGCGGGTGGCGTCACGATAAACTTATAAACTTTTATTTCCATTTCAACTACCCCTTTTAAGTTGACCACCAGGGCCACGGGTCTGGGCAGGCCACCAGTGACATCCCTACCGCAGCAGAGGGCCCAGATACCCGAGTCCCCATACCCTGGGCTAGTCACCTGACAGGTCCGGACAAATAGAACTGGAGGGTTAATATACCCTCCGGTCCTGTTTGTAGCCGGATTCTGCAGAGTGCGCAGCCTGGTGCTGAAATGCAGGTCAGCTCACGCTGAACTGCAGTAGCCGGCATCCGGGAACCTGACAGATGGCGCGATCCGGCGCCCTATAGACTCTCATGTTAGGGGGCGCCGGATCACATCAGACCTGGGAGAATCCGGCAGGATCCTGTTTTGATTAATTGGTTGCCCTGGACACAAAAATGCTACATGCTCCGATTTTGTGTCCGGGGCAAAAATCGTTAGCAGCCCGATACTGCCAGACAGGGACAAAACCGGATGGCAAATAGCTGACCGGCACCATAGGGGCTACATTGTGTGAAAATCGGGTCCGGGGCTGTCAGATTCACATCGGACAGCCCCGGACCTGATCACACCGCGGTGTGAAGCCGGCCTTAGTGCAAGTTTGTAAATGCACAGTGTGTGCAGTTCTGCATAACGGCCCTGTGTGAACACAGCCTGATTTGTGCAGTAGGTATCGAGCCTCTAAATGTAGACACAATATATAGTAAAGTTAAATGTCAACTTTAATTAATGTTACATATTCAGATCCTTATTAGAGATACATCATTTACAGTCACTTTATGTTGGGATCTAAGGTTTTATGGAGTTAATACATTTCAGAGACACTTAAGGGCCTGTCACACGCGTCAATATCGCCTGCACGATATCGGCTGCACGTGACGTTGCAGCGATATTGATGCGTGTGACATAGTGAATCAACCAGCGATAAATCGCTGGTTGATGATCGCCAGGTTTTAGAATCAGTCCTAAAACCTGGCGATTGTCGCCCGGTGGACATGCAGCATCGCTGCGTGTGACACCGGGAGCGAGCGATATTCCAGCTCCCAGCGCCTGTCACAAGCGCTGGGAGCTGGTATCCAAGGTACACTGCGGGTAACTAGGCAGCGCGCGCTGCCTAGATACCCGACGTGTACCTTAGTTACCAGCCTCCTCCGCTCACCCGGCTCCACCCAAGTATATAGCTCCACACAAGTATATAGCCCCACCCAAATATATAGCCCCACCCAAATATATAGCCCCACTCAAGTATATAGCCCCACCCAAGTATATAGCCCCACCCAAGTATATAGCCCCACTCAAGTATATAGCCCCACTCAAGTATATAGCCCCACTCAAGTATATAGTCCCACTCAAGTATATAGTCCCACCCAAGTATATAGCCCCACCCAAGTATATAGTCCAACCCTAGTATATAGCCCCACCCAAGTATATAGTCCCACCCAAGTATAGAGCCCTACCCAAGCCGGATGAGTATCCCAGGATGCACTGGGGCGTCATCAAAGAGGAAATAGGAAAAAACAACAACAGCTGTTAGTGTAGAGAGGGAGGTGTAGGGAATTAATAAAGGAAGAATATTAGAAAACCGCTTAGATTATAGAGATATATAAAATAGGAATTAAGTTGCTGGTCTCAGAAGGACCCTTTATGTACCAAGGATGTAATATATTATATAAAGATGATGTTAAACAGCAAGAAAAGTCACATTACAGTAGCTCTTGCAGTCCGTTGAATGAGCGAGCTGCAGAAGCGCCTGGATCTGTGTGAGCGAGTGCAGGGGTCCCTGCGATGTAGACCCCACTAAGGAGAACACATTGATGTCTCTGACAACCCTTTAAAGGTCCTGTCACACGCGTCAATGTCGTCAGCGATCAGATCGCTGACGACATTGACGCGTGTGACAGGACCTTTAAAGGGTTGTCAGAGACATCAATGTGTTCTCCTTAGTGGGGTCTACATCGCAGGGACCCCTGCACTCGCTCACACAGATCCAGGCGCTTCTGCAGCTCGCTCATTCAACGGACTGCAAGAGCTACTGTAATGTGACTTTTCTTGCTGTTTAACATCATCTTTATATAATATATTACATCCTTGGTACATAAAGGGTCCTTCTGAGACCAGCAACTTAATTCCTATTTTATATATCTCTATAATCTAAGCGGTTTTCTAATATTCTTCCTTTATTAATTCCCTACACCTCCCTCTCTACACTAACAGCTGTTGTTGTTTTTTCCTATTTCCTCTTTGATGACGCCCCAGTGCATCCTGGGATACTCATCCGGCTTGGGTAGGGCTCTATACTTGGGTGGGACTATATACTTGGGTGGGGCTATATACTAGGGTTGGACTATATACTTGGGTGGGGCTATATACTTGGGTGGGACTATATACTTGAGTGGGACTATATACTTGAGTGGGGCTATATACTTGAGTGGGGCTATATACTTGGGTGGGGCTATATACTTGGGTGGGGCTATATACTTGGGTGGGGCTATATACTTGAGTGGGGCTATATATTTGGGTGGGGCTATATATTTGGGTTGGGCTATATACTTGGGTGGGGCTATATACTTGGGTGGGGCTATATACTTGTGTGGAGCTATATACTTGGGTGGGGCTATATACTTGGGTGGGACTATATACTTGGGTGGGGCTATATACTTGGGTGGGGCTATATACTTGGGTTGGACTATATACTTGGGTGGAGCTATATACTTGAGTGGAGCTATATACTTGGGTGGGGCTATATACTTGGGTGGAGCTATATACTTGGGTGGGGCTATATACATGGACGGGGCTATATACTTGGGTGGAGCTATATACTTGGGTGGGACTATATACTTGGGTGGGGCTATATACTTGGGTTGGACTATATACTTGAGTGGGGCTATATACTTGGGTGGGGCTATATACTTGGGTGGGGCTATATACTTGGGTGGGGCTATATACTTGGGTGGGGCTATATACTTGGGCGGGGTTATATACTTGGGCGGGGTTATATACTTGGGCGGGGCTATATACTTGGGCGAGGCTATATACTTGGGCGGGGCTATATACTTGAGTGGGGCTATATACTTGGGTGGGGCTATATACTTGGGTGGGGCTATATACTTGGGTGGGGCTATATACTTGGGTGGAGCTATATACTTGGGTGGGGCTATATACTTGGGTGGGACTATATACTTGGGTGGGGCTATATACTTGGGTGGGGCTATATACTTGGGTTGGACTATATAATTGGGTGGAGCTATATACTTGGGTGGAGCTATATACTTGGGTGGGGCTATATACTTGGACGGGGCTATATACTTGGGTGGAGCTATATACTGGGTGGGACTATATACTTGGGTGGGGCTATATACTTGGGTGGAACTGTATACTTGGGTGGAGCTATATACTTGGGTGGGGCTATATACTTGGACGGGCTATTATATACTTGGGTGGAGCTATATACTTGGGCTGGGGCTATATACTTGGGTGGGGCTATGTACTTGGGTGGAGCTATATACTTGGGTTGGACTATATACTTGGACGGGGCTATATACTTGGGTGGAGCTATATACTTGGGCGGGGCTATATACTTGGGTGGGGCTATGTACTTGGGTGGGGCTATATACTTGGGTGGGACTATATACTTGGGTGGGGCTATATACTTGGGTTGGACTATATACTTGGGTGGAGCTATATACTTGGGTGGGACTATATACTTGGGTGGCTATTACTTGGTGGGTTATATACTTGGTTGGACTATATACTTGGGTGGGGCTATATACTTGGGCGGGGCTATATACTTAATAACATAACGTCAATGCTCCTAAAGTTGAGTTTTCATTTCCCGTTTCGTTATTTACCTTTTGGGGTCACCTCGTTTAAAGCCCGGAATTGTGGTGATTGTAGATCCCAGTTGGCAGTGACTGTGTACGACTTTCCGTCATTGCTGTCACAGACTGAACCCTAAAAATACAGGAAGTTAGATTCAGCCCTTTACACATTTTACTTTTTTGGAGGTTTCAATACAATGTAAGTATAAAAAATAAAGCATTAATATCACAAGTCCCTTTTTTTAACCCTTATTGACATTTGCAGGGTGCCAGTTGGTAGCGGGCATGGGGGGATAATGGCGCAGTCAGGACCTGCCTCTAACAGCCGCGGGTGGAGCGGAGCTGACGACTGTCAAACAGTAACATTAACCGCAATGGCAGGAGGGCGCGCCATATTATGCGCCCGTTGACGCCTCCATAATGCAATCATGGGCCACCGATGGGCTATATGTCAGCAGGGGGTCTGCACAACACCTCAGTGTCCGTCATGAAACCGGAGCATCACAGGAGATGGAGACTTTTACTATATGCAGCAATGCCATGGTATTACTGTGCGTAGTAAAGTGATCCGACAATCGCAGGTTTAAGTCCCGTAAAGGAATTAATAAAAGTGTGAAGGAGAAGTTTAAAAAAAAAAAGCCTAACAATATTCGGCATTCCCCATTAAATATAAAGATAACATAAATTAAATTGTAAACATTACCGAGTCTATAAAAAGTGTCAAGATATAAAATAATTAACCCGAATGTAAATGTAAAAATCTACAAAATTGTTAGTGTAGCAAACACAAGAAATGCTGTAAGAGGCAATTGTGGCACCCCAGGATTCCAGTTGCCTTCCTCACAGGGCGGTGATGTCATGCCTGGGAGCAAGGCGGGTCCCCACGCCAGGTAACACCAGCATCCAACACTTTCCTGACTCCAGACCAGAATGGGGAGCTCTACACCCGCATTCAGGGGAGCTCCCCTATTAATTCTGGCCCGGAGGAGGGGTTAGCCAGAAAGTCATAGAGCAGTCTGAGAGAGAGAACTAGACAGACGTCCTGGGGACTGGAGCCATGGAGGAGCTCGTCCCAGGAAAGTGGGAGCTAGTGAGAGGGACGAGGAGAGAGAAGTCGAGGAAAGCCTGGGGAGTGGAGCTGTGACCGGGCTCACCCCAGAGCAGAGCGCTAGAAACAAGACGCCGGAGTCCTTGGTTGCCTGTGTACCAAGCAGGAAGCAACTAAATGTGGAGGGCAGGAGATACCGCGTCTCCTGGTCACACCAGACACCCGGCGGCACAACAGCACATTAGAGCCCAGAGACGCCACGAAGAAGCAACGCCTGCAAAGGGCTCGAGCTGCCTGCCATACGAGTGAGAAACTAACTAGCAGGAGGAGGGCCACAGCATAGCTTTAAGCAGCAGTGACCTAAGAGGACAGCGCAGAAGGAAGGCCTCCAAACCCACCCAGCGAGGTGTATCCCTAATTGCCTGCAGGCTGTCTGGACCTCCGTACCACCTGTTACCAGTGTCCCGGTCTACACCATCGACTGCCAAGTAAAAGGAAACTGTCATCTGGTCAATTTTCGTGCCCTCGGTCCTGCATCCCAACGATTACTATCACTTCCATATACTTCACCATCTGCCCTGGGGCCCCGCTCCACCTGTGGGGAGCTACTCCTTCCCGGCTGCAATCCCATCTTCCCCCAGCGATCATACCCAGCAGCGATGGTCACCCTGACCAGAACAACCACAGGTGGCGTCACAAACTATTCCCCTTGTAAATACCCCCTTTATTGCATCCCCAGGGTCACGGAGCCTGGTCACTGCCACCGTGATCCCCCAAAGAACTGACTGGCCCGGCTCCCGAGTACCCCATGGCCCTGGTGGGCGTCGCACAATGAAAATGCCGTATCCACCCCAAAATGGTGTCCCACTCTACAAAACAGACTGAAAAGGGAAAAAATCCTGGAAAAGCGCAACGCAATCAAAACATTTTTTTTCCCCACTAAAATAATAAAGAAAAAAAAGGACAAGTTTGTTATGACTGCATTTCTCAAGATCCGCAAACAGTGCATGTTTCCAGGATTTCCCTAGCATTGCACAAGGTGCTGGAATCATCCATCACCTCTGCAAGTGATGAAATTAGCACTTATACAATGCTAAGGAAATCCAGAAAACTTTTCACTGTTTTCAGTTTTTCAGTTCACTGTAGTTGGCCACCACTGCCCTTGAGGTCTCTGTGGAAGTAGCCAGGGGGCAAGTGAAATCCTTGAGCCCTTTAACCTCAAATGTGGCTCTCCCTGGACACTCCTGGGCCCTGTGCCCATGGTGTGTTGTTTGATGGGTTTTTTTTACGCAGATTGAGAATCTGCATCATAATCTGCATGTGTAACCTGCAAAGTGTCAGGTGAGGTCAGAAGTGCTGTGCCCACATTGCTTTTTTGTTTCCTTGCGCAAATGTGGTTCAGAATTTTTTTTCTGCCCCATAATCTGCAGCAAATCTGCAATAACAAAAACCTGTTGGCACAGCACTTCAGTACTGTCATAGACTTTGCTGGATTCAGGATTGACATGCAGATTTTCAAAATTTGCTTCCATAAAAGAATCAAACAACATGGTGGGGCCACAGTGGGATTCCCTGCTGCGTGATGCCAGCTGTGTAACCTGACATAATAGATAATGGAAAAAAAAGGGTTTTAATTGGCAGCCAAACTTAAAGTAGGCAGCAGAGGGTTGGTATTCTCAGCTGGGTGAAGCCCATCATTATTGGCATGCCACGCACTATAGAATAGCATCCCACAGCCACCTCAGAAATTGGTGCATTCATAAGAAGCTCCAATTCCTGGTGCTTTACCTACTTTTTTTGGTTGCCATGTAGCGGTGGCAAACTGGGTAATAAGGGGTTAAGGCCAGCTTTGTATTGCCAGTTGGCTTGAAGCCGGAAATTCTTAATGTCAGGCCAATATTAGATCCGACCATTAAGAATTCTAAGTAGTAAAGAAAATTTATATAGAAGGAGGGAATGCACAGCAAAAAGTCAAAAGAGGGTGCCACATGATGCAAGGTGAAGAGCATTAATCAACGGAGAGAAAGACCTTGCATTTACAAATGCGCACATAGAAATAATATTAAAAGATGAAAACTTTATTATATATATATATACTAACAACACAAAAACACCAATTAACAGCAATTAAAACAATGTGGGTCCAGACCTACATTGATTCAACTGCTTTTAATTGGT
This sequence comes from Allobates femoralis, assembly GCA_033576535.1. Lineage (NCBI taxonomy): Eukaryota > Metazoa > Chordata > Amphibia > Anura > Aromobatidae > Allobates > Allobates femoralis. The sequence goes on from JARQOC010000002.1 coordinate 734,990,469, forward strand.
GTTTTTGTGTTGTTTGTATATATGTAATAAAGTTTTCATCTTTTAATATTACTTCGGTGTGTGCATTTGTATATGCAGGGTCTTTCTCTACCTTGATAAATATTAAAGAAGACACCAACACAGAGAGAAAACATTTTATTAGAAATAAAACCACAAACACGTATCTGGACTCCATCTTTATTACTCCCTCATACCTATCCTCAATCCTCTGCGACGTTTTCTTGGTTGGAGACTGCAGTGAAGATCACAACGTCCAGTCACCGCAGCCTCCAAACATTGAATGAATGAGCCGCCAGCCCTGGTTCGGTAAGTAGTGACTCCTGAGGTCAGCGTTCAGGTAACCATGATGGTCGCTAAACATAGCAGTTACAATGGTTACCTGAGCTGTCCTCAGGTGAGCTCAGAAGTCACCGCTTACTGGAGCTGGCGGCTTATTCATTCAATGTTTAGAGGCTGCGGTGACATGACGTTGTGTTCTTCACCGCTGCCTCCAATCAAGAAGATATCGCAGTGGATCGAGGATGGGTATGAGGGAGTAATAAAGATGGAGTCCAGGTACATGTTTGTGTTTTCTCTCTGTGTTATGTGTTCTTTAATATTCACTTGAAATTCTTAATGGTCGGGTTTAACATTAGCCTGACAATAAGAATTTAGGGCTTAATGTCAGCTGGCAATACAAAGCTGGCATTAACTGGAAGAGCCGTGTAAAGTGCCAGGGTTTGGCGCCTCTAAAGAAAGCTCACTCTTCTCTAGTCAAGACTTCAGCCAGTCATTGGCAACAAAGGGTTTGCAACCAAGTGTTATAAATTAACATTTTATTTACAATGATTTACTTTGTCCAATTACTTTTGAGCCCATAAAATGAAGGGATCACGTTTAAAAAACGCTTTAGTTCCTCACATTTTTCCGCAATCACTTTATTCAACCCACTGGCTCCAGCCATCAATATATTGGTTAACCCTTTACTTACTATTTTTATCTTGTGCTGATCGCTCTTCTGTACACCTCCGCCTGGGATTAGATAGAGGCCGACACACCTAGAGGAAAGACACACAAAAGTCAAGAAAAGTTAGGAAAAGGCAGAGCAGGGATCAGCATCCTGCAGGTAAACTACAACTCCCAGCATGCATTAATAATAACAGGCTGCAATAGACAGGGCATGTAAGGAGTTAAGTCTCAAAACAGCGCAGGAGGTTGCTCATCCCCAAAATACCACCATGGACTCTATTGTTTCTATAGAAATGAATCCAAAAAAAGGTAAAACAAAGAAAAAACATCACAAAGTAACAATTTTATTAAAACCTTCATATATGCAAATCACTTTTCAGGTCACCCCCCAGCTCCATCACTCTCACTCCCTTTTTTTGAGGTCCACACCCTTAAGCTCTTCCATTCGCTCCCCCTCAGAGTAGAAGGTGTATACCACCCCCCCCTCAGGTTCATTCACCCAGTTCCTCAACCATTTTTCTATGTGGCTGTCGCACTTTATGTCCTTTGAATTGCCAATCCTTATTCTGGGAGACTTCAACATCCCCATAAACAGCCCCATCTGCATCCCAGCTCCTATCTCTAACCACTTCTCTTGGCCTCTCACAGCTCTCAACCTCTGGGACACACAAAGATGGTAACACCCTTGACCTGGTCTTTACCCGGCTCTGTTCCACCTCCTCCTTAGATAACTTTTCTCTTCCTCTTGTGACTACAACATTCTCTCCTTCAAGCTCACAAATCCTCGTCCCCCCTATGGCCACCGCATGCGCATACAGTGATCTCAGGCGCCAGTTTCTTGAAGACACTGTTTGCACAAACATCATCTGGGAAACTAACTGGGGATTGGTGATATTCACAGAGACAATGTGTAAAGTAAAATAGCACAGTCTGAACAGGCACCAACTCTGGCGCCATTTTCAACTACAACATAAACATAGCATTGCACACGTGCCGGTCATCCCAGCTTCAGGCAGGACACGCTCAGCAATATACTATAGATTATTGGTTATAATTGATAAGTATCTAGTTGTGCATAACAACCAATCACAGCTCAGCGTTCACTTTACCTCAGCAGCTTCAATGCCGCAAGCTGCACTCTAGTTGCAATAGGCGACAGAACAATCTTATTGTGAGGTGATTCTCAGGAATGAGGCCCAGTTACTTCTGCAGAGACTATAGACACCAGAACAATCTTACTGTGAGGTAATTCTCATGAATGAGGCCCCAGTTACTTCTGCAGAGACTATAGACACCAGACTGATCTTACTGTGAGGTAATTCTCATAAATGAGGCCCCAGTTACTTCTGCAGAGGCTATAGACACCAGAACAATCTTACTGTGAGGTAATTCTCATGAATGAGGCCCCAGTTACTTCTGCAGAGGCTATAGACACCAGACTGATCTTACTGTGAGGTATTCTCATAAATGAGGCCCCAATTACTTCTGCAGAGGCTATAGACACCAGACTGATCTTACTGTGAGGCGATTCTCAAAGATTGAGGCCACCAGTTACTAATCTTTCTGCAGAGGCTATAGACACCAGACTTGATACTTACTGTGAGGTAATTATCTCATAGATGAGGCCCCAGTTACTTCTGCAGAGGCTATAGACACCAGAACGATCTTACTGTGAGTGCAATTCCTCATAAATGACGCCTCAGTTACTTCTGCAGAGACTATAGACACCAGAACGATCTTACTGTGAGGTAATTCTCATAAATGAGGCCTCAGTTACTTCTGCAGAGGCTATAGACACCAGAATGATCTTATTGTGAGGTATTCTCAGGAATGAGGCCCAGTTACTTCTGCAGAGGCTATAGGCACCAGAGCGATCTTACTGTGAGGTGATTCCCATAAATGAGGCCTCAGTTACTTCTGCAGAGGCTATAGACACCAGAACGATCTTACTGTGAGGGAATTCTCATAAATAAGGCCCAGTTACTTCTGCAGAGACTATAGACACCAGAAGATCTTACTGTGAGGAATTCTCATAAATAAGGCCCAGTTACTTCTGCAGAGACTATAGACACCAGAACGATCTTACTGTGAGGTAATTCTCATAAATGAGGCCTCAGTTACTTCTGCAGAGGCTATAGGCACCGAATGATCTACTGAGTGATTCTCTAAATGAGCTCATTACTCTGCAGCATAGTGAAGGATCTACTGAGTGATTCTCCTAAATGAGGCCCAGTTACTTCTGCAGAGGCTATAGACACCAGAATGATCTTACTGTGAGGTAATTCTCCTAAATAAGGCCCCAGTTACTTCTGCAGAGGCTATAGACACCAGAATGATTTACTGTGAGGTAATTCTCATAAATAAGGCCCAGTTACTTCTGCAGAGGCTATAGGCACCAGAATGATCTTACTGTGAGGTAATTCTCATAATAAGGCCCCAGTTACTTCTGCAGAGGCTATAGGCACCAGAATGATCTTACTGTGAGGTAATTCTCATAAATGAGGCCCCAGTTACATCTGCAGAGGCTATAGGCACCAGAACGATCTTACTGTGAGATGATTCTCATAAATGAGGCCAGTTACATCTGCAGAGGCTATAGGACCAGAACGATCTTAAATGTGAGGTGATTCTCATAAATGAGGCCCAGTTACTTCTGCAGAGGCTATAGGCACCAGAATGATCTACTGTGAGGTAATTCTCATAAATGAGGCCCCAGTTACTTCTGCAGAGGCTATAGACACCAGAACGATCTTACTGTGAGGTAATTCTCATAAATGAGGCCCAGTTACTTCTGCAGAGGCTATAGACACCAGAACGATCTTACTGTGAGGTAATTCTCATAAATGAGGCCCAGTTACTTCTGCAGAGGCTATAGACACCAGAACGATTTACTGTGAGGTATTCTCATAAATGAGGCCCAGTTACTTCTGCAGAGCTAATGACACCAGAACGATCTTACTGTGAGGTAATTCTCATAAATGAGGCCTCAGTTACTTCTGCAGAGGCTATAGCACCAGAATGATCTTACTGTGAGGTGATTCTCATAAATGAGGCCCAGTTACTTCTGCAGAGACTATAGGTAATTAGAGGATCTTACTGTGAGGTAATTCTCATAAATGATGCCCAGTTACTTCTGCAGAGGCTATAGACACCAGAATGATCTTACTGTGAGGTAATTCTCATAAATGAGGCCCAATTACTTCTGCAGAGGCTATAGGCACCAGAACGATCTTACTGTGAGGTGATTCTGTGGCACCCTGTGCCAGGTCACCACAGACTCCCTTAGGACATGGAAGGATGTAACACAGCAAGTAATCCACAAACACACAACACCCTTTCACCCCAGACCTGTAGGGGAGCTCCACTGGTTGCCATAAGCCAGTTCCCCCTATAAATACGGGTCCTGGAGGAGAAAACAGCAGAGTGTGTAGTCACTACAGAACTGTGAAGAGCTGAGTGAACTGAGCTGGTACTGGAGCCGCGCTAGGCCCATACCAGAGACACCTGACACAGTGGTAGACCCGCAGAGTAGGGGTCACAGACAGAGGAGAGAGAACGTGTACAAGAAGGGGCAGAGGAGTCACCCGACTCACCCCAGCAGAGCTCCGGTCACTGGGTCCGAGCTACAGGGACACAGAGAATAGGCCCTGCAGAGAAACCAGCACCACAAAGGGGGTTTATCTTCCCGGACACCCAAAGCACCACCAAATGAGAGCCCGGAGTCTAGGCCAAGACAGGAATCCCATAGAGTGCCCTCAGTGCAGCAAATCCGGGTGTGGAGAGTCACACAGAAAGTGAAGTAACGGTCTGGTCGGGTTCCATGCCTGCCAGACCCAGACAGAGTAACAGACACAAGGAGGCCTACAACCCTGCTCGCTGTGGAAACCCTGAAGTGTTTACCTCATCTCCGGTCGAGAGTACCCGTGAAGAACACCAGTAAAGGTACCAAAAGACTTTATGTGTGCGTGTCCCTCCTTCCATCTACAGCACACCGACCGCGCTACCCTATTCCCCTCACTACAACCTATAGCCCCGGGGACCCCCGCTCGTCCTGTAGGGAGCGGTTCCACCTAGCTGCCGTCCATCCCCCGGAGACTCAAGCAGCGCCGGTGCCATCACCGGAACCCTACAGGTGGCATCACGACAGACATTTTATTATTTTATTGCCATCTCCATCCTTTTATCTGCATCCCCGGGCCCACGGCCTCAGGCCCGTGACCTTCCCCAGAGACCGCACCTGAGTGACCGAGTACCCCCAGGGCCTGGGCCGGACAATTCTCATAAATGAGGCCCCAGTTACTTCTGCAGAGGCTATAGGTGATCAGAACGATCTTACTGTGAGGTGATTCTCATAGATGAGGCCCAGTTACTTCTGCAGAGGCTATAGGCACCAGAACGATCTTACTGTGAGGTAATTCTCATAAATGAGGCCCAGTTACTTCTGCAGAGGCTATAGACACCAGAACGATCTTACTGTGAAGTAATTCTCATAAATGAGGCCCCAGTTACTTCTGCAGAGGCTATAGGTGATCAGAACGATCTTACTGTGAGGTGATTCTCATAGATGAGGCCCAGTTACTTCTGCAGAGGCTATAGACACCAGAACGATCTTACTGTGAGGTGATTCTCATAAATGAGGCCCAGTTACTTCTGCAGAGGCTATAGGTGATCAGAACGATCTTACTGTGAGGTAATTCTCATAAATGAGGCCCAGTTACTTCTGCAGAGGCTATAGACACCAGAATGATCTTACTGTGAGGTGATTCTCATAGATGAGGCCCAGTTACTTCTGTAGAGGCTATAGGCACCAGAATGATCTAACTGTGAGGTGATTCTCATAGATGAGGCCCAGTTACTTCTGTAGAGGCTATAGACACCAGAATGATCTTACTGTGAGGTGATTCTCATAGATGAGGCCCAGTTACTTCTGTAGAGGCTATAGACACCAGAATGATCTTACTGTGAGGTGATTCTCATAGATGAGGCCCAGTTACTTCTGTAGAGGCTATAGACACCAGAATGATCTTAGGCTAGGGTCACACTTCTGTTTTGTTTGTTTTTTTTAAAACCTAATCCAGTTTTGAGCTTTTAAAAAGCTTAAAACCGGGGCGGGAAACGCTCCTCATAGAAGCCTATTATAACAACCGGATTGCTTTACAAGCAATCCGGTTACCGCCTCCGGCTCTGCAGCCTGCGTGACAAATCATGCAGGCTGCAGCTTTTGGAGCGGTTCTGTGCCCCGCATTGCGATAACCGGATTGCTCGGGATGTGTAATCCTGAGCAATCCGGTTACCGTATACTTTGCTTATCCCGGCTGGCACCCATAGATCTACTGTAAAAGCCTGCAGGACCTCGGACAGCGGCACATACTGTCAGGGGAGCCGCCGGCTTCATTGATAAAAATGTACAGAGCCGACAGGAGTCGGCTATACTGTACAGGGGAAGATTACACCCTTACTTGCCCACCTGAGTAGGTAGCATGTCTCTAGGGGGGGTGGGCACCCCCTAGAGACATGATGGGCAAAATTATTATTAACACTATAGCTTTTTTCACAATTTCAGCACTTTGCTTATCCCGGTGGCCAGGATAAGCAAAGTATACGGTAACCGGATTGCTCAGGATTGCACATCCTGAGCAATCCGGATATCGCAATGCGGTTCCCTCCACGCATACTGTGTGCACAGGGCCTTACGATAGAGAAAATATTGTGTCATAATGCACAGCTGTCTATGAGCCAAAACCGAGAACTACGTTATATTGATGATCATTCATTTTAATGGCCACCATGTGATGGCATATTTTTATTATAGCATCGGTCAGGGCTCTGACAATAATGGACAGGCTTCATAAGAAAATCTCTATGGGTAAAATAAATTTAGAATTTTACAAGCCATTTATCTAATATATAAACCTGAGTGTATATGTGTGTGTGTGGCATAAGCCCGACCCACTAACCATGCCACGCCCACTCAACAAGACCCGCCCACTGCACAAAGCTGAGCGTATGTTCATAGCCCAGCACACTTCACATAGACACGCCAACTCCACAGCCTGAATCTCCACATATCCCCACCTCCTCCTCATAGCCAGTGCCCCCCGGACTATGTGGAGGGTGGAGCTATGAGGGGGTGAGGCTATACAGGGGGCGGCACTATGAAAGGGGCAGTGCTACCGGGAGGGGTGAGGCTATGTGTAGGGGCGCAGCTATGAAGAGGGAGAGGGACTATGATACATACACATACATACATTACCATATAGGGGCGATATTGCCATATATGTGACACGTCCCTCCAGGGCGTTATAAGATTCAGAACCGGGCTTTGAGGCTTCACGGGAGTCACAGGGGTCGAGACCCGGTTTCTGTGACCATGGCGGTGTCATTAAAAGTTTGGTGTGGGTGGCTCTCTTCTCTGGGGAAGGTCACGAGGCTAGAGGGTTTTTTTTAAGGAAGTGGATGACCAGACCTGGGGATAACTGTTTTACGTGATGCCACCCCCAGGTTGTGGCTACAGATGGCCGCCGCTGCACGACAGTTCCTTTAGGGGCCGATGGTACGGAGGCAGCAATGTTGTCAGGCAGCAGATGGTCCTGAGTGAGTCGGTAGTTGTGTTTTTGGTGCTCACGACGCGTTAAGAAAGTTCACAGACACAGCGGGGTGCAGTCTTCAGATCTTTTCTCACTGTTACTTGCGCAACAGCCCGCTGAGCACTGGTCTCTCGGAGGCAGGGATCCAGCTACTCCTGGGTAGTAGGATGACACGTAACCGGTACCCCTTCTCTTTTCTTCCTCGGTCGTCTCATACTGCATTTGCTTCACCCTCCTGCCTTGCGCCTCGCCACACAGAGCTCTGAGCCAGAAGCTCTGGGTTTTCTTGGGGCCACTTTATAGTATCTTCCCTAACCCTCTCTTTGCCACCTTTTCAGCAGATGTGCACGGTTGTCGACTGTGGCACCATGGAAGTACCACAGCCTCCTGGTTGCTAGCTGAGCTTGGTCTGTCTTCTCCACTAGTGTTGGGGTCCCGGTGCCCCTGTTCTGCGGCCTGGTCCCTCCACTGCCTGCAACTAACAATGGATGCAAGCTCCACAGGCGGATTGCTCACTGCCCATGCCTCTGGGACCCTCTCTTCCTCCTGGAGCTCCCCTGGTTCTCTTCCTCTGCTCCTCAGTCAGGCCTCTGGACGAGCTCCCACTAGCTCCAGTCCTCTGGACACTTCTCTCAAGTTCTTTTCCTTCTCCGACAGGCTTTCTTCCTCTAGCCTCCCTCCAACTCTCGCTGTTCAACTGTCTTTCTGCTCCTTCTAGATCTTTTTCACTCTATTTATACCCACTGTCACGTGTTCCACGTCCTCTACGTGTGTGCTTCCTAACTTCCAGTGACGGACCTACAGCCCAGAGGGCCCTGGTGCAGCCACGGTGAGGAGAGGGGGGGTATGCTGGCGGCCGTCGGGGTTCGGTTATTGGTGGTGCGGCTCTCCTACCTGCGCTGAGCCGTCGAATGCATGCATTCCTGGGAGCCAGGGCGGCAGAAGGCCAGAGGAGAGGAGGGGCAGGATCAGAGAAGGGAAGCAGGAAGCTTCCTGCTTCTCTTGCCTGACCCTCCTCTCCTCTGACATCGGGTTACGGGGGTCGGCTGGGGGCCCCCCTGCAGACTTGAGAGGCCCCCTAGCCGGTCAGGGCCCTGGTGCAGCTGAACCAGCTGCACCACGGTAGGTCCACCCCTGCTAACTTCACTCCTTCCCAGATGCTCCCTCTATTTACTTCCTCTCCAGTACAATGGTTCCTCTTCCAGACAGGATCAGGGACTGCGCTCTCCCGTAGGAGCAATCTCGCCCCAACTCTGACCTGGACCTAGTGTAGTGCGTGGCCTGGGTTTACTGGTACCGTTCTGTGCCCCCCTTACTCGAGCATGGGGCACTACACCCTAACAGGCGTGCAGTACCTCTGTGGCGACTGGATCACCACATTTGAGCATTACAACTATATATGGCCATTACGCCCGGGAAGGTGTGGAACTATGAAGAGGGTGGTGCTTCCAGGAGGAGCGAAGTTATGAAAAGGTGGGCTATGTGTAGGGGCGGAGCTATGAAGAGGCGGGGCTACTGTGAGGTAGCAGGGCTATGACACATATACACACATACATACATTATCATATATGAGCGATTTTGTAATATATGGACGATATTACCATATATGAGCATTGCGACCATATATGGGCATTACAATCCGGGCAACGCTCTACAGCTAATAATAATAATATAAATTACCTCTTGATTGGAAACTTCTGGTTCGATGTCCGCCGGACATGAAGAACTATTTTTTTCTCGGCTCCGTGTCGCAGCCTAAAGCTGCCAGAGTTATAGGAAACCGCTCTATAAGAAAAATAAAAATGTATAAATGCCAATAATGCAGACAGGTAGGTAAAACAAAGGAAAGTAGTAATAATGGCTTTTATTAGGTTAAGTGCACAATTGCAACAATGATCTGGATCCTGCAGAGATCCATTGGAGAAAAGTTGTGCAGGATCCATTTTTTAACATTGGAGTCTAGGGAAAGCGGATCCGTTCATTGATTGCTATTTATCTTCCATTTCCCTTTCATTTGTTAAGGATCCGTGTTTTGCTTCCTGGATCCTGTGGATGTTGTCTGTGCGCCGGCGTTCACCGGAGATGATCATTGTACTGTGCAGAGACGAGCTGATGGTGCTGATGCTCCACTCTGCACAGCACAAGCGATCGGACAGTGCAGGCTTCAAGTCCCCGAAAGGACAAAAGGACTGCAAAAACAGTCAAAAGTATTAAAAAAAAAAGTGTTTAAATGTATAAAACCCCCCCCCACCCCCCCAAAAGTCCAAATCACCCCTCTTTCTGTTCATTGACTATAAACCAAAATACACATATTTGGTATTGCTGGTTCAGAAATGCCCGATTTATAAAAATATCAAATATATTTATCCTGTTAGTAAACTATGTCACAGAAAAAAAAATAAAAACACCAGAATTTATATTTTTCGTTGGTCGCCCAACATTGCAATAACATTGTATATGCAACAAAAGGGAATCATTAAAAATGTCATCTCAGGGCACAAAACGTAACCTGTCACACGTCCCCAGACCCCGAAAAATGAGAACGTTACAGGTCTCAAAAAAAGGTGACAAATGCACAATTTTGGGGGAACAAATCTTTGGGAGAAGGGGAGGTGTTTCACCTCTTAAATAATAAATAAAACTACCGTATATACTCGTGTATAAGCCGACCCGTGTATAAGCCGACCCCCTACTTTTGCCCCCAAAACCTGAGAAAACCTATTGACTCGTGTATAAGCCGAGGGTGGACCCCAGCACAGGTATACAGCCCCCAGCAGTGTGGTATACAGCAGCCCCAGAGGTAGTATACAGCAGCCTCCCCAGTGGTAGTATACAGCAGCACCCCCAGTGGTATATACAGCAGCAGCCCCAGTTGTATATACAGCAGCCCCAGTAGTTAGTATACAGCAGCCCCAGAGGTATATACAGCAGCCCCAGTGGTAGTATACAGCAGCCCCAGTGGTATATACAGCCCCAGTGGTAGTATACAGCCCCCCATCAGTATACAGCAGCCCCAGAGGTATATACAGCCCCAGTGGTAGTATACAGCCCCCCCATCAGCATACAGCAGCCCCAGAGGTATATACAGCCCCAGTGATAGTATACACGCAGCCCCAGTGGTATATACAGCCCCAGTGGTAGTATACAGCCCCTCATCAGTATACAGGAGCCCCAGAGGTATATACAGCCCCAGTGGTAGTATATACGCAGCCCCAGTGGTACATACAGCCCCAGTGTAGTATACAGCCCCCATCAGTATACAGGAGCCCCAGAGGTATAACAGCCCCAGTGGTAGTATACACGCAGCCCCAGTGGTACATACAGCCCCAGTGTAGTATACAGCCCCCCATCAGTATACAGGAGCCCCAGAGGTATATACAGCCCCAGTGGTAGTATATACGCAGCCCCAGTGGTACATACAGCCCCAGTGTAGTATATACGCAGCCCCAGTGGTACATACAGCCCCAGTGTAGTATATACGCAGCCCCAGTGGTACATACAGCCCCAGTGTAGTATACAGCCCCCCATCAGTATCCAGGGCCCCCCCGCCTTGTGCACAAACCTGTAAAGGAAGAGATTAGTATACTTATCACTGTCCCGCTGCCGCTGTCCTGCCGCCGTCATCGCGCTCCTCCATCTTCTTCCGGTTTCCTCCTCGGTCGCGCCGACAATGAAGTCATTGCCTGCGACGACCGGAGGAAGCCGGAAGCAGATGGAAGAAGACGGAGGACCGCGATGACGGCGGCGGGACAGCGGCAGGCGGACAGTGATAAGTATACTAATCTCTTCCTTTACAGGTTTGTGCACAAGGCAGGGGGGTCCTGTATACTCATGGGGGCGGGCCTGTATACACTGTATACAGTGTACACAGTATACAGTGACTCGCGTATAAGCCGAGGGGGGGACTTTTCAGCCCAATTTTTGGGCTGAAAAACTCGGCTTATACGCGAGTATATACGGTATATATGTTTGGTATTTATGAAGTGGTGCTGATCATACCGTCATCACTTTCCTCTTCCAGACCGGATCAGGGACTGTGCTCTCCCATAGGAGCAATCTCACCCCAACCCTGACCTGGACCTGGTGTAGTGGTTGGCCTGGGTGTCCTGGTACCAGTCTGTGCCTCCTTTACCTGAGAGTGAGATATTGCACCCTAAAGGTACCATCACACGCAGCAATAACGCCTGGCGATAGGAGGCGATCTAACGTGTGCGTGTGCACGTTTTTCATGGTCGCCTCAGATCGCCGATGGCGGCATCACACACCGCAATTGCGCCCTGAAGCTAAGGCGATGTGTCGCTCTGGAAATCGCCTCCCCTACAGCGGAAGCAATCCTGCCTAATCCAATCCCCGCTTCACAAAGGCAATGTGGGCGTACAAGTTCAGCGCGGTGAAGAGATAGACGTGCCGCAGTGGTTTACACCGCACCCCATACGCGCTCATTGGACAATGCAACAGCGTTACGATTGGGCAGCCTGCTCTGGAAGACTGGCTAATACATGACGCCATTGCCATTGTGTGGCGCTGGACGGACAACTCTTCAAATATGGCGCTGTGTCAAGTGACAGCCAATGGGAATACAGTAGCCCACACCAATCATTTCCCGTAGGCACGCTTCAGCACGCCTACGGGAAATCATAGGCAACGCTGATTCCATCACTATCGCCCTATCACACGCCACAACACGGAAATATCACCTTCATGATTGCGGCTGGAGACAGGCGAGAGGCGATTAATCGCCGCAAAATTCCCCAATCACACGCCGCCACCGTGAGGCGATTTCAAGGCGATTGCTCAGAGGCGACGTATCGCCTTTATGATCTCCCGGCGAGATTGCAGCGTGTGACGGTACCTTAACAGGGATGCAGTACCTCTGTGGAGACTCGACCTGCAGGGGGGCGCCGCACAAAGTTGCCGCAATGTTGCAGGATCCAGCTTTTTCAAAAAATGCGGAATTCTGCCACATTTGCACAATGCAGATCTGAAAGTAACCTAATGTTCCTGTGGTCCCGCACTCTGGATCTTACCTGTAGTTGCCTTTTCCATTATCTTCCTTTATCTCAAGTGATACAGAAAAAGAGACGATGTCGCTGTCAGGAGGAGAGACGTAAGCAGCGGGAGCTGAAGCCGCTATCACCAAACTGTCTTCATTCTCAGGCATCTAAAAAGAAAAAAAAGATATAAAAGATATAACTTACACTTCTGTCCTATACAAGAAGGGTGTAACTGGCATCTAGGCAGAACGATACACAGGAGCAATATACAGAATTGTATATACATGGTAGTCGGTTCCTGAGGATTGGTGCTGCTCTAGAGAAGTCTTGGAAGACAGGAGTGGAAGGTTCGGATTGTAGATTATGTCAGTCTTAGGCCACTTGCGGAACAGAGGGCACGTGTAGGGTGATAGACAGATATGAGGAGGAGATGTAGGGCGGTGCAGAACTGTGGAGAGGATGGGTGGGTGATAGACAGAGATTAGGGAGGAGATGTAGGCCGATGCAGAACTGTGGAGATGTCGGGTAGGTGAAAGACAGAGATGTGGAGATGTAGGGCAGTGCAGAACTGTGGAGAGGACGGGTAGGTGATAGACAGATGAGGAGATGTAGGTTGGTGCAGAGCTGTGGAGAGGACGGGTAGGTGATAGACAGAGATGAGATGTAAGGCAGTACAGAACAGTGGAGAGGATGGGTAGGTGATAGAGAGATGAGGGAGGAGATGTAGGGCGGTGCAGAACTGGAGAGAATGGGTAGGTGATAGACAGAGATGAGGAGATGTAGGGCAGTGCAGAATGGTGGAGAGGACGGGTAGGTAATAGAGAGAGATGAGAGGAGATGTATGGTGGTACAGAACTGTGGAGAGGATGGGTAGGTGATAGACAGAGATGAGGGAGATGCAGGGCAGTACAGAACTGTTGAGCGGATGGGTAGGTGACAGACAGAGATGAGGGAGGAGATGTAGGGTGATGCAGAACTGTGGAGAGGACAGGTAGATGATACACAGAGATGAGAAAATGTAGGGCGATGCAGAACTGTGGAGATGTCGGGTAGGTGAAAGACAGAGATGTGGAGATGTAGGGCAGTGCAGAACTGTGGAGAGGACGGGTAGGTGATAGACAGATGAGGAGATGTAGGTTGGTGCAGAGCTGTGGAGAGGACGGGTAGGTGATAGACAGAGATGAGATGTAAGGCAGTACAGAACAGTGGAGAGGATGGGTAGGTGATAGACAGATGAGGAGGAGATGTAGGGCAGTGCAGAATGTGGAGAGGACGGGTAGGTGATAGACAGAGATGAGGAGGAGATGTATGGTGGTGCAGAACTGTGGAGAGGACAGGTAGGTGATAGCCAGAGATAAGGGAGATGTAGGGCAGTACAGAACTGTGGAGAGGATGGGTAGGTGATAGAGAGATGAGGGAGGAGATGTAGGGCGGTGCAGAACTGGAGAGAATGGGTAGGTGATAGACAGAGATGAGGAGATGTAGGGCAGTGCAGAATGGTGGAGAGGACGGGTAGGTGATAGAGAGAGATGAGGAGGAGATGTATGGTGGTAGGAGATGTAGGCAGTGCAGAATGGTGGAGAGGACGGGTAGGTGATAGAGAGAGATGAGGAGGAGGTGTATGGTGGTACAGAACTCTGGAGAGGATGGGTAGGTGATAGACAGAGATGAGGGAGATGCAGGGCAGTACAGAACTGTTGAGCGGATGGGTAGGTGATAGACAGAGATGAGGGAGGAGATGTAGGGTGATGCAGAACTGTGGAGAGGACAGGTAGATGATACACAGAGATGAGAAAATGTAGGGCGATGCAGAACTGTGGAGAGGGCAGGTAGGTGATAGCCAGAGATAAGGGAGATGTAGGGCAGTACAGAACTGTGGAGAGGATGGGTAGGTGATAGACAGAGATGAGGGAGGGGATGTACGGCAGTGCAGAACTGTGCAGAAGATGGGTAGGTGATAGACAGAGATGAAGGAGAAGATGTAGGGCGGTGCAGAACTGGAGAGAATGGGTAAGTGATAGACAGAGATGAGGAGATGTAGGGCAGTGCAGAACTGTGGAGAGGATGGGTAGGTGATAGACAGAGATGAGGGAGATGCAGGGCAGTACAGAACTGTTGAGCGGATGGTAGGTGATAGACAGAGATGAGGGAGGAGATGTAGGGTGATGCAGAACTGTGGAGAGGACAGGTAGATGATCCACAGAGATGAGAAAACGTAGGGCGATGCAGAACTGTGGAGAGGACAGGTAGGTGATAGCCAGAAATGAGGGAGATGTAGGGCAGTACAGAACTGTGGAGAGGATGGGTAGGTAATAGACAGAGATGAGGAGATGTACGGTGGGCAGAATTGTGGAGCCAGGGTCTGAGGGAAGGAGTGCAGGAGACAGAGGAACAGGTCTGGGAGACTGACTGACTTCACAACTCGCCCTGGAGGAGCGCACAGACCGGATACCGGATCCGAAACTGTGACTGACACACGCAGCACAGTAAACACCGGGATAGTGGAGGTTGTTGATCTACACTGTACCTCAGCGAAGCAACACGGCGGGGTCAGAAGCACACAGAACACTCAAGTTGCCTAGCAAAGGGGGTACCTGTGAGGAGAGACAGCGCCAGCAGCTCAGCTAAAGCAGCAGCAGGGCCACACACACAGCGCAGCAGGAGGAAGCTGAGGACCCGGACAGGGTGGGAGCAACCCGGCCCCGGTACAGACTCTGTGGACAGTACTCTGCTGAACAACAACTACAGTAAAGATTTGGAGAACTACAAAACCAAGAGTCTGTGTGTTAATTGCACCCTTTGCCCTATATTCAACAGCAGAGATCCCCATCTGCAAAGCTGAACACAAGGCTGCAGCAGCAGGAAAGTAAGTGAATTGCACCTATTACCATACCTCATCCAGCACCAAGACACCCACTGCTGCAACTGCAAAGTAAGTGCCTGTGTCAACTACAACCCCCATTATAATCCTTGCAAACCCTGCTCTCCCTCACAAACTGTTCCTATCATCTCCACTATCATCCCTATCCTGCAGCATCTATAGCATCCATCATAGACTTTAACTACCACTGCCCCGGGGAACCAGGCTCTACCTGCGCGGAGCCGTTCCATCTCCAGCTGCCAAACATCATCCCCGGAGGTTCTGCAGCAGCGGTGGTCCCATTACTGACCACAACCTGTGGGTGGCGTCACGAAAAACTCCCCTGTAAATATTCCCCCTTTTACTTGTGAGAACCCGGGACATGGTCCGGACCAGGACTTCCGTGACATCCCCAGTAGTACCCCGGTCCGGCACCAAGTACCCTGTCCCAGTGGGCTCCACACTTCGAACACCACTCCTGCCTGGGACCCTCAGCCCTACCCGAGGAGGGCTTACCATCTACGCTGCCCCAAGTCACCATCCCCAGCAGGAATACAGCAGCGATGATTCTACTAACCACATACCCCGGGTGGCGTCATGACAAAATCCCTTGTATTTAACCCCTTTTTGGACTGATCCCAGGCCACGGGACTGGGTCACAACTACTGTCATACACCAGAGAGACAGCGCTGGCCCGATTTCCGAGTACCCCATAGCCTGGTGTGTGCATCACTGGTGTGTTTGAAGGAGGAGGGAAAAACAGCAGAAGAGAGGGAAAGATTAAAGAGAACCTGTTACCCCAAATCACCTTTGTAACCTATTAATACCTGTCCCTGCAGCCTTACAATACATTCTAACACATCCCTGTCTCACCTTTTGTAGTAATCTACAAATACTATAATGTAGTTTGCAAACCTACAAAATGCTTGTCACAGGGGCGTTCCTGAAAGCATTTTGACCGGTAGGCTGGTCCCTTTGTGCCGCGCTACCCCTGCCTCGTTGCTGTAATACGCCCCAATGGGCGTCATTATACAATGCAGAGCGCGGGCACGATTTCTATATCACGCCCGCAACGTCACCGCTGCGACGTGGTCATGTGACACCGGGACACGTCACTTCTGGTCGCGGGGCTCACAGGCAGACGTCGCGCATGCGCAGATTGCATACTGAAGTCTGCCTGTGTGCGACCGGAAGTGACGCGCGAACCCGGCGTCACATGACCGCGTCGCAGCGGTGACGTTACGGATGCGATATAGAAATCGTGCCCGAAAAGCAATGACGCCCATTAGGGCGTATTACAGCAACGAGGCAGGGGTAGCGCGGCACAAGGGGACCCACCTACCGGTCAAAATACCTTCAGGAACGCCCCTCTGACAACATTTTAGTAAGTTTGCAAACTACATTATAGTACTTGTAGATGACTACAAAAGGTGAGACAGGGATGTGTTAGAATGTATTGTAAGGCTGCAGGGACCGGTTAGAAAGGTGACCCCAGGGAATGTCATGTAAAAAAAATGCATCCTTTAACGGATCCGTTAAAAGGATGCATATTCCCAAATGTGACCCTAGCCTAATTCACTGAGATGCACTTGTACGTATCTACTATATAATTGTCTAAGGCGTCTGTCTGAAGCCGAAACCGCGTGCCAGACAGAGGCCACTCATTGGTGGCCGCCGGAGGCTGACTATGCAAATAGGCGCGCAAATTCAAAACCTGGCGACAGCGACAGACAGTGCTTTCCTTGTGACGGTACGGCGTACTGGAAAATGTGAGCTGAGGACGGCTGGTGGAGGCTGCAGGAGGGAGCGGGAGATCTCCTGCTCCCGCTCATATAATATGCATAGCAGCTCTCCATCACCATGGTGCTGAAACCGCACCGCAGTGATGGGCTGGGGAGCGGTGCATATTATATGATCCTGCGCCCCCCTGTGATGGCACATGCCCCCTCTATGTTAGATATGGCCCCCATGCTGCTGCCATAGTAAAATAATAAACTCTATACTTACCTCCTGGCTTCTCCTCCAGCACTGATCTCCGGTGTCTCTCCGGTCTCCCAGCTGCTGCTGTGATCGCACGCAGAGATGATGTCACTCTCTGCCGATCACATGACCGCACAGAACCAGGAAGTGGAGGAGCGCAGCAGCATCAACTCTGCCCGATCACAGCAGCACAGAGGGAGACCAGGAGATCAGCGCTGGAGGAGGGAAGAATAGAGCAGCATGGGGGCCATATCTAACACAGGGGAACATGTGCCACGCATAGGGGATGTGTGCCACGTATAGGGGATGTGTGCCACGCGCAGGGGACGTATGCCATGCATAATGACGTGTGCTATGCATAATGGAAATGTGCCATGCATAGGGGACGTGTGCCATGCATAGGGAATGTGTGCCATGCATAGGGAATGTGTGCCATGCATAGGGAATGTGTGCCATGCATAGGGGACGTGTGCCATGCATAGGGGACGTGTGCCATGCATAGGGGACGTGTGCCATGCATAGGGGACGTGTGCCATGCATAGGGAATGTGTGCCATGCATAGGGGACGTGTGCCATGCATAATGGACGTGTACCATGCATAGGGGACGTGTGCGATGCATAATGGACGTGTGCGATGCATAATGGACGTGTGCCATGCATAGGGGACGTGTGCCATGCATAATGGACGTGTGCCATGCATAGGGAATGTGTGCCATGCATAGGGGATGTGTGCCATGCATAGGGGATGTGTGCCATGTATAGGCAGGGCCGCACTGTCCAATGGTCAATATGAGCCTTTAGGCTCAGGCGGCAAGGAGGCAGGGGGAGCTGCAGAGCAAAAGGGGGCAGCGCCTGCACCATGCAGCCGGCTCCTTGTGTGACGTGCACCGGATGCATAAGGTAAAATCACCAGCAGCGGCTACCGACAGCACCCCCCCTCCCCGCTCCTCACCCGCGGCCAACAGCAATCCCCCCTGCTCCTCATCTGCGGCAGCCGACAACAGCAACCCCCCCCGGTCCTCACCTAGGCTCAGGCGGCAGAGAGCCTTTCTGCACCCCTGTGCATAGTGGAAATTAATCTGAAATGTGTACAGGCAAATATGTTTTTTACAAAAAAAAGCACTGGCAACGCATCAGCGTGCAGGATTGCCGTGACAAACACGACAGCGCTACACTCACATAGCGGGCGGGAAAGCAGAGTTCACTGTCGGCTTTCCCTTCCCGCTATTTGAAATGAACAGCGATGTGAAAGCGACGCACCAGCGATCCCGGCCAGGTCGTATCGTTATCGGTATCGCTGGTGCGTCGTCATGTGTGACGGGGGATCTATACTTACAGGGTCCCTGATGATGTCACAATCATGGCCGAAGCAAGATCACATTGCTGTGACATCAGCAGAGGTCCTTAAGCTAAACGCACACAGCACTAGGAGCCAGGTACTACAGACCACTTACACCCACACACCCTACACTCACACTCACCCTGCCCTGCACTCACGTCACACTCTGCCCTGCACTCACGTCACACACTCTGCCCTGCACTCACGTCACACTCTACCCTGCACTCACGTCACACTCTGCCCTGCACTCACGTCACACTGTGCCCTGCACTCACGTCACACTCTGCCCTGCACTCACGTCACACTCTGCCCTGCACTCACGTCACACTCTGCCCTGCACTCACGTCACACTCTGCCCTGCACTCACGTCATACTCTGCCCTGCACTGACGTCACACTCACCCACCACTCACACTCTGCCCTGCACTCACGTCACACTCTGCCCTGCACTCACGTCACACTCTGCCCTGCACTCACGTCACACTCTGCCCTGCACTCACGTCATACTCTGCCCTGCACTAACGTAACACTCACCCACACTCACACTCGTCCTGCACTCACCGTCACACTCTGCCCTGCACTCACGTCACACTCTGCCCTGCACTCACGTCACACTCTGCCGCTGCACTCACGTCACACTCACCCACCACTCACACTCGTCCTGCACTCACGTCATACTCTGCCTGCACTAACGTCACACTCACCCACCACTCACACTCGTCCTGCACTCACGTCACACTCTGTCCTGCACTCACCTCACACTCTGCCCTGCACTCACCTCACACTTAGCCCTACACTCACCTTGCACTCACCTCACACTTAGCCCTGCACTCACCTCACACTTAACCCTGCACTCACCTTGCACTCACGTCACGCTGTCTCTAACGCAAAACCCGCGTCGCTGATTGTTTGCGGCTGGGCGCGACCAATCAGTGACGCGGGATTTCCGTTACCGCGAAAAAGGCACAGTCCGGCTGGTCTCCCGGCCCCCCTCCGCTCGGTCTCTTACCCGCTGCTCACATGCTCCCTCCTGGCCGCCGCTCCATGCTTCATCTGCCCGCCACTCACCCCACCATTCTTCTTCTTTTCGTGGCATAGACTCCAGAAATTCAAAGGCCACGGGGGGTGGAGCTACCAAAGGGGGCGTCGTAATGGCCGTGAACAAGGGCACGCCCACCACATCAGGGCTATACGCTTGGACACGCCTACTATGATGCTCCCTGTTAACTCCGCCTCCTGAGGCCTTGGAATTGTTGACGTCTATGATGGAGGAAGAAGAAGACATGCTGGGGTGAGAGGTGGCTGGACAGAAGCCTGGAGTGGGTAAGAACTGAGGGGGCCACCGCTCAACTCTCTCACAACTGCACCGCCGTACACCCGCACACCCACACCGCCGCACACCCACATATTCTAGAATACCCGATGCGTTAGAATTGTGCCACCATCTAGTCTACTATATAAAAGCCCTATCCCATCTATCTGTGTATCTGTAAGTTTGTCCCCTATAGGAAATCATGTAAATTACAGCTAAACTGGAATATGACGAAGCCCATAGTTTGGTTGATCTATCAAAGAAAACAGCGCCACCTCTAGGACATCTGTGACGAGGGCCACACGCCGTCCAGGACATACATTATTGTCTGGGTCCACTCCGTCATACCCTTTGGGCAGACCCATCCTGCTACTACTGCGGCTCCTCAGCGTACAGGGAGAAAGATCTTGTGCAGGGGTGAGTGAGACATCACACAACGGGGGGAGAGAGAGCGCATAGGGTTAGGGAGAGAGAGAACACACGCGGCATAGAGAGTGCACAGGAGAAATAGAGAGAGCAAAAGGAGAGAGATCACACAGGGGAAAGAGAGCGCACAGGGTAAGAGAGCGCAGAGGGGAAAGAGCTCACAGGAGGAGATACAGCACAAGTGAAAAAAGAGTACACAGGGGGAAGAGAGAGTGCACAGGGGAGAGACAGCACAAAGGGAAAGAGAGCACACAAGGATGAGAGACAGCACAAGGAGTGAGAGCGCACAGGGGGATGGGACAAAGAGCTCACAGGGGGAGAGAGTACACACAAGGGGAAAACAGAGCCCACAGGGTGGAAAAGAGAGTGCACAGGGGATAGAGAGCACAGGGGAAAGAGCTCATAGGAGGAGCTACAGTACAAGGGAAGAAAGAGTACACAGGGGGAAGAGAGAGTGCACAGGGGAGAGACAGCACAAGGGGAGAGAGAGTGCGCAGGAGGGAAAGAGCAGACAGGTAGGGATAGAAAGCGCACAGGGGGATGGCGAGCAGCAGAAGCGCCTGCCAAGCCCCGTCCACCCCGTGCAGCAGCGGCTCCCCCTGCCCTCCTCGGTGGTGCTGCAATTAGTAGTAGCAGTAGTTGGACTAATATATCGCACACATTCTATGTCCAATGCAAAAGAATCAGACCCCGTCTAGTTTGTAATGTTTTTCTTCTAATACTAAATACTATTTAATATAATAAATATTAATACAATTGAGTATGTGAATAATACAATTGATAATATAAACTTAATTTGTGCCGACTTCCTCATCTTTGTAATACATCTAATGTGAAATCGGTGACATTATCCCCAGGGCTGCACTCCTCATCCTCCTAGTGATGGGTTCCCGGACCTCCTCCCTGATGTCACTTACTCCCCCCAGGTCATGGTCACCTAGTGATGGGTTCCCGGCCCTCCTCCCTGATGTCACTTACTCCCCCCAGGTCATGGTCACCTAGTGATGGGTTCCCGGCCCTCCTCCCTGATGTCACTTACTCCCCCCAGGTCACGGTCACCTAGTGATGGGTTCCCGGACCTCCTCCCTGATGTCACTTACTCCCCCCACTTCACGGTCACCTAGTGATGGGTTCCCGGCCCTCCTCCCTGATGTCACTTACTCCCCCCACTTCACGGTCACCTAGTGATGGGTTCCCGGCCCTCCTCCCTGATGTCACTTACTCCCCCCAGGTCACGGTCACCTAGTGATGGGTTCCCGGCCCTCCTCCCTGATGTCACTTACTCCCCCCAGGTCATGGTCACCTAGTGATGGGTTCCCGGCCCTCCTTCCTGATGTCACTTACTCCCCCCAGGTCACGGTCACCTAGTGATGGGTTCCCGGCCCTCCGCTCTGATGTCACTTACTCCCCCCAGGTCACGGTCACCTAGTGATGGGTTCCCGGACCTCCTCCCTGATGTCACTTACTCCCCCCACTTCACGGTCACCTAGTGATGGGTTCCCGGCCCTCCTCCCTGATGTCACTTACTCCCCCCAGGTCACGGTCACCTAGTGATGGGTTCCCGGCCCTCCTCCCTGATGTCACTTACTCCCCCCAGGTCACGGTCACCTAGTGATGGGTTCCCGGCCCTCCTCCTTGATGTCACTTACTCTCCCCAGGTCATGGTCACCTAGTGATGGGTTCCCGGCCCTCCGCTCTGATGTCACTTACTCCCCCCAGGTCACGGTCACCTAGTGATGGGTTCCCGGCCCTCCTCCCTGATGTCACTTACTCCCCCCAGGTCACGGTCACCTAGTGATGGGTTCCCGGCCCTCCGCTCTGATGTCACTTACTCCCCCCAGGTCACGGTCACCTAGTGATGGGTTCCCGGACCTCCTCCCTGATGTCACTTACTCCCCCCAGGTCACGGTCACCTAGTGATGGGTTCCCGGCCCTCCTCCTTGATGTCACTTACTCTCCCCAGGTCATGGTCACCTAGTGATGGGTTCCCGGCCCTCCGCTCTGATGTCACTTACTCCCCCCAGGTCACGGTCACCTAGTGATGGGTTCCCGGCCCTCCTCCCTGATGTCACTTACTCCCCCCAGGTCACGGTCACCTAGTGATGGGTTCCCGGCCCTCCGCTCTGATGTCACTTACTCCCCCAGGTCACGGTCACCTAGTGATGGGTTCCCGGACCTCCTCCCTGATGTCAGTTACTCCCCACACGTCACGGTCAGTCAGTGTAACATTGTATTTTCTTCATTACTCACCTCATCATCTGACGCAGTGGGATCCGGTCGAGGGGTCCAGTGGCTCCCTAAGCCCACATCATTTCCTAAAAGCACATCTACAGCTAGGTCCCGCAAGACTTTGACAGTCACTATTCCACGGTCGTTTCCCCAATCCAAATGTAGTCGGGCCCACCGCATGTCAGGAGTGTTTTTTCCTCCTGATTCAATGGCCCATACAGGGGGAAAGCGAAGAAAACATTTCTTGGGTACTAGGTGTTTTCTGACTGTTGTGACTGAGGTTCCAGTGCCATGGAGCCCCACGGCCTCCACACCCTCCACCCAGACCAGCTGTAGCTGACTTCTCATGTTGTCTGGAATGTGACGCATAATCTGTTCCTTTCGTCTTTTTGCCTTATTTGCCTGTATAGGCCGGCCGGGTCGGATCCTCTTTCCCATGTGTTGCACGGTGTCCACTGACGTCACTGACCCGGGAAAATCAGGAGTCAAATCTAAAAAAGATGAAAACAATGATGCCATTAATACGCTGAGCTACAACACGATGCCACAATACATGAAGCCTCTGTAATTCCAATGTGCAGAGGGTTTATATAGATACAATACAGCAATAGATGGACGTATCGTTACTCATTATCCCCAGCCCTATAGCTCCAATAGCTGGACGCACTTTTTACAAATTCTCCCTCTTCCATTTTACTTGGATACATAATAAAATGCAGTTAATCATTCAGGGGCGACACACGCGCCTGTGCATCCGTGCACATTTACCCCTCTCCAGACTTTTAAATACTTGAACTCCTCCATTCAGTTACTAGAGCATCTCAATGAATTACAGTTGTGGCCAAAAGTATTGACACCCCTGCAATTCTGTCAGATAATCCTCCGTTTCTTCCTGAAAATGATTGCAATCACAAATTCTTTGGTATTATCATCTTCATTTAATTTGTCTTCAATGAAAAAAACACAAAAAGAATTGTCCTAAAGCCAAATTGGATCATCATCCATCAGTTATTACATAGATCACACTGAAATAGCTGGTGCAAAAACCCAATTTAAAAAAAAAAAAAAAAAGAGTAAGATTAAGAGGGGTGCCCAAACTTTTTCACATGACTGTATGTCTCGGGGTAAGAAGTGGGGTCTTCCTGGGTCTCCTACCATACAGTCCCTTTTCATTCAGACGCCGACGGATAGTACGGGTTGACACTGTTGTACTCTCGGACTGCAGGGCAGCTTGAACTTGTTTGGATGTTAGTCGAGGTTCTTTATCCACCATCCGCACAATCTTGCGTTGAAATCTCTCGTCTGTTTTTCTTTTCCGTCCACATCTAGGGAGGTTAGCCACAGTGCCATGGGCTTTACACTGTAGACACAGGAACATTCAGGTCTTTGGAGATGGACTTGTAGCCTTGAGATTGCTCATGCTTCCTCACAATTTGGTTTCTCCAGTCCTCAGACAGTTCTTTGGTCTTCTTTCTTTTCTCCATGCTCAATGTGGTACACACAAGGACACAGGACAGAGGTTGAGTCAACTTTAATCCATGTCAACTGGCTGCAAGTGTGATTTAGTTATTGCCAACACCTGTTAGGTGCCACAGGTAAGTTACAGGTGCTGTTAATTACACAAATTAGAGAAGCATCACATGATTTTTCTAACAGTGCCAATACTTTTGTCCACCCCCTTTTTTATGTTTGGTGGAATTAGATCCAATTTGGCTTTAGGACAATTCTTTTTGTGTTTTTTCATTGAAGACAAATTAAATGAAGATAATAATACCAAAGAATTTGTGATTGCATTCATTTTCAGGAAGAAACTGAGGATTATCTGACAGAATTGCAGGGGTGTCAATACTTTTGGCCACAACTGTATAATCTCAACAAAATTCAATGTCATATTACCATGTTTCTGGATGTCTCTGGGAGCCCTGAAACACACTGACTAATAAATCAATATTCTATTCACCCCTTGATGTCTGGTGGAATACGGCAGCGCGGTTTTTAACCCTTCATCCTCCCTACTCTAATTTTCAGAGATAATGACCTTTGGGTTTTCATTGGCTGTAATCCATAATCATCAACATTAACAGAAATAAACACATGAAATAGATCCCTCTGTGTGTAATGACTCTATAATATATGTATGTCACTTTATGTATTGAATTACTGACATAAAGTCACTTTTTGATGATCTTCTCATTTATTGAGAGGCTCCTGTATGTCAAAGGGAAAATTAAAAAAGTGTCTGAAAAAAAGGGAGGAAAAGTCAAACGCGGAAACACAATGATTGTCTTCCTGAAGCAGAAGTGACTCCTGGCTGATCAGGTTTGATGCATAGCAATGGCGGCTGCGGCATCCTAGTCCGGTGTGTGGCGCCTCGTCTCTGGTTATATCATGTATATTGCACTTTTTGATGCAGATTTCTTGGGGGTCTCCACTACAATGATCAGGATGTCATGTGTTGAAGCTGCTGTCTGCATACCGCTGTGTGTCCCCTCCAGCAGCAGCCATTAGTGAGGGATGTCATCTGCCTATCACTTATAGCGGACATATGATAATATTAATCAAATAAATACACTGACTCCTATTTTTTATTCTCATCGATAAAAAATAAAATCACAAATCTGTGGACAGTACACGGCTCAGTGACCACACGTGGCTGCCATCCTGGTCACATCTGTGCGCTCTCACTGTTTCGCTGACTGGGCACCTGAAGAAGCTCAGGAAACCTCCATCATGATTTGTGCAGGACGAGTTCCTCATCTCTAGGGGCAATGGTGGCTTCAAATAAAATAAAAAGGAAAATCCAGCTCACCGCTTACGCTACTCAATCCCCCTCACACAGCATGGACCCTAGCACTGCCGTAGCCGGGCAAATACAAAGAAACAAAGAACATCCAGCTTGTGCTAAAGGAGGTTTAATGAGATTTAGTGCATTACACAGGTATTTCTAACCCCCTCCCACAATCCATCACAAATATTCGCACCCCTAATAGCCTTATACCCATTCCTCCAGCCCCCGCTCCCCTAGTTCCTCTACCTGGACCCCTATGGAACGCTCGCTCTGTCTGCAACAAACGTTCATACATCCACAACCTCTTCATCATTAACAAACTCACCTTCCTTGGTATCACTGGCTCACCCTCTCTGACACTGCCTCTCCAGCTGCACATTATTATGGTGGATTCCATCTTTCTCACACCCCTCGCCCCAGCAACAAGCATGGGGGAAGAGTTGGCTTGCTCCTGTCTGATAACTGCTCTATTACCCCAATCCCACCCTCTGTTACAATTCCCGCTTTTGAGGTGCGCTCCGTCCGCATCTACTCCCCCTCCACCTGACTGGCATCTACTGCCCCCAGGGCGAGCCATCGCCACCTTTCTTGACCACTTCACCACCTATTTGCTGACCTCCCCAGCCTCATCATGGGTAACTTCAACATCCCCAATGACACTTCCACCTCAGCTGCCTCTAAACGTTTATCATTAACTACATCCTCCTTTGGTCTCAATCAATGGTCCTCCACAGCCACCCACAAAGGGGCCGCATGCTGGACCTTATCTTCACCCGCCTCTGTTCATTTACTAACCTCTCAAGCTCATCTCTCCCCCTTGTCTGACCACAACCTACTGAGATTCTCTACTCTCCTAGTGCGCAACTCCAACTCCATAAACTCGCTCATCCTCGCAGAAATCTCAAACACCTTGATTTACATTTACTCTCTGAGTCCCTTCTTCCTCTCTTAAACATAGCTTCCCTACACAATACAGACGCTGCTGCCACTTTATCTATCACCACAATAACAACAGCACTCGATTTGGCCTCTAGCACAATCAACAGTGAATTCCTTGACAGACCGGCCTGACTAAAGAACTGAGACAGGCTTTCAGGGTTGCTGAGCGGAGATGGGAGAAATCCCATTCCACAGAGCACTTCATTGCCTACAAGCCGTCCCTCACCAACTTCAAGTCTGCACTCACTGCTGCAAAACAAATCTACTTCTCATTTCACATATCCTCCCTGTATTACAACCCGAAACAGCTATTCAATACTGTCAATTCTCTCCTCCATCCCCAGCACTTCCTCTCTCGCCTCTTATCTCAGCTGAAGACTTTCTTCAAACTGAAAATTGATACCATCAGAGAAAGCTTTGGCCCACAGTCCCCACAGCCCCTCCTCATCACTGCTCTTTTTCCAAAACCAGCTTCTATACCATGACAGATCAGCTCTCCTCTCTTCTGTCCAGATCTCATCTCACCACCTGCGCTCTTGACCCGCTCCTGTCCAAGCTCATCCGTAACATTACCGGAGTCTTTATCGCAACCCTAACCCATCTCTTCAACCTATAATTAACAACTGGAGCCTTCCCCTCATCCTTTAAACATGCTCAATCACACCCATCCTCAAAAAACCCTCCCTCGACCCATCCTCTGTGTCTAGCTATGGCATAATATCACTTCTCCATTATGCCTCAAAACTTTTGGAACAGCATGTCCATCTTGAACTGTCCTCCCACCTCTCCTCCTGCTCCCTCTTTGACCAATTACACTCTGACTGCATCACTAAACTGAAACTGCCCTAACTACAGTCATCAATGACCTAATATCTGCCAAGAGCAAGCAACACTACTCTGTCCTCCTCCTCCTGGACCGGTCTTCCGCTTTTGACACTGTGGACCATTACCTCTTGCTACAGATTCTCTCAACTCTTGTTATCACAGACTTGGCCTCACCTGGATTTCTTTATATCTAACAGACATTCAGCGTCTCCCTATCCCACACCACCTCTTCACTGCACCTCCTATCGGTCAGTGTTCCCCAAGGTTCAGTTCTAGGACCCCTACTCTTCTCCATCTACAACTCCAGCCTGGGACAGCTCATAGAGTCCCATGGCTTTCAGTATCATCTCTACGCTGATGACACACAGATCTACCTCTCTGGACCTGACGTCACCTCCTTACTAACCACAATCCCACAATGTCTGTCGCTATTTCATCTTTCTTTTCTGCTCGATTTCTAAAATTGAACATGCACAAAACATAATTTGTCATCTTCCCCCATCTCACTCTACCCCTCCATAAGACCTATCCATCTAAGTTAATGGCTGGTCACTTTGCCCAGTCCCGTATGCTCAGTGACTCGGGATGATCCTCGACTCCACACTCTCTTTCAAGCCACATATCCAAGCCTTTCCACCTGATGTCGATTACAACTCAAAAATATTTCCTGGATCCATACATTCCTTGACCAAGAAACTGCAAATACACTTGTGCATGCCCTCATCATCTCCCGCCTCGACTACTGTAACCTACTGATCTCTGGCCACCCCTATAGCATTCTTGCACCCCTCCAATCTACCCAAACATTTGTTGCCCGACTAATCCACCTGCCTCCCCGCTACTCCCCAGCCTCTCCTCTCTGCCAAGCCCTTCACTAGTTTCCCAATGTCCAGAGATTCCAGTTCAAACCCCCAACCATGACATACAAAGCCATCCACAATCTGTCCCCTCCATACATCTGTGATAGTCTCCTGGTACTGGAAAAGGGGAAAGAGAAGCGCAATAGGGACTTATCATTGAGAAAAAGGAGGACTAAATTTAATTAGTCACTCACCTGGGAAGGTTGTGTAGCACACAACCAGCGTCAAAGCAAAAGGTAGTAGCTGCTGCAAGAATCCACACCACAACAGTCAACGTAGTTAGGAATGCAAAGGGTGGACGGTGTATACGGACCTGCGCTGCAGGAACCGAAGGATCAAATGGTGTTCATCTTTATAGTCTTTATTTCCGACGCGTTTCAGAGTTAGTCCCAACTCCTTCCTCAGGGAATAGTAGTGTCAAACACTACTATTCCCAGAGGAAGGAGTTGGGACTAACTCCGAAACACGTCGGAAATAAAGACTATAAAGATGAACACCATTTGATCCTTTGGTCCTTGCAGCGCAGGGTCAGAGTCATGGTGCAGTGTATGGCAATGATCTGCCATCCCGTGCATCATGACTGTGACCCCAGAGACTACAACAAGGGATCAAGTGTCCACTTGTTGTTGTCTCTGGGGTCAGAGTCATGGTGCACTGTATGGCAATGATCTGCCGTACCATGCACCATGACTCTGACCCTAAGACAACAAGTGGACACTTGATCCCTTGTTGTAGTCTATGGGGTCACAGTTATGGTGCACTGTATGGCAATGATCTGCCGTACCGTGCTTCATGACTGTGACCCCAGAGACTACAAAAAGGGATCAAGTGTCCTCTTGTTGTAGTCTCTGAGGTCAGAGTAACCCCAGAGACTGTAGGAAGAGGACACTTGATCCCTTGCTGCAGTCTCTGGATGTAGCAGAGGCGATCGAGCGTCGTGGGACCTTCGTCGTGGACTACGTCGGAGGCGATCGAGCGTCGTGGGACCTTCGTTGTGGACTACGTCGATCTTTATAATAAAGATGGATCCGAATTTTGTTTGTGTTTTTTTTTTTTTTTTCAAATAAAAAGATTTTTCTCTGTGTGGTGTATTTTTTTTTGACTATTTACCAGAGATTCCTAATGGCGGGTCTAACATTGGCCCGACATTATGAATCTCGGGCTTAGTGCCAGCTGACAATAAAAAAGCTGGCATTAACCCCTATTTTAAACAGTTTGCCACCGGCACCAGGGCAACTGGAAGAGTCTGGGTACAGCGCCAGAAAATGGCGCTTCAATGAATGCGCCATTTTCTGGGGCGGCTGCGGGCTGCAATTCGCAGCATGGGGGGCCCAGAACGCTTGGGCCTCTCCATAGGATTCCAGCTCCCAGCATGCCTAGTTGTACCTGGCTGGACCAAAAATATGGCGGAGCCCTATGTCATTTTTTTTTCTAGAATTAGGTTCTAGAAATAAAAAAAAAAAAAAAGGGCTTCGCTGTATTTATGGTTGTCAGCCATGTACGAGGCAGCTGGGGACTGGTGGCAATCCGTAGCTGCTAAGTTGTACCTGGCTGGACCAAAAATATGGCGAAGCCCCATGTCACTTTTTTTTATTCTACAACTAAAATGACATGGAGCTTTGCTATATTTTTGGTTGCCAGCAAGGTACAACTTGGTAGCTGGCTGACTGGAATCCTCAGCGTGGAGAGACCCAAATGCTGCGGGTCCCCCATGCTGCAAATTGCAACCCACAACCACCCCAGAAAATAGCACATTCATTAGAGGCGCCATTTTCTGGTCCTGTACCCCAACTCTTCCCGTTGCCCTTGGGCTGGTGGCACACGGGCTCTCCATAGACGACATGGTGTCCGCTAACAAGATGAATAGAAAATTGGCTCCAATTGTTAGCGGACACCGTGTCACGTATGGAGAGCCCCTGTGTGCCTAAACTTTGGAGCTCCCCCACAAGTGACCCCATTTTGGAAACTAGACCCTCATGCATAGTTAGCACTTTGAACCCCCAGGTGCTTCACAAATTCATCCATAAAAATGAAAAAAGAACCTTTTGTGGAAAAAAAAAGTACTTTTTCATTTTTACAGATCAATTTGTGAAGCACCTGGGGATTCAAAGTGCTAACTATGCATCTAGATAGGTTCCTTGGGGAGTCTAGTTTCCAAAATGGGGTGACATGTGGGGGAGCTCCAATGTTTAGGCACACAGGGGCTCTCCATACGCGACATGGTGTCCGCTAAGAATTTGAATGGAAAATCAGCTCAAATTGTTAGCGGACACCATGTTACGTTTGGAGAGCCCTGTGTGCCTAAACATTGGAGCTCCCCCACAGTCACCCCATTTTGGAAACTAGACTCCCCAGGGAGCTTATGTAGATGGGTGGTGAGCACTTTGAACCCCCAGGTGCTTCACCAATTGATCCGTAAAAATGAAAAAGTACTTTTTTTTTCACAAAAATGTTCTTTTAGCCTAAATGTTTTCATTTTCACACGTGCAACAGGATAAAATGGATCCTAAAATTTGTTGGGCAATTTCTCCTGAGTACACCGATACCTCATATGTGGTCATAAACCACTGTTTGGGCGCACGTCAGGGCTCAGAAGGGAAGGAGCGCCATTTCACTTTTTGAATGAAAAATTAGCTACAAAAGTCAAATGGCGCTCCTCTCCCTTCTGAGCCCTGACGTGCGCCCAAACAGTGGTTTATGACCACATATGAGGTATCGATGTTCTCAGGAGAAATTGCACAACACATTTTAGGATCCATTTTATCCTGTTGCCCATGTGAAAATGAAAAAATTGAGGCTAAAAGAACATTTTTATTAGAAAAATTAAAATGTCCATTTTTTCCTTTCACATTGCTTTAGTTCCTTGAGGGGTGCAGTTTTTAGAATGGTGTCACTTTTGGGTGTTTTCTGTCATGTACGCCCCTCAAAGGGACTTCAAATGTGATGCGGTCACTAAAAAAATGGTTTTGTAAATTTTGCTGGAAAAATGAGAAATTGATAATGAACTTTGAACCCTTAAACTTCCGAACAAAAAAATTTTTTTTTCCAAAATTGTGCTGATGTAAAGTAGACATGTGGGAAATATTATTTATTAACTATTTAGTGTCACAGAACTCTCCGGTTAAGCAGAATAAAAATTCAAAATTTGAAAATTGCTAAATTTTAAACATTTTTGCTAAATGTTTTATTTTTTCACAAATAAACACAAAAATGATCGACCTAAATTTAATATTAACATGAAGCCCAATAGGTCACGAAAAAACAATCTCAGAATCGCTCGGATCCGTTGAAGCGTTCCAGAGATATACCCAAATATGGCCGGGTCATTAGGGTCAAAATAGGCTGGGTCCTGAAGGGGTTAAGCACTTGCTCCCAGACTGCTGGTATCTCTGACTGTAACATAATTATAGATAAACCCTATTTAGACTGTGTTACCTCTCTTTCTTCCTTCTGTTCTTTTGCCCTATTCTCACTCTGATTAACCCTTATGGTGCCGTCACACTAGGCGATCTGGCCAGCGATGTCGGAAGCGATGCGCGGGTGCCCGCTCGCTTCCGACATCGCTGGACAGCTGTCACACAGCCTCGCTGCGGCCGGCGACACCGCAGCGATGCGGGCGGTGACATCGCTCGCTGGGCTGGGATCAGCCCAGCGAGCGATCCGCAGCAATGCTGCGGTATAGCTGGATCGCTGTCACACGGCGCGATCCAGCCTAATCACTGGTGCAGGTTGACAGGTTTACGGTTCTTCCCGTAAACCTGTCAACCTGCGACCAGCGATAATTCGCGGTCGCGTCGCGCTTCACACAGCGCGACGTCGCTAGCGACATCGCTGATACGTCACTTTTTCGCGATGTCGCTAGCGACGTCGCCAGGTGTGACAGCACCTTTAGGACACTGACCTGATTTTGTTCTACAGAAATTAGGGTACAGCCAGGAGACTGAATGTACCTTGTATTATTATCTAGATCAAAGCACTGAATTAACGCATTCAGCTTTGGAATTAGGAAGGGTTAGATAATATAGGGATTACCACTAATGATATCAGCTTCCTAGGCTGTTAGACAATTCTGAGTCCTACAATATATGTGCAATATTTGTCTTATCGATCTCCATTTACTTTCTGTCTCAAGATTTAAAATGTCCTTATATTTCCTGTACAAATCTCATGTATATATGTTGATGTTGTAGAAGTACTAGCTATATATATATCTACTTTGAGCCCGGGTATATACACGCATATACTGTTAAAAGCAAAATATTGAATTTAATCCACACTAACTAGGAGCCCCTTACATCTCCTTCTCTTTTATATACATATATACCCTTGCACCTCATTATAAACATATATTTCGTCAATATTCCCTTTATTTTAGCCACTCTGTCCTGTTCGTTGAGAATCATAATCTATTCTCATTTACCAAATCAAAATTTGGTAAATCCTCTTCGGATAAATTTTTATTGGGAAAACAAAAAGATCTCCCAGCGTCAGGCACTGAATCTAGAGATCGGACTAGATCTCATGGCTGTGGAGTCGGAGTCGTGGAGTCGGAGTCGCTGCCTATTTTGGTGGAGTCGGAGTTGGTAGAAAATGTTCCGACTCCGACTCCTAATATATAATAGTAGTTCAATGCAGAATGTGCTGAATATTATTATTATGATTCATTGTTATGTTCTAACTAAATATCTTGATTATTATGTCATTATAATGATTAAAGCCTAATGTTACCATTGACCTACAATAATTTTATCACTTAAAAACGAGCCATTACTGAAGGAGTTGGAGTCGGAGTCGTAGCCAGGGAAATTCAAGAGTCGGAGTCGGAGTTGGAGTCGGTGGTTTGATTTACCGACTCCACAGCCCTGCTAGATCTCCTTATCAAACCAGAGCTAGGGAACCCCGGTCTCAGGACTGGGAGTCGGCTGAAGAAGACTTATTACTCACTGATTTTCAACAATCCTCTAAGAAGAGGAAGGAGAGGGGTCCTAAAAATCTACCCATACAAATCCGGTGGTGGAGGAGAATTCGGAAGCGGACGAAGACTCTTCGCCTAATGTAAGTCCGGCAAAACAGCGTAGTAGGAGAGAGGATTCACCCCATGTAGAAACAGAAGACCCCCTCCAAAACTTTCATTGGGATCAACCCATAGACCAAACATTTTTCATGGGGCTATTTACAGCCTTTAAGAATTCCATGACATTGGATACCAAATTGGATCTAGACGGGAGGTTTGACAGACTCCAAACTTCTATTGATTCCATTTCTAACAGGGTGGAGAATAATGAGGCTGAGGTCCACGAATTACCGTATATACTCGTGTATAAGCCGACCCGTGTATAAGCCGACCCCCCTACTTTTGCCCCAAAAATCTGGAAAAAACCTATTGACTCGTGTATAAGCCGAGGGTGGACCTCAGCACAGGTATATAGCCCCCAGCAGTGTGGTATACAGGCCACCCCAGTGGTAGTACATAGGAGCCCCAGCAGCCCCAGTGGTAGTACATGGGAGCCCCAGCAGCCCCAGTGGTAGTACATAGGAGCCCCAGCAGCCCCAGTGGTAGTATATAGGAGCCCCAGCAGTATACGGGAGCCCCAGCAGTATACAGGCAGCCCCAGCAGTATACAGGAAGCCCCAGCAGTATACAGGCAGCCCCAGCAGTATACAGGCAGCCCCAGCAGTATACAGGAAGCCCCAGCAGTATACAGGCAGCCCCAGCAGTATACAGGCAGCCCCAGCAGTATACAGGCAGCCCCAGCAGTATACAGGCAGCCCCAGCAGTATACAGGCAGCCCCAGCAGTATACAGGCAGCCCCAGCAGTATACAGGAAGCCCCAGCAGTATACAGGCAGCCCCAGCAGTATACAGGCAGCCCCAGCAGTATACAGGCAGCCCCAGCAGTATACAGGCAGCCCCAGCAGTATACAGGCAGCCCCAGCAGTATACAGGCAGCCCCAGCAGTATACAGGAAGCCCCAGCAGTATACAGGCAGCCCCAGCAGTATACAGGCAGCCCCAGCAGTATACAGGCAGCCCCAGCAGTATACAGGAAGCCCCAGCAGTATACAGGCAGCCCCAGCAGTATACAGGCAGCCCCAGCAGTATACAGGCAGCCCCAGCAGTATACAGGCAGCCCCAGCAGTATACAGGCAGCCCCAGCAGTATACAGGAAGCCCCAGCAGTATACAGGCAGCCCCAGCAGTATACAGGCAGCCCCAGCAGTATACAGGCAGCCCCAGCAGTATACAGGCAGCCCCAGCAGTATACAGGCAGCCCCAGCAGTGTATACAGCCCCAGTGGTAGTATATTGCAGCCCCCGCGGTAGTATACAGCAGCCCCCGTAATCCAGGGCCCCCCCAGCCTCTCTCCGGTCACCTGGAAAGGAAACTATACTTATCACTGTCCCGCTGTCCGTGCCCGCTCGCATCTGCCGACATCGCGCTCCTCCATCTTCATGCGGCGTCTTCCTGTTTCCTGTGCGCGTCGCAAGGAATGACGTCATTGCTGCGACGAGCACAGAAACAGGAAGACGCCGCATGAAGATGGAGGAGCGCGATGTCGGCAGATGCGAGCGGGCGCGGACAGCGGACACTGATAAGTATAGTTTCCTTTCCAGGTGACCGGAGAGAGGCTGGGGGGGCCCTGGATTACGGGGGCTGCTGTATACCGATGTATACATCGGTATGTACCGATGTATACATCGGTATACAGCACTGACTCGCGTATAAGCCGAGGGGGGTACTTTTCAGCCCAATTTTTGGGCTGAAAAACTCGGCTTATACGCGAGTATATACGGTAGGTGAAACAACGGAAAGACTTGAAAGAGAACAACTTAGCATGAAAGAAGGACTAAAAGCAATTAAAACTAAAGTGACGGATTTAGAGGATAGAGGTAGGCGTCAAAATCTAAAATTGAGAGGTATACCCGAGTCAGTCAAAACCGACCAACTAGGCCCCTATGTTAAAAATCTGCTTAAGAGGACCCTTCCATCATTAACAGATCTGGATCTCACCATTGAGAGGATCCATAGACTCCCAACACCCAAACAGGTTAGAGCTGATGTGATTATGAAGCCTCACGTCTTCCACACCAAAGAAATGTTACTGGAATACTTAAGATTAAATAAGACTCTTCGCCATCCCTTTGAAAATATAAAAACCTTCGCAGATTTATCAAAGGGAACCATGCTCCAGAGGAAAAATCTCTCCAGAATTACTGCGCCAAAAACACCACCTATATAGATGGGGATTTAACCCCTCCAAAGTGTTGTTCACATCTCGGGGTCGGACTATAGCAATAACCAATGTTGATGAGGGCATCTGGATATTAAAAGACCTTTGGGATTATTATATCCTAAATGGGTCACTCTAATTGAGAGCTGGGGTTCCGGGCTAAGACATGAGCCCCCGTACTAGAGGAGTTAGTTCCTACGGCTGTAGAACCTCTAGAGGAACTACTATTAAAACTAAGGGTAGGTCAAGTTATTATTACTTTTAATTCACCATTTTAACTAATATTTGATATTGATATTTTTTACTTATAGGTATATCTTTAGTAGTATAGAGTAGTTAAGATAAGCTTAGAATTATCAAAATGTCACTAAAACATCCCACCTTGATAGCTTTTCACTATATGCTGAGGAGAAGACATGATCTTTATGTGAAACCATATGTCACTTAAAATACTATCATATATTATCAATGGCCTCAATAGTCCAAGAAGAAGATATGTCACTTGTAAATCAATCAGAGAATCATAGGTCTACAAGAAACGAGATTCTCCACAAATGGTTCACCTAGATTCACTAATAAAAACTTCCCCAACACTTATTTTGCATCCAACCCAAGGAAAAAATGTGGAGTCGCCATCTTATTAAAAAACACGAGGAGGAATTGGTAGTGGCTGACGAGGAGGGTCGATACCTAATATTAATTTGCAAAATTAATAACAAATTTTTTACCCTGGTAACTGCCTGGAGAAATCTACTCCAAAAATCTAAACTAATATTTGGGGAACTCCGACTTAACTATCTCTCAATTCAGATCTTAAGGCCCCGTCACACTAGGCGACATCGCCGCCGATTACTTAGGTGACGTAGGGGCGTGGCCTATCGCCGGCAACATCGCCCCTATGTCGCCTAATCTAAAGGGGCGATGTCGGCGCCGCCAGGAGGTCGCCTGGTTTCACATCAGTGATGTGAAGCCAGGCGGCCGATATGGGGCGATGTGCACACATCGCCTTATGTAACCGGCCACCGGCGACCTGACAGGCGATGGGAGACATAGGCTCCCATTGTCCTGCATCGCCGATAGGGTTTTGAGACACCCCGGCGGCGATGCCGCCTGTCTGCTTGCCAGGGCGCCACTGGAGGTGTCGCCCCATGTAAATGGGGGACGGCGACACTGGCGGGGCACCAGTCGCCGCCGACATAGAAAGGGGTTTTGGTGATCCAAGATGTTTTTCCAGACAATGATTTATGATATTTATTAAATAGGTTTAACCTATCTTATTCGGACAAAACAATTTGGTTTAAAACTCACTCATACTTGACCTCAAAAAAGATTCTCTTTCTCCTACCCCAGAATATCATAGATTTACTATACAACCCCACAGATAACTCAAAGTGGAAAACTAATCATTTCTATACATTATTTAATGATGATGCCGAGCTGCTGAAATCCAAAAATATCATCACATGGGAAAAAATTGCAGATTGAACTAGATGTGGCTCAACATTCAAAAACACTGGATATTGTGTATTCATATACCATATGTGCGTCCCTTCACCAATCCCACTACAAAATCCTTTCCAGGTGGTTTTTTATTTGGTTTTTTATATATTTGTTTTTCATATATTTCCCCATATTTATGTCCCTCCCTCTTTACTTTCTGTAAAATTTTATAAAAATAAACTGATTAAGAGGAATATATTGGAATCTGAGAGTCCTCAGTGGTTGATACCTTTTAATGGCGAACTGAAAAGATGGTAAACATAGCAAGCTTTCGGGACACTGTGGTCCCTTCTTCAGGCCGGTAATGACACAAATTATGAAGTCACATACATTTATACATAAGTAATAGAAAGAAAAAAAAAAAAAAAAAAAAGGGAAAGAAGGGAAAATAAAATCTTTTCAGTTCGCCATTAAAAGGTATCAACCACTGAGGACTCTCAGATTGCAATATATTTTTCTATCTACTGGCTAACACGGTATAGATATTATTTACCGATTTAAGAGGTATATTTAGTAGAGAAGGTTTAGAAGTATATCCCCAGGTATTTTGTAATAGTATTGATCTTAATAATTGTCTTTAGTATTTATTAGACTTATTAATGCACATCTTTATACACAAAAATACCTTTACCCATTGTTTATTAGTATTAATTAGTATATATTGCTGTATGCTCAAGGCTGTGTGCTACCTCCTGCTGTATATTTGGGGCTGTGTGTGGCCTCCTGCTGTATACTGGGGACTGTGTGAGGCCTCCTGCTGTATACTGGGGACTGTGTGAGGCCTCCTGCTGTATACTGAGGGCTGTGTGAGGCCTCCTGCTGTATACTGGGGACTGTGTGAGGCCTCCTGCTGTATACTGGGGACTGTGTGAGGCCTCCTGCTGTATACTGAGGGCTGTGTGAGGCCTCCTGCTGTATACTAGGGACTGTGTGAGGCCTCCTGCTGTATACTGGGGACTGTGTGAGGCCTCCTGCTTATACTGAGGGCTGTGTGTGGCCTCCTGCTGTGTACCGGGGACTGTGTGTGGGCTCCTGCTGTGTACTATGGCTAAAATATACCCATTTGGAAAGTTTTAAATTGTAGCTATACAATAATAGTGCTATCCTTAAAGCGAACCTGTCACCCCCCCCAGGCATCTAAAGATAACATAGCTGCCTTCTGCACCACTAAGGCTGCAGTCTGAGAAGGTGGCTATAGCATTTATGCTTCCTTGATTCACTGAAATAAAGACTTTTATAAAATCTGTGCCAAACCTGACCCAAGACCGGGAGGCGGGTTTTCAAGCGTCTATCTCCCTCCTCTGTGGTGTCAGCAGTGCAGCAGAGTTGAGTTTGTGCTGTAGATCAGGGGCTGAGGAGCAATGCTGCTGGGTACAAGAAGCTGAAAGTGAAAACTGCTCACCTCAAGTACTGCTATGTAGCAAGCAGTGCTTTGTCTGCTCAGGGTCCTCCTGCTAGATTTACTACTGTGGGGTCTCCTATAACAGCAGCTCTATGTTGTAGCAGAGCTGATAAAGCTCTGTAGTGCAGGGAGGTGGCCCTGGAGGAGGTGCACAGAGAGCAGAGAGGGATGACTGACACCACAGAGGAGGGAGATCCCGGTCTTGGGTCAGGTTTGGCACAGATTTTATAAAAGTCTTTATTTCAGTGAATCAAGGGAGCATAAATGCTATAGCCACCTCCTCAGACTGTAGCCTCAGTGCTGCAGAAGGTGGATATGTTATCTTTAGATGCCTGGAGGGGTGACAGGTTCGCTTTAATCTCTCGGCTCAAAATAAGTATGATAACACATATAGGTCTTAGTAAATATAGATAGAAAGACTATAAGTGAAGGTGTAATGCAACGTAAACAAATCAGCAATAGCTGGTAGTATCAACACTAGAGCCTTCTAGATATTATATACGGGTGCACTCTAATATCCTGCAATAGTAATAGAGGCCCATATATATATGAGACTAAAGAGAAACTGGTACAAATTGATAAATCCCAGGATAGAGAGATCTCTCATATATCCACACATGTATTCACAGCCATGGGAGTGGAAACACTTACCTCCAAAGTCAGTAGAAACGTCCCGTATTGTTGAGCGCGCCGCACCCAATGTGCGTTTCAGCAATGATCTTTCTCAGTTCTATAAATAGTAGAACACAAGAGATGATGGAGAAAATCTCAAAGATGTCAAAAAAATTCAAAAATAATTCACAAATCGATCAGTAATTTGCCGTTAATGGCTGATCCACAGCAGGATTCCTCAGCACGTCCTGCCAGTACGAAGATCTGTGAAGAATGAGACACTGACAGCAGTTGGAATGTTCATATTCAAATCCCATTATGACATCACTGGGTTCTATGCCATATATGGTAATACAGTGTATATGCCATATATGGTAAGCGATGTCACATGACTTTCTCTCTTATTCTGCCCATTGATAGTGATGGGAGTCCCCACATTCATTGACTATGTTATATACACCATCACCTGTGACTGCGGACTTCAATATATGGGCGAACAATGCAAACCTTACGAGTGAGGATGAATGGGTGCAGGCATAGGGCGAAGAATGGATTTATTAATCACAGTCTGTCCAATCATTTTTATTAAAAAATAAAAAAAATAATCTGTGATACAGTCGCCCCCTGGAACAGATACCCGGAAATGTAACAAATCGCAGTCTGCTTTTACATAAGAAGGAAACGTATTGAATCTTCAGACTACAGAGTTTATAGCCTGGTGGTCTGAATGATATAG
Source organism: Allobates femoralis (assembly GCA_033576535.1). Lineage (NCBI taxonomy): Eukaryota > Metazoa > Chordata > Amphibia > Anura > Aromobatidae > Allobates > Allobates femoralis. The sequence continues at coordinate 735,030,034 of JARQOC010000002.1, forward strand.
TAGAGAAGGTTTAAAAGTATATTCTCAGGTATTTTGTAATAGTATTGATCTTAATAATTGTCTTTAGTATTTATTAGACTTATTAATGCACATCTTTATACACAAAAATACCTTTACCCACTGTTTATTAGTATTAATTGGTATATATTACTGTATGCTCAAGGCTGTGTGCTACCTCCTGCTGTATATTTGGGGCTGTGTGTGGCCTCCTGCTGTATACTGAGGGCTGTGTGTGGCCTCCTGCTGTGTACTGGGGACTGTGTGTGGCCTCCTGCTGTGTACTATGGCTAAAATATACCCATTTGGAAAGTTTTAAATTGTAGCTATAAAATAATAGTGCTATCCTTAAAGCGAACCTGTCACCCCCTCCAGGCATCTAAAGATAACATAGCTGCCTTCTGCACCACTAAGGCTGCAGTCTGAGAAGGTGGCTATAGCATTTATGCTCCCTTGATTCACTGAAATAAGGACTTTTATCAAATCTGTGCCAAACCTGACCCAAGACCGGGAGGCGGGTTTTCAAGCGTCTATCTCCCTCCTCTGTGGTGTCAGCAGTGCAGCAGAGTTGAGTTTGTGCTGTAGATCAGGGGCTGAGGAGCAATGCTGCTGGGTACAAGAAGCTGAAAGTGAAAACTGCTCACCTCAAGTACTGCTATATAGCAAGCAGTGCTTTGTCTGCTCAGGGTCCTCCTGCTAGATTTACTACTGTGGGGTCTCCTATAACAGCAGCTCTATGTTGTAGCAGAGCTGATAAAGCTCTGTAGTGCAGGGAGGTGGCCCTGGAGGAGGTGCACAGAGAGCAGAGAGGGATGACTGACACCACAGAGGAGGGAGATCCCGGTCTTGGGTCAGGTTTGGCACAGATTTTATATAAGTCTTTATTTCAGTGAATCAAGGGAGCATAAATGCTATAGCCACCTCCTCAGACTGCAGCCTCAGTGCTGCAGAAGGTGGATATGTTATCTTTAGATGCTTGGGGGGGGTGACAGGTTCGCTTTAATCTCTCGGCTCAAAATAAGTATGATAACACATATAGGTCTTAGTAAATATAGATAGAAAGACTATAAGTGAAAGGTGTAATGCAACGTAAACAAATCAGCAATAGCTGGTAGTATCAACACTAGAGCCTTCTAGATATTATATACGGGTGCACTCTAATACCCTGCAATAGTAATAGAGGCCCATATATATATGAGACTAAAGAGAAACTGGTACAAATTGATAAATCCCAGGATAGAGAGATCTCTCATATATCCACACATGTATTCACAGCCATGGGAGTGGAAACACTTACCTCCAAAGTCAGTAGAAACGTCCCGTATTGTTGAGCGCGCCGCACCCAATGTGCGTTTCAGCAATGATCTTTCTCAGTTCTATAAATAGTAGAACACAAGAGATGATGGAGAAAATCTCAAAGATGTCAAAAAAATTCAAAAATAATTCACAAATCGATAAGTAATTTGCCGTTAATGGCTGATCCACAGCAGGATTCCTCAGCACGTCCTGCCAGTACGAAGATCTGTGAAGAATGAGACACTGACAGCAGTTGGAATGTTCATATTCAAATCCCATTATGACATCACTGGGTTCTATGCCATATATGGTAATACAGTGTATATGCCATATATGGTAAGCGATGATGTCACATGACTTTCTCTCTTATTCTGCCCATTGATAGTGATGGGAGTCCCCATATTCATTGACTATGTTATATACACCATCACCTGTGACTGCGGACTTCAATATATGGGCGAACAATGCAAACCTTACGAGTGAGGATGAATGGGTGCAGGCATAGGGCGAAGAATGGATTTATTAATCACAGTCTGTCCAAGCATTTTTATTAAAAAATAAAAAAAATAATCTGTGATACAGTCGCCCCCTGGAACAGATACCCAGAAATGTAACAAATCGCAGTCTGCTTTTACATAAGAAGGAAACGTATTGAATCTTCAGACTACAGAGTTTATAGCCTGGTGGTCTGAATGATATAGTAGAGAAGGTTTAAAAGTATATTCTCAGGTATTTTGTAATAGTATTTATCTTAATAATTGTCTTTAGTATTTATTAGATTTATTAATGCACATCTTTGTACACAAAAATACCTTTACCCACTGTTTATTAGTATTAATTGGTGTATATTACTGTATGCTCAAGGCTGTGTGCTACCTCCTGCTGTATATTTGGGGCTGTGTGTGGCCTCCTGCTGTATACTGAGGGCTGTGTATGGCCTCCTGCTGTATACTGGGGACTGTGTGAGGCCTCCTGCTGTATATTTGGGGCTGTGTGAGGACTCCTGCTGTATACTGGGGACTGTGTGATGCTTCCTGCTGTATACTGAGGGCTGTGTGTGGCCTCCTGCTGTATACTGAGGGCTGTGTGTGGCCTCCTGCTGTATACTGAGGGCTGTGTGTGGCCTCCTGCTGTATACTGAGGGCTGTGTGTGGCCTCCTGCTGTATACTGAGGACTGTGTGTGGGCTCCTGCTGTGTACTGGGGGCTGTGTGTGGCCTCCTGCTGTATACTGAGGGCTGTGTGTGGCCTCCTGCTGTATACTGAGGACTGTGTGTGGGCTCCTGCTGTGTACTGGGGACTGTGTGTGGCCTCCTGCTGTGTACTATGGCTAAAATATACCCATTTGGAAAGTTTTAAATTGTAGCTATAAAATAATAGTGCTATCCTTAAAGCGAACCTGTCACCCCCTCCAGGCATCTAAAGATAACATAGCTGCCTTCTGCACCACTAAGGCTGCAGTCTGAGAAGGTGGCTATAGCATTTATGCTTCCTTGATTCACTGAAATAAAGACTTTTATCAAATCTGTGCCAAACCTGACCCAAGACCGGGAGGCGGGTTTTCAAGCGTCTATCTCCCTCCTCTGTGGTGTCAGCAGTGCAGCAGAGTTGAGTTTGTGCTGTAGATCAGGGGCTGAGGAGCAATGCTGCTGGGTACAAGAAGCTGAAAGTGAAAACTGCTCACCTCAAGTACTGCTATATAGCAAGCAGTGCTTTGTCTGCTCAGGGTCCTCCTGCTAGATTTACTACTGTGGGGTCTCCTATAACAGCAGCTCTATGTTGTAGCAGAGCTGATAAAGCTCTGTAGTGCAGGGAGGTGGCCCTGGAGGAGGTGCACAGAGAGCAGAGAGGGATGACTGACACCACAGAGCAGGGAGATCCCGGTCTTGGGTCAGGTTTGGCACAGATTTTATAAAATTCTTTATTTCAGTGAATCAAGGGAGCATAAATGCTATAGCCACCTCCCCAGACTGCAGCCTCAGTGCTGCAGAAGGTGGATAGGTTATCTTTAGATGCCTGGAGGGGTGACAGGTTCGCTTTAATCTCTCGGCTCAAAATAAGTATGATAACACATATAGGTCTTAGTAAATATAGATAGAAAGACTATAAGTGAAGGTGTAATGCAATGTAAACAAATCAGCAATAGCTGGTAGTAACAACACTAGAGCCTTCTAGATATTATATACGGGTGCACTCCGATACCCTGCAATAGTAATAGAGGCCCATATATATATGAGACTAAAGATAAACTGGTACAAATAGATAAATCCCAGGATAGAGAGATCTCTCATATATATCCACACATGTATTCACAGCCATGGGAGTGGAAACACTTACCTCCAAAGTCAGTAGAAACGTCCCGTATTGTTGAGCGCGCCGCACCCAATGTGCGTTTCAGCAATGACCTTTCTCAGTTCTATAAATAGTAGAACACAAGAGATGATGGAGAAAATCTCAAAGATGTCAAAAAAATGCAAAAATAATTCACAAATCGATCAGTAATTTGCAGTTAATGGCTGATCCACAGAAGGATTCCTCAGCACGTCCTGCCAGTACGAAGATCTGTGAAGAATGAGACACTGACAGCAGTTGGAATGTTCATATTCAAATCCCATTATGACATCACTGGGTTCTATGCCATATATGGTAATATATGCCATATATGGTAAGCGATGATGTCACATGACTTTCTCTCTTATTCTGCCCATTGATAGTGATGGGAGTCCCCACATTCATTGACTATGTTATATACACCATCATCTGTGACAGTTAATTTTACAGTGAGAAATCCCTATTTCTATCCTGTCAAATCCAGACCAGAAATTTTAGAGGATCTGGTAGAGAAAGAATTAGTTGCATTGGATGTGAAACAGGATGGCATTGGAGATAATCTCACGGTGAATGAGAAAATTGCATTGTCTGAACTCCATAGTAATAAAGATCTAATTGTAAGAGCCTCAGACAAAGGTGGGGCAGTGGTTCTGATGAATGCGGGTCCATATCATAACATTGTAATGGAAGATCTTAGTAATGGGGAGGTGTATGAGAAACTTCCATGTGACCGTACTAGGAAATTTCAGAACGATCAAATTTACTAAACAAAGGTTTTCATATGGGGGTCCTGGACGAGAAAATGACTAAATACCTGATGGTTGAGTCACCAGTAATCCCCATTTACCACTATTAGAAATTTAACGTTATCAAATCAAGGGCAACCAATGTGTACCCCGACGCGTTTCGACAAATAATGCCTTCGTCGTGGATCAAAGATGCAACCTGACAATTGGTGAGTCACCAGTAATCCTCATTTACCACTCTCTATTAGAAATTCAACGCCATCACATCAAAGGCAACCAATGTGTACCCCGACGCGTTTCGACAAATAATGTCTTAGTCGTGGATCAAAGGTGTAACCTAACAATATGTGTGTAATCAGTAATCCCCATTTACCACTATTAGAAATTTAACGCCATCAAATCAAGGGCAACTAATGTGTACTCTGACGCGTTTCGACAAATAATGTCTTAGTCGTGGCTCAAAGGTGCAACCTAGCAATATGTGAGTCACCAGTAATCCCCATTTACCACTATTAGAAATTTAACGCCATCAAATCAAGGGCAACCAATGTTTACCCAGACGCGTTTCGACAAATAATGTCTTAGTCGTGGATCAAAGATGCAACCTGACAATTGGTGAGTCACCAGTAATCCTCATTTACCACTCTCTATTAGAAATTCAACGCCATCACATCAAGGGCAACCAATGTGTACCCCGACGCGTTTCGACAAATAATGTCTTAGTCGTGGGTCAAAGGTGCAACCTAACAATATGTGAGTCACCAGTAATCCCATTTACCACTATTAGAAATTTAACGCCATCAAATCAAGGGCAACCAATGTGTACCCAGACGCGTTTCGACAAATAATGTCTAAGTCGTGGATCAAAGGTGCAACCTAACAATTGGTGAGTCACCGGTAATCCCCATTTACCACTCTCTCCCAAAGGCCCATAAGGATGAGTTTCCTCCTCCCTACCGTCCTATTGTGGCAGGAATTGGCTCTTTGGGAGAAAGGTTAGGAGCATGGGTCGACAAACACCTTAATAACCCCTTGATGTGTGATCTACCGGGTTACATTAAAGATACACAGAGTGTTGTAATGTCGTTTGCAGATTTTGTATGGAGTGAAGAATTTCGTTGGCTGAGCTGTGATGTAATGAGCCTGTACCCATCCATTCCACACCGGATTTCCATTAGTTGCCTAACATATTGCACTAGAAAAATGTACTGCATATTCTCCCCCATTGCAGGATTTCATTGTGATGGCCGTCGATTTTCTGTTACTACATAATTATTTTGCCTTTAACAAAACTTTCTTTTTGCAGAGAAGGGGTGTTAGCATGGGTGCAAAATTTTTACCCACATTAGCAAACATAGTAATGGGTGTATGGGAGGAACGGTTTCTGTTCAATTCTGATCCCTTTCAGGCCAGTATTGTCTGGTACGTCAGGTACATAGACGATGCATTACTGGTCTGGAGGGGACCTCAGGAGGGGATAGAAGAATTCATTAGATACATCAACAATAATGATTTTAACCTTCACTTCACCCACTTCTATAATAGGAGGGAAATACATTTCCTGGACATCACTTTAATCGGTGATGCACAGAAGAATAAGATGAATATTCAACCTTACAGAAAGCCGACAGCCGCATATACGATCCTCAATGCTGGCTCCTGTCACCCGGGTCATGTCATTAAGAATATTCCCATTGGATAATTAATAAGAATCAAACGTAATTGTACTGATTCGGGGGTTTACAAACGGGAAGCTAAAAGAGTGAGAGATGGTTTGAGTAGAAGGTATGATGATGTGACTGGTGTGAGACCCATGGCCGGGTGCATCACATGGGTTATCAGCACAGGTGCCTGTTCACATCAGCCTGTTTTACTGTGTGTGTGCTGTGTTGTGCTGTGTTGAACCTGACCAGTGCATAGTGGTTTAACAGCTGAGTGTGAGTGCTGTACGATCTTAGAGTTTGATGAGACCAATGAGTGGCCGAAGGAAAGCAATGTGTGCTGATTACTGACAGCCCAGGTGTGGGTGTGTCAGGTGGGTGTGGCGAGCAGGACTTAACCTGCCAGGTGTCTGTGTGAGACTGCAGACGATGGGAACTCAGTGTTGTCCAGACCACTGAGATGTAAGGTTGTGTCGGAGGCGATCTGTCTCTTTGGGATGAGAGGGGAGTCGGCCCATCTCCATGCAGGAGGCCCCTGACCCTCTGAGGCTTGTATACCAGCCGGTGGCCAGGAATGAGGTTGTGATGGCTCCTAGAGCTGGGGAACCGTGGCTGACCCGGTACGGTGCTGGTCCGGACGTGGGTTAAAACACATCCAGGAGGAGCCCTTGGGGGACGCCTGGGGTACCCGAGAGCTCAGGTTGCTAAACCCAGTTCGGTGCCCAGTAAGGTAACAGTCCATGTATGCAATGGTGGGACTGAGTGCAATATGTGTGCCAGGCGGGCATAGCTGCCATGAAGTGATGTATTGAGTAATAGCCCTAAGGGAGGCGTATATGTGTACCCGGTGGGCATAGCCGCCATGAAGTGATGTATTGAGTTGTAGCCCTACGGGAGGCATGATGTATGTGATGGTTCACCAGGGCATGTGCCAAAGTACCCTGGGTGATAGATGTGTAGTGTAACGTGGATGACACATGATGGCGAATGCAGAAAGGGCCATGCATGAGGTATCTGTGGGGTAATGGGTTGAGACTCCATAGGGGTAGGTTGAGGATCCCTATAATAGGATGGGGAATGATCCCTGTTGGACGGCTAGGTGGCCAAACCCGCCATTGGGACTGACGGTTAGGTCAACTACGGTCCCGTCTATAGATGCGGTCACAATAAATGGAAAGCATGTCACGGCCCTATTGTATCCGCATGATTTATTGTGGATTTGTCGTCGTCTGTGGTCGTCTTTGACCACCTGTCTCTGTCTACCCTCTAAATTGTAAAGCGCTATGTATACCAATAGTGCTATATAAATACCCAATAATCAGATCAGACAGCAACGGGTATGACTTTATAAACCGCTGAACCACCAGGTTGAGCACATGGGCCACGCAGGGAACATGTGTCAGCTGGCCTCTCCTCAGAGCCACCACAAGGTTCCGGCCATTGTCACACACGACCTTTCCTGGCTTTAGGTTCAGAGGTGTGAGCCAGTGATCTGCCTGCTGTTTCAGAGCTGTCCACACACCTTTTCTGCATTGTGGGGTTTGTCACCTATGCATATTAGCTTCAGCACAGCCTGTTGCCGCTTCGCCGAGGCAGTGCTGCAGTGCTTCCAGCTTGGGACTGGTGTGGAGGGTACAGTGGATGAGGATGCGCAGGAGAAGGAGGCTGAAGAGCATGACATTCCGGAACTGTAGAGTGTGGGTGAAACCCTGACAGAGGTAGGGCCTGCTATCCTTGGTGTGGGAAGGACGTGTTCCGTCCCTCGCTCAGACTGGGTCCCAGCCTCCACAATATTAATCCAGTGTGCCGTCAAGGAGATGTAGCGGCCTTGCCCACAAGCACTTGTCCACGTGTCTGTCGTTAGGTGGACTTTGGCTGAAACAGTGTTGTTCAGGGCACGTGTGATGTTTTGTGACACGTGCTAATGTAATGCGGGGACGGCACACCGTGAGAAATAGTGGCGGCTGGGGACCGAGTAACGTGGGACAGCTGCCGCCATCAGGTCGCGGAATGCTTCCGTCTCCACCAGCCTAAAAGGCAACATTTCCAGCGCAAGCAGTCGCGAAATGTGATCATTCAGGACTGTGGCATGTGGGGCGTTGGCAGCGTATTTGCGCCTACGTTCCAAAGATTGGGATATGGATAACTGAACGCTGCGCAGGGACAAGGACGTGGCTGATGATGGTGCTACTTCTGCTTGTGCAACTACAGGTGAAGGACAGAAGGCATCTTCGCCTTCAGTATGGACAGGGGATTGGCTCGCACGCACAACACGCAAAGACGTAGCAGTGACATCAGCAAGCACCGCTCCTCGACTCTGTTGTACTTCCCTCAAAGTCGGGTGCTGCTTGGCTGACATGTGCCTGATCATGCTGGTGGTGGTCAGGCTGCTGGTTTTCGTACCCCTGCTGATGCTGGCATGGCAGGTGTTGCAAATGGCCTTTTTAGAATTATCTGGAGCCAACTTAAAAAACTACCAGACTCGGGAAGACCTAACATTTGTACAGGCACCTTGTGTCGTGTTGTTGTGTGGAGGATGAATTATATCTTATCTATTAATCTTAGTTTTTATACTCATATAGCATTAAGTGAAACAATAAGTTTTTTTCTGTATTCAGGTACGTATCCAACATCTTCTCTCTTTCTCTCCTTTTTCTCTTCTCTCCTTGTCTCTCTTCCCCCTCCATCTATTTCTTTCTCTCTCTCTCTTCTTTCCCACTATGAATTTGTGAACAGGAGCTGTTTTGTAAACAAAGTGTCTTCTTAGATGCGTATGCTGGAAAAGAAGATATGGCTGTGCAGAAGTTGCCTTGAGAATGGACAAGCTGATTGGTCCTCGCTGTGCCTGCACCAGGCCGTGCTATGAGAAATCCAAGATAACTGGTATCCCAGCAGAGAAGGGATGATACCATGACGTGATGAAGAACGGACTCTCAGAATACAAAGAACTATTATTATTAATAAACATAGACATTAGCTTAATCCCACCTAACTCCCACCCTGCCATGGACATTTACATGCTTATCTTTTAGACTATAAAATGCCCTGTACCCGGATATTGGGTTCAGTAGTTGTTGCCGTGTATGTTGTCATTATTAAACCTGGACACGCTATGAGCGTGAACCGGACTCTCTCAGTCTGATTTACTCTTATCTGGTACCACGTGTTCATAGTCTAATTTGGGATGACTGGCGAGGGAGTGGAACAGTAAATCTTCCCCGACAGTTGTTCCGGGGAACGGTTGCCTGACTTCTGCCTGGGGCCACCACCCTGCTTCTTTCGGCCTGTTGTGATGCTACGCCTCCCTCCCCCTGTGCACTGCTGTCCTCGCTCTGCATGTCCTCCTGCCAGGTTGTGTCAGTTACTGGATCATCCACCACGTCGTCTTCCTCTTCCGCACCCTGCTCCTCCTCCTGACTTCCTGGCAATTGTGTCTCATCATCGTCCACCCCTTGTTGAGACACGTTGCCACCGTTGCCTTCGTGAGACAGTGGCTGCTCAAATATTTGGGCATCGGTAAATACGATCTCCTCATGATCCACTTCAACAGGAGCTGGCGAGAGGCCAGATTCTGCGAATGGATACGTGAACAGCTCTTCCGAGTGTCCTAGTGTGGGATCAGTAATGTCCGTGGACGTGTACTCGGCCTGGTGGTAGGAAGGAGGATCAGGGTGTGGAATGTGCAGTCCAGTCTCACGGCTACTGACACTTGACCGTGTGGAAGACAGGGTGTTTGTGGAGGTGCCAAACTGACTGGAAGCATTATCCGCTATCCAACTAACAACCTGTTGACACTGGTCTTGGTTGAAGAGCAGTGTACTGCTGAGGGCCCCAAGAATTTGGGACAGGACGTGCGAGCGAGTAGATGTGACCCTTTGTTGTGGCGAAGTTAGAGCTTGCACACGACCTCGGCCTCTGCCTGCACCACCATCACGTCCACTTCCTTGTCCCTTGCCAACGCCCTTGCGCATTTTCAATGCTGTGCTGACAGTACACAGCTAAATGAAGGCGTCCCAACAGACGGGTTTTACCTGGACAATCAGATTATAGCTATTGCTACCAGCTTTTTAAGAGCGACAATTAGAGATTAAGTCAGACACAGACGGAGACGTGTATTCACTCTACTTGTGCGTTATATCCTAGTTTGTGCAAAACACACAAAAGTGCACCCGTACGCTGCCACCGACGGGCACACACTTGTGGTTTGTAAATGCACGCACTAAGAAGCAAACAGATTTTTAGGAGCAAGAATTAGTGAGCAGTCTGACACTATCACGTGCTGCTGACGTGTAATATTCACTGTACTCGTGCGTTATATCCTAGTTTGTGCAATACACACAAAAGTGCACCCGTATGCTGCCACCGACGGGCACACACTTGCGGTATGTACAGTGCCTACAAGTAGTCTTCAACCCCCTGCAGATTTAGCTGGTTTGATAAGATGCCAATAAGTTTGAGCCTTCAAACTGCAAACGAGAGTAGGATTTATTAACAGAAGCATAAATCTTACAACCAAAAAGTTATGTTGCTCAGTTGAATTTTAATAAATTTTAAACATAAAAGTGTGGGTCAATTATTATTCAACCCTTAGGTTTAATATTTTGTGGAATAACCCTTGTTTGCAATTACAGCTAATAATCGTCTTTTATAAGACCTGATCAGGCCGGCACAGGTCTCTGGAGTTATCTTGGCCCACTCCTCATGCAGATCTTCTCCACGTTATCTAGGTTCTTTGGGTGTCTCATGTGGACTTTAATCTTGAGCTCCTTCCACAAGTTTTCAATTGGGTTAAGGTCAGGAGACTGACTAGGCCACTCCATCACCTTGATTTTTTCCCCTTGAACCAGCCTTGGTTTTCTTGCTGTGTGCTTTGGGTCGTTGTCTTGTTGGAAGATGAAATTACGACCCATCTTAAGATCCTTGATGGAGGAGCGGAGGTTCTTGGCCAAAATCTCCAGGTAGGCCGTGCTATCCATCTTCCAATGGATGCGGACCAGATGGCCAGGCCCCTTGGCTGAGAAACATCCCCACAGCATGATGCTGCCACCACCATGCTTGACTGTAGGGATGGTATTCTTGGGGTCGTATGCAGTGCCATTCAGCTCCAAACTCACGTGTGTGGTTGGCACCAAAGATCTCGATCTTGGTCTCATCAGACCATAGAACCTTGAACCAGTCTGTCTCAGAGTCCTTCAAGTGATCGTGAGCAAACTGTAGACGATCCTTGACATGACACTTTGAAAGTAAAGGTACCTTACGGGCTCGTCTGGAACGGAGACCATTGCGGTGGAGTACGTTACTTACGGTATTGACTGAAACCAATGTCCCCACTGCCATGAGATCTTCCCTGAGCTCCTTCCTTGTTGTCCTTGGGTTAGCCTTGACTCTTCGGACAAGCCTGGCCTCGGCACGGGAGGAAACTTTCAAAGGCTGTCCAGGCCGTGGAAGGCTAACAGTAGTTCCATAAGCCTTCCACATCCGGATGATGCTCCCAACAGTGGAGACAGGTAGGCCCAACTCCTTGGAAAGGGTTTTGTACCCCTTGCCAGCCTTGTGACCCTCCACGATCTTGTCTCTGATGGCCTTGGAATGCTCCTTTGTCTTTCCCATGTTGACCATGTATGAGTGCTGTTCACAAGTTTGGGGAGGGTCTTAAATAGTCAGAAAAGGCTGGCAAAAAAGATAATTAATCCACACATGTGAAGCTCATTGTTATTTTGCCTGAACTACTTCTTACTATTTAGGGGGACCAAACAGAATGCTGGTGGTTTGAGGTGTTGAATAATAAATGACCCTCTGAATTAACTTTTAACGCTTTAAAAAAAAAAAAAAATCTTTTTGGCTGCAGTGCATTTCCCACTTCCAGGCTGATCTACAGTCCAAATGTCACAATGCCAAGTTAATTCCGCATGTGTCAACCAGCTACATCTGCAGGGGGTTGAAGACTACTTGTAGGCACTGTAAATGCACGCACTAAGAACCTAACAGCTTTTTAGGAACGAAAATTACTGAGAAGTCTGACACTATCAGGACTGTTTTAGACTGTATACACCAGCCCCAGATATGATGAAGGCTGGTATACTGTCACTAGGAATTGCTATATACCCTGCCAGCCTGCCTACAGCTACAATAGTCCTGAGAAGGACTGTTGTGGTCACTAGAAAGCCTGTACTCCGACCTGGTTATACCCTCCCTCCCTGCCTATATCCACCTAGATTAGTCCTGAGAAGGACTGTTGTGGTCACCAGTGTGCAGCCCTGCAAAACTCTCCCTGATTCAGCAGACACTCTCCCTGCACTGACTGTCTGGATCGCTGTGTGCAGAGCGGCCGGGTCTTATAAAAGACTCGGTCACGCTGTGCAGGCCGGCCAATCACTGCAATGCCACAACTAACAGGGTTGTGGCATTGCAGTGGTCTGCCAGCCAATCCCTGCATGTGGGCTGGCTCTCTAAAGAGCGCCAACATGCAGGGATGAGGACCACGAGCACAGCACGAGTATCGCGAGATTACTCGATACTCGCCGCGTAGCCCGAGTACAGTGATATTCGTGCGAGTACTGAGTGGCAACAAGCGTACTCGCTCATCACCAACAGCCACCACTAAAGGGAGCTCACTACATAGAGATTTATACAGCCTCCACAAGGGGGAGCTCACTACATAGAGATTTATACAGTCACCACTAAAGGGAGCTCACTACATGAAGATTTATACAGCCACCACTAGAGGGAGCTCACTACATAAATATTTATATAGCCACCACTAAAAGGAGCTCACTACATACAGATTTATACAGCCACCACTAAAGGGATATCACTACATAGAGATTTATACAGCCTCCACAAGGGGGAGCTAACTACATAGAGATTTATACAATCACCACTAGGGGGATATCACTACATACAGAATTATACAGCCACCACTAGAGGGAGCTCCCTAAGTTCAGATTTATACAGCCACCCGCAAAGGAAACTCACTGCATACAGGTGCACAGGACAACTACAACGATTTTTGTTGTAGGCTCCTCAAATCTGGTCTCTATGGAAGAGAGGCAAGAAGAAAGTCATTTTTCAAAGTAAGAAGCTATAATAAGTCCCAATATGCCATGAAGGGGACACAGCGAGCAGTGGAAAGACGTGATCTGATCAGATGAGCCCAAAGTGGAATGTTTGGGGATAAATATAAAACACTATTAGTGGTGGAAAACTAAACCTTCAAATCACCCTAAGAACCCCATCCCCACCATCACACATGGTGGAGGCAGCATCCTGCTGTGGGGAGACTTTTTCAGCAGGGGCAGGGAAGCTGGTCAGACATGATGGGAAGATGGAAGGAGTTAAATACAGGACAATCGTGGAGGAAAATCTGTTAGAGGCTGCAGAAGACCTGAGACTGGGGCGTAGGTTCACCTTCCAGCAGGGAAACGACCCGCAACAAGATCTGAACTGAAGGGTTTAGATCAGAGCATATTCCTATGTGTGAACGGCCCCGTCACCGTCCAGTCCAAAATCCACCCAGAATCTGTGACATCACAAACATCTCCAACCAATCACTGAGAGCAAAAAAGAAGAAAATGTCACCTTTAGGGTATGTGCACACAGGACGTTTTTGCTGTGTTTTCTGCCTGCAGTTTACCATTGGTTTTATGGGAATGTATGCTAATTTGTTCCTGCGGTTTTGATTCCCAGCAAAACCAATGTATTTCACAGAAACGTTGTGCCCACACATTGGTTTTGCAAGTGTCAAGAACTGTCAAATCCCTGTGTTTTTGGTGCGGATGGGAAAGAATTGACTTGTTAATTATTTTCCTGCGTTTTTGCTAAAGTGAATATAAAAAACGCAAAAAAAAAAAAAAACATGCAGGAAAAACGCGCAAAAGACGCAGACAAGATCATAGCTAATCTCCTGTCAAGGACTCTAGGATCCTCAGGTTTTGCTGCTTAATAAATGTCCTGTGGGCACATACCCTAAGATGAGCAAAGCTGGAGAGACCCCAAAAAACAGAAAGGTGGTCCTAAAGTGCTGACTCAGGGGATGAATACAAATACAATACAGAGAAAGGTGGTCCTACAAAGTGCTGACTCAGGAGGATGAATACTAATGCAAGACGGTGAAAGGTGGTCCTACAAAGTGCTGACTCAGGGGGGTGAATATTAATGCAAGACAGAAAGGTGGTCCTACAAAGTGCTGACTCAGGGGGGTGAATACTAATGCAAGACAGAAAGGTGGTCCAACCAAGTGCTGACTCAGGGGGTGAATACTAATGCAAGACAGAAAGGTGGACCTACAAAGTGCTGACTCAGGGGATGAATACTAATACAAGACAAAGAAAGGTGGTCCTACAAGTGCTGACTCCAGGTGGTGAAAACTAATGCAAGACAGAGAAAGGTGGTCCTACAAAGTGCTGACTCAGGGAGGTGAATACTAATGCAAGACAGAGAAAGGTGGTCCTACAAAGTGCTGACTTACAGGGTGCATACTAATACAAGACAGGGGAAGGTGGTCCTACAAAGTGCTGTCTCAGGGGGCTGAATACGTTTTCAAGGCACTGTAGCTCTGCAGACCCATCTAGGTTACAGTAATAATACCTGACTTCCTTCTGTCAACTCTTCTGTCAAATACTTGCAGCGCCAATACACCTTCCCCTCTCAGCCCCAATCCCAGGCCTCCAGTAACAAACATGCTGATTTCCCAACTCTGCAATTTCCCAGGAGCGTCCATTCATGCATGACAGGATCCATTCATTATATACTGATCCAAGAATCCTCCATACAGAGAGGAGGAATCCTCAAGTGAACAGATGGAATATAACCAGAGAGGGAATATGTACAAGAATATAACTACTATAATACTGCTCTCTATATACAAGAATATAACTACTATAATACTTCCCCTATGTACAAGAATATAACTACTATAATACTGCTCCTATGTGCAAGAATATAACTACTATAATACTTCCCTATGTACAAGAATATAACTACTATAATACTGCTCCTATGTACAAGAATATAACTATTATAATATGCCCCTATGTACAGGAATATAACTACTATAATACTGCTCCTATATACAAGAATATAACTACTATAATACTGCCCCTATGTACAAGAATATAACTACTATAATACTGCCCTATGTACAAGAATATAACTACTATAATACTGCTCCTATGTACAAGAATATAACTACTATAATACTGCCCCTATGTACAAGAATATAACTACTATAATACTGCTCCTATATACAAGAATATAACTACTATAATACTGCCCCTATGTACAAGAATATAACTACTATAATACTGCCCTATATACAAGAATATAACTACTATAATACTGCCCCTATATACAAGATATATAACTACTATAATACTGCCCCTATATACAAGAATATAACTACTATAATACTGCTCCTATTACAAGAATATACTACTATAATACTGCCTCTATATACAAGAAATAACTACAATAATACTGCCCCTATGTACAAGAATATAACTACTATAATACTGCCCCTATGTACAAGAATATAACTACTATAATACTGCTCCTATAGTACAAGAAAATACTACTATAATACTGCCCCTATATACAAGAATATAACTACTATAATACTGCCCTATGTACAAGAATATAACTACTATAATACTGCCCTATATACAAGAATATAACTACTATAATACTGCCCCTATACAAGAATATAACTACTATAATACTGCCCCTATGACAAGAATATAACTCTATAATACTGCCCTATGTACAAGAATATAACTACTATAATACTGCCCCTATTACAAGAATATAACTACTATAATACTGCCCCTATATACAAGAATATAACTACTATAATACTGCCCCTATATACAAGAATATAACTACTATAATACTGCCCTATGTACAAGAATATAACTACTATAATACTGCCCTATATACAAGAATATAACTACTATAATACTGCCCTATATACAAGAATATAACTACTATAATACTGCTCCTATGACAAGAATATAACTACTATAATACTGCCCCATTAAACAAGAATATAACTACTATAATACTAGCCCTATATACAAGAATATAACTACTATAATACTGCCCTATTACAAGAATATAACTACTATAATACTGCCCCTATATACATGAATATAACTATTATAATACTGCTCCTATGTACAGGAATATAATGTGTCTGGATTAGTATTGTAAGATAATAATAATAATTGTAGTAATGGAGTATAGTGATTGAGTTTTCCTATTATCCCCTTGTCTTGTGTCTCGTAGTATGGTGGTACACTCACATTTTCTGCAGGAGTCTTCGGTTTTCCGCTCTCCCGTCCGGACAGATGGCCGATGTCTGACCACATTATTATTGCTCCAGATAACATCCAGAGGTAACACATGCGGGGAAAGGAGGAGAAGGATCATATATGGAGGGAGATGAGGGGATAAATAAGGAAAATGCCTATATGAGAGGAGACACATGAGAATAATATAACCGTCATCTCCTCCCATTGTGACACTATGCAACTCCGCCTTTTGGTATCACAGTTGGAAATGGTCCATCACCGTGTATATCCATCACTTAAAAACTAAACTTCTTTACTTCAAGCAGTTCATACATTATGTGATAAGTACTCTATTTTTCATACTACAAGTCTACACAAATGTATAGCAGCAGCCAGGGTCACCTATCTGGCTAACCGTTATTCAGATGCTTCTTCTCTGTGCCAGTCATTGCACTGGCTGCCCATACATTTAGGATCTGCTCTGTGCCAGTCATTGCATTGGCTGCCTAGTACATTATAGGATCCGCTCTGTGCCAATCATTGCACTGGCTGCCCTATATTATAGGATCGCTCTGTGCCAGTCATTGCACTGGCTGCCCATACATTATAGGATCCGCTCTGTGCCAGTCATTGCACTAGGCTGCCCATACATTATAGTCAAGCATGGGTGTGGATACTTTAAGTCCTCGAGGCCGCAAACATTATGTTTTCAGGATTCTTGTATTGCTCAACAATTATAGACATATCACTTGCACTGGTATATTAAATCCCTGTGCCAATTCACTAGGACGTGACCAACACTGAACGTTTGCGTCCTCGAGACTGAGTTCCACCCTCACTATAGGATCTGCTCTGTGCCAGTCATTGCACTGGCTGCCCATACATTATAGGATCCGCTCTGTGTCAGTCATTGCACTGGCTGCCCGTACATTATAGAATCCAATTTAAATTGCATGTTCTCACCTACAAAGCTCTTCACAGTGCAGCACCCCCTACATCTCCTCCCTCTTCTCTGTCTATCACCCCACCCATTCTCTTCGCTCATGTTAGTGACTTTAGAGTAACATCTGCGCTAATCCAATCTTCCCTGCTCAAGACTTCTCCGAGCTGCACCAATTCTCTGGAATGCTCTACTTAAGAAATTAGGTCTATCCACAACTTCCATAGTTTCAGGCGCTCCCTAAAAACACATCTTTTTAGGGCGGCCTACCATGTTCCCTAATCAAGTCACTTAAGGTACCGTCACAAGCGGCAATATTGCTAGGCAATTTCACTGGCAATTTGCTGGTTGCAGTGAAATCATGGACACTTGTTACATTTCTACACAGCCACAAAATAGAACAATGTCGTCCATGATTTCACTGCAACCAGCAAATTGCCAGTGAAATTGCCTAGCAATATTGCTGTGTGTGACATTACCTTTAGACATAGCTATTCACTCCACCAGACCCAAAAGATTGGCTGGTGGACATTCTGCAGCTCTTAACTACTTTGTAAATAAGCCCCTGTACTCTGCATCACCCCCACCTCATTGTAGATTGTAAGCTCTTATGAGCAGGGCTGTCATTATTGTGCTTTAATTATTATATGTTTTAAACTGTTTCTTATGACTGTTTGTATATGAACCTCTGAGATGTAAAGCACTGCGGAATATGTTGGCGCTATATAATAGATTATTATTTTATACAGACGTCATCAGTGTGTTCCGTCCTAGGGAGACCGTTGACGAGTCTGGGACCAGCAGGTCACAATACATTATGAATTCCGGGTCTATAACTTGATTTATACGTGTATGCTTTATTTGGTGCTGCAGGGTATTGGAACTCTTTCCTATCTGTTTGTTCTTTGTAAGCCTTAAACTCAGGTGTAGCTTCCTGGTGACCACTCCCCTCCGCTATAAAGAATCCCATGTCTTATTAGCTGACGCTGGCAGGGGCGTAACAGTTGTGGTCGCTTCAGTCACCTGACCACACTGACCACTGTCTGCTTCAGCTGGAATGCGCATCCAACTGAAATGCATGGCGGCACAGAGACTCGTCAGGTCCCTGCACTGCGATACACGCTGCCGGCCAAACAGTGGCTGTGAGCTGACATCGGAGGTGACGTTTGCAGCAGAGGGCAGAGCATGACAGTGACGTCATCCACTTTGGCGCGCACTCCGATATCGGCTACCGACACTGTGCGCTGGATACAGAGGACACCGGGTGACGTGGGAGTGCAGGAGAGGTGAGTGGAATGTTTTGGTTTTTAAAGGGAACCTGTCAGCTGGTTTATTCCCCCCAGCTATCACTATCTGCACCTGCAGCTTCATAGTACTATTCTAATCATCCCTGTCTGAGCTCATAGTGTAATGTTAAAGGGAGGACGTCCTAATCTTGGAGGACGTAGTCACTCTGGCAGGTTAAAATGTGCATCATCATGTGTGACAAGGGGAATTTCAAGGAGACCGGAAGGGATTTAAGGTCAATTCCAAATTCCCCCGTTGACAGCCGTGTGGCCCATTATAAGATCATTGCAATGATACTATATGGTGACAGAGGTGTCATTATGCCTGGTGCCTATAACTCTTCATCCACATGCTGGACTGGGACATCTGGTCCTTTAATGCATATTTCCATTGGTAGCATCCGATGGTTAGGACTACCGCTGGCTCCTACGGACCTTGTAGGATCTATCACTTCATCCCTGGATCCAATAGGGGATATTCAGTTTGCAAATACAGAGCTATGGGTCTAACAAGTGATCAGAGGTGGATCATAATCATGCATATGGAAGCTGTAAGGGATATAGATACAATACATTGTGCGTTAATATGATCCAATTACTGGTACTCTGTTTACCTATTCTATCCCAACCCCCATTGGTATGTTGGGACATAAGGTATTCTCCAGTGCCCCAAACTATGGCACAAATATTGGGTTCAACCAATAGACAGTTTCCTATATATATATAGTTTGTTCTGTCAACCACCACTAGGGGGAGCTCATTGCATACAAATATACACAGTTCAATTATAAAAGTGTATTTGGTTTGTTCTTGAGCTCCCCCTAGTGGTGGTTGAAGGAAGGCAGAATGTCATCATGTATCTCTATGGCTGTGTGAGTGGACACAGAGGATTTAGAGATCATTGGAGATCTATTAAACTAAGATATTTGTAAGTGAATAATAATCAAAGATGAGCATTCCCTTTACTGATATATGCTCTATATACTGGGACTGTTAGTGTGCCATTACAGAAGGCGTATACATGTATGGACCCTTAACCATACCCCCTATCCTGAGGGGCACACGTGCCTTTATGCCCCTACTTTGCACTAGAGATGGGGTCGGTGTAACGGATGATTTCTTTGCATAGCACAGGGTGGGTGGTAGGCGCTCATGCCTTATTTTTAATCCTATATATAGTGAAGGGTTAATTAGAGAAATGCCTGCAGTGCACGTAGAAAGGAGCCGCTCGCACATAGCAACGGAGACCTCAGAGGTTGTCATGCAGCAGAGGCATCACGCCATAGTCGATAATGCCGGGCCGTCAGCAGGTCCAGGCCTCCATCATAATTAGCTTATAGACTCTGATAATGCAATGGCTGGAGAGAATCAGCCCTGATTATACGGGAGACACCCCGAAAAGACGCAAACAGTCAGTATATGCTGTTATATACCCTATGGATAGATATGGAGAGGTTACTACTGCAGGGGTAAAGCTCCCATGCTCTGGCATTCCCAATGCTGTCGCTGCCACCTTGTGGTCGGGGGTATTTTAGTCCTTGCTTGTTACAGGGAACAGATGTGTCCACCTGCCATACACTCTGCCCCTCTCCAAACTGAAATGGCTGGTAACAGAGAGCAATAGATGCATTCACCTATGATGGGTAAAGAAAGGGCTGGAGCCCACCCAGACTCTACCATTCCCAATGCTGTCGCTGCCACCTAGTAATCAGGGGGATTTTGGTCCTTGCTGATTAACCGGGAAAAGATGTGTCCACCTGTCCTACACTCTGTCCCTCTCCAAACTCAAAGGGCTGATAACAGAGACCAATAGATACATAAACCTATGATGGGGGTAAAGAAAGGGCTGGAGCCTACCCATATGCTGCAAGTCCCAATGCTGCCCCTGCCTCTGGGTTGAGGAGAGTTAATCATTGCTGATTACAGGGAAAAAATAGATGTGTTCCCCACTCAAAGTAAGGAAATGGCTGATAACAGGGAGCAATACCAGTGCTTTGCTCTGCACCTCTGTAGGGTGATTCCATGGTAACTTACGTTACATTCACAAGCCAAAAACTGAGTTAAGAATGACTACAGACTGTTCCTTGAAGGCAGGCACAAAAATGAGAGAATGTATATTGCACATTAATCTATTCTCAATACATTTCAACACAGTTTGATTTTCAACAATACAAATTAAATACAAAATATAGTGTCATTACTTGGTAACTTACGTTACACAAAATTTGTTTCTATTGAAGAATAGTTTAAGGTACAATATACATTCACTCATTTTTGTGCCTGCCTTCAAGGAACAGTATGTAGTCATTATGAACTCAGTTTTTGGCTTGTGAATCTAACGTAAGTGACCATGGAATGACACTCTAGACCACAATGGCTGATTACCAGGGAGCACTGGATTGCATTCACCTGTCCTACAAACAGCTTATAACTGTCCCTATGCTCTGCCCCTCTTCAGACTACAATGGCTGATTACAGAGAACAATACATTGCATTTACTCTCCTATAATCCATCACGATAGGTCTGATAACAGATAGCAGTAGGTGTATGCACTTTTTCTACAGTTCATCCCTTTCCAGATTTGAATGGCTAATAACAGAGAGCAATACATCATATTCCCGTATCCTACAGTCAGACCCTCTCCATCATGAAATGGCTGATAACAGAGAGCAATAAAAAGTATTCACTTGAAATACAATTGGATTCTTTCTAGACTGAAATGGCTGATAACAGAGAGCAGTAGTACTGCCAATGGAAAGATGATAGACAGTAGGTTTACTGTCCCTTTAAATGGAACCTTCATAATTCTGGTGATTCCCAGGTGCAGGTAAGTGAAGGCTTTGTCTGATGAGAAGATTCTGACACCTATAATATAAGATTCTGCAGCCTTCTACTGGACTTAGCTCCCATTCCTCACCTATGTCACCATTCTCAATATCTCTGCTTGCTTTCGGTGTAAATGGGAACATCCAGGGCCTGAAAACATGAGGATTTTTTTCAAGCGGTACCAATTATAGACAATCGATGATCTATTTAGCCAATAATACATAATAATAAGAAACACTACCATACTGAAGTAAGTGCCTGACATGTGGATATCATTGTATTACAGGAAAACAATAATTTCCACCATCAAATAGGTGGTATCAAATCCAGTCTTGCCTCCCTCTGTAAGTGATCTGGTAACTACGTTACATTCAACAGCATGAGTTAAAACACAGAATTCCACACACAAAAATAGGTGATATTCACATTAATCATCTCATACTTCAACCATTGTTTCAACAATACTATTAAACAACAATTATGTCATTACTGTACTTATACACAAGATTGTTCTATTGAAGAATAGTTTAATACAATAAACCCTTTTCCTCCTTCAGAACAGTATGGTATTATAAACCTCATTTTGCATGTGAATGTAACTACAGGAATGACACCAATCACAATGGTGATTAACAGGAGCACTTTCATCACCTGTTACAACATTTATAACATCTAACAGTAGTGATATAACTGTCTCAGCCTCCCCTCTTAGCTACAATGGCTGATTACAGAGAACAATACTTGATTTACTCTATATATCACAAGGTGATAACCCAGATTACAGTAGGTGAGATTTTTCTACAGCTCATCCCTCCTGTAATTTGAATGGCTAATAACAGAGCAATACTCATATTCCGTAATCATCAGGTCAACCCTCTCCATCAAATGGTGATACAGAAGCTCAAAAAGTATTCACTTGTACAATGGACTTCTAGACTAACATCTATAACAGTAGAGCAGTAGTACAGCCAATAAATATAGGTAGATTTCACTGTCCCTTATGACCTTCATAATTCTGTGATAGCATATGACTTGTTATAAAACACACCTATATATAGATTCTGAGCTACACTGGATTACTCCCATTCCTCACTAGTATTCTCAATATCTCTGCTGCTTCGTGTAAATGGGAACATCCAGGGCTAAACATGAGGATTTCAAGGTCCAATTATGACAATAGATGATTATTAGTCACATTATCCCTTTAATACAAATGACAGATAAATACATGATTTATACAGTAGATAACACAATCCACCATTCACAATAGGTGGTATCACAGCTCACCTCCTCCTGTACAATGACTGATAACACCTCTATATACAGTAGATAACACAGCATCCACCATTCACAATAGGTGATATCACAGCTCACCTCCTCCTGTACAATGACTGATAACACCTCTATATACAGTAGATAACACAGGATCCACCATTCACAATAGTGATATCAGTCATGTTCACAAGAGCCTCATATCACTCCTCCTGTACAATGACTGATAACACCTCTATATACAGTAGATAACACAGGATCCACCATTCACAATAGGTGATGATCACAGCTCACCTCCCCTCCTGTACAATGACTGATAACACCTCTATATACAGTAGATAACACAGGATCCACCATTCACAATAGGTGATATCACAGCTCACCTCCTCCTCCTCCTGTACAATGACTGATAACACCTCTATATACAGTAGATAACACAGGATCCACCATTCACAATAGGGATATCACAGCTCACCTCCTCCTCCTGTACAATGACTGATAACACCTCTATATACAGTAGATAACACAGGATCCACCATTCACAATAGGTGATATCACAGCTCACCTCCTCCTGTACAATGACTGATAACACCTCTATATACAGTAGATAACACAGGATCCACCATTCACAATAGATGATTCACAGCTCATCTCCTCCTGTACAATGACTGATAACACCTCTATATACAGTAGATAACACAGGATCCACCATTCACAATAGGTGATATCACAGCTCACCTTCCCCTCCTGTACAATGACTGATAACACCTCTATATACAGTAGATCACACAGGATCCACCATTCACAATAGGTGATATCACAGCTCACCTCCTCCTGTACAATAGACTGATAACACCGCTATATACAGTAGATAACACAGGATCCACCATTCACAATAGTGATATCACAGCTCATCTCTCCTCCTGTACAATGACTGATAACACCTCTATATACAGTAGATAACACAGGATCCACCATTCACAATAGGTGATATCACAGCTCACCTCCTCCTCCTGTACAATGACTGATAACACCTCTATATACAGTAGATAACACAGGATCCACCATTCACAATAGAGGATATCACAGCTCACTCTCCTCCTGTACAATGACTGATAACACCTCTATATACAGTAGATAACACAGATCCACCATTCACAATAGGGATATCACAGCTCACCTCCTCCTCCTGTACAATGACTGATAACACCTCTATATACAGTAGATAACACAGGATCCACCATTCACAATAGGTGATATCACAGCTCACCTCCTCCTCCTGTACAATGACTGATAACACCTCTATATACAGTAGATAACACAGGATCCACCATTCACAATAGAGGATATCACAGCTCACCTCCTCCTCCTGTACAATGACTGATAACACCTCTATATACAGTAGATAACACAGGATCCACCATTCACAATAGAGGATATCACAGCTCACCTCCTCCTCCTATATAATGACATTTTCACACGCTTCAATACGAATCATAGCGGCTGTTCATTGCTACTAATGTAACATTCTATGATATTACTGATGTAACACGAGACGTCTTATGTAATGGCGTCTCCCTACAGATCTTCATTCTTCACACACTCTCATGTATACTATCTGCACTCCCCGGCTCAGAATATCATTCTTACAGATGATCGGCCCCAGTGTCAGTGTCCATTATCTATATGTTGTGCAGTATTATAGATTTCAGGGCCTCGGAGGCGGACAGCTACACAGCGACAAGTGGGATTGTGGATCATTCACCTGCTTGGTGCCAGTCACATTGATCACTTCGATTAGCAATTCAGATAAATGGATAAAGAAGACGTCAAGATTTTGCTCTATTCAATTGAGATTGGAGCAGAATACTATGGATTTCGTAGCTATTTTATCCTCTTGTACAGGATGTATCTGCGCATTGGTATAAGATGTAGAAAAAAATCACATATAATAAAAGTTTGGAAAGCAGATGCCTATTAACCCTTCACCCCCATGCAATTCTCCGGTTTTTGTTTTTCCCCTCCCCTTCTTCCAAGAGCCATGACTTTTTTAATTTTCAGTCAATATAGATATATGAGGCTTGTTGTTGATTTTGCGCGACGAGTTGTAATTTTGAATGACATCATTTATTTTACCATATAGTGTACAGGACAATAGGAGAATATTACAAATGTGGTGAAATTGCAAAAAAAAAGTACAGCTACATATTTGTGTTTTGTTTTTTTAAGTCACCATGTTCACTATATGGTAACAGTGAGGTGTCGGTATGATGTCTGGGGTCAGTACTATATGGTAACAGTGAGGTGTCGGTTTGATGTCTGGGGTCAGTACTATATGGTAACACTGAAGTGTCTGTATGATGTCTGGGGTCAGTACTATATGGTAACACTGAGGTGTCGGTATGATGTCTGGGGTCAGTACTATATGGTAACACTGACGTGTCTGTATGATGTCTGGGGTCAGTACTATATGGTAACACTGATGTGTCAGTATGATGTCTGGGGTCAGTACTATATGGTAACACTGAAGTGTCTGTATGATGTCTGGGGTCAGTACTATATGGTAACAGTGAGGTGTCGGTATGATGTCTGGGGTCAGTACTATATGGTAACACTGACATGTCGGTATGATGTCTGGGGTCAGTACTATATGGTAACACTGAGGTGTCGGTATGATGCCTCAGGTCAGTACTATATGGTAACACTGAGGTGTCGGTATAATGTCTCGGGTCAGTACTATATGGTAACACTGACATGTCGGTATGATGTCTGGGGTCAGTACTATATGGTAACACTGAGGTGTCGGTATGATGTCTGGGGTCAGTACTATATGGTAACACTGAGGTGTCGGTATGATGCCTCAGGTCAGTACTATATGGTAACACTGACATGTCGGTATGATGTCTGGGGTCAGTATTATATGGTAACACTGATGTGTCGGTATAATGTCTCGGGTCAGTACTATATGGTAACACTGAGGTGTCAGTATGATGTCTGGGGTCAGTACTATATGGTAACACTGAGGTGTCGGTATGATGTCTCGGGTCAGTACTATATGGTAACACTGAGGTGTCGGTATGATGTCTGGGGTCAGTACTATATGGTAACACTGAGGTGTCGGTATGATGTCTGGGGTCAGTACTATATGGTAACACTGAGGGGTCAGTATGAGGTCTGGGGTCAGTACTATATGGTAACACTGAGGTGTCAGTATGATGTATGGGGTCAGTACTATATGGTAACACTGAGGTGTCGGTATGATGTCTGGGTCAGTAATATTGGTAACACTGAGGTGTCGGTATGATGTCTGGGTCAGTACTATATGGTAACACTGAGTGTCGGTATGATGTCTGGGGTCAGTAATATATGGTAACACTGAGGTGTCGGTATGATGTCTGGGGTCAGTACTATATGGTAGCACTGAGGTGTCGGTATGATGTCTGGGGTCAGTACTATATGGTAACACTGACGTGTCGGTATGATGTCTGGGGTCAGTACTATATGGTAACACTGACATGTCGGTATGATGTCTGGGGTCAGTACTATATGGTAATACTGACATGTCATGCTTCGGGTTGGTACGAGTTCGTAGATACCAAACATGTTACTTTTACTGTTATCTAAATGGTGAAAATAATTCATAAGTTTTTAACGAAAAAGAATTGCACTTTTACTCCATTTTCTGTGTTCTCATTTTTCTGGATCTGGAGCTGTGTGACAGGTTATTTTTTGTGTCTTGAGCTGACGTTTCTAATGACACCATTTTTGGGTAGATGTGATGTTTTGATCACCTGTTATTGCACTTTATTGGACTTTTTTTTTTCCATTACGCAGTTTACCGATCTGATTGATTGTATATTTTGATAGAGCGGTCATTTCTTAATACCAAATATGTGTTTTAACAACGAGAAGCAATCATTGATCTCAGAGAGACCAGTCCAAGAAAACACTAATGCGCTAAAGCGCTCAACACAGTGAATTACTAGGCGCATTGCCCCCTGGGAATTTCAAATATGCAAATACAGTCTGTGGAGCCTCGTTTAGGAGTCTCAACACAGGACTGTGTTTTGTTTTTTTTAATATTTTTATTTTCAATGGGGCAAAAGGGGAACTTTTATGAGGTTTTTTTTTTTTTCTGATTTTTTAAAACTTTTTTTTAACTTTCACTTTTTAACAGCCCCTTAGGGTGGCTCAGCACTGCACATTGCTTCTCCTGTTCATAGCAGTGCTAAAGCACATCTGGGAGTAGGAGAAATTATCCTTTTCTGTGGATGCAGGCATTCACTGTTGGAAAATGAGAACTGAAATCTCAATGACTGTGACTAGTGATGATCCAGCACTGCAGTGCACGGGTGCTCGGTACTCAAAATGAGCAGGTTGGATTCTCAGACAAGTTAGACTCGAGTACAGTAATGGAAGACAATGGGGAATTCAAGCATTTTTCCTTAATAGTAGACTTCCTTTTTAATTGGGACTTGAAACGAGCAGGTTGGGGGCAACTTGAGTACCAAGTATAATGGAAGTCAATGGGTGACTCGAGCATTTTTCTGGAAGAGTTCATTTTCCATTATACTCGGGACTCGACGCTCGCACAAATTACACTCGGATACAATAATGGAAGACAATGCATTTTTCTGTAATAGTTGACCTCCTTTATATTCGGTACTCGAGTTGATCCCATCCAATCGTCCTCCTTTTGAATCCTGAGTATGATGGAATTCTACTGTTCCAGACAAACGCTTGAGTTTCCCATTGACTTCCATTACATTATGTACTCAAGTCGAGCCTCAAACCTGCTAGTTTCGAGTCCTGAGTATAATGGAAATTAACTATTCCAAAAAAATGCTTGACTTTCCCATTGACTTCCATTATTGTACTCGAGTCTAGCTTGTCCCAGTGTCCAACCTGCTCCTTTTGAGTCCTAAGTATAATGGAAATCTACTGTTCCAGACAAACACTTGAGTTTCCAATTGACTTCCACTACACTATGTACTCGAGTCGAGTTTCCAACCTGCTCGTTTCGAGTCCTGAGTATAATGGAAATGAACTATTCCAGAAAAAAGGCTGAAGTACCCATTGACTTCCATTTTACTCCGTACTCAGATTGTGCCCATCCAAGCGTCTGACCTGCTCGGTTCAAGGCCCAAGTCTAATGGAAATCAACTCTTCCAGAAAAATGCTTGAGTTTCCCATTGACTTCCATTATTCTCGGTACTCGAGTTGAGTGCCCAACCAGCTCATTTCGAGTCCCGAGCACCCGTCCATGGTCGTGATTGCTCATCACTAATTGTAACCTTTCAAGTTTTGATAAATGTTTCCTAAAAGCTCTACGATTGGTTGTCACAGTTGCAATAAACACTTTTCCAAAGAAATAAAAATTGAATCATTTTTTCAAATCAGTAAAAAATATTGAATTAGTTTATACTTTAAGAAAAAAAAACTGTTACAAATACCAAATTTGCACCATTGGTTCCTCAACCTTTGTGTAAAAAAAAAACTTTTTTGGACGATAAATGTAAATTCCGTGATGAAAATAAATATCTGAATGACCGTCACTTTGATGTGTCGCCTTCATCGGAGACGGTGAATGTTGGACCATAAATAATTCACGCGGCGTCTCCTTCATCCGAGTGGAACCTGCCACAAAGCTTTCGCTAAGTGGAAAGTGACAATGGGGGTAATGAAATCCATCTGCTCCCGGCCTGACCCCCCCTCCAGACATGAACGGTTAACAAGCTGCAGTAACAAGCAGCCTCCTCTCCATTCATTGGAGACGTTGCGTGCTGACGAAGGAGCCATCTCTCTCGCAGCATCTCTCCTCCTCTGGCCCCCTCCTCATCATCATCAGCAGCAGCATTTAGGATGCAGATAGCAGGGTGGGTGGGACCACTTCCTGCAGAGATCTTGCTTTCTGATTGTGGCAGGGTCTCACTGCCAGGATTGCAAGGAAACACCACACGCTCAGGTTGTGGGTGTGGAAGGGTTGTCCACCAGGATTGACTTCAGTTCCTGCATCATCATGCCATAGAGACACTAGCAGAAAGTGCTCCATGACTGAGCAGAGGGAAGGAGACATCAGATCTTCATATTCCAGTGATTTGGTCTTGGTCTTGGCATTGGCCATACAAAGCGGTAAAAGGGTAACCATGAGAAGAGGTTTATCTGCAACATGACTTTGAAAAAATATATCTCTGGGATTTGTCATATCCGGTAAGAAGAGCACTGTCTACATTGGGTGTGCAATCTCCTGCAAGGAGACCTTCTGGAGTAAAACTGTTACTATTTCTACGTCTTGTAAGGTGGGTGGAAAGGAGAATCGAGAACCTTGATTGTAGTTTGCAAGAGGCTCAGGGTGGAGACTATGGCATGGCCCTGTATCACCAGGGCATGCTGCATTGCCCGTTTCTGGAACCAGTTGGATAAGGGCGACATTGCAGTTCCTTTGGTCTTCACCAAGTATTCGGAGGTCACCGAAGGAGGTCAACAACACCACACTAACCTTCAACAGCCACAAGCCCGTCCGAGTTCTTATGCCGTCGAGGCACAGCCTGTCCACGTAGAGGCAGATCATGGTGCTGCGTCTACCAGAGACTTGTCCCACCAACCTGGACCTGGGCATAGTAAGGAGTCTACAGGTTCGGTCATGCGTCAGGATTATAAGCACTGGAATGTAAAACCAGAGGTGAGCTGCAAACCCAAGAGTGAGTACCAACCCTCCGAGGCTCCTTTTGAAAGAGAGACGCAGTACCAGAAAGATTTCAAAGCTTGGCCCATACCTCGTCGTGGAGACCATCCATGGATCCCAAAACCTTCACCAGGCCTCACTGCCCCAACAGCCTCAAGTGCTGCCAAAATGAAGAAAACACCAGTAGCCTTACCAGAGAAAAGAGCAGAAGAACCACCAAAAGTCGAGCCTACAGAATTGGTGGTTCCCAAAGTCAAGGCCTCTGTTACCTTTAGCAGTGTGGCGGATATACAGTCTGCTCATAAAGAGGTCCAAGAAAAGAGAAACAGGGAGAAATCTCCGTCTACAAGGTGGTCCATGGAAGGCCTGAGGCCAAGGGATGCAGCTGACATACTCAACAGGCAGATCAAGCAAGAAGGAGGAGCGGGCACTTCGTACAGGTCAGAAAAACTCTTGTATTATTCAACTCAACTTTGTGTATCTTTGGACCACTTACTGGTCACATCAAGTATTATCAAGTCCGAAATAATGCAAAATATCACTCTTAATAAACAATTAGAAAGTATTTCTAACAAGTTGGGCTAAGAGCAAACATATCAATGTTTTACAGTTGCTATCAAAATTACTTACAGAATAATTTTTTTATGAAAATAGTAACTAATCTTAAAAATATTTTTTTCATCAATATTTCTAAAAATAAATTACACATATATTTTTTTCTTCTTTGATCTGTAAGAACTTGATGCTCATTGTCCTTTTTGTCTTGCAAGGCACAAAGCCAATTACGTAGCCATTAATTATTAACAAGCCCTTTTATTGTTCTTTTTATCAGATGATATTTCATTTTCACATATAGATATTATATGTCTGTCTATATGTAGATATATTTTCTTATGGAAAATATCTGACAGCTGTGGCATACATCAAAACCAAATATTTTATTTGATCTTTTTTGTATCTATTTTTATTTAGTGGAATTTTCTAGATTCCTTCCTTTAGAAACCTATTTCTAACTTATAGTTAGATTTTATATTTTTTTTAAGTATTTTTATCTTTTTATTTAAGTACATTTTTTACATTCTTTTCTTTAGAAACCTATTTTTAACTTATCGTTATATTATATTATTATTATTAATATTTTTACTATTTTTCAATATTCATTTCAATATTTTTATACATGCATTTTATGATTAATTTTTGCATTTTTTTACATTAGTTTATTTACTTTTGACCCATGTTACCTTTTATTTATATTTCTATTCATATTTTATTATTTATTATTATTATTATTAATGCTTTACTATTTTTCAATATTCTTTTCAATATTTTTATATATGCATTTTATGATTAATTTTTGCATTTTTTTACATTTGTTCATTTACTTTTGACCCATTTTACCTTTTATTTATATTTCTATTCATATATATTTTATTACTATTATTTTTTTATTATTATTATTTCGATTTGTTTTACTATTTTTCAATACTTTTATATATGCATTTTTATGATTAATTTTTGCTTTTTTTCTTTTTTAATTTGTTCATTTAGTTTTGACCCATTTTTTTCTTTATGGTTACTTCTTTAACTACATACAAAAAAGAAAACCTTAAACAATATGGATAATATTAGCATTTTATAATTAATTTTAGCATTTTTTCTATTTATTTCCTTTATTTATTTTTACCTTTTTTTCTACACTTACTTTAACTACATAAAAAAAGAAAAATGTAAGCCATATGTATAATATCCACAGCAAAAAAAAAAGTAACAGAATTAGTAGAAAGAAAGGGCCTTACCATCGACAGCCCTCTGCACCCAGGGGAGTATATTCATTAATTGTAAACAAGTCACGATGACTCGCTGGCAGCCAATCAGCTGTCAGGATTAGGCAGCTACTTCCCTGAAAAACAATAAAATCTGTAGCTGATTGCCTACGGGTCGAGAAAAAAAGGGAATGATTTCATTTAATTTTCAGATTTTTATGGTTTTTATAATAGTAAAACGGGAACGATTTAAGTTCGGAATTTTGCTTTAACTAAGATTCCGAAATCAGTTTGAATTTGAATTTTGAATTTGAATTTTTAAATTTGTAAATAACTGACAAAATGAATGAAAGTAACTGACTTTTCTGTGCAAACTACAAATAGAATAAGATGCTAAGTTTGAGTGAATGATCGTTTTGAATGGATGTAAGAAGGTAATCTTGATTAATTAAATCAAACAGATAAAAAAAAAGGGGAGTAAAATGTAATGAGATTATGGACGCCGAGGGTTGGCTGTTTATGTCATAGAGATGTGATGGGCTCTGTCCACAGACTCTGGTGCTGAAATCAACCCAGCTGGTTGTAAGGAGTATTGCAAAGAAGATAATAAGATTTTCTCCACTGGCAATATGTACATAGATAAATAAATAAAATAAATATATATATATATATATATATATATATATATTAGTGTAGGGGTATGCAGTTTTTATAGGGTGCAGCCTGTTGTTGGAGGTCTGACAATGGTGGATACAATGTAATCATGCAATAGACAAGTGCTGCACCCTCCACGCTGGAGATGCGCCTCTTGCAGTGCTGAGCCGTCCAGTGATTGGTGCATATGCCAGATGTGGTTATACCTGGCCGTTAAGGGTTAAACGCATTGAACCCCCCCCTTCCGCTCCCCTCCTCCGCTTGCTCGCCCTCCTTTGATATCACATTTAGGTGCTGCATAGTGGAGATCTTTTTGCCAGCATTAAATTCTCCTCCCCCTCTCGCTCCTCACTCTTCTTTTCCTTGGCATCTGGGGATGCAGAGAGCAAGGTGGGTGGGGTCCTCCCTTTTCGAGATGTTTGCCGGATTTCTTCCTCTTCTTCCGACTACGGCTAGAGGTCACTGGATGCAAAATTAAAATTTATAATCAAGAAGGGAAAGAGGCATGAGAACGAGCCCCGGAATCCTTAACTTGTAGATCCACCGAAGCCATTAAATCCTTTTGCACTTGTTGGGGATCTACAAGATTTTTTTATCAAGGAATTTTTGGTTTCCTTATTAATGTTTCACCAGCAATAGAACTATCTGCAAGGAGCAATAATTTTGAAGAAAAAAAAAAGAAGAGCTACTCATTGATTGGAGGATAGGAAATCTCAAGGTTGTCAAGAATGGCATGGCCTTGTGTCACCCGGGCTTGTTGCATTGCTCGTTTTGGGAATAAGCAAGACAAGGGGGACATTGCCGTCCCTTTAATGTTTTCTAAATATTCTGAAGTGACAGATGGACCTCATCTCAGCCAGCCACCACGCCCTGGGTCTGCTGCCATAGAAACTCAGCCACCGCTGGCAGATTCTTACTATGGAGGCCAGTCTAGGTCATCCAGGGACTTCTCTAGGAGATTAGAGTCTACCAGGGGTTCAGTCATGAGGCAGGATTTCAAGCCCTGGAAAGCAAATCCCGAGCAAAGCTGCAAACCCAGGAGTGAATATCTGCCCTCCGAAGCCCCCCTAGAAAGAGAGACCCAATACAAGAAAGATTACAGGTCGTGGCCGATCCCTCGCCAAGGTGACCACCCATGGATCCCCAAACCCATCCAAGGTCCAGCTTACATCCCTCCCATTGAGGAGAGGAAGAAGAAAGATTTCATGGGCTCGATCTTACCACCTGTGGAGAAGAGGCTTGTGGATGCCGATATAGCGGGGAGGGTAGCCATCGCCTATAACGTGACCCCTGAGATTCTGGTATCGGTAGTAGAAGAAAGTAAAGTCATCCAGCACCGAGAATTGTTAACCAGCGCCAATACGGCATCCAAGGAGGCACCGAGCCCCCTGCAAAGTCAAGGGATGGAGGACCACGGAGCAAGATCCTCATACAGGTCAGGATGGGCTCCTTATAGAATGAGGAGGCTTCTGTTTATATTAATTCATTCATTAGTGGAAATATTTTGTTGTATTGAACAAGAACCATCAATAGTCGAAGTTTGATGGACTGGTATAATTCTCCAATCTGCAGGTATTGGTGTCTAATGTCATGTATTTTGATTTTAAGAAACTATATTTTTTTTCTTTGTGTAGTGATTTTTCATTTTAAATGTTACTGTACACTTCCATACTTCCAAATACATATATTATCTACAAATATATATTTTTAAACACAACACATTAGTATTTTATGTTTTAAAATATATATTTATTATTTTTAAACACAATATAATTATATTTAATGTTATTTTAAAGTCTATTTTATTTTATACATTTTTCAACACAATAGATTTATATTTAATGTAGTATAAAACATATTATATATTTTTTTCTTTTTTTTCAACAATAATTTTATATTTAATGTATTTTAATATATATATATTCTCATTTTCTTAAACACAATATACATTTAATATAATAAAAATATATTTATTACATATGTGGTATATATTTTTATTCTTTTAAATACAATAAATTTATATTTAATGTATTTTAAAATATATTTGACTATATTTTTTAACACAACATATTAATATTTAATATAATGTTAAATATATTTTCTTATATTTATGGTGTATATTCTTATTTTTTTTAACACAATACATTTAAATTTAATGTATTTAAAAAAAAAAATATATATATATATATTTTTTTTTTTTAAACAATATATTTATCATATATTAAGATTATATTTTATATATTATTATATATAATTGATTTAAGGAATTTTCCAAATATCTAACATTTTTAGATTTTTATCAATGTAAAATTTGTAATAAATAATAATGTTTTCTCCTTGTGGAAAGTAATGAGGAACATTACGTCATCCTTAGGGATGTCATGTTGAACAGTCATGTGACGTTGTCATGTGACCACATCCCCATGGATAACAAGAGCTCCGCACCCATGGGGTTTCTACAGGTACAGGGAGCACAGATTGCATACTGCTGGATTTTATATTTTTATTTTTTATCAATAGAAACCCCCTTTAAGAATGTTCTTCATGGTCGGCCATGCAGAAAAATGGTTGCCACAGCGCAGTGAGGATAGCCAGGCTATTATATGTCATATGCTGGAATGTCATGACAGTATTCGTTTATCAATATTAAATATGTATTGTATCCCAGAATTTGTAGCCGATGATGTGGCAAAGAATAAACCTTTAATTTTCCCATAATGCACCATTCCCAGAAGACCCTCCCACCCTAGAGGAAGTGTGAAGGCTCTGACAGTTGCAGAGCATCATGGTCCGGAATGTTGAGACAATGAGATTGACGAATAGATACAATTCTATTCCAGCTTCCACAGATCTTGCTCTTTAATGCAGATGATGTCATCGTGGCATCGT
The DNA here is from genome assembly GCA_033576535.1 of Allobates femoralis. Taxonomy (NCBI): domain Eukaryota; kingdom Metazoa; phylum Chordata; class Amphibia; order Anura; family Aromobatidae; genus Allobates; species Allobates femoralis. The sequence goes on from JARQOC010000002.1 coordinate 735,064,666, forward strand.
GATATTTGGGCGCTGTCCCTTTAACTGCAGCAGATACCGTCACCTATTATTATTACACATTTAATTAACGAGCCCCAAATGTGTGAACCCAACAGACCGCGGCGATTAACGAAGGAACAGCTCTGTTGTCATGTTGCGGAGAAAACTACACCAAGACCGTTACCATGGCGATGGCCAATCAGAGCTCAGCTGGGTAATTTTCATTCTACGCTCAATTATCGTAAATAAATAGGAAAAAGGATTGTGGGAGAATCAGGATAGAAGGAAAGATAGGAATATAGGATATAGATATATAATCGAGGGAGAGAGAAATAGAGAGATTGATAGATGATAGAGGGATAGATAGTTTCAAAATAGATACATAGATAATACCATAGATAGGTGATAGATAAATAGATAGATGATAGAGGGGTATATACTGTACATAGATTGAAATATAGATACATATATTGAAAGATAGACATAGAAACAGATGACAGAGGGATAGATAGATGACAGATATAGAGATAGAAGATAGGGCCATGTTACACACAGATATCTGTTCAGATATTGTTCACAGATCTCTGGTTGCAGTGAAATCATGGACACCGTTCCATTTTGTGGCTGTGTACAAATGTAACAATGTGTCCATGATTTCACTGCAACCAGAGATCTGCCAACAATATCTGAACAGATATCTGTGTGTGTGACGTGGCCTATAGATAGATAGATAGATAGATAGAAAACTGAAAACAAACTGCACAGCACTCACAGACACAATGTGAACTGGTGCCAAGCAGGGACACTGAGTTAAACAACTAGAAAAAATTCTCTGCAGCACTCAGCTACTACCAGTGATGTCCACATGCTAACAAGCTATATATACCGTATATACTCGTGTATAAGCCGACCCGTGTATAAGCCGACCCCCCTACTTTTGCCCCCAAAACCTGGGAAAACCTATTGACTCGTGTATAAGCCGAGGGTGGACCCCAGCACAGGTATACAGCCCCCAGCAGTGTGGTATACAGGCCCCCTCAGTGGTATACAGCAGCCTCCCCAGTGGTAGTATACAGCAGCCTCCCCAGTGGTAGTATACAGCAGCCTCCCCAATGGTAGTATACAGTAGCCTCCCCAGTGGTATATACAGCAGCCCCAGAGGGGTATACAGCAGCCCCAGAGCTGTATACAGCAGCCCCAGAGCTGTATACAGCAGCCCCAGAGGGGTATATAGCAGCCCCAGAGGGGTATATAGCAGCCCCAGAGGCGTATATAGCAGCCCCAGAGGGGTATACAGCAGCCCCAGAGGGGTATACAGCAGCCCCAGAGGGGTATTTAGCAGCCCCAGAGGGGTATATAGCAGCCCCCGCTGTATACAGCGGTACCCGGCTGTATACAGCCCCCCCCCCGTGGTATACCGGGCCCCCCTGTGGCAACCTGTAAAGGAAGCGATGATTATACTTATCGGGTCGCTGTCGCCGACGCCGACGCCGACGCTCTGTCACCGTCCGTCACCGCGCTCCTCCTGGTCTTCATGCTTCCTTCACCGACACACAGAAAATGACGTCAATTCCTGTGCGCCGGTGAAGGAAGCATGAAGACCAGGAGGAGCGCGGTGACGGACGGTGACAGAGCGGCGGCGGCGGCGACAGCGACCCGATAAGTATAATCATCGCTTCCTTTACAGGTTGCCACAGGGGGGGCCCGGTATACCACAGGGGGGGCTGTATACAGCCGGGTACCCGTATATACTCGTGTATAAGCCGAGGGGGGACTTTTCAGCACATTTTTTGTGCTGAAAAACTCGGCTTATACACGAGTATATACGGTATTTGAGGAAAAAATGTAAAAAACTTATGGTTTTTTTCAAAAAACTCAAACATTCTTATTTTTTTTATTTCTGAGGTTCTTAGTACACACATTGGCCAATGTCTGTTTGCTCATCAACTGCGACAAAGTGACTTCAGGTCTGCCGAGACCTAACGCTGACATCCCTGCCCTCCTTTTCCTCCCTGTCCCACTTCTAAGTGGGCGGACACCATCTCAACCTTAGATCACCTGTAGGTGATGAGGGTGCAAATTGCAGACATGGAGCCAGAAACTCCATATGATACAAAACAGAAAAAAAACTGCTTAGCACTCACAGACACAATGTGAACTGGTGCCAAGAAGGGACACTGAGTTATCTTGAGTGCTGTGCAGCTTTTTTTTCTATTTATGTCTAATACGTGGAGTTGCTGGCTCCACAGCTGCACTTAGCACCCTCATCACCCACAGGTGGTCTTAGGTTGAGATGGTGTCCACCCACTTAGTAGTGGGATAGGGAGGACAAGGAGGACAGGGATGTCAGTGTAGGACTCATCAGACCTGGGGTCACCGTGCTGTGGTTGAGGAGCAAACAGATATTGGCCAATATATGTACCAAGAACCCCAGTAAATAAAGATAAGAATATTGAGTTTTAAAAAAAAAAAAACGTACGTTTTAAAAATTTTTTCCTCATATATATACCGCTTGTTAGCATGTGTACATTTTTGGTAGGAGCTGAGTGCTGCAGAGAAATTTTTCTGGTTGTTTGTTCCAGCATCGCAGCTTGCACCAGTTCACACTATATCTTGAGTACTGTGCAGTTTTTTCTTCTGGATGGATAGATAGATAGATAGATAGATAGATAGATAGATAGATAGATAGATAGATAGATAGATAGATAAATAGATAGATAGATAGAAATTTTTTTTAAAGCAGCGTTTCAAAAAGGTGTTACCTCCAGTGCTTACATCAGTTCCAGGTGGGTATCAGCCACCAACATACCATATATGTATAAAAAATGAACTGCAAGTAGAGACGAGTGCTGCAGTTCATTTTTTATACATAGATAGATAGATAGATAGATAGATAGATAGATAGAACAGAAGGATAGATAGAACAGAAGGATAGATAGAACAGATGGATAGATAGAATGGATGGATAGATAGAATGGATGGATAGATAGAAAATAGATACAATAGATACATAAAGGAATAGATAAGTGAGACAGATATATTGAAAGATAGATATAGAAACAGATAGATGGATAGATATAGAGCTAGAAATAGTAGAAAAATGGGCAGCACTACCAAACAATAATCACGGGTGTACAACCTGAAAGGCTCTGTCCAAACCTCAAAAGAAAAAACCAGGCAGCACTCCCAATCAATGTGAAAACAGGTGGATATTAAGTGATCCATTCAGCAGATCTGCTGGTACGTTGCCATGGATCATTAAATATCCACCTGTTTTCACATTAATTTGCAGTGCTGCCTGTTATTTTCTTTTGCATATAAAGGTAAAGAGATAGATAGATAGATAGATAGATAGATAGATAGATAGATAGATATAGATAGATAGATAGAGATAGATCCTATAGATAATAGAGATGATCAAATCTTTAAAAATTGAAATTCATCAGTTCAGCACGGTCCAGGTCTGCCTATTCTGCCCCTGTGCGGAGCGGTGCCCTCTGACCTCTATCCATGTGTTACAAAAGCATAAAATGGGTGGCCTCGCTCTTACACCATGTGCTGTGCTAGATGTGATGGCTGCAGGGCATTATGGCCGCACTTAACATCATTATGTGCAACTAGAAAAAGGCCCGATGCGATTGCATCGGGAGTGCGGTGAAATAATTGTGGCGGCTCTGTGGGTAGCAGAGTATACAGCCAGCAGCGTGGATAGCAGAGTATATGCAGGCAGCTCTGTGGGTAGCAGAGTATACAGCCGCTGCTGGGTAGCAGAGTATATAAGGGTTGTGGTCAGGTATACAGCGCTGCTGGGTACAGAGTATACAGGCAGCTGCGTGGGTAGCAGAGTATATACAGTAGCTCTGGGTAGCGGTATATACAGGCATTGGGTACAGTATACAGCGGCTGCATGGTACAGAGTCTAAGGCGCGCCGTGGGTAGCAGAGTATACAGCCAGCAGCGTGGGTAGCAGAGTATATACAGGCAGCTCTGTGGTTAGCAGAGTATACAGGCGGCTGCGTGGGTAGCATAGTATATACAGGCAGCTCTGTGGTTAGCAGAGTATACAGGCGGCTGCGTAGGTAGCAGAGTCTATACAGGCGGCTCCATGGGTAGCAGAGTCTACAGCCAGCAGCGTGGGTAGCAGAGTATATACGGTAGCTCTGTGGGTGGCAGAGTATACAGCCGCTGCGTGGGTGCAAGTATATACAGGAGTCTGTCTACAAGTATAGCGTGGTGGTAGCAGAGTATATACAGGTGTCTCGTGGGTGCAGAGTTACAGGCAGCTGTGGTACAGAGTATATACAGGTACTCTGTGGGTAGCAGAGTATACAGCTGGCTGCGTGGGTAGCAGAGTATATACAGGTAGTCTGTCGGTAGCAGAGTATACAGTCAGCTGTGTCGGTAGCAGAGTATATACAGGTAGTTCTGTGGGTAGCAGAGTATACAGTCAGCTGTGTGGGTAGCAGAGTATATACAGGTAGTTCTGTGGGTAGCAGCTTTGTGGGCGTGATGGTGACCTTAATGGGCGTCCCGGTGGGCGGAGAGGTGATGTGACGTAATGGCTGTCACCACCGACTTGTTCTATGAGAGCTGCGTACTTCCATAGTAGAGGAGAGAGGGGCGTGTCCTTGCTGTGAGGTAAATTTCGTGAACGCGCATGCGCGGTGATGGATGGTTACTGTGCTCGTGGGGCTGTGAATGGCAACGCCAGTGTGGCTGGCGTGACTGCGGCTCGCGGTGGGCCTCGTGGGGCTGTGAATGGTGTCGCAACTGTGCCTCTGTGGCGCTCGCAAGGGACCCAGGTATCTGTGAATAGCTACTCACGACGCTGCCTGCGGTGCATGCCGGGATAGCGGCACAAATTGGTGATTATATATATAGATGATGCCCAGATTGATTCTATTTTCCACACTAGACAGCAAAAACAAAGAGTATTTAAAATGTTTCATTTATTCTACCTGATTATATATACAGTGTTGGCCAAAAATATTGACACCCCTGCAATTCTGTCAGATAATACTCAGTTTCTTCCTGAAAATGATTGCAATCACAAATTCTTTGGTATTATTATCTTCATTATTTTGAAAAAACACAAAAGAGAATGAAGCAAGAAGCAAAACATTGATCATTTCACACAAAACTCCAAAAATGGGCCGGACAAAAGTATTGGCCCCTCAGCCTAATACTTGGTTGCACAACCTTTAGCCAAAATAACTGCGATCAACCGCTTCCAGTAACCATCAATGAGTTTCTTACAATGCTCTGCTGGAATTTTAGACCATTCTTCTTTGGCAAACTGCTCCAGTCCTGATATGTGAAGGGGCCTTTCCAAACTGCCATTTTAGATCTCTCCACAGGTGTTCTATGGGATTCAGGTCTGGACTCATTGCTGCCACCTTAGAAGTCTCCAGTGCTTTCTCTCAAACCATTTTCTAGTGCTTTTTGAAGTGTGTTTTGGGTCATTGTCCTGCTGGAAGACCCATGACCTCTGAGGGAGACCAGCTTTCTCACACTGGGCCCTACATTATGCTGCACAATGTGTTGGTAGTCTTCAGACTTCATAATGCCATGCACACAGTCAAGCAGTCCAGTGCCAGAGGCAGCAAAGCAACCCCAAAACATCAGGGAACCTCCGCCATGTTGACTGTAGGGAGCGTGTTCTTTTCTTTGAATGCCTCTTTTTTTCTCCTGTAAACTCTATGTTGATGCCTTTGCCCATAAAGCTCTACTTTTGTCTCATCTGACCAGAGAACATTCTTCCAAAACGTTTTAGGTTTTCTCAGGTAAGTTTTGGCAAACTCCAGCCTGGCTTTTTTATGTCTCGGGGTAAGAAGTGGGGTCTTCCTGGGTCTCCTACCATACAGTCCCTTTTCATTCAGACGCCGATGGATAGTACGGGGTGACACTGTTGTACCCTCGGACTGCAGGGCAGCTTGAACTTGTTTGGATGTTAGTCGAGGTTCTGTATCCACAATCCGCACAATCTTGCGTTGAAATCTCTCGTCAATTTTTCTTTTCCGTCCACATCTAGGGAGGTTAGCCACAGTGCCATGGGCTTTACACTTCTTGATGACACTGTGCACGGTAGACACAGGAACATTCAGGTCTTTGGAGATGGACTTGTAGCCTTGAGATTGCTCATGCTTCCTCACAATTTGGTTTCTCCAGTCCTCAGACAGTTCTTTGGTCTTCTTTCTTTTCTCCATGCTCAATGTGGTACACACAAGGACACAGGACAGAGGTTGAGTCAACTTTAATCCAAGTCAACTGGCTGCAAGTGTGATTTAGTTATTGCCAACACCTGTTAGGTGCCACAGGTAAGTTACAGGTGCTGTTAATTACACAAATTAGAGAAGCATCACATGATTTTTCTAACAGTGCCAATACTTTTGTCCACCCCCTTTTTATGTTTGGTGTGGAATTAGATCCAATTTGGCTTTAGGACAATTCTTTTTGTGTTTTTTCATTGAAGACAAATTAAATGAAGATAATAATACCAAAGAATTTGTGATTGCAATCATTTTCAGGAAGAAACTGAGGATTATCTGACAGAATTGCAGGGGTGTCAATACTTTTGGCCACAACTGTATACATACACACCTTTTCTAACATTAACTAACTATGGGGTTAATGATTCAGTTAGGGTTAGGGCCACGTTACACACACAGATATCTGTGACCAACTTCTGAACAGATCTCTGGTTGCAGTGAAATCATGGACACATTGTTCTATTTTGTGGCTGTGTACAAATGGAACAATGTGTCCATGATTTCACTGCAACCAGAGATCTGTTCAGAAGTTGGTCACAGATATCTGTGTGTGTAAAGCGGCCCTGAATCTTAAAACTAGGGTTACGGTTATGTTTAGGGCTAGTGATTGGAATACGGCTAGAGATTGGGTTAGAGCTAGGGATTGGGTTTAAGGGAACCGATCACCCCCTTTGGGCATTTTATACTGTGCCCACCAGCTTACACATAATATTAATGGGGTTCTAGTAACCCCTCTATGTGCCCAGACATGCCCCCCATATCTGAGAAAATAACTTTTATTCTGTCCAGTGCTGCCCTCCTATTGAGTTTGGGAGGCTGGTATATGGCCCTGGTAGATGATGTCCTCACCACCCCCGGATGAAAAACACACCCTGCTTTTTTTTTAAATTGCCGCCCCCATCCGTGACCGGCGCTTGAGTGACAGCCGAACTCGCGCCTGCACAGTGGAGCAGGTCTCCGTGCTCCATTGAAGACAGTGCCGATGTCTCTCGAGATTTGTGAAGATTTGTGGGCACATAGAGGGGTTACGTGAACCCCATTTATATTATGTGTAAACTGGTGGGTACAGTTTAAAATGCCCAAAGGGGGTGACCGGTTCCCTTTAAGGTTAGGGATTGGGTTAGAGCTAGGTTTATGGTTATGGATTGGGTTAGAGTTAGGTTTAGAACCAAGGATTGGATTTAGGTCTGGTTTAGGGCTAGATTGGGTTAGATTTAGCGCAAGGGATTGGGTTAGAGCTAGAGTTAAGGGCCTGTCACACGCGTCAATGTCGTCAGTGAGATGATCGCTGACGACATTGACGGCTGATCGCTGGTGAGCTGTCACACAGACTCACCAGCGATCAATTGACCAGAGACATCATGGAAACGATTTAAATATCGTTTCCAGATGTCTTGCTCCCGCTGCCAGCCTGCTGGAAGCGGGAGCAGGCTGGTCTCCAAGGTAAACTGCGGGTATCTAGGCAGCGCGCGCTGCCTAGATACCCGACGTGTACCTTAGTTACCAGCCTCCTCCGCTCACCGGCTGGTATCTAAGGTACACAGCGGGTAACTAGGGACCCTAGTTACCCGCTGTGTACCTTAGATACCAGCCGGTGAGCGGAGGAGGCTGGTAACTAAGGTACACGTCGGGTATCTAGGCAGCGCGCGCTGCCTAGATACCCGCAGTTTACCTTGGATACCAGCTCCCAGCGCTTGTGACAGGCGCTGGGAGCTGGAATATCGCTACTCCCGGTGTCACACGCAGCGATGCTGCGTGTCCACCGGGCGACAATCGCCAGGTTTTAGGACAGATTCTAAAACCTGGCGATCATCAACCAGCGATTTATCGCTGGTTGATTCACTATGTCACACGCATCAATATCGCTGCAACGTCACGTGCAGCCGATATCGTGCAGGCGATATTGATGCGTGTGACAGGCCCTTTAGGTTTAGGGCTAGAGATTGGGTTAGAGCTGTGGGTTGGGTTAAGGTTAAGGCCAAAGATTAGATTACGATTAGGGTTAGGGATTGGGTTCAAGATAGGGATTAGGTTAGGTTTAAGGCTATGACTTGGGTTAGATTTACAGCTATGGATTGGATTAGAGTTAGGGATTAGGTTAGGTTTTGGGCTAGGGATTGGGTTAGAGTTTTGTATTTGGTAAAGTTTAGGGCCAAGGATTGGGTTAGAGTTTGGGATATGTTTAGGTCCAAGGATTGGATTAGGGCTATGAATTAGGTTAGAGCCAGGGACTGAGTTAGGGTCTGGTTTAGGGCTAGGGATTGGGTTAGAGCTAGGGATTGGGTTAGGGTCAGGTTTAGGGTTAGGGATCGGGTTAGGCTAGGTTCACATTACGTTTACCTCTGAATTCGGCAATCCGCTTGAACACCTCCACTTGTCATCATTATCGCATAGTAACGTCGGCGTTTACTAGCGATAATGTTGCCTTAGCAATGCATTGACAAGCGGAACCAAAGCGCATTTATACACAGGCACAAAAGTGCTTGGGTTTGAAAGTATGCGGTTTTCTAAGCGCACAGCTAAATTCTGCTCACAGCACTCTCTGCCCGCTCTGCCCCCTTTAGGCTCTCTCTCTGCCCAATGTGCACCCTCTTTGCCCCTATGGGCTCTCTCTCTGTCCCTGTGCGTTCTGTCTGCCTCCTGTGCACTCTCTATGCCTCTGTGCACTCACCTCTCACCCATGTGCGCTCTCTGCCCCCCGATGCACTGGCTCTGGCGTCCTGTGTACTCTCTCTCTGCCCCCCTTTACTCTCTCTCTGCTCCCCTGCGAACTCTCTCTGCCCCCCCTGTCCACTCTCTCTGCCTCCTGTGTGCTGTCTCTTACCCACCTGAGCACTGTCTGTCCCATGTGCTCTCTTCTCCCCGTGCGCTCTCTCCCCCATGAGCGCTGTCTCTCTCTGCTCCCTGTGTTCTGTCTCTCACCCACGTGTACTGTCTCCCCTCTGCATGCTCTCTACCCCGTGTGCTCTCTGCCCCGTTGTGCGCGCTGTCTCTCTTTCCTTATGTGCTCTCTGCCTCCATGCACTTTTTCCCCCCTGTGTATTCTGTCTGCCCCCCTGTACGTGCTGTCTCTCTCCCCGTGTGCTCTCTGCCCCCTGTGTGCTGTCTCTCTCGCCTCCTTTGCTCTCTGCCCCTCTGTGTGCTCTCTCTCCCTTGTGTACTCTCTACCACCCGTGGGTGCTGTGTCTCTCCCCTCTGTGCACTCTCTCTGCCCCCGTTCTCTGTCTCTCACCCAGTGTGTACACCTTGTTGTCCCCCCCGTGTGCTGTTTCTCTACCCCTCTGCACTCTCTTTTCCCCCTGTGTGCTCTCTCCCCCTCTGTGTGCTCTCTCTTTCCCTCCAATGTGCTCTCTCTGCCCCCTATGTGCTGTCTCTCTCCCTTGTGTATTCTCTCTGGCCCTCTGTATGCTCTCTCTGTCCCCCCTGTTTACTCTCAGTGTTTCCAGTTGCCCCATTGTGTGCTCGCCCCCGTGCTTTGTCTCTCATCCCCCTTGTGCTCTCGCCCCTTGTGGTGTCCACAGATGGTAGCAGAGTGAGTAAATGCACATGCACACATCAGGTCACACCGCCACCATCTTTGTATATTCAGGTGTCCCAAGATGGCGGCCACCTGAGTAACCCAACATGCATGCCCAGTTATTCAGGCGGCGGTGTTTGCAGCGGTGAGATGCTGGAACGGCTGCTGGTGTGCGGCAATGGTTCCTGTAGGCAGTTGCAGGTGACGGCGGGCGGCTGCAGCACCTTTAGCGGCCCTATGCAAATGGCCAGCAAAGCCAGTGGGCGCCATATTTGCACACCTATCACTTGGAGGCCATGGCGTTTGATATCAAAACATCCTGATGCCGGAAGTGGATGACAGACAACACAATTTTTGTAAGTAGATATTCATTTTTTAGTACATGCAGGCATTACAGCTATGACATCTTTAGTTGCATTGTACCCGTACGATTGTTTTGTTGATTTGTCGTCGTTTTTCGACCACTTGTCTTTGTCTACCCCTAACTTGTACAGCGCTATGTATCCTAATAGCGCTATATAAATACCTAATAATAATAATAATAATAACAATATTAGCATTTATTTTTTTGGGGGGGAGGGGATATAAAATCTACTTATAGAATTGCCTTGTCGAGATGTCTCCTTTTCTTCACCATCTGATTGGTCCATGTGACTAGCCGGCACAACAGAAAAAAGACCTCCTTCCTATTGGTACACGCCATTGATGTGCATTATGCCGGCCGCATACAGATACTCACCCCTGGGTTCGGGTCCTCCTCCGGTGCCGCCTCCACTTCCTCCGTTGCCCTCACTGTTGCGCCACTTCAGCGCTCGCTACGTCCGCCGCCGCTGTGTGTGTGGAGCCGCAGCATCACTCAGGTCCTGTCAACATGAGGATTAATGTCCTTGTGCTAAAAGGACCTGCATGATACGCAGGTCACGTGATCCGCTGCCTGATGAGCTTAAAGGACCTGTGGTGATTTCACTGTCATGGGCGGAGCCAGATCACATGACAGTGACGTCATCACAGGTCCTTAAGCAGAACGGACTTGGGGGAGCAGCCAGGTACTGCAGCCCGCACCACAGTCAGGCTGCGTTCACACGTGGCATATTTGCTGCTTATTTGTGCATTTATGCAGCACTTTTTTTTGCACTTGCGTAAATACAATGATATGCAACGCTGGAAGCGCATCCCAGAATAAGCCATGGCTTTTGCTGGAATGCATTGACGCCTCATATTTTGGCGTCTTTTTGCGGACGAGCTTTCACTGCAAAGTGCGTCCACAAAAAGTATGACCATGTCAATTCTTTGCGCCTTTTTCGGCGCGCTTTTCCCATAGGCCACATTATAAAGTGGGCTCAGGAAAAGCACGCTGAAAAAGGCAGTGTATGAACGTAGCCTTACCCTGCACTCACCCGGCACAGCACACTCACCCGACACAGCACACTCACCCGACACAGCACACTCACCCGACACAGCACACTCACCCCACACAGCACACTCACCCCACACAGCACACTCACCCGACACAGCACACTCACCCGACACAGCACACTCACCCGGCACAGCACACTCACCCGGCACAGCACACTCACCCGGCACAGCACACTCACCCGACACAGCACACTCACCCGGCACAGCACACTCACCCGGCACAGCACACTCACCCTTGCGCTGCATTCACCACGCTCAGCCCGCTCTCATTCCTTTATCACCCCACACCCCACTCAGCCTGCTCTTACCCCACTCACCCTGCACTGCACTGACCCTGCACTGCACTCACCCAGCACAGCACACTCACCCCACAGTGCACTCACCACGCTCAGCCCGATCTCACTCCTCTATCACCCCACTCAGCCTGCTCTCACCCCACTCACACTGCACTCACCACACTCAGCCCGCTCTCACCCCACACCCCACTCAGCCTGCTCTCACTGCACTCACCATGCACTCACCATGCTCAGCCCACTCTCACTCCTCTTACCCCACACCCCACTCAGCCTGCTCTTACCCCACTCACCCTGCACTGCACTGACCCTGCACTGCACTCACCCGGCACTGCACTCACCCGGCACAGCACACTCACCCCACACTGCACTCACCACGCTCAGCCCGTTCTCACTCCTCTATCACCCCACTCAGCCTGCTCTCACCCCACTCACACTGCACTCACCACACTCAGCCCGCTCTCACCCCACACCCCACTCAGCCTGCTCTCACCCCACTCACCCTGCACATCACTCACCCGACACTGCAATCATCCCGCACAACACTCACCCCGCACTGCACTTACTCCGCACTGCACTCACCCCGCACTGCACTCACCCCGCACTGCACTGCACTCACCCTGCACAGCACTCACTACGCTCAGCCCGCTCTCACTGCTCTCTCACACCACTCAGCCCGTTCTCACCCCACTTTCACTCTACTCCCCTCACTCAGCCCGCTGAATGAAGAACAGCGCAAGCTCCTCATGCTTGGGGGGGGGGGGAGGGGAACAGCTGAAAGAGGAGAGACCGCACAAGGGGTAAGACGGCAACCGCCCCAAGCGCTACAGAGCCCGCCCCTGTCATGATGTCACTGCTCTCCAGATGCCACAGCATCGATCCCCCATTTAGTTTACAATAAAAGCGTAGATAGTTATGTGCTTTTTTTACCATTACTTCTTTATTTTCTTTAATCTGTTTGTTTATTTTGCAATTCAACTCATTGGTAAAAGTGGTGCAAAATTTTTTTTTTTATTTTATCTTGTGGAATTCGTTGACATTTTTTGTAACAAATTTTTCAAAGTGGCGGAAAATGAAAAATTACCTTTTTTGACTTCTACTATTTTCTATTGAGTTTTTGCAGTAAAAAGTCTGTGAAAATGTTGCACCAGTTTGTTTTTTTTTAAATTTGTTTTGTATATTAGGTGCACACACGAGCACAACTGTGAATCTGTCAGCAAGTGCAATCTGAGTGAAGTATGATATAGGGGCTGAGATTCCAGCGATGTGTCACTTATTAGGCTGGGTGCTGTAATTTCTTTACAACCAGTGTTTTATCAGCAGAATATCTTGGCAGGACTAGGTGTCACATGCAAGGCAGTCCAGATAATCAATTTAACGCCACCCACACCACTGATTAGCAGCTGAATCTCCTCAAGATGGATCAGCCCCTTCCTAGATATAGGGAACAGACACTTTGCTCCCAGTCACCCTCATTCAATCACTTCACCAGTGTATTCCCATAAACCTGACACTTCATTTTTTGTGCCATCTGTTCAGACCTGTTTTGTTGCCAAAAGTAATCAAATCCGTCACAAAAAGAGGGAAAGTCACTTGTGGTTGATTTGTAACGGGCAATTCACCCCCAGACTCCCGTTAGTCTATAGATTCTTTATTTTACATCTATTTCTGGAGTTTGTTTTTATAATTCTTTATGTCTCTATGTACTGTCCTTTAAATTCTAACACTTTCTAAAATACTTTGTTTTTTTATTTTTCTCCATTTTAGACATGTCTTCTTGCAACAATTTCGTTTTTTTAACTTACGGGCATTAAACAGAATCTGATAGCAGATTTTTGCTATGTAATCTGAAGACAGTATGCTGTAAGGGTTAAGACACAGATTCCAGTGATGTGTCTCCTATCACACTGTGTGGTGTTGTTTACCTGCAATGTCTGTTTGAGCATCAGGGAATTATCATTGCCGGACTAGGTCAGCTAAGTCCACCCCCTCCTGTGATTAGCAGTTCAATGTTTATAGACTTTGTATATACAGAGCTAGGTGTGGGTGAGGAGCAACCTTCTCATTTATGTTACATTGCTAAATCTGCTGTTTATCTGCAATATCTGTTCTAGAATCAAGAGATTATCATTGCTGGGCTAGGTCAGCTAGTCTGACATCCCCTCCCTCTCATGTGATTAGCAGCTTTCTGTCTATAGTCATTGTATATACAGAGCCTGGTGTGGGCGGGGGCAGCTCTCTGTCTATAGACATTGTACATAGAGAGCCTGGGGTGGGCAGGGGCAGCTGTCTGTCTATAGACATTGTACATAGAGAGCTGCCCATTACAGTCGCTAGAGCAAATTCAAATTGTCTCTTCAGAGAGGAAGTAGACTTGAACTCTAGCACCACCTTTTGGAATAAGCAATTCTATAAGTCAATATTGACCTTTTAATAAGCCTTGTCACAGGACTTAGGATAAAAAGCCAAACCACAATTTCAATTGACAGCAGCTTGGGAAGACAAGTGCAAATGTGTGTGTAACGAGACAAAGTTCAGCTCTGCTGCACTGTGTTAGTAATCACACACAGCTTTGCTGTACCGTATTAGTTAAAATCACACACAGCTCTGCTGTACCACATTAGTTGTAATCACATTCAGCTCTGCTGCACTGTTAGTTGTAATCACACACAGCTCTGCTGCACTGTGTTAGTTGTAATCACACACAGCTCTGCTGCACTGTGTTAGTTGTAATCACACACAGCTCTGCTGCGCTGTGGTAGTTGTAATCACACACAGCTCTGCTGCGCTGTTAGTTGTAATCACACACAGCTCTGCTGCGCTGTGTTAGTTGTAATCACACACAGCTTGCTGCACGTGTTGTTGTAATCACACACAGCTCTGCTGCACTGTGTTAGTTGTAATCACACACAGCTCTGCTGCACTGTGTTAGTTGTAATCACACACAGCTCTGCTGCACTGTGTTAGTTGTAATCACACACAGCTCTGCTGCACTGTGTTAGTTGTAATCACACACAGCTCTGCTGCGCTGTGTAGTTGTAATCACACACAGCTCTGCTGCGCTGTTAGTTGTAATCACACACAGCTCTGCTGCCTGTGTTGTTGTATCACACACAGCTCTGCTGCACTGTGTAGTTGTAATCACACACAGCTCTGCTGCACTGTGTTAGTTGTACTCACACACAGCTCTGCTGCACTGTTAGTTGTAATCACACACAGCTCTGCTGCACTGTTAGTTGTAATCACACACAGCTCTGCTGCACTGTGTTAGTTGTAATCACACACAGCTCTGCTGCACTGTGTTAGTTGTAATCACACACAGCTCTGCTGCACTGTGTTAGTTGTAATCACACACAGCTCTGCTGCACTGTGTTAGTTGTATCACACACAGCTCTGCTGCACTGTTTAGTTGTAATCACACACAGCTCTGCTGCACTGTGTTAGTTGTAATCACACACAGCTCTGCTGCACTGTGTTAGTTGAATCACACACAGCTCTGCTGCACTGTGTTAGTAGTAATCACACACAGCTCTGCTGCACTGTGTTAGTTGTAATCACACACAGCTCTGCTGCACTGTGTTAGTTGTAATCACACACAGCTCTGCTGCACTGTGTTAGTTGTACTCACACACAGCTCTGCTGCACTGTTAGTTGTAATCACACACAGTTCTGCTGCACTGTGTTAGTTGTAATCACACACAGCTCTGCTGCACTGTGTTAGTTGTAATCACACACAGCTCTGCTGCACTGTGTTAGTTGTAATCACACACAGCTCTCTGCACTGTGTTAGTTGTAATCACACACAGCTCTGCTGCACGTGTGTTAGTTGTAATCACACACAGCTCTGCTGCACTGTGTTAGTTGTAATCACACACAGCTCTGCTGCACTGTGTTAGTTGTAATCACACACAGCTCTGCTGTACGTTTAGTTGTAATCACACACAGCTCTGCTGTACCTGTATTAGTTGTAATCACACACAGCTCTGCTGACTGTTAGTTGTAATCACACACAGCTCTGCTGTACGTGTTGTAATCACACACAGCTCTACTATACAGTATTACTTGTTATCCACACAGCTCTGCTGTACCGTGTTAGTTGTATTTAGACACAGCTCTGCTATACCGTATTAGTTGTAATCACACACAGCTCTGCTGTACCATGTTAGTTGTAAGCGCTTGCACAGCTCTGCTGTATCATGTTAGTTGTAATCACACACAGCTCTGCTGTATCGTGTTAGTTATAATCATACACAGCTCTGCTGTACTGTGTTAGTTGTAATCACACACAGCTCTTTTGTACGTGCTAGTTATCACACACAGCTCTGCTGTACGTTAGTTGTATTCACACACAGTTTTTCCTGTATGCTGTACCATGTTAGTTGTAATTCACACAGCTCTGCTGTACCGTGTGAGTGGTAATCACACACCAGCTCTGCTGTAACTGTATTAATTTTTTAAACACACACAGCTCTGCTGTACCATCTTAGTTGTAAAGGGCCCGTCACACACAACGATATCGGTAACGATATCATTGCAACGTCACAGGTTTGGTGATGTTGCAGCGATGTCTAAATGACATCGTTACTTGCGACACCTATCAACGATGAGTCGTTGATCACAGATTTATGAACGGTTCATAAATCTATCGTTGGTTGCCCGCTGAACGTGCAGCATCGCTGCGTGTGATAGCAGGAGATCAACAATCAGTGAGCTCCTAGTGGTGCCCGGCAACGCTGGGAGCTGGTATCCAAGGGAATCTGCAGGTAACTAAGCGCCGCGCGGCGCTTAGTTACCCGATGTTTACCTTGGATACCAGAGTGCTCGGTGGTCCGGATCACTGTGTGACAGCTAACCAGCGATCAGCCTTCAATGTCCCAGTGATCCCGATCGTTGCAGGGATCGCTGGGACATTGAAGCATGTAATGGGGCCTTAAGTGCTCACAGAGCTCTGCTATACCGTATTAATTGTAATCACCACCCAGCTCTGTTGTACCATGTTAATTGTAAGTGCTAACACGGGTCTGTTGTACCATGTTAGTTGTAAGTGCTCACACTGCTCTGCTGTATCGTGGTAGCTGTAATCCCACACAGTCTCTGCTGCACTGTGGTAGTTGTAATCACACACAGCTCTGCTGTACCGTGATAGTTGTAATCACACACAGCTCTGCTGTACCGTGATAGTTGTAATCACACACAGCTCTGCTGTACCGTGGTAGTTGTAATCACACACAGCTCTGCTGTACTGTGGTAGTTGTAATCACACACAGCTCTGCTGTACCGTGGTAGTTGTAATCACACACAGCTCTGCTGTACCGTGGTAGTTGTTATCACACACAGCTCTGCTGTACGTTAGTTGTAATCACACACAGCTTTGCTGTATGCTGTACCATGTTAGTTGTAATTACACACAGCTCTGCTGTACCGTGTGAGTGGTAATCACACACAGCTCTGCTGTACTGTATTAATTTTAAACACACACAGCTCTACTGTACCATCTTAGTTGTAAAGGGCCCGTCACACACAACGATATCGGTAACGATATCATCGCAACGTCACAGGTTTGGTGATGTTGCAGCGATGTCTAAACGACATCGTTACGTGCGACACCTATCAACGATGAGTCGTTGATCGCAGATTTATGAACCGGTTCATAAATCTTTTGTTGGTTGCCCGCTGAACGTGCAGCATCGCTGCGTGTGATAGCAGGAGATCAACAATCAGTGAGCTCCTAGCGGTGCCCGGCAACGCTGGGAGCTGGTATCCAAGGCAAGCTGAAGGTAACTAAGCGCCGCGCGGCGCTTAGTTACCCGATGTTTACCTTGGATACCAGAGTACTCGGTGGTCGGCATCGCTGGTGACTCTGCCTGTGTGACAGCTAACCAGCGATCAGCCTTCAATGTCCCAGTGATCCCGATCGTTGCAGGGGTCGCTGGGACATTGAAGCATGTAATGGGGCCTTAAGTGCTCACACAGCTCTGCTATACCGTATTAATTGTAATCCCACCCAGCTCTGTTGTACCATGTTAGCTGTAAGTGCTAACACGGCTCTGCTGTATCATGGTAGTTGTAATCACACACAGCTCTGCTGTACGTGTTAGTTGTAAGTGCTCATACTGCTCTGCTGTACCGTGGTGTTGTAATCACACACAGCTCTGTTGTACAGTGGTAGTTGTAATCACCACAGCTCTGCTATACCGTGGTAGTTGTAATCACACACAGCTCTGCTGTACCGTGGTAGTTGTAATCACACACAGCTCTGCTGTACCGTGGTAGTTGTAATCACACACAGCTCTGCTGTACCGTGGTAGTTGTAAGTGCTCACACAGCTCTGCTGTACTGTGGTAGTTGTAAGTGCTCACACAGCTCTGCTGTACCGTGGTAGTTGTAATCACACACAGCTCTGCTGTACCATGTTAGTTGTAAGTGCTCACACAGCTCTGCTGTACCGTGGTAGTTGTAATCACACACAGCTTGCTGTACCATGTTAGTTGTAAGTGCTCACACAGCTCTGCTGTACCGTGGCAGTTGTAATCACACACAGCTCTGCTGTACTGTGTTAGTTGTAATCACATTCAGCTCTGCTGTACTGTGTTAGTTATAATCAACACAGCTCTGCTGTACCTTGTTAGTTATAATCACACACAGCTCTGCTGTACTTTGTTAGTTATAATCACACACCGTTCTGCTGTCCTGTGTTAGTTATAATCACACACCATTCTGCAGTGAGATCAGGGGAGCCGACTCTCAGTCATTACATGTTTCATACTGGTATTGCCCCCTGTCATTTACAATAATCTCCTGACACAGATTCTTGGGGAGAACTATGTCCCACCCACAGATCTTAACAGCTCATTTACATATAAGAAAACAATGGATTTCTCTGGAATAAAATATCAGACCGCAGATATCAAGATATCATATTCTTCATCTTCCTATGATCTACATGCTCATATAGACATCTTAGGAGGGATGATCCTGCTGACAAATTCCCTTTAAAAGCCAAATCAGCCCCCCCCCCCATACCCACAGTGATGATATGTTACACTTGACAGATGGGGAATATTACAATAATCGTAAACAGTCACAAATCTGATACAGAAGCTGCTGCCACTGATCCTGCCGATCCACACAGTCCATCTCATATATATATAAAGTTGTGTGTACGTATGTGTGTATGTAGTATGTACAGAATGTATGTGTGTGTGAGTGTATGTATGTGTGTGTATGTACACAATGTATGTGTGTCTATGTGTGAGTGTATGTACAGAATGTATGTATGTATAGTATGTGTGGGTGTATGTACAGAATGTATATGTATGTGTGAGTGTATGTGTGTACAGTATGTGTGTGTATGTACAGAATGTATGTATGTTTGTATGTGTGTATGTACAGTATGTATGTATGTGTGTATGTACAGTATGTGTGTGTGTGTATGTACAGTATGTACAGTGCCTACAGTAGTATTCAACCCCCTGCAGATTTAGGTGGTTGACACATGTGGAATTAACTTGGCATTGTGACATTTGGACTGTAGATCAGCCTGGAAGTGGGAAATGCACTGCAGCCAAAAAGATTTTTTAATTTTTTTTTTTAAAGCGTTAAAAGTGAATTCAGAGGGTCATTTATTTTTCAACCCCTCAAACCACCAGCATTCTGTTTGGTCCCCCTAAAGTATTAAGAAGTAGTTCAGGCACAAAGAACAATGAGCTTCACATGTGTGGATTAATTATCTCTTTTGCCAGCCTTTTCTGACTATTTAAGACCCTCCCCAAACTTGTGAACAGCTCTCATACATGGTCAACATGGGAAAGACAAAGGAGCATTCCAAGGCCATCAGAGACAAGATCGTGGAGAGTCACAAGGCTGGCAAGGGGTACAAAACCCTTTCCAAGGAGTTGGGCCTACCTGTCTCCACTGTTGGGAGCATCATCCGGAAGTGGAAGGCTTATGGAACTACTGTTAGCCTTCCACGGCCTGGACAGCCTTTGAAAGTTTCCTCCCGTGCCGAGGCCAGGCTTGTCCGAAGAGTCAAGGCTAACCCAAGGACAACAAGGAAGGAGCTCCGGGAAGATCTCATGGCAGTGGGGACATTGGTTTCAGTCAATACCATAAGTAACGTACTCCACTGCAATGGTCTCCGTTCCAGACGAGCCCGTAAGGTTCCTTTACTTTCAAAGCGTCATGTCAAGGCTCGTCTACAGTTTGCTCATGATCACTTGGAGGACTCTGAGACAGACTGGTTCAAGGTTCTATGGTCTGATGAGACCAAGATCGAGATCTTTGGTGCCAACCACACACATGACGTTTGGAGACTGGATGGCACTGCATACGACCCCAAGAATACCATCCCTACAGTCAAGCATGGTGGTGGCAGCATCATGCTGTGGGGCTGTTTCTCAGCCAAGGGGCCTGGCCATCTGGTCCGCATCCATGGGAAGATGGATAGCACGGCCTACCTGGAGATTTTGGCCAAGAACCTCCGCTCCTCCATCAAGGATCTTAAGATGGGTCGTAATTTCATCTTCCAACAAGACAACGACCCAAAGCACACAGCCAAGAAAACCAAGGCCTGGTTCAAGAGGGAAAAAATCAAGGTGATGGAGTGGCCTAGTCAGTCTCCTGACCTTAACCCAATTGAAAACTTGTGGAAGGAGCTCAAGATTAAAGTCCACATGAGACACCCAAAGAACCTAGATAACTTGGAGAAGATCTGCATGGAGGAGTGGGCCAAAATAACTCCAGAGACCTGTGCCGGCCTGATCAGGTCTTATAAAAGACGATTATTAGCTGTAATTGCAAACAAGGGTTATTCCACAAAATATTAAACCTAGGGGTTGAATAATAATTGACCCACACTTTTATGTTTAAAATTTATTAAAATTCAACTGAGCAACATAACTTTTTGGTCTGTAATATTTATGCTTCTGTTAATAAATCCTACTCTCGTTTGCAGTTTGAAGGCTCTAACTTATTTGCATCTTATCAAACCAGCTAAATCTGCAGGGGGTTGAAGACTACTTGTAGGCACTGTATGTGCATGTATGTACAGCATGTGTGTATGTACAAAATATATGTGTGTGTACGTGTGACTGTATATGTGTACAGTATGTGTATGTATGTATATGTATGTGTGCATACGTGTGTTTTTGTGTATGTGTTCATATATATGTGTATGTATGTGTGCTGTGAGGTAGCGCCCCCTGGGGGGGATTTGCTTGGCAGCAGAATAACATCACTACAAGGGTTGACCATGCATCAAGTGTAACGGTTTATTAATAACGGCATAAACCGGGAACAAAAGACATAACATAACATAGTATTTACATCTCCCATAATATAACATTCACATCATGATATTACAGGATATTTCATCACATTATGTACACTACATTTACAATTAACATTACATATATCGTATGCTCTATCCACCCTTCACATTTACATATAATACATTTGTCAACAGAACCTCAAGGCGTCCGTCACCGGCCCTTGCAGACCTCAGTCATGTAGCGGCCGCCTGGCCTTCATTCACATGAGATAACATACATGGCAGTTTTACAGAGACCATTATGCTTTACACATGAACCCTCACACATGGATCACCGGGACCATATCATGACCTAGCAGTCAGTCCCAATGGCGGCTATGACCGCCTGGCCCTTGAGCCATCCTCGGTCTCCACATGACA
Organism: Allobates femoralis; assembly: GCA_033576535.1. Classification (NCBI taxonomy): domain Eukaryota; kingdom Metazoa; phylum Chordata; class Amphibia; order Anura; family Aromobatidae; genus Allobates; species Allobates femoralis. Next base: position 735,085,828 of record JARQOC010000002.1, read on the forward strand.
CATACATGGACTCCAGCCCGTCACAGGGCCCACTCAGCCACATACACAGTCCAGCATGGACATCAGCCTCTCCGGTCAGAGGGGCGGGCCACTCCGGTATGGGGAGCCAGGCTTCTCACCTCACATCGTGCAGGATCCATCTGGTCTAGCTCCCATCTCCAGTCTCACCCTCACACAGACACCTGGCAAGTTACGTCCTGTTCACCACACCCACCTGACACACCCACACCTGACACACACACCCACATGACACACCCACACCTGACACACCCACACCTGACACACCCACCCCTGACACACCCACCCCTGACACACCCACACCTGACACACACACACACCTGACACACACACACACACCTGACACACACACACACCTGACACACACACCCACACCTGACACACACCCGACACACCCACACCTGACACACCCACCACCCTGACACACCCACCTGACACACGCCCACCCTGACACACGCCACCCCTGACACACCCACACCTGACACGCCCACACCTGACACATCCACACCTGACACGTCCACACCTGACAAACCCACCCCTGACACAGCCACCCCTGACACACCCACCCCTGACACGCCACACCTGACACACCCACCCCTGACACACACACCCCTGACACACACACCCCTGACACACACACCCCTGGCACACCCACACCTGACACACCCACACCTGACACACACACCCGACCACCCCACACCTGACACACCCACACCTGACACACATACCCACCTGACACACCCACACCTGACACACCCACACCTGACACCCACACCTGACACCCACACCTGACACACACACACCCGACACACCCACACCTGACACACCCACACCTGACACACACACCCACATGACACACCCACACCTGACACACCCACCCCTGACACACCCACCCCTGACACACCCACCCCTGACACACCCACACCTGACACACACACACACCTGACACACACACACACACCTGACACACACACACACCTGACACACACACCCACACCTGACACACACACCGACACACCCACACCTGACACACCCACCCTGACACACCCACACCTGACACACCCACCTGACACACCCACCCTGACACACGCCCACCCTGACACACGCCCCCACCCTGACACACCCACACCTGACACACCCACACCTGACACATCCACACCTGACACTCCACACCTGACAAACCACCCTGACACACCCACCCTGACACACCCACCTGACACGCCCACACCTGACACACCCACCCCTGACACAACACCCTGACACACACACCCTGACACACACACCCTGCACACCCCACCTGACACACCCACACCTGACACACACACCCGACACACCCACACCTGACACACCCACACCGACACCATACACTACACACCACACCTGACACACCCACACCTGACACCACACCTACACCCACCTGAACACACACCCACAACCTGACACACCCCACACTGCACCCACTGACCACACCCCCCTGACACACACCACACCTGACACACCCACACCTGACACACACCCACACCTGACACACCACACCTGACACACCCACACCTGACACACCACACCTGACACACCACACCTACACACCCAAACCCGACACACACCCACTGACACACCCCACCTGACACACCCACCTGACACACACACACCTGACACACACCCCCCAACCACACACTGACACACCACACACCTGACACACCCACACCTGACACACCCACACCTGACACACCACACCTGACACACACACCCCACCTGACACACCACACCTGACACACCACACACCTGACACACCACACACTACACACACACCTGACACACACCCACCTGACACACTCACACCTGGGTCTGCTAGCAATCAGCACACACTGCTCTCTCGGCCGCTCATTGGTCTCATCAACCCCTTAGCTTTTAACCTACTATGCAGCAGTTCAGTCTTACAGCACTCACAGGCATCTGTCCTGCAAGCCCATGTGATGCACCCCGGCCATGGGATAATGCCTCACAGTGCATACATGTATGTGTGTATGTACAGTATGTATGTGTGCATATATTTGTGTATGCATGTGTATGTACAGTATGTATGTGTGTGTATGTGTGCATATATATGTATGTACAGTATGTATGTATGTATATATGTGTGTGTGTATGTACAGTATGTATGTGTGTATATATGTGTGTGTGTGTGTATGTGTATGTACAGTATGTATGTGTGTGTGTGCATATATATGTATGTACAGTATGTATGTGTGTATATATGTGTATGTACATTATGTATGTGTGTATATATGTGCATATATATGTGTGTATGTACAGTATGTGTATATATATGTGTGTGTGTGTGTATGTACAGTATGTATGTGTGTATATATGTGTGTATATGTGCATATATATGTGTGTATGTATGTGTGTATTTACAGTGTGTATATGTGTGTATGTATGTGTGCATATATATGTGTGTATGTATGTGTGTGTATGTGTGCAAATATATGTGTATGTATGTGTGCAAATATAAGTGTGTATATATATGTGTGTGTGTGTGTATGTACAGTATGTGTGTATATATGTGTGTATATGTGCATATATATGTGTGTATGTATGTGTGTATTTACAGTGTGTATATGTGTGTATGTATGTGTGCATATATATGTGTGTATGTATGTGTGTGTATGTGTGCAAATATATGTGTATGTATGTGTGCAAATATAAGTGTGTATGTATGTGTGCATATATATGTGTTTGTATGTGTGCATATATATGTGCGTATGTATGTGTGTGTATGTGTGCAAATATAAGTGTGTATGTATGTGTGCATATATATGTGTTTGTATGTGTGCATATATATATGTGTGTATGTGTGTATATGTGCATATATGTGTATGTATGTGTGCAAACTTGACTGAACTGGAATTGTTTTGTAAAGAGGAATGGTCAAAAATCCCTTCATCCAGGATCCAGGAACTTATTAACAGCTACAGGAAGCCACTAGAGGCAAAAGGTGGATCTACTAAATATTAATGTCACTTTTCTGTTGAGGTGCCCATACTTTTGCACCTGTCAATTTTTGAAATAATTCATATTTCACATTTTTGGTTAGTACAATAAACCTCATTTTAATCCTGAAATATGACTGTGTCCATCAGTTATTACATAGATCACACTGAAATATTACTGCGTCCATCAGTTATTACATAGATCACACTGAAATATTACTGCCTCCATCAGTTATTACATAGATCACACTGAAATATTACTGCGTCCATCAGTTATTACATAGATCACACTGAAATATTACTGTGTTCCATCAGTTTATTACATAGATCACACTGAAATATTACTGTGTCCATCAGTTATTACATAGATCACACTGAAATATTACTGTGTCCATCAGTTATTACACAGATCACACTGAAATATTACTGTGTCCATCAGTTATTACATAGATCACACTGAAATATTACTGCTGTCCATCAGTTTTTACATAGATCACACTGAAATATTACTGTGTCCATCAGTTTTTACATAGATCACACTGAAATATTACTGCGTCCATCAGTTATTACATAGATCACACTGAAATATTACTGTGCCCATCAGTTATTACATAGATCACACTGAAATATTACTGTGTCCATCATTTATTACATAGATCACACTGAAATATTACTGTGTCCATCAGTTATTACATAGATCACACTGAAATATTACTGTGTCCATCAGTTATTACACAGATCACACCGAAATATTACTGTGTCCATCAGTTATTACATAGATCACACTGAAATATTACTGCGTCCATCAGTTATTACATATATCACACTGAAATATTACTGTGTCCATCAGTTATTACATAGATCACACTGAAATATTACTGTGTCCATCAGTTATTACATAGATCACACTGAAATATTACTGTGTCCATCAGTTATTACATAGATCACACTGAAATATTACTGTGTCCATCAGTTATTACATAGATCACACTGAAATATTACTGTGTCCATCAGTTATTACATAGATCACACTGAAACATTACTGCGTCCATCAGTTATTACATGATCACACTGAAATATTACTGTGTCCATCAGTTATTACATAGATCACACTGAAATATTACTGTGTCCATCAGTTATTACATAGATCACACTGAAATAGCTGATGCAAAAACCCAATTTTAAACAAAAAAAAAAGGAGTAAGATTAAGAGGGGTGCCCAAACTTATCATATGACTGTATGTGTGTGTGTATGTATGTGTGTGTATGTGTGCATATATGTGTGTATATATGTGTATGTGTGCACATATATATATGTGTGTATATGTGCATATATGTGTGTATGTATGTGTGCATATATATATGTGTGTATGTATGTGTGGATGTGTGCATATATATATGTGTGTATGTATGTGTGCATATATGTGTGTATGTATGTGTGCATATATATGTGTGTATGTGTGCATTTATATGTGTGTATGTATGTGTGCATATATATGTGTGTATGTGTGCATTTATATGTGTGTATGTATGTGTGCATATATATGTATGTGTGTGTGTATGTGTGCATATATATGTGTGTGTATGTGTGCAATATATATATATGTGTATGTATGTGTATATATATGTGTATGTATGTGTGTGTGCATATATATGTATGTGTGTATATGTGCATATGTGTGTATGTATGTGTGTGTGCATATATATGTTTGTATGTATGTGTGCGTATATATGTGTATGTATGTGTGCATATATATGTGTGTGTGTGCATATATTGTGTTATGTATGTGTGTGTATGTGTGCTTATATATATGTGTATGTATGTGTACATTTATATGTGTGTATATGTGTGCATGTGTGCATATGTGTGTATGTATGTGTGCATATATATGTGTGTATGTATGTGTGCATATGTGTGTATGTACGTGTGTGTATGTGTGCATATATATGTGTGCGTCTGTATGTGTTGCTCCTACAATTACCAAATTTTGCACACACTATATGACTTAGGGAACGTCCTAGACTATGTTTTGAGGGGAATCATTCACCAAAAAAAGGCCTATTTAGTGTTTGTTTATGTCCATACATACCCCTCCCCTTTATAGCTCCTCCCACTTTATCTCTCGGCACACCCCTTCATGGTCATGGCTTAGCCTTACCCTTTTATAGCTCTGCTCCTTCATAGCCACACCCCTTTCATGGCCACACCCTCTTCATCACCACGCCCCATGGCCCTTCATAGACAGCTATATTTTCTGTTTACTTTGTAACTTCTATGTGCAAAATAAAAATATGGGGGGACAGGTTTGGGGGAGGGGTGTGGATATGGGGGAGCATGGTTTTTTTGGGGAGGGGGTTTGTAGGAGGGGTATGGATATGGGGGAGAAGGGTTTTTTTGGGGGGTAAGGGGGTGCGGGTTTGTGGGAGGGGTGTGGATTTGGGAGAGCAGGCTTTTGGGGGGGGCGCAGATTTGTGGGAGGGGTGTGGATATGGGAGAGAAGGCTTTTTTGGGTGGGGCAGCTGGGTGCAAGTTTGTGGAAGGGGTGCGGATTTGGGGGAGCAGTTTTTTCTGTGGAGGTCAGGGGGGTGTGGATTTGGGGGGCATTTTTTAAGTCTAGTAACTACTTTCAGTCAGTCCCAGCAAATGCAGCAAAAGGTAATCAATAAATATTGGTTCATTGTGATGAACGATCCAGTTTTATCTAAATGTTTCCCAAAAAAAAAAAAAAGAGAGATTATTTATAGGCAAAGCCGAAATCTTTGGAATTTAGTAGCCACCAAACTTCTGAAGTGAAAGGGGGAAAACTGACTTGTAACCTTGGTTGCTTTTGGTGTAATGCTCCGAAATGTCTATTCTGCCTTATTATTGTCAATGGAGCACAACAGGGGAAAGCTTTCCTATTAAATGCAATGTGTCCTGCCATTCATCTGATGTGCTATACCTGATGGAATGTCGGCCGCACTATACAAACCCTGCAGGCTAGACTCACCAAACACCGACATCACATGAGCACCTGCATCATTGTGTTACTAAACACTTTTCACTGGAACGTTCAAAAGCTCCAAGTGAAATGACTTTGACTATCATTGACCACATAGTGTATCTGGGGCCTGGACCCCCCTAACATTTTTTCTTCTCTTCCCATCAGTTAATTTTTTTTTTACATTTTCTTTTAGCCTTACTATTTATTCTCGTATATTCTATACAGTTTTTTTATTTCTCCATATATATCATACACTTGTGTTAATCATGTTCGCATCCATTATATAATTGTCTAAGGGTTTTTTGAGTGTGTGTGTCGCCGAAATCTCGCACCACACAGAGGCAGCTCATTGGTTGCCGCTGAAGGCACTGACCAATGAGCGCAGACTATGCAAATAGGCGCGAGAATTCAAAGTTCGAATTTCGCGCCAATTTGCGGCCCGACGAGAGCAGCGCAACAGCGCCGTCTGGCGGAAGCTGCGCTTCCGCGAGGTATACACCGTCCGGCAGACGCTAACCGGAGCTCAGCCACGGCTACCTGCGGCACGGAGATGACCGGCTAGCGAGCCGCTGACCTCTGTTCCTCAGGTAGCCGCGGCTGAGCTCCGGTTAGCGGCTGGCCAGCCGTGAATTTGAAATATGGCGCCATGGCGCGCGCGCAGCTATTCTGATTGGTCGGCACTGATTGCGGCGACGAATCAGAGAAGCGGCGCGCGGTTTCAACGCCACTTCTCTGATTGTTCACCGCGTTCAGCGTCGACCAATCAGAATAGCGGCACGCGCCATGTTTCAAATACACTGTACTCAGTGGTTAGCATTGTATGGTGGCTCAGTGGTTAGCATTGTATGATGGCTCAGTGGTTAGCATTGTATGGTGGCTTGGTGGTTAGCACTGTATATGGTGGCTCAGTGGTTAGCATTGTATGGTGGCTTGGTGGTTAGCACTGTATATGATGGCTCAGTGGTTAGCATTGTATGGTGGCTCAGTGGTTAGCACTGTATATGGTGGCTCAGTGGTTAGCACTGTATATGGTGGCTCAGTGGTTAGCACTGTATATGGTGGCTCAGTGGTTAGCACAGTATATGGTGGCTCAGTGGTTAGCACTGTATATGGTGGCTCAGTGGTTAGCACTGTATACGGTGGCTCAGTGGTTAGCACTGTATATGGAGGCTCAGTGGTTAGCACTGTATGGTGGCTCAGTGGTTAGCACTGTATGGTGGCTCAGTGGTTAGCATTGCATGGTGGCTCAGTGGTTAGCACTGTATGGTGGCTCAGTGGTTAGCACTGTATATGGTGGCTCAGTGGTTAGCACTGTATGGTGGCTCAGTGGTTAGCACTGTATGGTGGCTCAGTGGTTAGCATTGCATGGTGGCTCAGTGGTTAGCACTGTATGGTGGCTCAGTGGTTAGCACTGTATATGGTGGCTCAGTGGTTAGCACTGTATATGGTGGCTCAGTGGTTAGCACTGTATATGGTGGCTCAGTGGTTAGCATTGTATGGTGGCTCAGTGGTTAGCATTGTATGGTGGCTCAGTGGTTAGCATTGTATGGTGGCTCAGTGGTTAGCACTGTATATGGTGGCTCAGTGGTTTGCATTGTATGGTGGCTCAGTGGTTAGCACTGTATATGATGTCTCATTTTTTAGGTGGCTCAGTGGTTAACACTGTATATGATATCTCATTGTTTAGGTAACTCAGTGGTTAACACTGTATATGATGTCTCATTGTTTAGGAGGCTCAGTGGTTAGTACTGTATATGGTGGCTCAGTGGTTAGCATTGTATGCTGGCTCAGTGGTTAGCACTGTATATGGTGGCTCAGTGGTTAGCACTGTATATGGTGGCTCAGTGGTTAGCACTGTATAGTGGGTCAGTGGTTAGCACTGTATATGCTGGCTCAGTGGTTAGCATTGTATGGTGGCTCAGTGGTTAGCACTGTATATGGTGGCTCAGTGGTTAGCATTGTATGGTGACTCAATGTGTAACATTGTATGGTGGCTCAGTGGTTGGCACTGTATATGGTGGCTCAGTGGTTAGCACTGTATATGGTGGCTCAGTGGTTAGCAATGTGTGGTGGCTCAGTGGTTAGCACTGTATGGTGGCTCAGTGGTTAGCACTGTATACGGTGGCTCAGTGGTTAGCACTGTATATGGTGGCTCAGTGGTTACTACTGTACGGTGACTCAGTGGTTAGCACTGTATATAGTGGCTCAGTGGTTAGCACTGTATATGGTGGCTCAGTGTTTAGGTGGCTCAGTGGATAGCATTGTATGGTGGCTCAGTGTTTAGGTGGCTCAGTGGATAGCATTGTATGGTGGCTCAGTGGTTAGCACTGTATATGGTGGCTCAGTGGTTAGCACTGTATATGGTGGCTCATTGTTTAGGTGGCTCAGTGGTTAGCACTGTATATGGTGGCTCAGTGGTAAGCACTGTATATGATGGCTCAGTGTTTAGGTGGCTCAGTGGATAGCATTGTATGGTGGCTCAGTGGTTAGCACTGTATATAGTGGCTCAGTGGTTAGCACTGTATGGTGGCTCAGTGGTTAGCACTGTATATGGTGGCTCAGTGGTTCGCACTGTACGGTGGGCTCAGGGGTTAGCACTGTATATGGTGGCTCAGTGGTTAGCACTGTATATGGTGGGTCAGTGGTCAGCACTGTATGGTGGCTCAGTGGTAAGCACTGTATATGATGGCTCAGTGGTTAGCACTGTATATGGTGGCTCAGTGGTTAGCATTGTACGGTGGCTCAGTGGTTAGCATTGTACGGTGGCTCAGTGGTTAGCACTGTATATGGTGGCTCAGTGGTTAGCACTATATATGGTGGCTCAGTGGTTAGCATTGTACGGTGGCTCAGTGGTTAGCACTGTATATGGTGGCTCAGTGGTTAGCACTGTATGGTGGCTCAGTGGTTAGCACTGTATATGGTGGCTCAGTAGTTAGCACTGTATGGTGGCTCAGTAGTTAGCACTGTATGGTGGCTCAGTGGTTAGCACTGTATACGGTGGCTCAGTGGTTTGCATTGTATGGTGGCTCAGTGGTTAGCACTGTATATGATGTCTCATTTTTTAGGTGGCTCAGTGGTTAACACTGTATATGATATCTCATTGTTTAGGTAACTCAGTGGTTAACACTGTATATGATGTCTCATTGTTTAGGAGGCTCAGTGGTTAGTACTGTATATGGTGGCTCAGTGGTTAGCATTGTATGCTGGCTCAGTGGTTAGCACTGTATATGGTGGCTCAGTGGTTAGCACTGTATATGGTGGCTCAGTGGTTAGCACTGTATAGTGGGTCAGTGGTTAGCACTGTATATGCTGGCTCAGTGGTTAGCATTGTATGGTGGCTCAGTGGTTAGCACTGTATATGGTGGCTCAGTGGTTAGCATTGTATGGTGACTCAATGTGTAACATTGTATGGTGGCTCAGTGGTTGGCACTGTATATGGTGGCTCAGTGGTTTGCATTGTATGGTGGCTCAGTGGTTAGCACTGTATATGATGTCTCATTTTTTAGGTGGCTCAATGGTTAACACTGTATATGATATCTCATTGTTTAGGTAACTCAGTGGTTAACACTGTATATGATGTCTCATTGTTTAGGAGGCTCAGTGGTTAGTACTGTATATGGTGGCTCAGTGGTTAGCATTGTATGCTGGCTCAGTGGTTAGCACTGTATATGGTGGCTCAGTGGTTAGCACTGTATATGGTGGCTCAGTGGTTAGCACTGTATAGTGGGTCAGTGGTTAGCACTGTATATGCTGGCTCAGTGGTTAGCATTGTATGGTGGCTCAGTGGTTAGCACTGTATATGGTGGCTCAGTGGTTAGCATTGTATGGTGACTCAATGTGTAACATTGTATGGTGGCTCAGTGGTTGGCACTGTATATGGTGGCTCAGTGGTTAGCACTGTATATGGTGGCTCAGTGGTTAGCAATGTGTGGTGGCTCAGTGGTTAGCACTGTATATGGTGGCTCAGTGGTTAGCAATGTGTGGTGGCTCAGTGGTTAGCACTGTATGGTGGCTCAGTGGTTAGCACTGTATACGGTGGCTCAGTGGTTAGCACTGTATATGGTGGCTCAGTGGTTACTACTGTACGGTGACTCAGTGGTTAGCACTGTATATAGTGGCTCAGTGGTTAGCACTGTATATGGTGGCTCAGTGTTTAGGTGGCTCAGTGGATAGCATTGTATGGTGGCTCAGTGTTTAGGTGGCTCAGTGGATAGCATTGTATGGTGGCTCAGTGGTTAGCACTGTATATGATGGCTCAGTGGTTAGCACTGTATATGGTGGCTCATTGTTTAGGTGGCTCAGTGGTTAGCACTGTATATGGTGGCTCAGTGGTAAGCACTGTATATGATGGCTCAGTGTTTAGGTGGCTCAGTGGATAGCATTGTATGGTGGCTCAGTGGTTAGCACTGTATATGGTGGCTCAGTGGTTAGCACTGTATGGTGGCTCAGTGGTTAGCACTGTATATGGTGGCTCAGTGGTTCGCACTGTACGGTGGGCTCAGGGGTTAGCACTGTATATGGTGGCTCAGTGGTTAGCACTGTATATGGTGGGTCAGTGGTCAGCACTGTATGGTGGCTCAGTGGTAAGCACTGTATATGATGGCTCAGTGGTTAGCACTGTATATGGTGGCTCAGTGGTTAGCATTGTACGGTGGCTCAGTGGTTAGCATTGTACGGTGGCTCAGTGGTTAGCACTGTATATGGTGGCTCAGTGGTTAGCACTATATATGGTGGCTCAGTGGTTAGCATTGCATGGTGGCTCAGTGGTTAGCATTGTACGGTGGCTCAGTGGTTAGCACTGTATATGGTGGCTCAGTGGTTAGCACTGTATGGTGGCTCAGTGGTTAGCACTGTATATGGTGGCTCAGTAGTTAGCACTGTATGGTGGCTCAGTAGTTAGCACTGTATGGTGGCTCAGTGGTTAGCACTGTATACGGTGGCTCAGTGGTTTGCATTGTATGGTGGCTCAGTGGTTAGCACTGTATATGATGTCTCATTTTTTAGGTGGCTCAGTGGTTAACACTGTATATGATATCTCATTGTTTAGGTAACTCAGTGGTTAGTACTGTATATGGTGGCTCAGTGGTTAGCATTGTATGCTGGCTCAGTGGTTAGCACTGTATATGGTGGCTCAGTGGTTAGCACTGTATATGGTGGCTCAGTGGTTAGCACTGTATAGTGGGTCAGTGGTTAGCACTGTATATGCTGGCTCAGTGGTTAGCATTGTATGGTGACTCAATGTGTAACATTGTATAGGTGGCTCAGTGGTTGGCACTGTATATGGTGGCTCAGTGGTTAGCACTGTATATGGTGGCTCAGTGGTTAGCAATGTGTGGTGGCTCAGTGGTTAGCACTGTATGGTGGCTCAGTGGTTAGCACTGTATACGGTGGCTCAGTGGTTAGCACTGTATATGGTGGCTCAGTGGTTACTACTGTACGGTGACTCAGTGGTTAGCCATGTATATGTGGCTCAGTGGTTAGCACTGTAATGGTGGCTCAGTGTTTAGGTGGCTCAGTGGTAGCATTGTATGGTGGCTCAGTGTTTAGGTGGCTCAGTGGATTAGCATTGTATGGTGGCTCAGTGGTTAGCACTGTATATGGTGGCTCAGTGGTAATGCACTGTATATGATGGCTCAGTGTTTAGGTGGCTCAGTGGATAGCATTGTATGGTGGCTCAGTGGTTAGCACTGTATATGGTGGCTCAGTGGTTAGCATGTATGGTGGCTCAGTGGTTAGCACTGTATATGGTGGTCAGTGGTTCGCACTGTACGTGGGCTCAGGGTTAGCACTGTATATGGTGGCTCAGTGGTTAGCACTGTATATGGTGGGTCAGTGGTTAGACTGTATGGTGGCTCAGTGGTAAGCACTGTATATGATGGCTCAGTGGTTAGCACTGTATATGGTGGCTCAGTGGTTAGCATTGTACGGTGGCTCAGTGGTTAGCATTGTACGGTGGCTCAGTGGTTAGCACTGTATATGGTGGCTCAGTGGTTAGCACTATATATGGTGGCTCAGTGGTTAGCATTGCATGGTGGCTCAGTGGTTAGCATTGTACGGTGGCTCAGTGGTTAGCACTGTATATGGTGGCTCAGTGGTTAGCACAGTATGGTGGCTCAGTGGTTAGCACTGTATATGGTGGCTCAGTAGGTTAGCACTGATATGGTGGCTCAGTGTTAGCACTGTATGGGGGGCTCAGTGGTTAGCACTGTATACGGTGGCTCAGTGGTTAGCACTGTACGGTGGCTCAGTGGTTAGCACTGTATCGGTGGCTCAGTGGTTAGCACTGTATGTGGTGGCTCAGTGGTTACTACTGTATATGGTGGCTCAGTGGTTAGCACTGTATAGGTGGTTCAGTGGTTAGCACTGTATATGGTTGTTTCTCAGTGGTTAGCACTGTATATGGTGTCTCAGTGGGTTATGGCACTGTATGGTGGCTCAGTGGTTAGCACTGTATGGTGGCTCAGTGGTTAGCACTGTGATACTGGTGGCTCAGTTTAGGCAATGATTATGGTGGCTCAGTGGTTAGCACTGTATATGGTGGCTCAGTGGTTAGCACTGTATATGGTGCTCAGGTTAGCACTGTATGGTGGCTCAGTGTTAGCACTGATATGGTGGCTCAGTGGTTAGCACTGTATAGGGGGGCTCAGTGGTTAGCACTGTATGGTGGCTCAGTGGTTAGCACTGTAAGCGGTGGTCTCAGTGGTTAGCACTGTATCGGTGACTCAGTGGTTAGCACTGTATATGGTGGCTCAGTGGTTAGCACTGTATATGGTGGCTAGTGGTTAGCACTTATATGGTGGCTCAGTGGTTAGCACTGTATGGTGGCTCAGTGGTTAGCACTGTATACGGTGGCTCAGTGGTTAGCACTGTATACGGTGGCTCAGTGGTTAGCACTGTATACGGTGGCTCAGTAGGTTAGCACTGTATATGTGGCTCAGTGGTTAGCACTGTATACGGTGGCTCAGTGGTTAGCACTGTATGGTGGCTCAGTGGTTAGCACTGTATATGGTGGCTCAGTGGTTAGCACTGTATGGTGGCTCAGTGGTTAGCACTGTAATGGTGGCTCAGTGGTTAGCATGTATGGGGCTCAGTGGTTAGCACTGTACGGTGGCTCAGTGGTTAGCATTGTATGGTGGCTCAGTGGTTAGCACTGTACATGGTGGGTCAGTGGTCAGCACTGTATATGATGATGTCTCATTGTTTCTTTGATTTAAGTGAGTCCTCCCACTGAGAAATAGTAAAAATGGAGGCTTAGCTGAGCCCAAGGAAAGAGTGACAAGGTAGGATAGGGCCCATCAGATCTAAAATCACCTTGAAGCTGGTTGATGGGCAAACAGGTATTGGCCAATATGTGTACCAAGAACCTTAGTTTATAAAGAATAAAAATATATAGACGATAGACACATAGGCAGGTGATAGATAGATATCGTGTTCTCCTTGCATTATTGTTAAATCTTCATAAATAAACTACATACATATTCTAGACTACCCGATGCTTTAGAATCGGGCAAACATCTAGTATATTATACTTGTTTTACGTTTGTATCCACCATTTGTTTTTTTAACAACGCTTGTTTTTACCATGATTTCTATTGTTTGCGAGTCAGGGGTTAATTGGCTGTAAATTGGTTCACCTCCAGTTTTTGGCCTTGTCTGATATACAGTGCTTACAAGTAGTATTCAACCCCCTGCAGATGTAGCTGGTTGACACATGCGGAATTAACTTGGCATTGTGACATTTGGACTGTAGATCAGCCTGGAAGTTGAAATGCACTGCAGCCAAAAAGATTTTTTTTTTTTTTTTTAAAGCGTTAAAAGTTAATTCAGAGGGTCATTTATTATTCAACCCCTCAAACACCAGAATTCTGTTTGGTCCCCCTAAAGTATTAAGAAGTAGTTCAGGCACAAAGAACAATGAGCTTCACATGTGTGGATTAATTATCTCTTTTGCCAGCCTTTTCTGACTATTTAAGACCCTCCCCAAACTTGTGAACAGCACTCATACATGGTCAACATGGGAAAGACAAAGGAGCATTCCAAGGCCATCAGAGACAAGATCGTGGAGGGTCACAAGGCTGGCAAGGGGTACAAAACCCTTTCCAAGGAGTTGGGCCTACCTGTCTCCACTGTTGGGAGCATCATCCGGAAGTGGAAGGCTTATGGAACTACTGTTAGCCTTCCACGGCCTGGACAGCCTTTGAAAGTTTCCTCCCGTGCCGAGGCCAGGCTTGTCCGAAGAGTCAAGGCTAACCCAAGGACAACAAGGAAGGAGCTCCGGGAAGATCTCATGGCAGTGGGGACATTGGTTTCAGTCAATACCATAAGTAACGTACTCCACCGCAATGGTCTCCGTTCCAGACGAGCCCGTAAGGTACCTTTACTTTCAAAGCGTCATGTCAAGGCTCGTCTACAGTTTGCTCATGATCACTTGGAGGACTCTGAGACAGACTGGTTCAAGGTTCTATGGTCTGATGAGACCAAGATCGAGATCTTTGGTGCCAACCACACACGTGACGTTTGGAGACTGAATGGCACTGCATACGACCCCAAGAATACCATCCCTACAGTCAAGCATGGTGGTGGCAGCATCATGCTGTGGGGCTGTTTCTCAGCCAAGGGGCCTGGCCATCTGGTCCACATCCATGGGAAGATGGATAGCACGGCCTACCTGGATATTTTGGCCAAGAACCTCCGCTCCTCCATCAAGGATCTTAAGATGGGTCGTAATTTCATCTTCCAACAAGACAATGACCCAAAGCACACAGCCAAGAAAACCAAGGCCTGGTTCAAGAGGGAAAAAATCAAGGTGTTGGAGTGACCTAGTCAGTCTCCTGACCTTAACCCAATTGAAAACTTGTGGAAGGAGCTCAAGATTAAAGTCCACATGAAACACCCAAAGAACCCAGATAACTTGGAGAAGATCTGCATGGAGGAGTGGGCCAAGATAACTCCAGAGACCTGTGCCGGCCTGATCAGGTCTTATAAATGACTATTATTAGCTGTAATTGCAAACAAGGGTTATTCCACAAAATAATATTAAACATAGGGGTTGAATAATAATTGACCCACACTTTTATGTTTAAAATGTATTAAAATTCAACTGAGCAACATAAGTTTTTGGTTTGTAAGATTTATGCTTCTGTTAATAAATCCTACTCTCGCTTGCAGTTTGAAGGCTCTAACTTATTGGCATCTTATCAAACCACCTAAATCTGCAGGGGGTTGAATACTACTTGTAGGCACTGTATAAGCCTTTCCCTTGCAGTACCTCCCGGCACCTGATGAAGGCGGCGTTGTGTAGCGCTGTATAGTAAAGGTCTTTATATTGATAGGAATCCTCTGCCCCTCCCTGTGTGCCCGGCATCCATATGGTTTAGGGGTGCTTTTTTTGGGGGGTGGCGGGGTTCCGAGGGGGGTGTTTTTGAGGGGCTGGGGGAGCAGGCAAAGGGCATGTTGGTTGCTTTTTATGGGGGGGTGCACATTTGGGGGTGCAAGTTTGGTGGGTGCGGGTTTGGGGGTGGTGGGGTGTTTTTTTGGGGGGTAGGGTGCAGGTTTGGGTTGTTTTTTTTTGGGGGGGAGCAGGGGTTCAGGTTTGGGGGGCAGTGGGGGTGCAGGCTTAGGAGGTGCAGGTTTGGGGGAGAGCTTTGGGGTGGCGGAGGTGCAGGCTTAGGGGTGTAAGGGGGTACTTTATGTTTTGATTCATAATAATACATGTTTTGTCTATTTACTTTGTTACATTTTTGTGCAAAATAATCATTCTATTTTGTTATAGCTAAAAACAGTTAGTTACTATCCTGGGCAACATCAGGTTCTACAGCTAGTGTATAATATAGAACAATGCCGGGCTCTACAACTAGTGTATAATATACAGCAACGTTAGGTTCTATAGCTAGTGTATAATATAGAGCAGCACCAGGCTCTACAGCTAGTGTATAATATAGAGCAACGTCAGGTTCTACAGCTAAGGTATAATATAGAGCAACGCTGGACTCTACAGCTAGTGTATAATATAGAGCAACGCTGGCCTCTACAGCTAGTGTATAATATAGAGCAGCGCCAGGCTCTACAGCTAGTGTATAATATAGAGCAACGCCGGGCTCTACAGCTAGTGTATAATATAGAGCAATGTTAGGTTCTACAGCTAGTGTATAATACAGAGCAACGCTGGCCTCTACAGCTAGTGTATAATATAGAGCAACGCTGGCCTCTACAGCTAGTGTATAATATAGAGCAGCGCCAGTCTCTACAGCTAGTGTATAATATAGAGCAACGCCGGGCTCTACAGCTAGTGTATAATATAGAGCAACGCCGGGCTCTACAGCTAGTGTATAATATAGAGCAGTGCCAGGCTCTACAGCTAGTGTATAATATAGAGCAACGCCGGGCTCTACAGCTAGTGTATAATATAGAGCAACGCCGGGCTCTACAGCTAGTGTATAATATAGAGCAACACCTGGCTCTACAGCTAGTGTATAATATAGAGCAACACCTGGCTCTACAGCTAGTGTATAATATAGAGCAATGTCTGGCTCTACAGCTAGTGTATAATATAGAGCAATGTCGGGCTCTACAGCTAGTGTATAATATAGAGCAACGTGGGGCTCTACAGCTAGTGTATAATATAGAGCAACGTCAGGTTCTACAGCTAGTGTATAATATAGAGCAACGCTGGGCTCTACAGCTAGTGTATAATATAGAGCAACGCTGGGCTCTACAGCTAGTGTATAATATAGAGCAATGCTGGCTTCTACAGCTAGTGTATAATATAGAGCAACGTCAGGTTCTACAGCTAGTGTATAATATAGAGCAACGCTGGGCTCTACAGCTAGTGTATAATATAGAGCAACGCTGGCCTCTACACCTAGTGTATAATATAGAGGAGCGCCAGGCTCTACAGCTAGTGTATATTATAGAGCAACGCCGGGCTCTACAGCTAGTGTATAATATAGAGCAACGCTGGGCTCTACAGCTAGTGTATAATATAGAGCAATGCCGGGCTCTACAGCTAGTGTATAATATAGAGCAACGCCGGGCTCTACAGCTAGTGTATAATATAGAGCAACGCCGGGCTCTACAGCTAGTGTATAATATAGAGCAAACGCCGGGCTCTACAGCTAGTGTATAATATATAGCAACACCGGGCTCTACAGCTAGTGTATAATATAGAGCAACACTGGGCTCTACAGCTAGTGTATAATACAGAGCAACGCTGGGCTCTACAGCTAGTGTATAATATAGAGCAATGCTGGCTTCTACAGCTAGTGTATAATATAGAGCAACGCTGGGCTCTACAGCTAGTGTATAATATAGAGCAATGCTGACCTCTACAGCTAGTGTATAATATAGGGCAACACCGGACTCTACAGCTAGTGTATAATATAGAGCAACGCTGGGCTCTACAGCTAGTGTATAATATAGAGCAACACTGGGCTCCACAGCTAGTGTATAATACAGAGCAACGCTGGGCTCTACAGCTAGTGTATAATATAGAGCAATGCTGGCTTCTACAGCTAGTGTATAATATAGAGCAACGCTGGGCTCTACAGCTAGTGTATAATATAGAGCAATGCTGACCTCTACAGCTAGTGTATAATATAGGGCAACACCGGACTCTACAGCTAGTGTATAATATAGAGCAACGCTGGGCTCTATAGCTAGTGTATAATATACAAATATACTATAATATACAAAGTGCCTAAGTAATACTGCCATACAGTGCACTATTAAAACCACTGCAATATACAAATATGTGAGCTACAATATATAGTGCATAAATAATATCACCGTATGGTACACAAAAAAAGACCACTACAATGTCCAATAATCTGAGGTACTGTTTATAATGCCTAAATAATACCGCCATACAGTGCACTAATAATAAAACTACATTGTCCAACTATCTAAGCTGCAGTGTATAATGCCTAAAGAATACCGCCATAAAGTGCACTAATAAGACCATTGCAATAACCACATATCTAAGCTACAATATATGGTGTCTAAATAATACCACCATATGGCACACTGATAAGACCACTGCAATCACCAAATATCCCAGCTACTCTTTATAATGCCTAAATAATACTGCCATACAGTGAACTAATAATAATACTACAATGTCAAAATATCTGCGCTAGAGTGTATACTGCCTCAATAATACCGCCATACAGTGCACTAATAACAACACTACAGTGTCCAAATATCTAAGCTCCAGCAGTGCACCTAGTTTACCTAAAGAGGGACAAAAAGTCCCAAAAATGGCATTGACCCCAGGCTGGGGGGGGGGAAAGGAGGGGGGGGGTCAGCAACCAAACATGCCGGAGGTTGCTGACCTCTGATCCCTGGCATTTGCTTAATCTGCCCCTCTATAAGTCGCCTTCATACCTCACTACGTTCACCTCAGGTGTGATGTATGGAGCCAGTGGTGCAACTTGATGCTCATGAGCCTCGATGAGAAAGCTGCAACGGGGCCCCCAATTATTGCAAATCTTTAATAGTATGTCTTTTTCTATAGGCAAAGAGACTTTTGGGGGCCCCTAGGCTCCAGGGCCCGTGTGTGAATGCTACCCCTGCATCTGTTGTAGTTACGCCCCTGAATGTAGCCATAGACGGATTAGTGATTGCGCCCTGCACCCTTTGTTGCCCCCAGAAGAGGGATGATTTTTTTTTTAATCCATGTTTCTTCCCCCCCCTCCTCCCCGTGTCACCGGTGATGGCGGTGGGTGGGTGCAGGCAGCTTCTGTGCTGCAGATGCTCCTTACAGAGAGGTGGAGCCTGGAGAACAAAGAAGAAGATGGAGGACAAGGTGCAAGAAGAAGGAGGAAAATCAGCAATATCTGCACTCAGACGAGGGGTGTGCCCCCGGAGGGTGCACTCAGCCAGAGGTGCTTCCCCCGGGAGTGTGCACTCAGCCAGCGGTGCTTCCCCCGGGAGTGTGCACTCATCAGCGGTGCTTCCCCGGGAGTGTGCACCTCAGCCAGCGGTGCTTCCCCCGGGAGTGTGCACTCAGCCAGCGGTGCTTCCCCGGGAGTGTGTGCACCTCAGCCAGCGGTGCTTACCCCGGGAGTGTGCACTCAGCCAGCGGTGCTTCCCCCGGGAGTGTGCACTCAGCCAGCGGTGCTTCCCTCGGGAGTGTGCACTCAGCCAGAGGTGCTTCCCCCGGGAGTGTGCACTCAGCCAGCGGTGCTTCCCCGGGAGTGTGCACTCATCCAGCGGTGCTTCCCCCGGGAGTGTGCACTCAGCCAGCGGTGCTTCCCCCGGGAGTGTGCCCTCAGCCAGCGGTGCTCCTTCATGGAGATCTGAAGAGATCCCCTGCTGTCAGGGGGGATTTGTAGGATTTATGAGGGAGGGGGTGACTGCATTATATTCCATTTGTATCTCCGTCTCCTGAGTGCCCACCACTGTCTGCAGCCGTGACTGTGCCCACCCAACCTGGTAATCAGAGGGTTAATCCTCCCCTCTCATGGGCCCCGTTGTGAAAGCTCCAGCGGGGCCCCCAATTATTGCAAATCTTTAATACCATTAGTCTTTTAGTTTTTTTCTATAGGCCATAGGGCCTTTTGGGGCCCCCCAGGCTCCAGGGCCCGGGTGCGATTGTAACCCCTGCACCTGCTGTAGTTACGCCCCTGTCAGTCTCCCCTAACATTCTGCTCATGCACCAGGATGAAAAGAATCTACTAGATCAGTGCTGGAATCAGAGAAGATCCTCAGAAATCTGCCCCAAAATTAAACATTATGCAAACAAATGATAAATAAATGATAATTAATCAGCGTCTCACCTTCCGTACACACAGCCCCTGTACTCAGAGAAGCAGAAAACAGCAGAGGGAAAAGATTCTGTGAAGAAAAACAATCTATTATTCATTATATTTTTTTGCATATATACATGGTATGTGTGTGTGTGTGTGTGTGTGTGTGTGTGTGTGTGTGTGTGTGTGTGTGTGTGTGTGTGTGTGTGTGTGTAGCGTCAGGGTGTCCTCCTATCATGCGCCTCAGTTATTTATGGACACCCAAGTATTGTGTGTGCAAATATGGCGTCCACTGGCAATACCGGCACGTTGCTGCATGGTCCTCTTCCTCCGGCCGCAACCGACGCTGCACACCACCGTCCCTGAGAAGTGCACAATGGCCGCCATCTCTGGACCTCGGTATACAAAGATGGCGGTGGTGTGAGTAACAGTGCATGCGCTCCAGGTCATGCAGCCGCTATCAGAGAGAGTGCACGGGGGGAAAAGGGGCAGAGAGAGCGCACAAGGGGGGCGAGCAGAGAGCGCATGGAGGGGGGCAGAGAGAGCGCACGGGGGGCAAAGAGAGCACAGGGGGGCAGAGAGAGCACAGGGGGGCAGAGAGAGCGTACGGGGGGCAGAGACAGGTCAAAGGAGAGAGCGCACAGGTGGGGGAAGAGAGCGCACGGGGCAAAGAGAGCAAAGGGGGCAGAGAGAGCACAGGGGCAAGAGGCAAGGGGGCAGAGAGAGCACACGGGGGGCAGAGAGAGCACACGGGGGGAGAGACAGCAAAGGAGAGAGCCACAGGTGGGGAAGAGAGCGCACGGGGGGCAGAGAGAGCGCACGGGGGGCAGAGACAGCTCACGGGGGGGCAAAGAGAGCGCACAGGGGGTGTTTCACAGAGAGCGCACGGGGGGCAGAGAGAGCGCACAAGGGGGGCAGAGAGGACACAGGGGGGGCAGAGAGAGCGCACGGGGGGCAGAGAGTGCGAGGGGGGCAGAGAGAGCGCACGGGGGGCAGAGAGAGCGCACGGGGGGCAGAGACAGCTCAAAGGAGAGAGCGCACGGGGGGGCAGAGAGAGCGCATGGGGGCGAGACAGCTCAAGGAGAGCGCGCAAGGGGGGGCAGAGAGAGCGCACGAGGGGGGGGCAGTGAGAGCACAGGCGGCATAGAGAGCTGGGGGGCAGAGAGTAGCGCACGGGGGGCAGAGAGAGCGCATGGGGGGTGCAGAGAGAGCGCACGGGGGGGCAGAGACGAGAGGACCATGGGGGGGCAGAGAGAGGACACGGGGGGCAGAGAAGAGGAACCAGGGGGGGGCAGAGGAGGAGAGCACAGGGGGGCATGAGAGAGTGCATGGGAGGGCAGAGAGAGCGCACACAGGGGGGGGGCAGAGAGAGCACACGGGGGGCAGAGAGAGTGCACGGGGGGGGCAGAGAGAGGACAGGGCAAGAGAGGGGGGGGGCAGAGAGAGCGACACGGGGGGCAGAGAGAGGCACAGGGGGAGGGCAGGGGGGCAGAGAGAGCGCACAAGGGGGGGGAGGCAGAGAGATGCACGGGGGGGCAGAGAGAGGCACTGGGGGGGGGCAGAGAGGGCACAGGGGGGGGGCAGAGAGAGGCACAGGGGGGGCAGAGAGAGCGCACAAGGGGGGGCAGAGAGGAGAGAGAGCGCACAAGGGGGGGCAGAGAGAGCGCACAAGGGGGGGGGGCAGAGAGAGTGCACGGGGGGGGGCGAGAGGAGAGGACAGCTGAAAGGGGAGGAGAGCGCAGGGGGAGAAGACAACAGGGAAGGCAGGAAGCCACATGGGGGGGGGGGGAAGAGTGCACAAGGGGGGGAGATAGGGTGAAAGTGGGAGCACAGAGGGAGAAGCGGGGGGGGGGGGGGGAGAGACAGCTGAAAGGAGAGAGCGCAGGGGGAGAAGACAACACGGAGAAAAGACAGCACATGGGGTGGGGGGGAAGATACAGTACAAGAGGGGGAGATAGGTGAAAGTGGAGAGCACAGAGGGGAGAAGCCGCACAAGAGGGAGAGAGAGGCCCGAAGGGTGATAGGAGAGACGACTAGTACCACAGAGGCCGCCCCTATCGTGACACGATAGCACGGAGACCCTATCTACATCTATATCTATATAATTGCTTCGTGGCTCATCCACTTCCGTCCCGATGTCCGCCTATGTCACTTCCGCCCGCCATATTAGCACACCCAAGGGATGAGTATGCTAATATGGCGGCCGCCGCTCCCAGCAGCCCCCCCCACACACACACAGTTACGTGATGCTGCACTCTCCCGCCAGCCATCGCCGATATCAGGGGGCTAACAGGACCTGAGGTGACGTCAGGATCAAGGGCGGAGCCAGGTCACATGATCCTGACGTCACCACAGGATCTTCAGCACTGAAGAGATGAACGGATGGAAGAGCAGAGGGGAGGCTGGTAATGCTGCAGTTCACACCACACTCACACCCTGCCCTCACACTCACCCTACACTGACACTCAGCCTGCCCTCACACTCACCCTGCCCTCACACTCACCCTACACTGACACTCAGCCTGCCCTCACACTCACCCTGCCCTCACACTCACCCTACTCTGACACACATCCTGCCCTCACACTCACCCTGCCCTCACACTCACCCTGCCCTCACACTCACCCTGCCCTCACACACACCCTGCCCTCACACTCACCCTGCCCTCACACTCACCCTGCCCTCACACTCACCCTGCCCTCACACTCACCCTACACTGACACTCAGCCTGCCCTCACAGCCACCCTGCCTCCACTCACCCTGCCCTCACAGCCACCCTGCTCTCACTCACCCTGCCCTCACACTCACCCTACACTGACACTCTCAGCCTGCCCTCACAGCCACCCTGCCTCACACTCACCCTGCCCTCACACTCACCCTGCCCTCACACATCGCCCTGCCATCACACCTCGCCCTGCCATCACACTCGCCCTGCCATCACACCCGCCCTGCCATCACACCCGCCCTGCCATCACACCCGCCCTGCCATCACACCCACCCTGCACTCACACACCCTACACTGACACTCAGCCTGCACACACTCTAAGCCTGCACTGACACTCACCGTACACTGACACCCTGCCTCACACCCACCCTTCCATCACACTCACCCTGCCCTCACACTCACCCTGCCCTCACACTCACCCTGCCCTCACACTCACCCTGCCCTCACACCCAACCCTGCCCTCACACCACCCTGCCCTCACACCCACCCTGCCCTCACACTCACCCTGCCCTCACACTCACCCTGCCCTCACACTGCCCTACACTCACCCTGCCCTCACACTCACCCTGCCCTCACACTCCCTCCACACACACCCTGCCTCACACTCACACACCCTGCCCTCACACACACCCTGCCCTCACACTCACCCTGCCCTCACACCACCCTGCCCTCACACCCACCCTGCCTCACACTCACCCTGCCATACACACACCCCACACACTCCCCTGCCCTCACACCCACCCTGCCTCACCTACACCACCCTGCCTCACACCACTCCACACCCTACGCCTCACACCACCTGCTAATACTCACCCTGCCCTAACACTCACCCTGCCTCACACACCACCCTGCCCTAAACACTCACCCTGCCTCCACACTCACCCTGCCCTACACTCACCACCTCACTGACACTCAGCCTGCCCCACACTCACCCTGCCCTCACACTCACCCTACTCTGACACACATCCTGCCCTCACACTCACCCTGCCCTCACACTCACCCTGCCCTCACACTCACCCTGCCCTCACACTCACCCTACACTGACACTCAGCCTGCCCTCACAGCCACCCTGCCCTCACTCACCCTGCCCTCACAGCCACCCTGCCCTCACTCACCCTGCCCTCACACTCACCTACACTGACACTCAGCCTGCCCTCACAGCCACCCCTGCCCTCACACTCACCCTGCCCTCACACTCACCCTGCCCTCACACTCGCCCTGCCATCACACTCGCCCTGCATCACACTGCCCTGCCATCACACCCGCCCTGCCATCAACCCCGCCCTGCCATCACACCGCCCTGCCATCACACCCACCCTGCACTCACACACCCTACACTGACACTCAGCCTGCACACACTCTAAGCCTGCACTGACACTCACCGTACACTGACACCCTGCCCTCACACCCACCCTTCCATCACACTCACCCTGCCCTCACACTCACCCTGCCCTCACACTCACCCTGCCCTCACACATCACCCTGCCCTCACACTCACCCTGCCCTCACACCCAACCTGCCCTCACACCCACCCTGCCCTCACACCACCCTGCCCTCACACTCACCCTGCCCTCACACTCACCCTGCCCTCACACTGCCCTTACACTCATCCTGCCCTCACACTCACCCTGCCCTCACCCTGCCCTCACACACACCCTGCCCTCACACTCACCCTGCCCTCACACACACCCTGCCCTCACACACCACCCTGCCCTCACACCCACCCTGCCCTCACACCACCCTTCCATCACACTCACCCTGCCCACCACACCCACCCTGCCCTACACACCCACCCTGCCTCACACCCACCCTGCCCTAATACTCACCCTGCCTCACACTCACCCTACACTGACACTCAGCCTGCCCTCACACTCACCTGCCTTCACACTCACCCTACTCTGACACACATCCTGCCTCACACTCACCCCTGCCCTCACACTCACCCTGCCCTCACACTCACCCTACACTGACACTCAGCCTGCCCTCACAGCACACCTGCCCTCACTCACCTGCCCTCACAGCCACCCTGCCCTCAACTCACCCTGCCCTCACACTCACCCTACACTGACACTCAGCCTGCCCTCACAGCCACCCTGCCCTCACACTCCACCTGCCCTCACACTCACCCTGCCCTCACACTCACCCTGCCCTCACACTCACCCTGCCCTCACACTCACCCTGCCCTCACACTCACCCTGCCCTCACACTCACCCTGCCCTCACACTCACCCTGCCCTCACACTCGCCCTGCCATCACACTCGCCCTGCCATCACACCCGCCCTGCCATCACACCCGCCCTGCCATCACACCCGCCCTGCCATCACACCCACACCTGCACTCACACACCCTACACTGACACTCAGCCTGCACACACTCTAAGCCTGCACTGACACTCACCGTACACTGACACCCTGCCCTCACACCCACCCTTCCATCACACTCACCCTGCCCTCACACTCACCCTGCCCTCACACTCACCCTGCCCTTACACTCACCCTGCCCTCACACCCACCCTGCCCTCACACCCACCCTGCCCTCACACTCACCCTGCCCTCACACTCACCCTGCCCTCACACTGCCCTTACACTCACCCTGCCCTCACACTCACCCTGCCCTCACCCTGCCTTCACACTCACCCTGCCCTCACACACACCCTGCCCTCACACTCACCCTGCCCTCACACACACCCTGCCCTCACACACACCCTGCCCTCACACCCACCCTGCCCTCACACCCACCCTTCCATCACACTCACCCTGCCCTCACACCCAACCTGCCCTCACACACACCCTGCCCTCACACCCACCCTGCCCTCACACCCACCCTACCCTAACACTCACCCTGCCCTAACACTCACCCTGCCCTAACACTCACCCTGCCCTAACACTCACTCTGCCCTAACACACACCCTGCCCTCACACACACCCTGCCATCACACACACCCTGCCCTCACACTCACCCTGCCCTCACACTCACCCTGCCCTCACACCCACCCTGCACTCACCCTGCCCTCACACCCGCCCTGCCCTCACACCCACCCTGCTCTCACACCCAGCCTGCCCTCACACCCAGCCTGCCCTCACACTCAGCCTGCCCTCACACTCAGCCTGCCCTCACACTCAGCCTGCCCTCACACTCAGCCTGCCCTCACACTCAGCCTGCCCTAACACTCAGCCTGCCCTCACACTCAGCCTGCCCTAACACTCAGCCTGCCCTAACACTCACCCTGCCCTAACACTCACCCTACACTAACACTCACACTACACTAACACTCACCCTGCCCTCACACCCACCCTGCCCTCACACCCACCCTGCCCTCACACCCACCCTGCCCTCACACTCACCCTGCCCTGGTGGACGCAGGCCCTCGGGTACCATGGTAACCTGCTGACACCACATGACCATGTCACAGGGGCTCAGGGGGGCTATGTGTCACACAGGGGCTCAGGGGAGCTATGTGTCACACAGGGGCTCAGGGGGGCTATGTGTCACACAGGGGTTCAGGGGAGCTATGTGTCACACAGGGGCTCAGGGGGCTATGTGTCACACAGGGGCTCAGGGGGGCTATGTGTCACACAGGGGCTCAGGGGGGCTATGTGTCACACAGGGGCTCTGGGGGGCTATGTGTCACACAGGGGCTCAGGGGGGCTATGTGTCACACAGGGGCTCAGGGGGGCTATGTGTCACACAGGGGCTCAGGGGGGCTATGTGTCACACAGGGGCTCAGGGGGGCTATGTGTCACACAGGGGCTCAGGGGGGCTATGTGTCACACAGGGGCTCAGGGGGGCTATGTGTCACACAGGGGCTCGGGGGGGCTATGTGTCACACAGGGGCTCAGGGGGGCTATGTGTCATACAGGGGCTCAGGGGGCTATGTGTCACACAGGGGCTCAGGGGGGCTATGTGTCACACAGGGGCTCAGGGGGCTATGTGTCACACAGGGGCTCGGGGGGGCTATGTGTCACACAGGGGCTCAGGGTGCTATGTGTCACGCAGGGGCTCAGGGGGCTATGTGTCACACAGGGGCTCAGGGGGGCTATGTGTCACACAGGGGCTCAGGGGGGCTATGTGTCACACAGGGGCTCAGGGGGGCTATGTGTCACACAGGGGCTCAGGGGGCTATGTGTCACACAGGGGCTCGGGGGGGCTATGTGTCACACAGGGGCTCAGGGGGCTATGTGTCACACAGGGGCTCGGGGGGGCTATGTGTCACACAGGGGCTCAGGGTGCTATGTGTCACGCAGGGGCTCAGGGGGCTATGTGTCACACAGGGGCTCAGGGGGGCTATGTGTCACACAGGGGCTCAGGGGGGCTATGTGTCACACAGGGGCTCAGAGGGCTATGTGTCACACAGGGGCTCAGGGGGGCTATGTGTCACACAGGGGCTCAGGGGAGCTATGTGTCACACAGGGGCTCAGGGGGGCTATGTGTCACACAGGGGTTCAGGGGAGCTATGTGTCACACAGGGGCTCGGGGGGGCTATGTGTCACACAGGGGCTCAGGGTGCTATGTGTCACGCAGGGGCTCAGGGGGCTATGTGTCACACAGGGGCTCAGGGGGGCTATGTGTCACACAGGGGCTCAGGGGGGCTATGTGTCACACAGGGGCTCTGGGGGGCTATGTGTCACACAGGGGCTCAGGGGGGCTATGTGTCACACAGGGGCTCAGGGGGGCTATGTGTCACACAGGGGCTCAGGGGGCTATGTGTCACACAGGGGCTCGGGGGGGGGCTATGTGTTGCACAGGGGTATGTGTGACAAGGGTCTATGTATCACAATGGTGGCAGAGCAATCCCCATCCCCTCTATCCAGTTGCTTAGATGCCTTAGTTGCTCGTGATTCCTATATTTAAGGCTTTAGACAGTGGGGATCAGAGTTAACTACGATCACGACCATTGCAGAACAGTTTGAGATGTAACACTGTGCACTTTGTAGTAATGGCGACCAGTAAGCCCCAGAGGGGTTAAGGCTTGGGGAAGCACATGGGCAAGAAATTCATTGGAGGTCCTATAAGTACACCCCCTCCCTAACTCGACATAATCAGGGGTGCGGTCACCCCCGCTCCAGAACATGGAGGACCTCCAGGGATAACTTACTAATAACGGTGATCTCCACTCTTCACCTCTGAGTTAACAATCAGTGGTGTTGCATTATTCCGGGGAGGTAGAACATTTCAGACCCATCCCCCAGTCCAAACTGTCACATCCTATTCTAATACTAACCAGGGTTAGGGTAATGAATTAAAAAAATGATGGTGGTCCTACAATGAGAAAAAGCTCTTTTCCTCCCAGGACAGTATTAGGACATCATGGTTGGAGAGTCATTCCTGCTAATCACCACTAGGGGCAGTAATGATTTACCCAGAAGAGGCTCATGCCATCCCTAGCGGATGTTATATAGGATGACTACAATCCTGGCCCTTTAACCGCTCAGATGCTGTGATTAAATGTGCCATAGCATCTAAGGCGTCTGATACTGTAACATATATTAAGTATCACAGAGACCCTGGCGGTGGCCACTTGGTTGATCTTCTTTAAGAACAAGCTCATTTCCTTACGATATAAGGTTCTGGATAAAGGGGTTCACTTTCCAAAGATCTGATCTTTTGCAGACATTTTGGATCTATTATTATTTATAGTGCACCATTGATTCCATGGTGCAGATATAGAAAGTTTGTCCCGTATGATACCCATACTGTGGATCGTGTTCACCTTGGAGCCGCCATCTTGTCTTCTATCATCGTCTTGTACGGTTCACACATCCTTTGAGTTGAGCTTCTTCCCTCCAGAGATGAACGGACCTTATAATGACCCAAATAATGGTAAACACAAGTGATAGGATGTAGGTGCAGGCTGCCCGGGTGGTAAGAAAGGAGCGGGCATTAGTCACAACGAGCCAACCTGTTGAAGGTCAAATTCACCAAGTTTATCAAATTACAAGACTCGAAAAGACGTGTGAAACACTCTGGAGTCTCCTAGGACTGTATCCAATCCCTCTCCACCTCTGTAATACAGACACAGCAATGTCAGACTGCCCGCACCATAGAAAAAGATGGGAGTAACTAATAGCCCATTCAATAACACCGCGAATAGGCAGAATTGTCATATTTAGAACGGTCCAAAAATTATCCCACTAAGTCATTTGTGATCCAGCAGATGGATCTGACTCATATCGCCGGTGTCGCTGTCAGGGGTGACATCCTCCTGCTTTGTATGTGATGTTGCTCCATATATTCTGTAATGTCTTGCACTACTTGATCACTAATACAATTGATAACATCCCTGGTCACCTAGGAGAGTGATGGAAACAATGATAACATCCCTGGTGGTATAGAGCAGTGAATGGGTTAATGATAACATCCCTGGTGGTGTAGAGCAGTGAATGGATCAATGATAACATCCCTGGTGGTGTAGAGCAGTGAATGGATCAATGATAACATCCTTGGTGGTGTAGAGCAGTGAATGGGTTAATGATAACATCCCTGGTGGTGTAGAGCAGTGAATGGATCAATGATAACATCCCTGGTGGTGTAGAGCAGTGAATGGGTTAATGATAACATCCCTGGTGGTGTAGAGCAGTGAATGGGTTAATGATAACACCCCTGGTGGTGTAGAGCAGTGAATGGGTTAATGATAACATCCCTGGTGGTGTAGAGCAGTGAATGGGTTAATGATAACATCCCTGGTGGTGTAGAGCAGTGAATGGGTTAATGATAACATCCCTGGTGGTGTAGAGCAGTGAATGGGTTAATGATAACATCCCTGGTGGTGTAGAGCAGTGAATGGGTTAATGATAACATCCCTGGTGGTGTAGAGCAGTGAATGGGTTAATGATAACATCCCTGGTGGTGTAGAGCAGTGAATGGGTTAATGATAACATCCCTGGTGGTGTAGAGCAGTGAATGGGTTAATGATAACACCCCTGGTGGTGTAGAGCAGTGAATGGGTTAATGATAACACCCCTGGTGGTGTAGAGCAGTGAATGGGTTAATGATAACATCCCTGGTGGTGTACGGCAGTGAATGGGTTAATGATAACATCCCTGGTGGTGTAGAGCAGTGAATGGGTTAATAATAACATCCCTGGTGGTGTAGAGCAGTGAATGGGTTAATGATAACATCCCTGGTGGTGTAGAGCAGTGAATGGGTTAATGATAACATCCCTGGTGTTGTGGAGCAGTGAATGGGTTAATGATAACATCCCTGGTGGTGTGGAGCAGTGAATGGGTTAATGATAACATCCCTGGTGGTGTGGAGCAGTGAATGGGTTAATGATAACATCCCTGGTGGTGTAGAGCAGTGAATGGGTTAATGATAACACCCCTGGTGGTGTAGAGCAGTGAATAGGTTAATGATAACATCCCTGGTGGTGTAGAACAGTGAATGGGTTAATGATAACATCCCTGGTGGTGTAAAGCAGTGAATGGGTTAATAATAACATCCCTGGTGGTGTAGAGCAGTGAATGGGTTAATAATAACATCCCTGGTGGTGTGGAGCAGTGAATGGGTTAATGATAACATCCCTGGTGGTGTGGAGCAGTGAATGGATTAATGATAACATCCCTGGTGGTGTAGAGCAGTGAATGGGTTAATAATAACATCCCTGGTGGTGTAGAGCAGTGAATGGGTTAATAATAACATCCCTGGTGGTGTAGAGCAGTGAATGGGTTAATAATAACATCCCTGGTGGTGTAGAGCAGTGAATGGGTTAATAATAACATCCCTGGTGGTGTAGAGCAGTGAATGGGTTAATAATAACATCCCTGGTGGTGTAGAGCAGTGAATGGGTTAATAATAACATCCCTGGTGGTGTAGAGCAGTGAATGGGTTAATGATAACACCCCTGGTGGTGTAGAGCAGTGAATGGGTTAATGATAACATCCCTGGTGGTGTAGAGCAGTGAATGAGTTAATGATAACATCCCTGGTGGTGTAGAGCAGTGAATGGGTTAATGATAACATCCCTGGTGGTGTGGAGCAGTGAATGGGTTAATGATAACATCCCTGGTGGTGTAGAGCAGTGAATGGGTTAATGATAACATCCCTGGTGGTGTAGAGCAGTGAATGGGTTAATGATAACATCCCTGGTGGTGTAGAGCAGTGAATGGGTTAATGATAACATCCCTGGTGGTGTAGAGCAGTGAATGGGTTAATGATAGCATCCCTGGTGGTGTAGAGCAGTGAATGGGTTAATGATAACATCCCTGGTGGTGTAGAGCAGTGAATGGGTTAATGATAACACCCCTGGTGGTGTGGAGCAGTGAATGGGTTAATGATAACATCCCTGGTGGTGTAGAGCAGTGAATGGGTTAATGATAACACCCCTGGTGGTGTGGAGCAGTGAATGGGTTAATGATAACATCCCTGGGGGTCTATGGCAATGTGAGGGGTAATGTCTAGAGTTGTCTAGGTCACTGAAGGACATGGGATAGTCCCTGGTGGTCTGGTGCTGTGAAAGGATAAGTAATAATAATACTTTGATAGTTAGAGTCCGTCTGTTCCTCACATTGGCCCTATGAGGGTGTTACATTGGGTCTCATGTATGGTGCAGGCTCAGGAGGAGTTATGATTGATGTAATAAAGAATATAAAAATTCTTGCCTTTTTCCCAACTAAAAATAGAAAATGTAAAAAATCCTTGTATTTTGGGTTAAAATCACATCAGCTGTGCTGCGATCTGTGGTCATAAATCAGACCAGAAACTCCAATACAGACAGGTACAAAAGGTACAAAGTGTCTGATTGAAGCCTCAGGACGAGCTCACTGACTGACGCTCAGTTACCTCACAATGACTCTCCCATCCTTGTCTCCATATCAATTACATGTTTTCTCCTCTGTTCCTCACACACTAATCTTCTGCTGTCACGCACTATCTGTACTGTTTATTCAGTGTTTTATGGCTTTCACTCTCTAAGTCTACGGCTAAGCTGTGACTAGTAGCATTAACTAGTCTTATGGGCACCAGTGCATGGAGGTCACATACACCTTGTACTAATGCCCCCCATCCTGGCCACTATCATGTAATAATGTCCTGCATCCTATAATAATGTCCCCCAATTTGTCCCGCATTCCTTAGTAAAATCCTTCATCCTGGCCTCTATTGTGTAATAATGTCCTCCATCCTATAATAATGTCCCCCACCTTGTCCCCCATTCCTTAATAATGTCCCTCATACTGGCCCCTATCCTGTAATAATGTTCCCCATCCTATAGTAGTGTCGCCCAACTTGTCCCCTATTCTGTAATAATGTCTCTCTTCCTGGCCCCTATATTATAATAATGTCCCCCATCTTATGATAATCTCTCTTCTACTGGCCCCTATCCGGTAGCAATGTCCCCCATTCTGTAATAATGGCCCCCATTCTGTAATAATGTCCCCCATCCTGGCCCCTATCATGTAATAATGTCCCCCACCTTGTAATAATGTCTCTCTTACTGGCCCCTATCCTGTAATAATGCCCTCATCCTATAATAATATCTCCCAACTTGTCCCCTATTCTATAATATTGTCTGTCTGGCCCCCATCTTTTCCCATACTCTGTGATAATGTCCCTCATCCTATAGCAATGTCTTCCAACTTGTCCCCATTCTGTAACAATGTCCCTCATCCTGACCCCTATCCTGTAATAATGTCCCCCATCCTATAATAGTATCCCCCATCTTTTAATAATGTCCCTTGTCCTGGCTCCAACGTGTAACGATGTCTCCTGTACTGGGCACACATTTAGTGAAAATGTCCCCTGCCCTGTGGCCCCTTCCTGTAATAATTTCCCCCCATTTCTGACGCTCTTTTCTTACCTTCCCGCGCTCCCTGGGCAGTGTCCGCCTCCTGCTCCATAGCACATAGGGGTGAGTGGCGGTTGACAATGACTTTATGCCCTGCCGGCTACAGGCAGGCGGATGTGAGCTGCTGGCTTTTCATTGGATGGCGGCGTACATTATGCTGCAGGGAGCCTGACATGGCTGCTGTATTCCCTGCAATGGCTTTTATACCGGCTGATCATCCCTTGTGTGTTTCTATAGGTGTCGAAGCTCTACGTTACTTATTGTACTTTTGCAGATTTGAAGCAGTCCGTCAATTCTTTCAGTGTAGGTGGAAAAACATTAAAAAACATGTAGATAAGGGCATTAAAATCATAAATAATGCATGAGTAATGAATTTTATGCAGGGTTTTAGATGCGTTTTTGGTGCAGAAATTTCTGCAACAAATACTCTTACTGTATGTGTGCTCATTGCCGTATTGTTGAGTTCAATGGCTACATTGTACGCAGTGAGCTTACGAGCTCCCCCTAGTGGTGGCTCCAGGAAGAGGATGTTTTCTGCTCACGAGCTCCCCCTAGTGGTGGCTCCAGGAAGAGGATGTTTTCTGCTCATGAGCTCCACCTAGTGGTGACTCCAGGAAGGGGATGTTTTCTGCTCACGAGCTCCCCCTAGTGGTGACTCCAGGAAGAGGATGTTTTCTGCTCACGAGCTCCCCCTAGTGGTGGCTCCAGGAAGAGGATGTTTTCTGCTCACGAGCTCCCCCTAGTGGTGACTCCAGGAAGAGGATGTTTACTGCTCACAAGCTCCCCCTAGTGGTGACTCCAGGAAGAGGATATTTTCTATTCATGGGATTTGGAGCTCTGTATCAGAAAACAATTGAATATTAGGAGCTGTAACGATGTATTAAGAAATGAATGAGTGCTGAGTATTCAACCTACAAAAATGACTTGAAGGATTAAAGAGAACAAGTTTTTTTTAATAGAAATACTAATGAGGGAAATGAGACATAATGGGGCGATTTCCCAAAAATGGGAACAGAAGTTTGGAATTATTACAGATACATGTAATCTGCACAAAGCCGCCCCCGGCGCTAATCTTTAGGAGGATAAATGTCAAGATTAGCACTTTATGAATTATTAATCCAGAGGTTTTACTAGTGAAGGAATGAAGTGCGGGGGCGACCAAGGCTCAAAATATCATCAAATGTAACGATCCTGCAGCTGACACAACTCCCCTCTTAATACATGTCGTCCCCGTCCCATCCCCATCTATCATCGGCTACAGAGAGCATTCATCACATCTGTGTAATGCTTCATCTCTCCTGTAGGGGTGCTGTTGTGAAATTGTATACTTGCCGCAGTGACTATTGCAAGTTGATGGATGTGATCCCAGTGATCATTTTATCATCATCCCTTATGACAGAAATGGTCAATAAAGGCCCCCAGTGAGACTTAAAAAAAAAATAATGCTGCCATATAGTAAAGCAGATGAGATGATGTGGACTTTAGAGGACCCAAGAAGGTTCTATAACTAGATGACCTGGGAGGTTCCCTGGAGGCCACGTCAGGCTGCCCTCTTCTCCTTCCTGCAGTCCTTCTCACTCCTTGGCATCCAGGCATGAAATGAATTGCAAACTGTATTACTGTATCAGGTCTGGTCTTGGGTCTGTATTTATTTATAGGGTCTGATCCTGGCTCTGTATTAGTTTATGGAGTCTGGTCTTGGGTCTGTATTGGTGTAGGGTGTCCAGTATTGGCTCTGTATTAGTTTACCAGGTCTGATCATGGCTCTGTATTAGTTTACCAGGTCTGATCATGGCTCTGTATTAGTTTATGGAGTCTGGTCTTGGGTCTGTATTGGTGTAGGGTGTCCAGTATTGGCTCTGTATTAGTTTACCAGGTCTGATCATGGCTCTGTATTAGTTTACCAGGTCTGATCATGGCTCTGTATTAGTTTATGGGTCTAGTCTTGGCTTTGTATTCATTTAACAGGTCTTGTCCTGGGTCTATATTAGCATATCGGTTTTGCTCTTGGGTCTGTATTGGTGTAGGGCGTCCAGTATTGGCTCTGTATTAGTTTACAAGGTCAGGTCCTGGGTCTACATTAATATATGGGGTCTGGTCTTGGGTCTGTATTAGTGTAGGGGTATCTAATATTGGGTCTGCATTGGTGTAGGGGTATCTAGTATTGGGTCTGTATTGGTGTAGGGGTATCTAGTACTGGGTCTGTATTAATGTAGGGGTATCTAGTTTTGGGTCTGTATTGGTGTAGGGGTATCTAGTACTGGGTCTGTATTAATGTAGGGGTAGCTAATATTGGGTCTGCATTGGTGTAAGGGTATCTAGTATTGGGTCTGCATTGCTGTAGGGGTATCTAGTATTGGGTCTGTATTAATGTAGGGGTATCTAATATTGGGTCTGTATTAGTGTAGGGGTATCTAGTTTTGGGTCTGTATTAGTGTAGGGGTATCTAGTATTGGGTCTGTATTGGTGTAGGGGTATCTAGTACTGGGTCTGTATTAATGTAGGGGTATCTAGTTTTGGGTCTGTATTAATGTAGGGGTATCTAATATTGGGTCTGCATTGGTGTAGGGGTATCTAGTATTGGGTCTGTATTGGTGTAGGGGTATCTAGTATTGGTCTGTATTGGTGTAGGGGTATCTAGTATTGGGTCTGTATTGGTGTAGGGGTATCTAGTATTGGGTCTGTATTAATGTAGGGGTATCTAATATTGGGTCTGCATTAGTGTAGGGGTATCTAGTATTGGGTCTGTATTGGTGTAGGGGTATCTACTATTGGGTCTGTATTAGTGTAGGGGTATCTAGTATTGGGTCTGTATTGGTGTAGGGGTATCTACTATTGGGTCTGTATTAGTGTAGGGGTATCTAGTATTGGGTCTGTATTGGTGTAGGGGTATCTAGTTTTGGGTCTGTATTAGTGTAGGGGTATCTAGTATTGGGTCTGTATTGGTGTAGGGGTATCTAGTATTGGGTCTGTATTTGTGTAGGGGTATCTACTATTGGGTCTGTATTAGTGTAGGAATATCTAGTATTGGGTCTGTATTGGTGTAGGGGTATCTAGTATTGGGTCTGTATTGGTGTAGGGGTATCTAGTATTGGGTCTGTATTAATGTAGGGGTATCTAATATTGGGTCTGCATTGGTGTAGGGGTATCTAGTATTGGGTCTGCATTGGTGTAGGGGTATCTAGTATTGGGTCTGTATTAATGTAGGGGTATCTAGTGTTGGGTCTGTATTAGTGTAGGGGTATCTAGTGTTGGGTCTGTATTGGTGTAGGGGTATCTACTATTGGGTCTGTATTAGTGTAGGGATATCTAGTATTGGGTCTGTATTGGTGTAGGGGTATCTAGTATTGGGTCTGTATTAGTGTAGGGATATCTAGTATTGGGTCTGTATTGGTGTAGGTGTATCTAGTATTGGGTCTGTATTAGTGTAGGGGTATCTAGTATTGGGTCTGTATTGGTGTAGGGGTATCTAATATTGGGTCTGTATTAGTGTAGGGATATCTAGTATTGGGTCTGTATTGGTGTAAGGGGTATCTAATATTGGGTCTGTATTGGTGTAGGGATATCTAGTATTGGGTCTGTATTAGTGTAGGGGTATCTAGTATTGGGTCTGTATTGGTGTAGGGGTATCTAGTGTTGGGTCTGTATTAGTGTAGGGGTATCTAGTATTGGGTCTGTATTGGTGTAGGGGTATCTAGTGTTGGGTCTGTATTAGTGTAGGGGTATCTAGTATTGGGTCTGTATTGGTGTAGGGGTATCTAGTATTGGGTCTGTATTGGTGTAGGGGTATCTAGTGTTGGGTCTGTATTAGTGTAGGGGTATCTAGTATTGGGTCTGTATTGGTGTAGGGGTATCTAGTGTTGGGTCTGTATTAGTGTAGGGGTATCTAGTATTGGGTCTGTATTGGTGTAGGGGTATCTAGTGTTGGGTCTGTATTAGTGTAGGGGTATCTAGTATTGGGTCTGTGATGGTGTAGGGGTATCTAGTATTGGGTCTATATTGGTGTAGGGGTATCTAGTATTGGGTCTGTATTGGTGTAGGGGTATCTAGTATTGGGTCTGTATTAGTGTAGGGGTATCTAGTATTGGGTCTGTATTGGTGTAGGGGTATCTAGTATTGGGTCTGTATTGGTGTAGGGGTATCTAGTATTGAGTCTTATTGGTGTAGGGGTATTTAGTATTAGGTCTGTATTAGTGTAGGGGTATCTAGTATTGGTCTGTATTAGTGTAGGGGTATCTAGTATTAGGTCTGTATTAGTGTAGGGGTATCTAGTATTGGGTCTGTATTGGTGTGTAGGGGTATCTAGTATTGGGTCTGTATTGGTTGTAGCGGTATCTAGTATTAAGTCTGTATTAATGTAGGGGTATCTAGTGTTGGGTCTGTATTAGTGTAGGGGTATCTAGTATTGGGTCTGTATTGGTGTAGGGGTATCTAGTATTGGGTCTGTATTGGTGTAGGGGTATCTAGTATTGGGTCTGTATTAGTGTAGGGGTATCTAGTATTAGGTCTGTATTAATGTAGGGGTATCTAGTGTTGGGTCTGTATTAGTGTAGGGGTATCTAGTGTTGCGTCTGTATTGGTGTAGGGCTATCTAGTATTGGGTCTGTATTAGTGTAGGGGTATCTAGTATTGGGTCTTTATTGGTGTAGGGGTATCTAGTATTGGGTCTGTATTAGTGTAGGGGTATCTAGTATTAGGTCTGTATTAATGTAGGGGTATCTAGTGTTGGGTCTGTATTAGTGTAGGGGTATCTAGTATTGGGTCTGTATTAGTGTAGGGGTATCTAGTATTGGGTCTGTATTAGTGTAGGGGTATCTAATATTGGGTCTGCATTGGTGTAGGGGTATCTAGTATTGGGTCTGTATTAATGTAGGGGTATCTAGTATTGGGTCTGTATTGGTGTAGGGGTATCTAGTATTGGGTCTGTATTGGTGTAGGGGTATCTAGTGTTGGGTCTGTATTAGTGTAGGGGTATCTAGTATTGGGTCTGTATTGGTGTAGGGGTATCTAGTATTGGGTCTGTATTGGTGTAGGGGTATCTAGTATTGGGTCTGTATTGGTGTAGAGGTATCTAGTATTGGGTCTGTGTTGGTGTAGGGGTATCTAGTATTGGGTCTGTATTGCTGTAGGGGTATCTAGTATTGGGTCTGTATTAGTGTAAGGGTATCTAATATTGGGTCTGTATTAGTGTAGAGGTATCTAGTATTGGGTCTGTGATGGTGTAGGGG
The DNA here is from genome assembly GCA_033576535.1 of Allobates femoralis. Classification (NCBI taxonomy): domain Eukaryota; kingdom Metazoa; phylum Chordata; class Amphibia; order Anura; family Aromobatidae; genus Allobates; species Allobates femoralis. Next base: position 735,123,295 of record JARQOC010000002.1, read on the forward strand.
TATCTAGTATTGGGTCTGTATTAATGTAGGGGTATCTAGTATTGGGTCTGTATTGGTGTAGGGGTATCTAGTATTGGGTCTGTATTGGTGTAGGGGTATCTAGTATCTAGTAGTGGGTCTGTATTGATGTAGAGAGTCTAGTCCTGCGTCTGTCTTGGTTTTGGGGGTCTGGTTTAGGGTCTGTATCTGTGTAGGGCGTCCGCACCTTAGTCTCTATTGGATTATGGATGTGGCTTTGCCTCTCTTTATTTAGGAGATCTATTCTGAAGTTTATATATATTCAGATGAGGTCTGGGATCTTTCTTTCTGATTTTTTTTAAGATAAGATAAGATAAGATAAACTTTATTGATCCCGGAGGAAATTACAGTATTACAGCAGCAGAACAAAGATCAAGAACATTTCACACTTTACAAAATAAGTCTATATGGACAGCAGATGCGGGTAGACTGGTACATGTATCTCACCTATTCCCCCCCATACACCTAGAACTTCACATAGTCTTGGGACACTTTACACTTATACATTTGTTAAACATCCCCACAGCTGTCGGAACAAACGATTTTCTGTATCTTTCCTTTTTACACATTAGTTGGATTAGACGCTTGCTGAATGTGCTCTTCTGCTTCGCAAACAGTTCAGAGAGCGGGTGTGTATTGTTGCTCATTATAGCCTTGCATTTCTTATTAATTCTATCCTCTAATACCTCCTCGAAAGTCCTAAGTTATAGACCCACCGCCGCACTAGCCTTCTTGATAAGTTAATTCAGCTTATTAGCGTCAGCTGTGCGCACACTACTACCCCAGCATATTATTGCAGCAAAGATTGCACTCGCCACAATAGATTGGTAGAACATTTCAAGCATTTTGCTACACACATTAAACAACCTTAATTTCCTTAGGAAGTAAAGTCTACTCATCCCTTTCTTGCAAACCTTCTCCATATGGCACCTCCAATCAAGCTTGCTGTCCAGGTGAACCCCCAAATATTTGAAATTCTCCACCATCTTCACATCCTGACCATCAATAGTGATAGGTAAGCAATCCTTCCTGCACCTTCCATAACTCAACACCAACTCCCTGGTTTTCTTTACGTTGAGTTCTAAATGGTTAGCCTGGCACCAGTCAACAAAGTCCGAGACCACCCTTCTGTATTCCTCCTCCACCCCCCGGCCTCTCTCAATACCTCCGACTATCACTGAGTCATCAGAGTACTTCTGAAGGTGACAAAGGTCTGATTTATACTGAAAATCAGCTGTGTATAACGTAAAAAGGAATGGCGACAGCACCGTTCCCTGAGGGGCTCCAACACTGCTCCGAACACTATCCGATACGGCCGCCCCCAACCTTACGAACTGTGGCCTGTCCGACAGGTAATCAATGATGTCCCTCATCAACCGCCATTTCAACCAGGTTTTTACGTAATAATAGCGGCTATAAGGTGTTGAATGCACTGGAGAGATCGAAGAACACGGCACGTACAGTGCTTCCATCATTGTCCAAAAAGGAATGTACTGTTTGTAGCAGATACGCTACAGCATCGTCCACCCCCAGACTCTGCCGATATGTAAACTGAAGGGGATCCATAGAAGTAGACACCCTCAGACACAGGTGGGCAAGTACAATTCTCTCCAAGGACTTCATCGCATGCGATGTTAAGGCCACTGGTCTATAGTCGTTATGGGAGCTCGGGAAGATAGTCTTGGGAACCGGCACCAGGCAAGAAGTCTTCCATAGAACTGGTACTCTCTGTGATTGTAAGCTCCAGTTAAACAGGTGCTGGAAGACAGTGCATAACTGATTTGCACACACTCTGAGGACACGTGGACAGATACCATCAGGCCCTGCTGCTTTACCAATGACCAGCTTACTAAACTGTTCCCTCACATCATTTTCTGAGATCAAGAAAGTCTCCAACTTCCTCCTCCCAGTTGATATTGCTTGTCGCTCCCCGGCCTTCTCCCCTGTTGACATTGCACATTTATCATTGAATCTGTTGAAAAACTCATCTCATTAGCCAGTGATTCCATCCATCCCACGAGGCCTCTCCGTGGCATATTGTATACGGTGCTCTCCGCCGAGCACATATGGCTGTATCACTGACACAGGCTGTGGGCAACAGCTTACATCCATCGGTAGTATTAGCTGAGATGCGTACCCCATATAGCGTACCCCAAAGTGGCCATGCCAGCAGGGGACCTGTGAGTGGTAGTGGAGGATCTAGGTGAAAACCATATGCTGTGTGCCCAGCGGCAGTAGAAAGTGTGGGGTGTGCTGCACCAGCGTGCAGGAACGTCGCAATCCACGAGATGAAAAACATTGCATAGATCCAAGGTTGAAATTAGAGGTCCAAAAAGACATCAGGAAAGGTACAAATACTGTAGCAAAACTGTAACAAACAAAATAATAGCTGCTGCAATGGGCTGCCACTAGCAAGGCGCCCTATTGTCTCCACAGTCCGACAGAGAGCAGACAGCGCGTCTGCACACCTCTGAGTCCAGCTGGTTTGGGATCTGTATTTGTTTTGGAGGGGGCTGGTTTGGGATCTGTATTTGTTTTGGAGGGGGTTGGTTTGTGGTCTGTCTTTTTTTGGAGGGGTTTGGTTTGGGGTCTGTATTTTTTGGGGGGAATCTGTATTTTTTAGAGGGGGCTGGTTTGGGGTCTGTATTTGTGGTCTGTACTTGTTTTGGAGGGGTCTGCTTTTGGAGGGTCTGTCTTTTTTTGGAGGGGTCTGGTTTTGTGTGGTCTGTATTTTTTGGAGGGGGCTGGTTTGGGGTCTGTATTATTTTTGGTGGGGGGGCTGCTGGTTTGGGGGTCTGTAGTTTTTGGAGGGGGCTGGTTTGGGGTCTGTATTATTTTGGTGGGGGGGGCTGCTGGTTTGGGGTCTGTATTTTTAGGAGGGGGCTGGTCTGGGGTAATTATTCTAAGGTCCCATGTACATTATTTGTGATTTTAATACCGTATGTTGGGCGCGTGCCTTCTATAAATGGGCGGAGCATAGTCCGATATCGCTCTCTTGTAGGAATATTAATGGCGGTTTTTGTCCTTTGCTTCCAGGAATGAGTTCAGACCCTGGACTGATGTGAAACCCGTGAAACCAATAAAGGCCCGCCTCAGTATCGCCCCCGGAGTGAGAAAGTGGTGGCATGAACACCAGCTACAAGGCCACGTTCAAGGCGAAGTGCAACCACGGCCGTGACACCTGCGTGGACACACAAGCTGTACGACAGTCGAGGCTAATCGCAGCCTCTACAGTGAACCCACAAAGAGTCCCCCAAGGTGAGGCGATAACTTTAGCCTAGTGCGCCCACTACAGGCTATATACCGGCCATATGCGCCATACAGTCTATATCATAGTCCCAAATAACAGCTGCCCATGAGGCCAATACAGTATTATACGATGTGGGACTATGACAAGTAACATACCATGGCAGCACCTGATTGTAGTGCTATAGAAAGTCAACTGCTAGGCAGTCTGGCAAAACATGTACAAAGACTATTGTGCTTGGTGAAATGATCATGCATACAGTAAGTCACTATGTCGGGCCCAGTACGCCTATGGCCACAGACTATGCATATGGGCTACATGCCGCGCACAGTACAGCACAGGGGGCAGGTAAGCCTGGGCGGGGGGACACGTTATAAATGGGTACAAGTCACCTATGGCCAATTGTACAACTTAATGAATGGCAGTACATGCTATGCGCACATACAGCACTATGGCGGCACAGTACAGCACTATGGCGGCGGCACAGTACAGCACTATGGCGGCACAGTACAGCACTATGGCGCGGCACAGTACAGCACTATGGCGGCGGCACAGTACAGCACTATGCGGCGGCACAGTACAGCACTATGCGGCGGACGTACAGCCTATGGCTCACAGTAGCACTATGGGCGGCACAGTACAGCACTATGGCGGCACAGTACAGCACTATGGCGGCGGCACAGTACAGCACTATGGCGGCACAGTACAGCACTATGGCGGCGGCACAGTACAGCACTATGGCGGCGGCACAGTACAGCCTATGGCGGCACAGTACAGCACTATGGCGGCGGCACAGTACAGCACTATGGCGGCGGCACAGTACAGCACTATGCGGCGGCACAGTACAGCACTATGGCGCACAGTACAGCCTATGGCGGCACAGTACAGCACTATGGCGGCACAGTACAGCACTATGGCGCGGCACAGTACAGCACTATGGCGGCACAGTACAGCACTATGGCGGCACAGTACAGCACTATGGCGGCGCACAGTACAGCACTATGGCGGCGGCACAGTACAGCACTATGGCGGCGGCACAGTACAGCACTATGGCGGCGGCACAGTACAGCACTATGGCGGCGGCACAGTACAGCACTATGGCGGCGGCACAGTACAGCACTATGGCGGCACAGTACAGCACTATGGCGGCACAGTACAGCACTATGGCGGCGGCACAGTACAGCACTATGGCGGCGGCACAGTACAGCACTATGGGGCGGCACAGTACAGCACTATGGCGGCACAGTACAGCACATATGGCGCACAGTACAGCACTATGGCGGCGGACAGTACAGCACTATGGCGTGGCACGTACAGCACTATGCCGACAGTACAGCACTATGGCGGCAACAGTAGAGCACTATGGCGGCACAGTACAGCACTATGGCGGCGGCACAGTAGCAGCACTATGGCAGAGCGGCACAGTACAGCACAGATGGCTGCACAGTACAGGCAATCTATGGCGGCACAGTGAGACAGCACCATATAGTGCGGCGGCACAGTACAGCACTATGGCGGCAGCAGTACGGCACTATGGCGGCGGCACATTACAGCACTATGGCGGCACAGCATCCTCTCTATAGCTAAGTTACTAAATGGAAACATCACAGATTTATCAATGGATCAGAAAATGTGCAAAGGAAAATGTCAGATTCAATCGATTTTCATAAGAATTAACCATGTTTAGTGCTGAGTTTATCTGATGTAGCAGAGCTGAGTTTAGCAGATGCAGCAGAGCTGAGTTTCTGATGTATCAGAGTTGAGTTTAGCAGATGTGGCAGAGCTGAGTTTAGCAGATGTGGCAGAGCTGAGTTTATCTGATGTAGCAGAGCTGAGTTTATCTGATGTAGCAGAGCTGAGTTTATCTGATGTAGCAGAGCTGAGTTTATCATGATGTAGCAGAGCTGAGTTTATCTGATGTGGCAGAGCTGAGTTTAGCAGATGTGGCAGAGTTGAGTTTAGCAGATGTGCAGAGTGAGTTTATCTGATGTAGCAGAGCTGAGTTTATCTGATGCAGCAGAGCTGAGTTTATCTGATGCAGCAGAGCTGAGTTTACTGATGTATCAGAGCTGAGTTTATCTGATGTGCAGAGCTGAGTTTATCTGATGTGGCAGAGCTGAGTTTATCATATGTGGCAGAGCTGAGTTTAGCAGATGTGGCAGAGCTGAGTTTAGCAGATGTAGCAGAGCTGAGTTTATGCAGATGTAGCAGACTGGGGTTTATCTGATGTAGCAGAGCTGAGTTTATCAGATGTAGCAGAGCTGAGTTTATCAGACGTAGCACAGCTGAGTTTATCTGATGTAGCAGAGCTGAGTTTATCTGATGTAGCAGAGCTGAGTTTATCTGATGTAGCAGAGCTGAGTTTACAGATGTGGCAGAGCTGATTTAGCAATGGCAGAGCTGAGTTTATGCAGATGTGGCAGAGCTGAGTTTATCTGATGTAGCAGAGCTGAGTTTATCTGATGTAGCAGAGCTGAGTTTATCTGATGTAGCAGAGCTGAGTTTATCTGATGTACCAGAGCTGAGTTTATCTGATGTAGCAGAGCTGAGTTTATCTGATGTAGCAGAGCTGAGTTTATCGATGCAGCAGAGCTGAGTTTCTGATGTATGCAGAGCTGAGTTTATCTGATGTGCAGAGCTGAGTTTATCTGATGTGCAGAGCTGAGTTTAGCAGATGTGCAGAGCTGAGTTTACAGATGTGCAGAGCTGAGTTTATCTGATGTAGCAGAGCTGAGTTTATCTGATGTAGCAGAGCTGAGTTTATCTGATGTAGCAGAGCTGAGTTTATCTGATGTAGCAGAGCTGAGTTTAGTCAGATGTGGCAGAGCTGAGTTTAGCAGATGTGGCAGAGCTGGTTTAGCAGATGTGGCAGAGCTGAGTTTATCTGATGTAGCAGAGCTGAGTTTATCTGAAGTACAGAGCTGAGTGTATCTGATGTAGCAGAGCTGAGTTTATCTGATGTAGCAGAGCTGAGTTTATCTGATGCAGCAGAGCTGAGTTTCTGATGTATCAGAGCTGAGTTTATCTGATGTGGCAGAGCTGAGTTTATCTGATGTGGCAGAGCTGAGTTTAGCAGATGTGGCAGTTCTGAGTTTATCATATGTGGCAGAGCTGAGTTTAGCAGATGTAGCAGAGCTGGGTTTAGCAGATGTAGCAGAGCTGGGTTTAGCAGATGTAGCAGACTGGGGTTATTCTGATGTAGCAGAGCTGAGTTTATCTGAAGTACCAGAGCTGAGTGTATCTGATGTAGCAGAGCTGAGTTTATCTGATGTAGCAGAGCTGAGTTTATCTGATGCAGCAGAGCTGAGTTTATCTGATGTAGCAGAGCTGAGTTTATCAGATGTGGCAGAGCTGAGTTTATCAGATGTGGCAGAGCTGAGTTTATCTGATGTAGCAGAGCTGAGTTTATCTGATGTAGCAGAGCTGAGTTTATCTGATGTAGCAGAGCTGAGTTTATCAGATGTGGCAGAGCTGAGTTTATCAGATGTGGCAGAGCTGAGTTTATCTGATGTAGCAGAGCTGAGTTTATCTGATGTAGCAGAGCTGAGTTTATCTGATGTAGCAGAGCTGAGTTTATCTGATGTAGCAGAGCTGAGTTTATCAGATGTGGCAGAGCTGAGTTTAGCAGATGTGGCAGAGCTGAGTTTATCTGATGTAGCAGAGCTGAGTTTATCTGATGTAGCAGAGCTGAGTTTATCTGATGTAGCAGAGCTGAGTTTATCTGATATAGCAAAGCTGAGTTTATCTGATGTAGCAGAGCTGAGTTTATCTGATGTAGAAGAGCTGAGTTTATCAGATGTGGCAGAGCTGAGTTTAGCAGATGTGGCAGAGTTGAGTTTATCTGATGTAGCAGAGCTGAGTTTATCTGATGTAGCAGAGCTGAGTTTATCTGATGTAGCAGAGCTGAGTTTAGCAGATGTAGCAGAGCTGAGTTTATCTGATGTAGTAGAGCTGAGTTTAGCAGATGTAGCAGAGCTGAGTTTAGCAGATGTGGCAGAGCTGAGTTTATCTGATGTAGCAGAGCTGAGTTTATCTGATGTAGCAGAGCTGAGTTTATCTGATGTAGCAGAGCTGAGTTTAGCAGATGTAGCAGAGCTGAGTTTATCAGATGCAGCAGAGCTGAGTTTATCAGATGCAGCAGAGCTGAGTTTAGCAGATGCAGCAGAGCTGAGTTTATCTGATGTAGCAGAGCTGAGTTTAGCAGATGTGGCAGAGCTGAGTTTATCTGTTGTTTTTTTTATGCTGATGTGTAGATCTATATCAGTTTTGGGCACATTGTCGTTTTACCTCTTTTTGCAGCCTGTTTTCAGCTTAGTGCAAACAACATGAATTCTGTGTTTTGACTTTTTTGTGTTCTGAACTAAAAACCTTTCTGGCGTTCTCTGTATGTTTTCTTTACATTTCTCGTGTAGTTTTATTAATTTTCTGTTCTCATTGATCGATCATTTACAGATGGATCACATACTTTGCTAATTCTTTCTATGTATCATTGTATTAGCACAAGGGGGGGGAGGCAAATAATCAGGATTTTACTTTACATTTTTAAAACCTTTTTCTTCTTATTTTTCACTTTTTTCTTACTCTAAACCTGAAAATGTGATCCTGCAGCACAGTATATCCTGTGATACTTCATCAGTGCAGTACATAAAACATGAAAGTCACAAGTCAGGAAAGAGTTAACTATTGAGCTCAGCTCCACTGTATCGCTCTGCTTTGTTGCTCTGCTACGTCACTATTCTATATTGTTGTGCTTACACCACTCTGCTATGTCTCTCTGCTACGTTGCTCTGCTATGTCGCTCTTCTGTATCACGCTGCTACATCGTTTGTTGCTCTGCTACGTCGCTCTGCTACATGGCTCTGCCTCGTTACTCTGCTATGTCACTCTGCTCTATTGCTCTGCTAGATTGTTTTCCTAACTTGCTCTGCTACACCGCTCTGCTACGTTTCTCTGCTACTTCGCTCTGCTACCTTGCTCTGCTATGTATATCTGCTACATCTCTCTGCTACATCTGTCTGCTACGTCTCTGCTACTGCTACATCGTTTTGCTACTTTGCTCTGCTCTATCGCTCTGCTATGTTTCTTTGCTACTTTGCTCTGCTACATTGTTCTGCTACATCGCTCTGCTACATTGCTCTGTCGCTCTGCTACATCACTCTGCTATCTGGCTCTGCTACATCACTGCTCTATCGCTCTGCTACACCGCTCTGTTCTATTGCTCTGCTACATCGCTCTGCTACATCACTTTGCTTCATCAAAATAAACAAAGGTTACAATCTTCTGAATGGATTGTTCATCGCGGTGTAATTAGATGTAAACTGGGTAATGGCCGCCTGTCTACCGGAGCGGGCGCACCACTGTTATTAAATGTTTAATTAGCGCCAAAGTCACATGACGTAAAGTAGGCGCAGAGCGTCACCCACCCTCTCACCATATACAGTGACACCACTCCTATCCATGTCTCTTTAACCCCTTCATGGCCAGATCTTGTGGGGCCTTAGAGGCATAGTACACAGTCTATGTGCTTTCCCATTTGGTTTAAGCAGATGAATATAAACTATTATTTGCCAGTGAATGTCAATGAATGAAGGATACTGTGAATGACTCCGGCTAGGAGCGCTGCTCATGATAACCTTGTGAACATTAAGAGGCAAAATGATAAAGAACAGCAAATCCTTACTCAGATGTGACCAACATATAAGACACCGGGGAGAAAACAACAACATGTGAATGGTAAGAAACTCCGGATCCTCCGACACCGTGATCACCAGTTTACAGATCTGTACATGCGGTGACACCACACATACAAGTGACCACAACTAAAGGATCACAATGTTTACAATGATAATACCTGATACTCCAGAGCTGCACTCACTATTCTGCTGGTGCAGTCACTGTGTACATACATTACATTACTGATCCTGAGTTACCTCCTGTATTATACTCCAGAGCTGCACTCACTATTCTGCTGGTGCAGTCACTGTGTACATACATTACATTACTGATCCTGAGTTACCTCCTGTATTATACTCCAGAGCTGCACTCACTATTCTGCTGGTGCAGTCATTGTGTACATACATTACATTACTGATCCTGAGTTACCTCCTGTATTATACACCAGAGCTGCACTCACTATTCTGCTGGTGCAGTCACTGTGTACATACATTACATTACTGATCCTGAGTTACCTCCTGTATTATACTCCAGAGCTGCACTCACTATTCTGCTGGTGCAGTCACTGTGTACATACATTACATTACTGATCCTGAGTTACCTCCTGTATTATCCTCCAGAGCTGCACTCACTATTCTGCTGGTGCAGTCACTGTGTACATACATTACATTACTGATCCTGAGTTATCTCCTGTATTATACTCCAGAGCTGCACTCACTATTCTGCTGGTGCAGTCACTGTGTACATACATTACATTACTGATCCTGAGTTACCTCCTGTATTATACTCCAGAGCTGCACTCACTAATCTGCTGGTGCAGTCACTGTGTACATACATTACATTACTGATCCTGAGTTACCTCCTGTATTATACTCCAGAGCTGCACTCACTATTCTGCTGGTGCAGTCACTGTGTACATACATTACATTACTGATCCTGAGTTACCTCCTGTATTATACTCCAGAGCTGCACTCGCTATTCTGCTGGTACTGACTGGGGCCCATCAGAGACATGATGATTGTACAGCACTGTGTCTCCTACACCTGCATCCTGTTGTGGCTTGGAGCGCTGCTCTTGGTGGGGCGTGTGCTCCAGTTTCACATTGTTACCACACAAAGATATAATACTTCTGCAAAAACAATGGACAATCTGGACATGAGCTACAGGAGCTACTATCTCTCTTTCTCCTTCTCTCTGCCCTTCTCCATGCTGTACACTGCAGCTCTGCTCTCCCCCATGCTGTACACTGCAGCTCTGCTCTCTCCCCCATGCTGTACACTGCAGCTCTGTTCTCCCCCATGCTGTGCACTGCAGCTCTGCTCTCCATGCTGTACACTGCAGCTCTGCTCTTCCCTCATGTTGTACACTGCAGGTCTGCTCTCCCCCATGCTGTACCCTGCAGCTCTGCTCTCCCCCATGCTGTACCCTGCAGCTCTGCTCTCCCCCATGCTGTACCCTGCAGCTCTGCTCTCCCCCATGCTGTACTCTGCAGCTCTGCTCTCCCCCATGCTGTACACTGCAGCTCGCTCTGCTCTCCCCTATTCTGTACCCTGTAGCTCTCCCCCATGCTGTACACTGCAGCTCTGCTCTCCCCATGCTGTACACTGCAGCTCTGCTCTCCTCCATGCTGTACACTGCAGCTCTGCTCTCTCCCATGCTGTACACTGCAGCTCTGCTCTCCCTCATGCTGTACACTGCAGCTCTGCTCTCCCCATGCTGTACACTGCAGCTGCTTGCTCTCTCATGCTGTACACTGCCGCTCTGCTCTCTCTTCCATGCTGTACACTGCAGCTCTGCTCTCCCCCATGCTGTACACTGCAGCTTCTGCTCTCCCCTATGCTGTACACTGCAGCTCTGCTTCCCCATGCTGTACACTGCAGCTCTGCTCTCCTCCATGCTGTACACTGCAGCTCTGCTCTCCCCCATGCTGTACACTGCAGCTCTGCTCTCCCCTATGCTGTACACTGCACGCTCTGCTCTCCCCATGCTGTACACTGCCGCTCTGCTCTCCTCCTCATCTGTACACTGCAGCTCTGCTCTCCTCTACCATGCTGTACACTGCAGCTCTGCTCTCCCCCATGCTGTACACTGCAGCTCTGCTCTCCCCCATGCTGTACACTGCAGCTCTGCTCTCCCATCTAACTGCTGTTACCACTGCGCTCTGCTCTCTCTCCCATGCTGTACACTGCAGCTCTGCTCTCCCCATGCTTACCTGCGCTCTGCTCTCCCCATGCTGTACACTGCAGCTCTGCTCTCCCTCCATGCTGTACACTGCAGCTCTGCTCTCCCCCATGCTGTACACTGCAGCTCTGCTCTCCCCTATGCTGTTACACTGCAGCTCTGCTCTCCCCATTGCTGTACACTGCAGCTCTGCTCTCCCCATGCTGTAAACTGCAGCTCTGCTCTCTTCCCATGCTGTACACTGCAGCTCTGCTCTCCCATGCTGTACACTGCAGCTTCTGCTCTCCCTATGCTGTACACTGCAGCTCTGCTCTCCCCATTCTGTACACTGCGCTCTGCTCTCTCCATGCTGTACACTGCAGCTCTGCTCTCCTTCCTACATGCTGTACACTCGTCGCTCTCTGCTGTACACTGCCGCTCTGCTCTCTTCATGCTGTACACTGCCGCTCTGCTCTCTCCATGCTTCATGGTACACTGCAGCTCTGCTCTCCTATGCTGTACACTGCAGCTCTGCTTCCCCATTGCTGTACACTGCTAGCTCTGCTCTCCCCATGCTGTACACTGCAGCTCTGCTCTCCCCCATGCTGTACACTGCTAGCTCTGCTGCTCTTCCCCATGCTGTACACTGCAGCTCTGCTCTCCCCCATGCTGTACACTGCAGCTCTGCTCTCCCCCATGCTGTACACTGTAGCCTCTGCTCTCCCCCATGCTGTACACTGCCAGCTCTGCTCTCCCCCATGCTGTACACTGCAGCTCTGCTCTCCCCCATGCTGTACACTGCAGCTCTGCTCTCCCCATGCTGTACACTGCAGCTCTGCTCTCCCCATGCTGTACACTGCAGCTCTGCTCTCCCCCATGCTGTACACTGCAGCTCTGCTCTCCCTCATGCTGTACACTGCAGCTCTGCTCTCTTCCATGCTGTACACTGCAGCTCTGCTCTCCCCCATGCTGTACACTGCAGCTCTGCTCTCCCCCATGCTGTACACTGCAGCTCTGCTCTCCCCATGCTGTACACTGCAGCTCTGCTCTCCCCATGCTGTACACTGCAGCTCTGCTCTCCCCCATGCTGTACACTGCAGCTCTGCTCTCCCCATGCTGTACACTGCAGCTCTGCTCTCCCCATGCTGTACACTGCAGCTCTGCTCTCCCCCATGCTGTACACTGTAGCTCTGCTCTCCCCATGCTGTACACTGCAGCTCTGCTCTCCCCATGCTGTACACTGCAGCTCTGCTCTCCCCATGCTGTACACTGCAGCTCTGCTCTCCCCATGCTGTACACTGCCAGCTCTGCTCTCCCCATGCTGTACACTGCAGCTCTGCTCTCCCCCATGCTGTACACTGCAGCTCTGCTCTCCCCCATGCTGTACACTGCAGCTCTGCTCTCCCCCATGCTGTACACTGCAGCTCTGCTCTCCCCCATGCTGTACACTGCAGCTCTGCTCTCCCCCATCTGTACACTGTAGCTCTGCTCCCCCATGCTGTACACTGCAGCTCTGCTCTCCCCATGCTGTACACTGCAGCTCTGCTCTCCCTCATGCTGTACACTGCAGCTCTGCTCTCCCCCATGCTGTACACTGCAGCTCTGCTCTCCCCCATGCTGTACACTGCAGCTCTGCTCTCCCCCATGCTGTACACTGCAGCTCTGCTCTCCCCATGCTGTACACTGCGCTCTGCTCTCTTCCATGCTGTACACTGCAGCTCTGCTCTCCCCCATGCTGTACACTGCAGCTCTGCTCTCCCTATGCTGTACACTGCAGCTCTGCTCTCCCCATGCTGTACACTGTAGCTCTGCTCTCCTCTCATGCTGTACACTGCAGCTCTGCTCTCCCCCATGCTGTACACTGCAGCTCTGCTCTCCCCATGCTGTACACTGCAGCCTCTGCTCTCCCCCATGCTGTACACTGCGCTCTGCTCTCTTCCATGCTGTACACTGCAGCTCTGCTCTCCCCCATGCTGTACACTGCAGCTCTGCTCTCCCCATGCTGTACACTGCAGCTCTGCTCTCCTCCATGCTGTACACTGCAGCTCTGCTCTCCCTCCATGCTGTACACTGTGCTCTGCTCTCCCCTCATGCTGTACACTGTAGCTCTGCTCTCCCTTGCTGTACACTGCAGCTCTGCTCTCCCCATGCTGTACACTGCAGCTCTGCTCTCCCTCATGCTGTACACTGTAGCTCTGCTCTCCCCCATGCTGTACACTGCAGCTCTGCTCTCCCTCATGCTGTACACTGCAGCTCTGCTCTCCCCCCATGCTGTACACTGTCAGCTCTGCTCTCCCCCATGCTGTACACTGCAGCTCTGCTCTCCCCATCTGTACACTGTAGCTCTGCTCTCCCCCATGCTGTACACTGCAGCTCTGCTCTCCCCATGCTGTACACTGCAGCTCTGCTCTCCCCATGCTGTACACTGCAGCTCTGCTCTCCTCCATGCTGTACACTGCAGCTCTGCTCTCCCCATGCTGTACACTGCAGCTCTGCTCTCCCTCATGCTGTACACTGCAGCTCTGCTCTCCCCCATTGCTGTACACTGCTGCTCTGCTCTCTTCCATGCTGTACACTGCAGCTCTGCTCTCCCCATGCTGTACACTGAGCTCTGCTCTCCCCATGCTGTACACTGCAGCTCTGCTCTCCCCATGCTGTACACTGCAGCTCTGCCTCTCCCCCATGCTGTACACTGAGCTCTGCTCCCTATCGACACTGACTCTGCTCTCCCCATTGCTGTACACTGCAGCTCTGCTCTCCCCATGCTGTACACTGCCGCTCTGCTCTTCCCCATGCTGTACACTGTAGCTCTGCTCTCCCCCATGCTGTACACTGCAGCTCTGCTCCATCAGGACACCCCTGTCAGTAGTGGCTCTACCTTACCTGCCCTGTATATTGGAGTCTCAGGTAGTCTGTATCCAGCGTCGTTCTCATTGGAGAATCGCGCTCCATCAGTTGGTTTCTGTGTATAAATGGCACTGATACATTGTAACGAATCCTTATGGTGATTTTCCTTCTTCTCCCCTTCGTCTTGTGTGTGTCGTCCCCGTGTTTTCTGTCCGTCTGTCTCCGTCCAGGTGGAGAAACCCAACATCCAGCCTTCCAAACCAAAAAAGACGTCCACCCCGAGCCATAAACCGGTGAAAAAGGCCAAAGACAAGCAGATCATTCCGGGCCGAGCCTCCAAAAAGAAGACCCCCGAGACCTCCACCCCCAGCGCCAACCCCGAGGACAAGAGCAAAGAGATGAACAATAAACTGGCCGAGGCGAAAGAGTAATGCACCCATCCCAGCACAGCACTCCCTACAGTCCCATCATTATTATTATTATTATTATTATTGTATTATTTTTACTACCGAGGCCACCGGATAACGAAATCGCTTCTGATTGTGCCCCAGACCCCGCGTCCTCACTCCCGCCACACTGTACCCACACTGATGATGATGATGATGATGTGTTTGGGGGTTTTTATTTAATTTGTGTACGGTCCAATGTGAGAATGATCCAAACCTCTACGTGTTCACGGTGCTATCAAGAGAATGTAACGCTCCACGTGTAATACCCCTATACTCCTCTATGTGGTGTGACGTGACCAGTGGTGGAAAGTTCATAGTTAGCCTCGATGTGGTAGGACCAAGGGTGAACAAGTAAAGCGCATATATATGGTGGGGGGGGGGGGGGGGGGGGGGACGTATGTACAGGGAAAGATATTCACATTACTACATCCCATAGGTGCTTAGTAGACTTTATAATCAGCAGAGAGTGCAAGCTCTTGAGCCCAGTGGCCATGTCCTAGTATATAGGAATATATAGACTCGTTTATAAAAACACTATGAAATGCCTACGGACTAGAGAATTAGAGTGTAAGCTCTTGAGCCCATTGGTCATGTCCTAGTATGAATGAGTATATAGACTCGTATATAAAAACACTATGAAATGGCTAACAGACTAGAGAATCAGAGTGCAAGCTCTTGAGCCCATTGGTCGGTCCTAGTATATAGACGCATATAAAACACTATGACATGGCCTACGGACAAGAGAATCAGAGTACAAGCTCTTGGGCTCATTGCTCATGTCCTAATATATAGGAATATACTGTATAGACTCCTATATAAAAACACTATGAAATGGCCTACGGACTAGAGAATCAGAGTGCAAGCTCTTGGGCCCATTGGTCATGTCCTAGAATACAGACTCCTATATACTTTCTATAAAGATTATTAATTTATAGTGCAGGCATTAGCATCCAGATCTCATGTATATTTTGATACTACCATAAATATATCGATACATTGTTGCTGATTCCGGAATTTTCATATTTCTTCGGATAGATATAAACTAAGGAATTGCTCCATTCTGGCAGTTAGGGGTTGTGTCGCCAATAATTGTACATTTTAATCAATAGATCTTACGCTACAAATAAGTTCCACAATTGGATGTGTTAAGAAATGTTCCTCTCCCGAGATATATAAGATTATATATGAGTATATAGACATTACAACTGGGAATCACAGAATATGAGTATACAGACATTACAGCCGGGGATCACAGAATATAAGAGTATACAGACATTACAGCCCGGGATCACAGAATATAAGAGTATACAGACATTACAGCCTGGGATCACAGAATATAAGAGTATACAGACATTACAGCCGGGGATCACAGAATATAAGAGTATACAGACATTACAGCCGGGGATCACAGAATATAAGAGTATACAGACATTACAGCCAGGGATCACAGAATATAAGAGTATACAGACATTACAGCCGGGGATCACAGAATATAAGAGTATACAGACATTACAGCCGGGGATCACAGAATATAAGAGTATACAGACATTACAGCCTGGGATCACAGAATATAAGAGTATACAGACATTACAGCCGGGGATCACAGAATATAAGAGTATACAGACATTACAGCCGGGGATCACAGAATATAAGAGTATACAGACATTACAGCCGGGGATCACAGAATATAAGAGTATACAGACATTACAGCCGGGGATCACAGAATATAAGAGTATACAGACATTACAGCCGGGGATCACAGAATATAAGAGTATACAGACATTACTAATTTTTTTTTAACAGTCAATTGTGGAACTTATTGTTATTCTAAGATTTATTAATTAAATTGTACAATTGATCGTGGCACTGCCCCTTTAAGTCTGAGGGCGCAGGAAGTTCTATTTGCTGTACAGGGGACTTCCTTTCTTCTGCACAGACTTGTTTTAAGCCCCGCCCACTTAGTCAACTGAAAGTAGAAGAAAGAAAACAAAATAATAAGCTTCAGGTTATGGAAAATGAAAAAAGCGTGAGGGAGAAAGGGCCGGAAGAGGGACAGGAACACGTCATAAATGTGATACATCATCTTTATTCTGCGCTTTTCGGCCTGGACTTTTTATCAGGTTATTATATACAGATCCAATTTCTGCCGGGTCTCATTAGAGGTTTATTAGCAATGCACCATGGGAAATAGTATGCAAATTAGCTCTTTCCCAGAGAAAGAAAATTCCCTGGTGCCACCTATAGGTAGCAGTGATGTATTGCAACATGAGCAGGAATGTTGTTTGAGTGAGACGCCATTGAAGCTCCATGGGAGAAAATATATGCAAATTAATATAATTCTGCTCATTTGCCCCGATAGACAAGTTCCAAGGGATATCTTTATAAACTAGGTATAATATATAATTATAGTAATATATTTATACTTGTCTAGAGTTCCAAATCCCCAGCTGAGCCGCAAAGGTGCATAATACAAATATTAGTTACCTGCAGTCACCACTAGGGGGAGCTGGTGAGCTCACCGCAGACAGTGCTCAGTGCAGTCAGCTCCTCGGCTCCCTCTGGTGGTGGCTGCAGGAAGAACGTTATAGTGTAGATCTAAGTCAGCGCAAAGGATTTGGAGCTTTGTATTAAAGTAAAAAGTTAGAACAAAGCTGTGAAATCAATTGGAAAAGATTCTTTGAGCCAGTTAGGAGACAAATATGGTTATTGCCCTTGATTGCAGTACGTCTACTCTACAGAGTTGTCCAAGGTCATAAATCAAAGCATAAAGTGTCCAGATGATATGAAATCCCGGCTGAAAAGCGCAAGGAGAATCCATAACATTGTATCTGATGAATGAATGACATTGGGGGGGGGGTCTGGGGTGTATAAGACTGTCAGTAACCCTGAGGTCCCAATATCCTGCCCAGTTTGGCCATGTACCCATATTGTAGGGATTGGTCATGTCCCCTCTGTCCGCCATGTTCACCCTCCGACCTTTCTATAGGAGATTTTTTGTTGTCATGTCGTGGAGGGTATGACGCGTCCTCGCTCCTCGCCATCTGTCACCTTCTAATGGTTTCCTACCTGTACAATGTAATGCTTGCTGAGAAATGACTGCAAATGAATAAAAAAATACAGAAATTCAGCCCTACTGATTGTTTACAGGTCAAAACCCATCACTTCCAGTCCTCCTAGCATACCTCTGCAGATTGCTGAGACTTGTAGTTACACACCAACCAGGTATCCAAAGACTATAACACTATAGAACTACAAGAAGTTCACGTGGCGCTCACTAACAGGTAAAGGAGAGAAGGAGGACCGGCGCTCACTAATAGGTAAAATAGAGAAGGAGGAGCGGCGCTCACTAATAAGTAAGGGAGAGAAGGAGGACCGGCGCTCACTAATAGGTAAAATAGAGAAGGAGGAGCGGCGCTCACTAATAGGTAAGGGAGAGAAGGAGGAGCGGCGCTCACTAATAGGTAAAGGAGAGAAGGAGGACCGGCGCTCACTAATAGGTAAAATAGAGAAGGAGGAGCGCTGCTCACTATTGGGTATAATAGAGAAGGAGGAGCGGCGCTCACTATTAGGTAAGGGAAAGAAGGAGGAGCGGCGCTCACTATTAGGTAAGGGAAAGAAGGAGGAGCGGTGCTCACTATTAGGTAAAGGAGAGATGGAGAAGTGGCGCTCTCTATTAGGTAAAGGAGAGGAGGAGCGGTACTCACTATTAGGTAAGGGAAAGAAGGAGGAGCGGCGCTCACTATTAGGTAAAGGAGAGATGGAGAAGTGGCGCTCACTATTAGGTAAAATAGAGAAGGAGGGCAGTGCTCACTATTAGGTAAAATAGAGAAGGAGGAGCTGCGCTCACTAATAGGTAAGGGAGAGAAGAAGGAGCGGCACTCACTATTAGGTAAAATAGAGAAGGAGGAGCGGCGCTCACTAATAGGTAAAGGAGAGACGGAGGAGTGGCGCTCACTAATAGGTAAAGGAGAGAAGGAGCGGTGCTCACTATTAGGTAAGGGGGAGATGGAGGAGCAGCACTCACTATTAGGTAAAGGAGAGACGGAGGAGCGGCGCTCACTATTAGGTTAGGGAGAGAAGTAGGAGCAGCGCTCACTATTAGGTAAGGGGGAAATGGAGGAGCGGCACTCACTATTAGGTAAGGGGGAGATGGAGGAGCGGCGCTCACTATTAGGTAAAGGAGAGAAGGAGGAGCGGCACTCACTATTAGGTAAAGGAGAGAAGGAGGACAGCTCTCACTATTAGGTAAAGGAGAGAAGGAGGACAGCGCTCACTATTAGGTAAGGGAGAGAAGGAGGAGCGGCGCTCACTATTAGGTAAAGGAGAGAAGGAGGAGCGGCACTCACTATTAGGCAAGGGGGAGATGGAGGAGTGGCGCTCACTATTAGGTAAGGGGGAGAAGGAGGAGCGGCGATCACTATTAGGGAGAGAAGGAGGAGCGGCGCTCACTATTAGGTAAGGGAGAGAAGGAGGAGCGGCGCTCACTATTAGGTAAGGGAGAGAAGGAGGAGCGGCGCTCACTATTAGGTAAGGGAGAGAAGGAGGAGTGGCGATCACTATTAGGGAGAGAAGGAGGAGCGGTGCTCACTATTAGGTAAGGGAGAGAAGGAGGAGCGGCGCTCACTATTAGGTAAGGGAGAGAAGGAGGAGCGGCGCTCACTATTAGGTAAGGGGGAGAAGGAGGAGCGGTGCTCACTATTAGGTAAGGGGGAGATGGAGGAGCAGCACTCACTATTAGGTAAAGGAGAGACGGAGGAGCGGCGCTCACTATTAGGTTAGGGAGAGAAGTAGGAGCAGCGCTCACTATTAGGTAAGGGGGAAATGGAGGAGCGGCACTCACTATTAGGTAAGGGGGAGATGGAGGAGCGGCGCTCACTATTAGGTAAAGGAGAGAAGGAGGAGCGGCACTCACTATTAGGTAAAGGAGAGAAGGAGGACAGCTCTCACTATTAGGTAAAGGAGAGAAGGAGGACAGCGCTCACTATTAGGTAAGGGAGAGAAGGAGGAGCGGCGCTCACTATTAGGTAAAGGAGAGAAGGAGGAGCGGCACTCACTATTAGGCAAGGGGGAGATGGAGGAGTGGCGCTCACTATTAGGTAAGGGGGAGAAGGAGGAGCGGCGATCACTATTAGGGAGAGAAGGAGGAGCGGCGCTCACTATTAGGTAAGGGAGAGAAGGAGGAGCGGCGCTCACTATTAGGTAAGGGAGAGAAGGAGGAGCGGCGCTCACTATTAGGTAAGGGAGAGAAAGGAGGAGTGGCGATCACTATTAGGGAGAGAAGGAGGAGCGGTGCTCACTATTAGGTAAGGGAGAGAAGGAGGAGCGGCGCTCACTATTAGGTAAGGGAGAGAAGGAGGAGCGGCGCTCACTATTAGGTAAGGGGGAGATGGAGGAGCGGCACTCACTATTAGGTAAGGGAGAGAAGGAGGAGCGGCGCTCACTATTAGGTAAAGGAGAGAAGGAGGAGCGGCGCTCACTATTAGGTAAGGGAGAGAAGGAGGAGCGGCGCTCACTAATAGGTAAAACAGAGAAGGAGGAGCGCTGCTCACTATTGGGTATAATAGAGAAGGAGGAGCGGCGCTCACTAATAGGTAAGGGAGAGAAGGAGGAGCGGCGATCACTATTAGGTAAAGGAAAGGAGGAGCGATGCTCACTAATAGGTAAAGGAAAGAAGAAGTGGCACTCACTATTAGGTAAGGGAAAGAAGGAGGAGCGGCGCTCACTATTAGGTAAAGGAGAGATGGAGAAGTGCCGCTCACTATTAGGTAAAGGAGAGGAGGAGCAGTACTCATTATTAGGTAAGGGAAAGAAGGAGGAGCGGCACTCACTATTAGGTAAAGGAGAGATGGAGAAGTGGCGCTCACTATTAGGTAAAATAGAGAAGGAGGGCAGTGCTCACTATTAGGTAAAATAGAGAAGGAGGAGCGGCGCTCACTAATAGGTAAGGGAGAGAAGAAGGAGCGGCACTCACTATTAGGTAAAATAGAGAAGGAAGAGCGGCGCTCACTAATAGGTAAAGGAGAGAAGGAGCAGTGCTCACTATTAGGTAAGGGAAAGAAGGAGGAGCGGCGCTCACTATTAGGTTAGGGAGAGAAGAAGGAGCAGCGCTCACTATTAGGTAAGGGGGAGATGGAGGAGCGGCACTCACTATTAGGTAAGGGGGAGATGGAGGAGCGGCGCTCACTATTAGGTAAAGGAAAGAAGGAGGAGCGGCACTCACTATTAGGTAAAGGAGAGAAGGAGGAGCGGCACTCACTATTAGGTAAAGGAGAGAAGGAGGAGCGGCGCTCACTATTAGGTAAAGGAGAGAAGGAGGACAGCGCTCACTATTAGGTAAGGGGGAGATGGAGGAGCGGCGCTCACTATTAGGTAAAGGAGAGAAGGAGGAGCGGCGCTCACTATTAGGTAAAGGAGAGAAGGAGGACAGCGCTCACTATTAGGTAAGGGAGAGAAGGAGGAGCGGCGCTCACTAATAGGTAAAACAGAGAAGGAGGAGCGCTGCTCACTATTGGGTATAATAGAGAAGGAGGAGCGGCGCTCACTAATAGGTAAGGGAGAGAAGGAGGAGCGGCGATCACTATTAGGTAAAGGAAAGGAGGAGCGACGCTCACTAATAGGTAAAGGAAAGAAGAAGTGGCACTCACTATTAGGTAAGGGAAAGAAGGAGGAGCGGCGCTCACTATTAGGTAAAGGAGAGATGGAGAAGTGCCGCTCACTATTAGGTAAAGGAGAGGAGGAGCAGTACTCATTATTAGGTAAGGGAAAGAAGGAGGAGCGGCACTCACTATTAGGTAAAGGAGAGATGGAGAAGTGGCGCTCACTATTAGGTAAAATAGAGAAGGAGGGCAGTGCTCACTATTAGGTAAAATAGAGAAGGAGGAGCGGCGCTCACTAATAGGTAAGGGAGAGAAGAAGGAGCGGCACTCACTATTAGGTAAAATAGAGAAGGAAGAGCGGCGCTCACTAATAGGTAAAGGAGAGAAGGAGCAGTGCTCACTATTAGGTAAGGGAAAGAAGGAGGAGCGGCGCTCACTATTAGGTTAGGGAGAGAAGAAGGAGCAGCGCTCACTATTAGGTAAGGGGGAGATGGAGGAGCGGCACTCACTATTAGGTAAGGGGGAGATGGAGGAGCGGCGCTCACTATTAGGTAAAGGAAAGAAGGAGGAGCGGCACTCACTATTAGGTAAAGGAGAGAAGGAGGAGCGGCACTCACTATTAGGTAAAGGAGAGAAGGAGGAGCGGCGCTCACTATTAGGTAAAGGAGAGAAGGAGGACAGCGCTCACTATTAGGTAAGGGGGAGATGGAGGAGCGGCGCTCACTATTAGGTAAAGGAGAGAAGGAGGAGCGGCGCTCACTATTAGGTAAAGGAGAGAAGGAGGACAGCGCTCACTATTAGGTAAGGGAGAGAAGGAGGACAGCGCTCACTATTAGGTAAGGGAGAGAAGGAGGAGCGGTGCTCACTATTAGGTAAGGGAGAGAAGGAGGAGCGGTGCTCACTATTAGGTAAGGGAGAGAAGGAGGAGCGGCACTCACTATTAGGCAAGGGGGAGATGGAGGAGTGGCGCTCACTAATAGGTAAAGGAGAGAAGGAGGAGCGGCACTCACTATTAGGTAAAGGAGAGAAAGAGGAGCGGCACTCACTAATAGGTAAGGGAGAAGAATAGCCTCTATCTCCCTATTTATTCCTTTTTTCATGTATCTCTTTTCTATCACTCTGTCTATCCATCTATTTTCCCTCTAATATCTATCCATTTATCAATCTATGGCGGCCGTCACACGCATCAATGTCCTGCACGATATCGCCTATGTGATCTGCTTTTTGATCACTTAAGCGATATCGTTTGTGCGTCGCTGCGTGCAATCAGGTGATTTTACAATGTAATATCGCTTGATCGTTAGATTGCAGATTGGTGAGCCGGAGCTCATATCAAGCGATAATCGCTTCATCAATCTGCCTCTTTGTGGTGTGTGACACCACGATGAACGATCTCCCAGCGGCAGAGCCTATGCTGGGAGATGGTATCTATGGTAAACGTCGGGTTACTAAGCGCCGCGCGGCGCCTAGTAACCCGATGTGTACCATAGTTACCAGCGATCTCGCTGCTCCACATCGCTGGTGAGTCTGTCTGTGTGACATCTCACCAGCGATGTGAGCGATATCGTTAGCGATCGCGCGTGCATGTGATCGCTAACAATATCGTTCTGCAATTTGAACCGTGTGACAGCCGCCTATCATCTATCCCTCTATTATCTATCCATCCATCTATCCATCTATCCCTCTATCTCACAGTCTGATTACTGGATACATTTGGATTCTATTTATCATTGTGGTTGTCACGGTAACGGTGTTGCGCAGGAGCAGAGATCAGCGGGGGATTCTCTTTCTGCCATTGCTCTGTATTGTACGATGATGAGGGGTGATGGGCGCCGTCGCTCTCTGGGAGAATCTACCATCCAGTTCTATAGAGGACGGCGACACAGAAAACAGACTTTTTTTTACTTTCTCAATATATTCTAGAATTAAAGATCTGGACATGAGGTCTCCACTGCAGAGTTACAGTAAATATTCGTCTGGGTCACATCAGAATAAGTCTCACAACTTTTCAGCCCTTACAAAGTAATTTTACTCCTATTGAAGCTTTGATATTGCCATTTGATTGCAGTCATAAGGTATAATGCCAACAAAAGCCCCCCCCCCCCCCCCCCAAACACTGTATGATCCCCCACAGTGATTCCTTTTACACACAGTATGATGAGCTTACTGTGACCCCCAAGCAGCCCTCCATACAGTATTATGGCCCTCAAATAACCCTCTATAAAGTATATAAAAACTCCCTCATAAACACTCCAAATATTGTAATGGCCCCACATAGTCCTTACTATAATACAATGCACCTCTCACAGTCCTCCATATAATATAATGCACCCTTATAGTCCTCCATATAATATAATATAATACACCCCTGTACTCCTTCATATATTATAATGCACCCCTATAGTCCTCTATATCAGTAGTCTTAAACTCCAGGCCTCGAGGGCCGCTCACAGTCCAGGTTTTTAGGATTTCCTTAGAATTTGACAGTTGGTAATTTGATGACCAACTGTCAAATGGTATGGAAATCCTGAAAACCTGGACTGTGAGCGGCCCTCGAGGCCTGGAGTTTGAGACCCCTGCTCTATATAATATAATGCACCACTGTAGTCCTCCATATATTATAATGCATCCCATATTGTCCTCCATATGATATAATTCACCCCGTAGTCCTCCATATAGTATAATACACCCCTCGTAGTCCTCCATATGTTATAATGCATAGCCACCATATATATATATACACCCCTCATAGCCCTCTATATAGTATAATGCATAGTCCTTCATATAGTATCATGCACCCTCATAGTCCTCCATATAGTATAATGCACCTTCCAAAGGCCTCTATATAGTATAATGGATATCCCATAGACCTCCATATAGTATAATGTACCCCTTAGTCATTCATATAGTATAATCCACTCCATAGTCCTCCATATAGTATAATGTACCCCCTTAGTCATTCATATAATATAATCCACCCTATAGTCCTCCATATAGTATAATGCACCCCATAGTCCTTCATATAGTATTATGGCACAGTGGGAGAATGATGGAGGAGGGAGCCGAGCGCTCTCTCTATCATCATTGCTTTCAACTATAGGCAACCACCATGCTGATACAATTTAAAAGTGTGATGCCAGGCCCCCAACTCACAGGCCCAACAGGAGACGAGTGGTCTGACGCCATTGCTGCTAGGCTACAGCTCCCAATATTTAATTGGCCAGTGCCCCAATACACATTAGATTGAAGCCAAACCTGTCAATATCAGAAGCACGGGAACAGGAGGTGAATAAAAGCTTTATTATTTTAATAGGGCAACAGAGAATTAGAAGGGGTCATCCAAGTAGTGGTGAGAACATTGCTTATAATCTATGAGGAGCTAATAGTGACACAAGAGGTACGTAGACTGAATGAATGCTGTATTAGAGAAAAGTCACTTAATAAACATGTTGCAATTGTGGAGACCCAGGGGTAAGTGGGTGCTCTCGTCCGCTGGCCCAGCCAACTTTAGCAAGGCAACGTGGACCAGGGCTCATCCCCAAACTGAACGCCCGAGCTCCTTAACCGTGGGCGGAACACTACACAGACAACACAGGGTGAGGGAACCACAATAACAAGGCTTTATTGGATCCCCAAACAGTGAACAGCATATAATACATAACCAAGCACAACACATAATGTAACAGGCAACAGAGTCTCACCCTTCTGCTGGCTCACCAGGGATTAGACTATAGCACAGCAAAGTCTGTAGCCAGGTGACTATCGTCCCAACATGGGTTGCTTCCTTATCCTTATGCAGTCTTTATCACAGCCGAATCCGATAATCCGATGCTGAAGTCCTTGTGGTTCTATAGTCCGGGTTCCGATCCCCTTTGGTCGGCACCGGAATGCCTAGGCCTGGGGTTATGGCTCACCAAACGGACCCGAAGATCCTTGATTAGCTGCCTGTATCCAATCCAGTTTACCTCTAGCTGGGACCGAAATCCCTAGACTAAGGTCACTAGACAGAATCTAACTAACTCTGGTTAATGAACACATCTCCTTATATACAGTTAGGGCCAGAAATATTTGGACAGTGACATAAGTTTTGTTATTTTAGCTGTTTACAAAAACATGTTCAGAAATACAATTATATATATAATATGGGCTGAAAGTGCACACTCCCAGCTGCAATATGAGAGTTTCCACATCCAAATCGGAGAAATGGTTTAGGAATCATAGCTCTGTAATGCATAGCGTCCTCTTTTTCAAGGGACCAAAAGTAATTGGACAATGGACTCTAAGGGCTGCAATTAACTCTGAAGGTGTCTCCCTCGTTAACCTGTAATCAATAAAGTAGTTAAAAGGTCAGGGGTGGATTCCAGGTGTGTGGTTTTGCATTTGGAAGCTGTTGCTGTGACCAGACAACATGCGGTCAAAGGAACTCCCAATTGAGGTGAAGCAGAACGTCCTGAGGCTGAAAAAAAAGAAAAAATCCATCAGAGAGATAGCAGACATGCTTGGAGTAGCAAAATCAACAGTTGGGTACATTCTGAGAAAAAAGGAATTGACTGGTGAGCTTGGGAACTCTAAAAGGCCTGGGCGTCCACGGATGACAACAGTGGTGGATGATCGCCGCATACTTTATTTGTTGAAGAAGAACCCGTTCACAACATCAACTGAAGTCCAGAACACTCTCAGTGAAGTAGGTGTATCTGTCTCTAAGTCAACAGTAAAGAGAAGACTCCATGACAGTAAATACAAAGGGTTCACATCTAGATGCAAACCATTCATCAATTCCAAAAATAGACAGGCCAGAGTTACATTTGCTGAAAAACACCTCAAGAAGCCAGCTCAGTTCTGGAAAAGTATTCTATGGACAGATGAGACAAAGATCAACCTGTACCAGAATGATGGGAAGAAAAAAGTTTGGAGAAGAAAGGGAACGGCACATGATCCAAGGCACACCACATCCTCTGTAAAACATGGTGGAGGCAACGTGATGGCATGGGCATGCATGGCTTTCAATGGCACTGGGTCACATGTGTTTATTGATGACATAACAGCAGACAAGAGTAGCCGGATGAATTCTGAAGTGTACCGGGATATACTTTCAGCCCAGATTCAGCCAAATGCTGCAAAGTTGATTGGACGGCGCTTCATAGTACAGATGGACAATGACCCCAAGCATACAGCCAAAGCTACCCAGGAGTTCATGAGTGCAAAAAAGTGGAACATTCTGCAATGGCCAAGTCAATCACCAGATCTTAACCCAATTGAGCATGCATTTCACTTGCTCAAATCCAGACTTAAGACGGAAAGACCCACAAACAAGCAAGACCTGAAGGCTGCGGCTGTAAAGGCCTGGCAAAGCATTAAGAAGGAGGAAACCCAGCGTTTGGTGATGTCCATGGGTTCCAGACTTAAGGCAGTGATTGCCTCCAAAGGATTCGCAACAAAATATTGAAAATAAAAATATTTTGTTTGGGTTATGTTTATTTGTCCAATTACTTTTGACCTCCTAAAATGTGGAGTGTTTGTAAAGAAATGTGTACAATTCCTACATTTTCTATCAGATATTTTTGTTCAACCCTTCAAATTAAACGTTACAATCTGCACTTGAATTCTGTTGTAGAGGTTTCATTTCAAATCCAATGTGGTGGCATGCAGAGCCCAACTCGCCAAAATTGTGTCACTGTCCAAATATTTCTGGCCCTAACTGTACCTTCAGCCCTCATTGCAGGATATTGGGAACATCACGATTGGTGCAATAACACTGCCTTTTCATTGGCTGGACCTCAAGCCTCATTTACCATATTTTTAGTAGTATTGCAATCCTGGCAAGGTAGAGCGACATACTGATTGATATAGTCCTTACAATGGAATGTTAGTAGGATTAAGTACTGTCAAGTGATAGCCACATACAGATGGTTCAAGTAGCACCTAGCAGGATACATTTGCATAGTAATACAAAGGGCAGTTAGCATAATTAGGTTTTCTGAGCCTCTGTCCCTCTGAGCTTCCTAAGACAAAAAGATGATTACATACACTCGGTCAACATTTCCAAACATCTTCAAGACTGGTAAAAACAATGAGTGTCCCCTCACAAGGTAGGAATTAAATCACAATACAAAGAGGCAATATAATTACATTATATACGTCAACAATGGGTATACAAAATACAGTCTGGCCAGATTTTAAGAACTTAACCCATGAGTGGCATATTACAAGTTGCAACAAAATACCGTACTGTCTGGGTTACATAAGAAATCATCATATGTTCTACATTGAAGGAGTCCATTTCATCACAGCAATTATTTCTTAGAGCTACATAGAGAGCTGCACTCACTATTCTGCTGGTGCAGTCACTGTGTACATACATTACATTACTGATCCTGAGTTACCTCCTGTATTATACTCCAGAGCTGCACTCACTATTCGGCTGGTGCAGTCACTGTGTACATACATTACATTACTGATCCTGAGTTACCTCCTGTATTATACTCCAGAGCTGCACTCACTATTCTGCTGGTGCAGTCACTGTGTACATACATTACATTACTGATCCTGAGTTATCGCCTGTATTATACTCCAGAGCTGCACTCACTATTCTGCTGGTGCAGTCACTGTGTACATACATTACATTACTGATCCTGAGTTACCTCCTGTATTATTCTCCAGAGCTGCACTCACTATTCTGCTGGTGCAGTCACTGTGTACATACATTACATTACTGATCCTGAGTTACCTCCTGTATTATACTCCAGAGCTGCACTCACTATTCTGCTGGTGCAGTCACTGTGTACATACATTACATTACTGATCCTGAGTTACCTCCTGTATTATACTCCAGAGCTGCACTCACTATTCTGCTGGTGCAGTCACTGTGTACATACATTACATTACTGATCCTGAGTTACCTCCTGTATTATACTCCAGAGCTGCACTCACTATTCTGCTGGTGCAGTCACTGTGTACATACATTACATTACTGATCCTGAGTTACCTCCTGTATTATACTCCAGAGCTGCACTCACTATTCTGCTGTGCAGTCACTGTGTACATACATTACATTACTGATCCTGAGTTACCTCCTGTATTATACTCCAGAGCTGCACTCACTATTCTGCTGGTGCAGTCACTGTGTACATACATTACATTACTGATCCTGAGTTACTCCTGTATTATACTCCAGAGCTGCACTCACTATTTGCTGGTGCAGTCACTGTGTACATACATTACATTACTGATCCTGAGTTACCTCCTGTATTATACTCCAGAGCTGCACTCACTATTCTGCTGGTGCAGTCACTGTGTACATACATTACATTACTGATCCTGAGTTACCTCCTGTATTATACTCCAGAGCTGCACTCACTATTCTGCTGGTGCAGTCACTGTGTACATACATTACATTACTGATCCTGAGTTACCTCCTGTATTATACTCCAGAGCTGCACTCACTATTCTGCTGGTGCAGTCACTGTGTACATACATTACATTACTGATCCTGAGTTACCTCCTGTATTATACTCCAGAGCTGCACTCACTATTCTGCTGGTGCAGTCACTGTGTACATACATTACATTACTGATCCTGAGTTACCTCCTGTATTATACTCCAGAGCTGCACTCACTATTCTGCTGGTGCAGTCACTGTGTACATACATTACATTACTGATCCTGAGTTACCTCCTGTATTATACTCCAGAGCTGCACTCACTATTCTGCTGGTGCAGTCACTGTGTACATACATTACATTACTGATCCTGAGTTACCTCCTGTATTATACTCCAGAGCTGCACTCACTATTCTGCTGGTGCAGTCACTGTGTACATACATTACATTACTGATCCTGAGTTACCTCCTGTATTATACTCCAGAGCTGCACTCACTATTCTGCTGGTGCAGTCACTGTGTACATACATTACATTACTGATCTGATTACCTCCTGTAATTATACCCAGAGCTGCATCACTACTTCTGTGGTGCAGTCACTGTGTACATACATACATTACGTGATCTGAGTTACCTCCTGTATTATACCAGAGCTGCACTCACTATTCTGCTGGTGCAGTCCTAGTTACATACATTCAAACTGTAATAACATGAGTTACCTCCTGTATTATACTCAGAGCTTACTCACTATTTGCTGTGCAGTCACTGTGGTAATACATACATTACGTTCCTAGTTACCTCCTGTATTTACCAGAGCTGCATCACTATTCTCTGGTGCATGTCACTGTTACATACTTTACATTATGATCCTGATTCACCATCCTGTTTTAACTACCAGAGACTGCACTCACTATTCTGCTGGTGCAGTCACTGTGTACATACATTACATTACTGATCCTGAGTTACCTCCTGTATTATATCCCAGAGCTGCACTCACTATTCGCTGGTGCAGTCACTGTGTACATACATTACATTACTGATCCTGAGTTACCTCCTGTATTATACTCCAGAGCTGCACTCATATTCTGCTGGTGCAGTCACTGTGTACATACATTACATTACTGATCCTGAGTTACTCCTGTATTATACTCCAGAGCTGCACTCACTATTCTGCTGGTGCAGTCACTGTGTACATACATTACATTACTGATCCTGAGTTATCGCCTGTATTATACTCCAGAGCTGCCTCACTATTCTGCTGTGCAGTCACTGTGTACATACATTACATTACTGATCCTGAGTTTACTCCTGTATTATACTCCAGAGCTGCACTCACTATTCTGCTGGTGCAGTCACTGTGTACATACATTACATTACTGATCCTGAGTTATCTCCTGTATTATACTCCAGAGCTGCACTCACTATTTGCTGGTGCAGTCACTGTGTACATACATTCATTACTGATCCTGAGTTACCTCCTGTATTATACTCCAGAGCTGCACTCACTATTCTGCTGGTGCAGTCACTGTGTACATACATTACATTACTGATCCTGAGTTACCTCCTGTATTATACTCCAGAGCTGCACTCACTATTCTGCTGGTGCAGTCACTGTGTACATACATTACATTACTGATCCTGAGTTACCTCCTTATTATACTCCAGAGCTGCACTCATATTCTGCTGGTGCAGTCACTGTCTACATACATTACTGATCCTGAGTTACCTCCTGTATTATACTCCAGAGCTGCACTCACTATTTGCTGGTGCAGTCACTGTGTACATACATTACATTACTGATCCTGAGTTACCTCCTGTATTATCCTCCAGAGCTGCACTCACTATTCTGCTGGTGCAGTCACTGTGTACATACATTACATTACTGATCCTGATTACCTCCTGTATTATACTCCAGAGCTGCACTCACTATTCTGCTGGTGCAGTCACTGTGTACATACATTACATTACTGATCCTGAGTTACCTCCTGTATTATACTCCAGAGCTGCACTCACTATTCTGCTGGTGCAGTCACTGTGTACATACATTACATACTGATCCTGAGTTACCTCCTGTATTATACTCCAGAGCTGCACTCACTATTCTGCTGGTGCAGTCACTGTGTACATACATTACTGATCCTGAGTTACCTCCTGTATTATATCCAGAGCTGCACTCACTATTCTGCTGGTGCAGTCACTGTGTACATACATTACTGATCCTGAGTTACCTCCTGTATTATACTCCAGAGCTGCACTCACTATTCTGCTAGTGCAGTCACTGTGTACATACAATTACTGATCCTGAGTTACCTCCTGTATTATACTCCAGAGCTGCACTCACTATTCTGCTGGTGCAGTCACTGTGTACATACATTACATTACTGATCCTGAGTTACCTCCTGTATTATACTCCAGAGCTGCACTCTCTATTCTGCTGGTGCAGTCACTGTGTACATACATTACATTACTGATCCTGAGTTACCTCTGTATTATACTCCAGAGCTGCACTCTCTATTCTGCTGGTGCAGTCACTGTGTACATACATTACATTACTGATCCTGAGTTACCTCCTGTATTATACTCCAGAGCTGCACTCACTATTCTGCTGGTGCAATCACTGTGTACATACATTACATTACTGATCCTGAGTTACCTCCTGTATTATACTCCAGAGCTGCACTCTATTCTGCTGGTGCAGTCACTGTGTACATACATTACATTACTGATCCTGAGTTACCTCCTGTATTATACTCCAGAGCTGCACTCTCTATTCTGCTGGTGCAGTCACTGTGTACATACATTACATTACTGATCCTGAGTTACCTCCTGTATTATACTCCAGAGCTGCACTCACTATTCTGCTGGTGCAGTCACTGTGTACATACATTACATTACTGATCCTGAGTTACCTCCTGTATTATACTCCAGAGCTGCACACTATTCTGTGGTGCAGTCACTGTGTACATACATTACATTACTGATCCTGAGTTACCTCCTGTATTATACTCCAGAGCTGCACTCACTATTCTGCTGTGCAGTCACTGTGTACATACATTACATTACTGATCCTGAGTTACTCCTGTATTATACTCCAGAGCTGCACTCACTATTCTGCTGTGCAGTCACTGTGTACTACATTACATTACTGATCCTGAGTTACCTCCTGTATTATACTCCAGAGCGGCACTCATATTCTGCTGGTGCAGTCACTGTGTACATACATTAATTACTGATCCTGAGTTACCTCCTGTATTATACTCCAGAGCTGCACTCACTATTCTGCTGTGCAGTCACTGTGTACATACATTACATTACTGATCCTGAGTTACCTCCTGTATTATACTCCAGAGCTGCACTCACTATTCTGCTGGTGCAGTCACTGTGTACATACATTACATTACTGATCCTGAGTTACCTCCTGTATTATACCCAGAGCTGCACTCACTATTCTGCTGGTGCAGTCACTGTGTACATACATAATTACTGATCCTGATTACCTCTGTATTATACCCCAGAGCTGCACTCACTATTCTGCTGGTGCAGTCACTGTGTACATACATTACATTACTGATCTGAGTTACCTCCTGTATTATACCCCAGAGCTGCACTCACTATTCTGCTGGTGCAGTCACTGTGTACATACATTACATTACAGATCCTGAGTTACTCCTGTATTATACTCCAGAGCTGCACTCACTATTCTGCTGGTGCAGTCACTGTGTACATACATTACATTACTGATCCTGAGTTACCTCCTGTATTATACTCCAGAGCGGCACTCACTATTCTGCTGGTGCAGTCACTGTGTACATACATTACATTACTGATCCTGAGTTACCTCCTGTATTATACTCCAGAGCTGCACTCACTATTCTGCTGGTGCAGTCACTGTGTACATACATTACATTACTGATCCTGAGTTACCTCCTGTATTATACTCCAGAGCTGCACTCACTATTCTGCTGGTGCAGTCACTGTGTACATACATTACATTACTGATCCTGAGTTACCTCCTGTATTATACTCCAGAGCTGCACTCACTATTCTGCTGGTGCAGTCACTGTGTACATACATTACATTACTGATCCTGAATTACCTCCTGTATTATACCCCAGAGCTGCACTCACTATTCTGCTGGTGCAGTCACTGTGTACATACATTACATTACTGATCCTGAGTTACCTCCTGTATTATACCCCAGAGCTGCACTCACTATTCTGCTGGTGCAGTCACTGTGTACATACATTACATTACAGATCCTGAGTTACCTCCTGTATTATACTCCAGAGCTGCACTCTCTATTCTGCTGGTGCAGTCACTGTGTACATACATTACATTACTGATCCTGAGTTACCTCCTGTATTATACTCCAGAGCTGCACTCACTATTCTGGTGGTGCAGTCACTGTGTACATACATTACATTACTGATCCTGAGTTACCTCCTGTATTATACTCCAGAGCTGCACTCACTATTCTGCTGGTGCAGTCACTGTGTACATACATTACATTATTGATCCTGAGTTACTTCCTGTATTATACTCCAGAGCTGCACTCACTATTCTGCTGGTGGAGTCACTGTGTACATACATTACATTACTGATCCTGAATTACCTCCTGTATTATACCCCAGAGCTGCACTCACTATTCTGCTGGTGCAGTCACTGTGTACATACATTACATTATTGATCCTGAGTTACTTCCTGTATTATACTCCAGAGCTGCACTCACTATTCTGCTGGTGGAGTCACTGTGTACATACATTACATTACTGATCCTGAATTACCTCCTGTATTATACCCCAGAGCTGCACTCACTATTCAGCTGGTGCAGTCACTGTGTACATACATTACATTACTGATCCTGAGTTACCTCCTGTATTATACTCCAGAGCTGCACTCACTATTCTGCTGGTGCAGTCACTGTGTACATACATTACATTACTGATCCTGAGTTACCTCCTGTATTATACTCCAGAGCTGCACTCACTATTCTGCTGGTGCAGTCACTGTGTACATACATTACATTACTGATCCTGAGTTACCTCCTGTATTATACTCCAGAGCTGCACTCACTATTCTGCTGGTGCAGTCACTGTGTACATACATTACTGATCCTGAGTTACCTCCTGTATTATACTCCAGAGCTGCACTCACTATTCTGCTGGTGGAGTCACTGTGTACATACATTACTGATCCTGAGTTACCTCCTGTATTATACCCCAGAGCTGCACTCACTATTCTGCTGGTGGAGTCACTGTGTACATACATTACATTACTGATCCTGAGTTACCTCCTGTATTATACTCCAGAGCTGCACTCTCTATTCTGCTGGTGCAGTCACTGTGTACATACATTACATTACTGATCCTGAGTTACCTCCTGTATTATCCTCCAGAGCTGCACTCACTATTCTGCTGGTGCAGTCACTGTGTACATACATTACATTACTGATCCTGAGTTACCTCCTGTATTATACTCCAGAGCTGCACTCACTATTCTGCTGGTGTAGTCACTGTGTACATACATTTACATTACTGATCCTGAGTTACCTCCTGTATTATACTCCAGAGCTGCACTCACTATTCTGCTGGTGCAGTCACTGTGTACATACATTACATTACTATATGGAGCAGTTCTATATGTGACTGCAGCACAAGTGCAGATCAGTAGCTGCAGACCTGCGCACACTGTCTGCAGACGAGGGGGATTTGTGTGTGGGCAGATGAAATTGAATTAACTCACAAGAGAAACAAGAAAATATTTTCGTTTGCAGATTGGAGCTAATTTCCCATCGTGAGAGTTGGAGAATAACAGAGGAGACAGGATTATTACCGTATATAACACAATGTGACTAATTGTAATTATCTCGTACATGGCAGAATCCATGTAACAGACAACGCTGAGCGCATCTGTCCTATTATATTAAGGAAACAGGAAGAAAAGGAGAAACAACGTCTTTTTGGTTAAATGGCTATTGTCCGTATACTTGGGGAATCTGCCATAAATGTCTGATATTTACAAATATCTGAGCGAGGATCCGACCGTCCTCCGAGACGTCACAGAGGACAAAGGAAAAGAATTGCTCCTCTATAGATCTACATTGATGAGAGTCAACTAACAAACTGAGAGATACTGATTCTGTGACTCCTATAGTAGTGAATGGAGACAATACTGCCCCTATGTACAAAAATATAACTACTAAAATACTGTCCCCTATGTACAAGAATATAACTACTATAATACTGCTCCTATATACAAGAATATAACTACTATAATACTGCCCCTATATACAAGAATATAACTACTATAATACTGCCTCTATATACAAGAATATAACTACTATAATACTGCCTCTATATACAAGAATATAACTACTATAATACTGCCCTATATACAAGAATATAACTACTATAATACTGCCCCTATATACAAGAATATAACTACTATAATACTGCCCTATATACAAGAATATAACTACTATAATACTGCCCCTATGTACAAGAATATAACTACTATAATACTGCTCCTATGTACAAGAATATAACTACTATAATATTGCCCCTATATACAAGAATATAACTACTATAATACTGCCCCTATATACAAGAATATAACTACTATAATACTGCCTCTATATACAAGAATATAACTACTATAATACTGCCCCTATGTACAAGAATATAACTACTATAATACTGCTCCCTATGTACAAGAATATAACTACTATAATACTGCTCCTATATACAAGAATATAACTACTATAATACTGCCGCTATGTACAAGAATATAACTACTATAAATCTGCTCCTATATACAAGAATATAACTACTATAATACTGCCCCTATGTACAAAAATATAACTACTAAAATACTGTCCCCTATGTACAAGAATATAACTACTATAATACTGCTCCTATATACAAGAATATAACTACTATAATACTGCCCCTATATACAAGAATATAACTACTATAATACTGCCTCTATATACAAGAATATAACTACTATAATACTGCCTCTATATACAAGAATATAACTACTATAATACTGCCCCTATATACAAGAATATAACTACTATAATACCGCTCCTATGTACAAGAATATAACTACTATAATACTGCCCCTATGTACAAGAATGTAACTACTATAATACTGCCCCTATGTACAAGAATGTAACTACTATAATACTGCCCCTATGTACAAGAATATAACTACTATAATACTGCTCCTATATACAAGAATATAACTACTATAATACTGCCCCTATATGCAAGAATATAACTACTATAATACTGCCCCTATATACAAGAATATAACTACTATAATACTGCCTCTATATACAAGAATATAACTACTATAATACTGCCCCTATGTACAAGAATATAACTACTATAATACTGCTCCCTATGTACAAGAATATAACTACTATAATACTGCTCCTATATACAAGAATATAACTACTATAATACTGCCGCTATGTACAAGAATATAACTACTATAAATCTGCTCCTATATACAAGAATATAACTACTATAATA
Organism: Allobates femoralis; assembly: GCA_033576535.1. Lineage (NCBI taxonomy): Eukaryota > Metazoa > Chordata > Amphibia > Anura > Aromobatidae > Allobates > Allobates femoralis. Next base: position 735,159,199 of record JARQOC010000002.1, read on the forward strand.
TTGCCCTATGTACAAGAATATAACTACTATAATACTGCCCTATGTACAAGAATATAACTACTATAATACTGCCTCTATGTACAAGAATATAACTACTATAATACTGCTCCTATGTACAAGAATATAACTACTATAATACTGCCGCTATGTACAAGAATATAACTACTATAAATCTGCTCCTATATACAAGAATATAACTACTATAATACTGCTCCTATATACAAGAATATAACTACTATAATACTGCCCCTATGTACAAGAGTATAACTACTATAATACTGCTCCTATGTACAAGAATATAACTAATATAATACTGCCCCTATGTACAAGAATATAACTACTATACTACTGCTCCTATATACAAGAATATAACTACTATAATACTGCCCCTATATACAAGAATATAACTACTATAATACTGCTCCTATTTACAAGAATATAACTACTATAATACTGCTCCTATATACAAGAATATAACTACTATAATACTGCCCCTATATACAAGAATATAACTACTATAATACTGCCCCTATATACAAGAATATAACTACTATAATACTGCTCCTATGTACAAGAATATAACTACTATAATACTGCTCCTATGTACAAGAATATAACTACTATAATACTGCCCTATATACAAGAATATAACTACTACAATACTGCCCTCTATGTACAGGAATATAACTACTATAATACTGCCCCTATATACAAGAATATAACTACTATAATACTGCTCCTATGTACAAGAATATAACTACTATAATACTGCCCCTATATACAGGAATATAACTACTATAATACTGCCCCTATGTCCAAGAATATAACTACTATAATACTGCTCCTATGTACAGGAATATAACTACTATAATACTGCTCCTATGTACAAGAATATAACTACTATAATACTGCCCCTATATACAAGAATATAACTACTATAATACTGCTCCTATATACAAGAATATAACTACTATAATACTGCTCCTATGTACAAGAATATAACTACTATAATACTGCCCCTATATACAAGGATATAACTACTATAATACTGTCCCTATATACAAGAATATAACTACTATAATACTGCTCCTATATACAAGAATATAACTACTATAATACTGCCCCTATATACAAGAATATAACTACTATACTACTGCCCCTATATACAAGAATATAACTACTATAATACTACTCCCTATGTACAAGAATATAACTACTATAATACTGCTCCCTATGTACAAGAATATAACTACTATAATACTGCTCCTATATACAAGAATATAACTACTATAATACTGCTCCTATATACAAGAATATAACTACTATAATACTGCCCCTATGTACAAGATATAACTACTATAATACTGCTCCCTATGTACAAGAATATAACTACTATAATACTGCCCCCTATATACAGGAATATAACTACTATAATACTGCTCCTATGTACAAGAATATAACTACTATAATACTGCCTCTATGTACAAGAATATAACTACTATAATACTGCCCCTATATACAAGAATATAACTACTATAATACTGCCGCTATGTACAAGAATATAACTACTATAATACTGCTCCTATATACAAGAATATAACTACTATAATACTGTCCCTATATACAAGAATATAACTACTATAATACTGCCCCTATATACAAGAATATAACTACTATAATACTGCTCCTATATACAAGAATATAACTACTATAATACTGCTCCTATATACAAGAATATAACTACTATAATACTGCTCCTATATACAAGAATATAACTACTATAATACTGCCCCTATATACAAGAATATAACTACTATAATACTGCCCCTATATACAAGAATATAACTGCTATAATACTGCCCCTATGTACAAGAATATAACTACTATAATACTGTTCCTATGTACAAGAATATAACTACTATAATACTGCTCCTATATACAAGAATATAACTACTATAATACTGCTCCTATATACAAGAATATAACTACTATAATACTGCTCCTATATACAAGAATATAACTACTATAATACTGCTTCTATATACAAGAATATAACTACTATAATACTGTTCCTATGTACAGGAATTTCCTTTTTTACTAATTTATTACTTACTATTACTACAGTATGAGGACTTTATCTTCTCCCATTGAGATCCACAGTCGATAGTGATTGAGAACACCGGGTAAGATGCATCTACATGACCTGATGAGATTTATTGAACTATTTTACATTAGGAAGGCTCCTGATTGTTGGGTATAGGTGCAGTGGAATAACTAGAGTCTGATGGGCCCCAGTGTAGAATTTGGACCTGTCCGCTACCCCACACATTGGTCAGATGTATGGGTCCGTATAGGAGTACAAATCCGAAAAAAAGTTTATAATTTCTCCCCTCTCCTTTCATTATATAATAATGTCCCCCATCCTGGTAAATACAAGCATTATCTCCATCCTAGTATATACTGTATGTTCCCCATCCTGGTATATATGGTCCTCCTCCTGGCATATATGGCTCCATCCTGGTATATATGATCCCATTGTGGTATACATTTCTCCATTCTAGTATATATTATCACAATCCTGGTATATCTGTCACCTATCCAAGAATATTTGTCCCACTCCTGGTATATATTGTCCTCACCTTGATATACAGTGAGTACAGAAAGTATTCACACCCCTTTACACTTTTCACTCTTTGTTTCATTGCAGCCATTTGGTAAATTCAAAAAAGTTAATTTCTTCCTCATTAATGTACAATCTGCACCTCATCTACACTGAAAAATATAGAAATGTAGAAATGTGTGCAAATTTATTAAAAAAAAGAAAAACTGAAATCTCACATGGTCATAAGTATTCAGCCCCTTTGCTCAGTATTGATGATAAGTATTCAGCCCCTTTGCTCAGTATTGGTGATAAGTATTCAGCCCCTTTGCTCAGTGTTGATGATAAGTATTCAGCCCCTTTGCTCAGTATTGATAAGTATTCAGCCCCTTTGCTCAGTATTGGTGATAAGTATTCAGCCCCTTTGCTCAGTATTGATGATAAGTATTCAGCCCTTTGCTCAGTATTGATGATAAGTATTCAGCACCTTTGCTCAGTATTGATGATAAGTATTCAGCCCCTTTGCTTAGTATTGATGATAAGTATTCAGCCCCTTTGCTCAGTATTGATGATAAGTATTCAGCCCCTTTCCTCAGTATTGGTGATAAGTATTCAGCCCCTTTGCTTAGTATTGATGATAAGTATTCAGCCCCTTTGCTCAGTATTGATGATAAGTATTCAGCCCCTTTCCTCAGTATTGATGATAAGTATTCAGCCCCTTTGCTCAGTATTGGTGATAAGTATTCAGCCCCTTTGCTCAGTGTTGATGATAAGTATTCAGCCCCTTTGCTCAGTATTGATGATAAGTATTCAGCCCCTTTGCTCAGTATTGATGATAAGTATTCAGCCCCTTTGCTCAGTATTGTTGATAAGTATTCAGCACCTTTGCTCAGTATTGATGATAAGTATTCAGCCCCTTTGCTCAGTATTGATGATAAGTATTCAGCCCCTTTGCTCAGTATTGATGATAAGTATTCATCCCCTTTGCTCAGTATTGATGATAAGTATTCAGCCCCTTTGCTCAGTATTGTTGATAAGTATTCAGCCCCTTTCCTCAGTATTGATGATAAGTATTCAGCCCCTTTGCTCAGTATTGATGATAAGTATTCAGCCCCTTTGCTCAGTATTGATGATAAGTATTCAGCCCCTTTGCTCAGTATTGATGATAAGTATTCAGCCCCTTTGCTCAGTATTGATAAGTATTCAGCCCCTTTGCTCTTATTGATGATAAGTATTCAGCCCCTTTGCTCAGTATTGATAAGTATTCAGCCCCTTTGATCAGTATTGATGATAAGTATTCAGCCCCTTTGCTCAGTATTGATAAGTATTCAGCCCCTTTGCTCAGTATTGATGATAAGTATTCAGCCCCTTTGGTCAGTATTGATGATAAGTATTCAGCCCTTTGCTCAGTATTGATAAGTATTCAGCCCCTTTGCTCTTATTGATGATAAGTATTCAGCCCCTTTGCTCAGTATTGATAAGTATTCAGCCCCTTTGCTCGTATTGATGATAAGTATTCAGCCCCTTTGCTCATTGTTGATGATAAGTATTCAGCCCCTTTGCTCAGTATTGATGATAAGTATTCAGCCCCTTTGCTCAGTATTGATGATAAGTATTCAGCCCCTTTGCTCAGTATTGATGATAAGTATTCAGCCCCTTTGCTCAGTATTGATGATAAGTATTCAGCCCCTTTGCTCAGTATTGATGATAAGTATTCAGCCCCTTTGCTCAGTATTGATGATAAGTATTCAGCCCCTTTGCTCAGTATTGGTGATAAGTATTCATCCCCTTTGCTCAGTATTGATGATAAGTATTCAGCCCTTTGCTCAGTATTGGTGATATGTATTCATCCCCTTTGCTCAGTATTGATTATAAGTATTCAGACCCTTTGCTCGGTATTGATGATAAGTATTCAGCCCCTTTGCTCAGTATGGATGATAAGTATTCAGCCCCTTAGCTCAGTATTGATAAGTGTTCTGGCCCTTTGCTCTTATTGATGATAAGTATTCAGCCCCTTTGCTCAGTATTGATGATAAGTATTCAGCCCCTTTGCTCAGTATTAATGATAAGTATTCAGCCCCTTTGTTCAGTATTGGTGATAAGTATTCAGCCCCTTTGCTCAGTATTGATGATAAGTATTCAGCCCCTTTGCTCAGTATTGATGATAAGTATTCAGCCCCTTTGCTCAGTATTAATGATAAGTATTCAGCCCCTTTGTTCAGTATTGATGATAAGTATTCAGCCCCTTTGCTCAGTATTGATGATAAGTATTCAGCCCCTTTGCTCAGTATTGATGATAAGTATTCAGCCCCTTTGCTCAGTATTGGTGATAAGTATTCAGCCCCTTTGCTCAGTATTGATGATAAGTATTCAGCCCCTTTGCTCAGTATTGATGATAAGTATTCAGCCCCTTTGCTCAGTATTGGTGATAAGTATTCAGCCCCTTTGCTCAGTATTGATGATAAGTATTCAGCCCCTTTGCACAGTATTGAGTATTTGCACCTTTGGAGCTCGTACAGCCATGAGTCTTCTTGGAATGATGCAGTTTCCCCCTGGATTTGGGGATCCTCTCATCCTTCCTTGCAGATCCCTCCAGTTCCGTCAGGTTGGATGGTGAACGTTGGTGGAGCCATTTTCAGGTCTTCCAGAGATGCTCCATTGGGTTTAGGTCCGGGCTGTGGCTCCGGTCAGGAATGGGCACAGAGTTGTGGTGAAGCCGCTCCTTTGTTATTTTAGCTGTGGCTTAGGGTCATTGTCTTGTTGGAAGATGAAGCTTCAGCCAGTCTGAGGTCCAGAGCTCTGGAGGAGGTTTTCATCCAGGAGATCTCTGTACTTGGCTGCATTCATGTTTCCTTCAATTATAACCAGTCGTCCTGTCCCTGCAGCTGAAAAACACCCCCATAGCATGATGCTGCCTCCACCATGTCTCACTGTTGGGATTGTGTTGGGCAGGTGATGAGCAGGTCTGGTTTTCTCCACCGCTTACAATTATCACCAGAAATTTCTATCTTCATCTCATCCACCAGAGAATCTTATTCCCTCAAGTCTGGGAGTCTTTCATGGTTTCTTTTGCCATCTCTATGCGGCTTTCATATGTCTTGCACTGAGGAAAGGCTTCCGTCATGGTCACTCTGCCATAAAGTACTGACTGGTGGAGGCTGCAGTGATAGGTGACTTTGTGGAACTTTCTCTTATCTTCGTACTTGCATCTCTGGAGCTCAGCCACAGTGATCTTGGGCTTCTTCTTTACCTCTTCACCAAGCTCTTCTCCTACAATTGCTCAGTTTACTGGATGGTCAGGTCTAGGAAGACTTCTGCTGGTCTCAAACTTCTGCCATTTAAGGATTATGGAGGCCACTGTGCTCTTAGGAACCTTCAGTACTGCAGACCTTATTTTGTAATCTTGGCCAGATCTGTGCCTTGCCAATATTCTGTCTCTGAGCTCCTTGGGCAGTTCCTTTGACCTCATGATTCTCATTTGGTCTGACATGCACTGTGAGCTGTGAGGTCTTATATAGACAGGTGTGTGCCTTTCCAAATCAAGTCCTATCCATTTAATAAAACACAGCTGGACTCCAATAAAGGAGTAGAACCATCTCCAGGAGGATAAAAGGAAATGGACAGCAGCATGTGACTTAATATGAGTGTCTGAGCAAAGGGGCTGAATACTTATGACCATGTGATATTTCAGTGTTTCATTAATAAATTTGCACAAATTTCTACATTTCGGTTTTTTTCAGTCAGATGGGGTGCAGAGTGACATTAATGAGAAGAAAATGAACTTTTTTGAATTCACCAAATGGCTGCAATGAAACAAAGAGTGAAAATTTAAACCCCCCCTCCTCCGCATGTTGATGAAATGTATGGGCCTCATGTAACGTTCTAAATCCTTTAAACACTCACAAATTAACCTCTCTCCCTCTTCATTATGTATTAATGTCCCTATCCTGCTATATATGGTCCTCCTCCTGGAATATGTCCCTTATCATGGTATATATGTCCCCCATCATGGTTTATATGGTCCGCCTCCTCCCGTCATAGTCGTTCAATTATTATAATGCATCCCCATATTCCTCCATATATTACAATGTATCCCCATAGTCCTCTATGTATTATAATGCATCCCATAGTCCTCCATTCATATGGGAGCCCATATAGTCATCTAATTATTATAATGCACCCCCATTATCCTACATATAGTATAATGCAGCCTCATAGCCTCTCCATATAGAATAATGCAGCCTCATATCCCTCCTTACAGCATAATACAGCATTATCTCTCCCTATAGTATATACAGCCTCATATCCTCTCCATATAGTATAATACAGCCTAATAGCCTTCATAGTATAATCAGCCTAATAGCCTCTCCATATAGTATAATGCAGCCTCTCCATATAGTGCAGCCTTAAACTTTCTATATAGTGCAGCCTCAATACTCTTCATATAGCATAATACAGCCTCAAAACTCTCCATATTGTGCAGCCTATAAACTCTCCATATGATGCAGCATCAAAACCTACCATATAGTGCAGGCTTAAAACTCTCCATATAGTGCAGCCTTATATATGCAGCCTCATATCACTCAGTATAGTATTATATATGCAGTTTTATATCTCCCATATAGGGCAGTATTATATATGCAGTCTTATATTTCTCCAAACAGTGCAGTATTATACTGTATATGCAGCCTTATATATTTCTATATAGTGTAGCCTTATTATTTGCAGCCTCATATCTCTCCATATAGTGCAGTATTATACTGTATATGCAGCCTTATATCTTTTCATATAGTGCAGCCTTATTATGTGCACCCTCATATCTCTCCATATAGTGCAGTATTATAATATACAGCCTTATATGTCCCATATAATGCAGTATTATATATGCAGCCTTATATTTCTCCATATAGTACAGTATTATAATATGCAGCCCTATATATGGTACCTTCCCCCCAATCCTCTGGCCATACTGCACTCACTTATTAAAAAAAAAATCTGTACTCACCTCTCCTGGTTCCCTCGCTGCTTTGGTGGTCTCCTCTGAAGATTGAAGACTCAGGAGAAGGAGGAAGAGGTGCCGCCTGCGTTCCACCGCTACACTGGAGGCAGCACCAGCCAGTCCACAGTGGAACGCAGGCCGAGAAGTCGGCAGGTCAGAGGAGGCGAGGGACGGGAGTAGCAGTGGGATGTAGGAGGCTTCCCCCTTTCCTCCTCTACTTTACACTGGGCCCTATAGGTGCCTGTGCTGCCGCGCTGTCACATGGATGTGTGTCCTCGGGGATGCACGTCCATGTGAAGCAGCACCTGGCACTGTAATCGGCGGCCGCAGGGGAGGCTGGCTGCACGGGCCCCTCATATGTCCGGGCCCCGTCGCAGTCGCCACCCCTGCGACTGCGATTGTTACGCAACTGCCTGCCTCCAGGCTGCCTGTTCCTCTCTCTTCAGAGCAGTGAATATTCATGAAAGTAATGATCGACTCCGGAAGTGAGAGGAACAGGAGCATCGCTAGAGTCAGGTGAGCATGAAATCCATTATTTATACACTGAAAAAACTTAGCTTAGGTCCGTGACACATGGTATGATCACCCCCGAATCGACATGTGCGGGAGCATATGTTTCTGCATGACACGACCCATTGGCACGGATGTCTGAAAGTGCCCATTCATTAACACTTGGGTATGTGTGAAAGTGTCTCCGGCATGATGGCACACGTACGGGAGACATGGACATATGAAAGAGGCCTAACACAGATTATATCCTCTGGGAACTCAGGTGTGTGAGGAATCAGGTTGGCCAGACACTCCCCTGTCTTTTGGCTCACCTGCAGTCCTGCACTTGTATGTTGGAACAGCGCCTCCAGTCTGCGGGAACCACATGTGACAGGAGGAAGAACGCAGCCGCACTGTACTCAGCATCTGCGGGGGTGCGGGGCGGTTGCTCCCTGCGTGCACCCTGAACATGCTGCCGAGATGGGGAATCCAGAAACCCACACCGCATCTGAAAGAACGCTGCGATCTGGAGGAGCATAGTGAGGATGTGCTTCTACTGTACAATGCAGCGTTTGGGTCACAGCGGCAATACATTGCGTCCAAAACACTGTGCTTACTTATCGTGAGTGCACACGCTAACGCATTACCTCAACCTGGGCATAATGCATTAAGTAATGCAAGCTGCACCACAATACCTAGGGATAACATGTCTCCTTATGGAGAGAGGGACACCCCAGATCTGGCAGCCAGTATGAAGCATGGTAACAGTGTATCAGTGAAGTTTAGCAGCTGCAGACATCTTACTTTGTATCAGTGCAGTGAATATTCATTTATTCAGCTCTGAATTTACTCAAAGTCACCGACTCGGGGTCAACTGAGGCGAACAGGGAAACTCAGCGAAAATCTGGGTCACAGGAGACATCGTCTGCATGCATATAAAATAGGGAGAAATCAGCGCGACTTCCATTATATGCAGCCGGCGGAAGAGCGCAAACACTGGCTGTAAACAGCACTCAAAGCTTAACCCATTGAGGGCACAGCAACCTTTTTTTGTTCAATTTTTTTTTATTATTTTATATCAGAAGCCATTACTTCTTCATTTTTCTAGCAAGTCTAGAATTATTAATTCTGAGCGTAATTTTTATTTACACTTACATTTATTTTTTTTAAGTAATTTTTATTATTTTTATTTTTTCAATTTTGTAGCATTTTTAAAATATTTTATATATCATTTAATTTTAAATTTTATTTAATTTTACCCCCTTCACCCCTGTTTTCACCTTCCTTCACCTTCTAGAAATAATATTTTAAGGCATTCCAAGCATAATTTTTATTTACACTTATATTTATTTTTTTAAAGTAATTTTTATTTTTTTATTTTTTTTTCCATTTTTTTAAAAATTTTTTATATATCATTTAGACTTAATGTAATTTTAACCCTTCCCTTCCCACCTGTTTTTGCCTTCACTTTCTAGAATTACTACTTTTAAGGCATTCCAAGTATAATTGTTATTTACGCTTACAAATATTTTTTTTTAAGTAATTTTTATTGTATTTAATTTTTTTACATTTTTTTAAATATTTTTTATAAATCATTTCATTTTAAATTTAATTTATTTTTACCCCCTTCACCCCCAGCCTGTTTTCGCCTTCTACTAAAATTATTACTTTTAAGGTGTTCCACAATTTCTCCTGAGTACGCCGATACCCCATATGTGGTGGAAAACTACTCTTTGGATGAACGGCCGGGCTCGGAAGGGAAGGAGCGTCGTTTGACTTTATTGTCTGGAATCCATTAGCAGTCACCATTTGTGATTGGAGAGCCCCAATATGCCTAAACAGGGGAAACCCCCTACAAGTCACTCAATTATGTAAATTATAACCCTCAAAGAATTTATTTAGTTGTGTGATGAGCACCTTGAACACTCAGATGCTTCACAAAATTTTAAAATGCTGAGCCATAAAAATGTTGCCTTTGCCCCAAATTTTTCATTTTCACAAAAGCATCAGGAGAAAAGGCTCCTAACTTTTGTTGTGCATTTTTTCCTGTGAACAGTGATAATTCATATGGCATGAAAAACTACTGTTTGGGCACACGGCATGGCTTGGAAGGTTAGGAGCGCTGTTTGACTTTATTGTCTGGAATCGTTAGCTGACATCTTGTTGGGTTTGGAAGCCCCAGATGTGCCTAAACAGTGGAAACTCCCAACAAGTGCTCCCTTTATGTAAATCATAACCCTCAAGGAATTTATTTATTAGCGTGGTGAGCACCTGAACACTCAGATGCTTCACAGAATTTTATAGAGGTGAGCTTGAAAATTAAAAAATATATTTCTACCAAATTTTTCACTTTCGCAAGAGTAACAAGAGAAAAGGGCTCTTAGCTTTTGTTGTGGATTTTTTCCGGTGTACAATGATAACCCATATGTAGGTTATATGTACTGTTTGGGCACTTGGCAGGGCTCGGAAGGGATTAGACTTTTGAAACACAAAACTGTCTGGAATTATTAGCAGTCACCGTGTCACATTTGGAGAGCCCTTGAAGTGCCTAAACAGTGGAAAACCCTCACAAGTGAGCCCATTATGTAAATTATAACCCTCAAGGAATTTATTTATTAGCATGATGACCACTTAAACACTCAGATGCTTCACAGAATTTTCTATAGAGATGTAACATGAAAAAAAAAAATATATTTTTACCGTAAAAATTTGCTTTTGCCCCAAATTTTTCATTTTTGCAAGAGTAACAGGAGTAAAGGGCTCCTAACTTTTGTTGTATCATTTTTCCTGAGTACAGTGGTAACCCATATGTGGTGAAAAATTACTATACGGGCGCATGGCAGGGCTCAGAAGGAAAGGAGCGACATTTGGCTTTTGAGGCACAAAACTGTCTAGAATCGTTAGAATGTCACATTTGGAGAGCCCCTAATATGCCTAAACAGTGGAAACCCCCCACAAGTCACCCCATTATATAAATTATAACCCTCAAGGAATTTATTTAGTTGTGTGATGAGCACCTTATACACACAGGTGATTCACACTTTTTTCTAAGGTTGAGCCGTGAAAATAAAAAAAATGCATTTTTACTATAATAAATGTTGGTTTTGCCCAAAAATGTTTCATTTTCACAAGAGCGTCAGGAGAAAAGGACTCCTAACTTTGGTTGTGGAATTTTTTCCTGGGCACAGTGATGACCCATATGTGGTGAAAAACTACTGTTTGGGCGCATGGCTTGGAAGGGAAGTAGCGTCATTTGACTTTATTGTCTGGAATCATTAGCTGACACCATGTTGGGTTTCTAGAGCCCCTGATGTGCCTAAACAGTGGAAACCCTCCAGAACTGACCACATTATCTAAATTATAACCCTCAACGAATTTTTTTATTAGCGTGATGAGCACCTTGAACACTCAGAGGCTTCACAGAATTTTATAGAGATGAGTCGTGAAAATAAAAAATAAATTCTCATAAATATATTCTTTGCCCCAAATTTTTCATTTTTGCAAGAGTAACAGGAAAAAAGGGCTCCTAACTTTCTTGTGCAATTTTTCCTGAGTACAGTGATAACCCCATATGTGGTAGAAAACTACTGTTTGAGCGAATGGCAGGGCTCGGAAGGGAAGGAGAACCATTTTGGGTAGAATAGATTGCAGACATCATGTCACATTTGAAGAGCCCCTGATGTGCCTAAACAGCAGAAACCCCACAAGTGACCCCATTTTGGAAATTACACCTTTCAAGGAATTCATCTATGGCAGGGCTGAGCAAATTGTGCCCTCTGGCTGTTCCAGTCTGGCTCTCGACCGAGACAGCCGAATGGCTGAAAGCAATAGACCGAGGGCCATCCTCTACCGGTCACTTTCTGATGTCACCGCTGTTTGCATTGCCCAGGATGCAGACAGCAGTGAACACATTGATGGACGATGGTGCCACTGGCTCCGACTTCCACCAATCAGTGTGTGGGACAGCATATGCGATGATGTCACATCATATGTGGTCAATGGGCCGGAGACCGGAGCACAGCAGCAGGGAAACAGGAGTGAGGTACGTGGTGTTTTTTTTTCATGTGTATGGGATGTTTGTATGTATGTAGCTGTGTGGGGGCTCATAATCTACATAGGGTTGTGGGCTTTAGAAATGTGTATAGGAGGCTATGTGGGGGCTCATAATGTAAATAAAGGGCTATGAGGGGGCTCATAAGGTATATATGGAGGTTATGTGGAGGTTCATACTGTATAAGATAGCTATGTGAGGCTCATGCTGTGTATCTGATGTTAATTGGGGCTCATATTGTTTATAGGAGGTTATATGGGGGCTCATACTGTAAATAGAAGGCTAAGGAGGGGTTCATACTGTGTGTGGGATCATAATGTATGTAGGGAGTTATGTGGGTCTCATTCAATTATAGGTGGAATGTCAGCATACTTGACACGCCCACTCCAGGGCCGGGGGTACTCAGTGACCGGGCAGCAGATGTTCTTCACTTCTTGGTTCTTTTCATGGGACAGGCGTGGGCTGAGACCCGGTCCCGTGATCCTGGTGGTGTCATTTTTAATAATATGGGTACGATGATGGGGAGATGACTAGGGAAAAGGGTTATTCGTGACGCAACCTGCGGTATGCAGCCAGGGCAGCCGTCGCTGCTTCAGAGCCTCTGGGGAAGGTGACCAGCAGCCTGGATAGTTCCACTCCCCGCAGGTGGAGCGCGGTCCCCAGGGCAGTAGGATGGAGGATCAGTTCATACCTTTGGCAGATGTTTATTAGGTCATCAGCACCCCGGTATCTCATGGGCCTCTGCGGCTGGATGGTCGCCCTAAAGAAAGCTCACACACCACAGCTGAAGTTCTGTTACTTTTACTCAGTTGTTTCAGCATGGCCCCCGGGTACTTCCCTTGCCAACCTCCGTTCAGCGATGTCTCCAGAACCAGGTCAGTGTAGTCAAGCCTCAGTTGGTGTCCCCTCTCTCTATCTCTAGGTGTTTCAGTCTCTGGTGGTCTCCTCGCACTATAAGCTCGTCTTACACGCATGCGCAGGCACATATATGCACACATATGCACACACATACACACAAATACACATACACACAGATATTTTATACACGCAAGTAAGAACGCAACAATACACACATGCATGTGCATACACACATCACATACACACACAGGCACCTACACACATACACATACATGCGCATATACATGCACATACACACATGCGCATTCACACATACCCACATGCATGCATCCACGAGCATACATTCACACACATCCAGCTAATAAAGTGGATAACGAGGTGTTCTGTCTATTTCGTATGTAAAAAAAAATTTCTCTCTGTGTTGTGCTTTTTTTCTTGTTATTGATAAGTATTGGAAGCTGTCATACTGAGGCTGACATTAGTAATAGGGCTTTCATCTTCAAAATAGAAATAAGACAGCGGCACTCACCATTCAATGATCTTCTGATTTATTTAATTTCCCAACATACATCTAGGAAATCATGCGGTGGGGGAGGGAGGTGCGTGAACGGAGGACCATGTAATATGGCTTGATATCAGCTGTCAAGAAAAAGCTGATATCAACCCCTTTATTACCCAGTCTGCCACTGCTGCACAGCAGCTGGAAGAGCAGGGTAACCGCCAGTTTTGGTGATGAACTCAGGGCTAGGGGTACTTGGTTACCAGGCCTGTGTTTGATGATTTTAAACTGGGGAAGTCACGGGTGGTTGGGTTCTCGGTTCCGTGACCTGGCTGACATTTGTTAGATGGTGGGGAGGGAATATTTACAAGGGAATGTGACGCCACCTGTAGTTCCCGGTAATATGGATACCGGTGCTGCAAGACGGCCGCTGAGGTGATGATGGGTGGTACAGCTCCCCACAGGTGGAGCTTTTACCTCAGGGCAGCAGTGATTGAGGATGAAGAGGGGGATGAGGGGAGTAGTTGTTGTTGTAGTTCTTACCCCTCCGATGCGATGCTGCTGATGGTGCTGAAGCCCTCAGGGCACCAGCAAGAAGAATGACAGAGACCAATTCAACTCTAACTCCACTTTACTGGGTACCGGCAGATGTTAAGATGAAACACGGTACAGACTGGTGTAACGGGTGTTTGTTGCCAGTTCAGGTTCCCCCTTATGGAGTCTCCAGATGTTCCTTCACAAGTCTTTCAGGGTCTAAACTGTTCTTCTCACTATTTACCACCCTTGCAGAGCTCTCCTGCCAGTCCCACGGTCTGTAGCTAGTAGGTAAGGTTTGTTCCTTACCGGTACGGACAGGAGTGCTTCCCTATTTCTTCTCCTGCCACCGGAATTCGGCCCGTTACCTATAGTGTCCTGAACCGGTTTCGGTCCTGAGGGGTGAGGTGCCTTTTGTGATGCTAACGGCAACCTGGTGATTATGGGTCCGCAGCTCGTCGGTTTACGGCCAGAGATAAACTGCTGACCGCCTCGGCTTCCCTTGCTGCCGGTGTTCCCCAAACGTTACGAGCTGGCTCCAACCGGTTCTGGTCCGTTTCCTTCTGTCATGGGCCCCCTCTTAGAGATGGGGATTCCTCCTGTCAGCAGCCTGTCAGGCACGTCCTATCTGGCTGCCGTCCCAGCACTATCTGAGGTAACTGTCACTCAACTACTTCTTCACTAACCTAGGCTCCACCCCACTTTTGGGACCTACTAAATAACCAGTCCCTCTATACTAAGGTGGCCTAGTCCTGTGTGTGTGTGTGTGTGTGTGTGTGAAAACAGACTCCATAGGTTAAACCCTAAACCCACAACTTACAGAGGAACACATATTTTTGTAAAGTGTAATACCTCTCTGTGGCGCCTAGCCAGAGGGGCGTCACATTGGCATCTCTCGTAGAAGCGCCAATTCTGAAGCGGCTGCTAACTGCGATTGTCGGTGTGGGGGGCCCAGGACGCTTGGGCTTCCCCACGCTGATAATTCCAGCCCTTATCTGCCTGGGTTACCTTACCTGGCAATAGTAAATACAGCAAAGCCCACAGCAATTTTTTTTAGTTATTTATTTAAATAACAAAAAAAATAGGGCTCACCTGTAATTTTCATTGCCAGTGAAGGTAACACCAGGCAGCGGGGGTTGGCAGCCAGTAGTTGGTTGGTTTACCTGCGCTGGCAATAGAAAATACAGCAAACCCCTACACATTTTTACCAGGAAATTTAACTCTTTACTATTAAAAAACTATACAGAAACTTGTTTTTAACTAAAAATACATTTATTTACATACACTGGGAGAGAGCACGGTGGTGAGGTGGGGGAGACAGACGCCGCCCCTAGTGCCACAAAGCTGCCCCCATCGTGATGTTGCTGCCCTGCCAAAGCGATAACATCAGGCCCACATCTAGTAGTAGTTATATTATTGTATTATAGTGGATATTTTCTTGTACAGAGGAGCAGTATTATAGTAGTTATATTCTTGTATCTAGGGCAGTATTATAGTAGTTATATTCTTGTATCTAGGGGCAGTATTATAGTAGTTATATTCTCGTATATAGGAGCAGTATTATAGTAGTTATATTCTTGTATATAGGAGCAGTATTATAGTAGTTATATTGTCGTATATAGGAGCAGTATTATAGTAGTTATATTCTTGTACATAGGGGCAGTATTATAGTAGTTATATTCTTGTATATAGGGGCAGTATTATAGTAGTTATATTCTTGTATATAGGAGCAGTATTATAGTAGTTATATTCTTGTATATAGGAGCAGTATTATAGTAGTTATATTCTTGTATATAGGAGCAGTATTATAGTAGTTATATTCTTGTACATAGGAGCAGTGATTATAGTAGTTATATTCTTGTATATAGGAGCAGTATTATAGTAGTTATATTCTTGTACATAGGAGCAGTATTATAGTAGTTATATTCTTGTATATAGGAGCAGTATTATAGTAGTTATATTCTTGTACATAGGGCAGTATTATAGTAGTTATATTCTTGTATATAGGAGCAGTATTATAGTAGTTATATTCTTGTACATAGGGCAGTATTATAGTAGTTATATTCTTGTATATAGGAGCAGTATTATAGTAGTTATATTCTTGTACATAGGGGCAGTATTATAGTAGTTATATTTTGTACATATGGGCAGTATTATAGTAGTTATATTCTTGTATATAGGGGCAGTATTATAGTAGTTATATTCTTGTATATAGGAGCAGTATTATAGTAGTTATATTCTTGTACATGGGGCAGTATTATAGTAGTTATATTCTTGTATATAGAGCAGTATTATAGTAGTTATATTCTTGTATATAGGAGCAGTATTATAGTAGTTATTATTCTGTGTACATAGAGCAGTATTATAGTAGTTATATTCTGTACATAGGAGCAGTATTATAGTAGTTATATTCTTGTATATAGGAGCAGTATTATAGTAGTTATATTCCTGTACATAGGAGCAGTATTATAGTAGTTATATTCTTGTATATAGAGCAGTATTATAGTAGTTATATTCTTGTACATAGGAGCAGTATTATAGTAGTTATATTCTTGTATATAGGAGCAGTATTATAGTAGTTATATTCTTGTACATAGGAGCAGTATTATAGTAGTTATATTCTTGTACATAGGAGCAGTATTATAGTAGTTATATTCTTGTACATAGGAGCAGTATTATAGTAGTTATATTCCTGTACATAGGAGCAGTATTATAGTAGTTATATTCTTGTACATAGGAGCAGTATTATAGTAGTTATATTCTGTACATAGAGCAGTATTATAGTAGTTATATTCTTGTACATAGGAGCAGTATTATAGTAGTTATATTCTGTACATAGAGCATATGTTATATCTTGTACATAGGGGCAGTATTATAGTAGTTATATTCTGTACATAGGAGCAGTATTATAGTAGTATATATTCTTGTACATAGGAGCAATTATAGTAGTTATATTCTTGTAATAGGGCAGAATATAGTAGTTATATTCTTGTACATAGAGCAGTATTATAGTAGTTATATTCTTGACATAGGACAGTATTATAGTAGTTATATTCTTGACATAGGAGCAGTATAATATAGTAGTTATATTCTTGTATATAGGGGCAGTATTATAGTAGTTATATTCTTGTACATAGGAGCAGTATTATAGTAGTTATATTCTTGTACATAGGAGCAGAATTATAGTAGTTATATTCTTGTATATAGGGGCAGTATTATAGTAGTTATATTCCTGTACATAGGAGCAGTATTATAGTAGTTATATTCTTGTATATAGGAGCAGTATTATAGTAGTTATATTCTTGTATATAGGGAGCAGTATTATAGTAGTTATATTCTTGTCCATAGAAGCAGTATTATAGTAGTTATATTCCTGTATATAGGGGCAGTATTATAGTAGTTATATTCTTGTACATAGGAGCAGTATTATAGTAGTTATATTCTTGTACATAGGAGCAGAATTATAGTAGTTATATTCTTGTATATAGGGGCAATATTATAGTAGTTATATTCCTGTACATAGGAGCAGTATTATAGTAGTTATATTCTTGTATATAGGGGCAGTATTATAGTAGTTATATTCCTGTACATAGGAGCAGTATTATAGTAGTTATATTCTTGTATATAGGGGCAGTATTATAGTAGTTATATTCTTGTACATAGAAGCAGTATTATAGTAGTTATATTCTTGCACATAGGGACAGTATTATAGTAGTTATATTCTTGTACATAGGAGCAGTATTATAGTAGTTATATTCTTGTATATAGGGGCAGTATTATAGTAGTTATATTCTTGTACATAGAAGCAGTATTATAGTAATTATATTCTTGTACATAGGGACAGTATTATAGTAGTTATATTCTTGTATATAGGGGCAGTATTATAGTAGTTATATTCTTGTAAATAGGAGCAGTATTATAGTAGTTATATTCTTGTATATAGGGGCAGTATTATAGTAGTTATATTCTTGTACATAGAAGCAGTATTATAGTAGTTATTTTCTTGTACATAGGGACAGTATTATAGTAGTTATATTCTTGTATATAGGGGCAGTATTATAGTAGTTATATTCTTGTACATAGGAGCAGTATTATAGTAGTTATATTCTTGTATATAGGGGCAGTATTATAGTAGTTATATTCTTGTACATAGAAGCAGTATTATAGTAGTTATATTCTTGTACATAGGGACAGTATTATAATAGTTATATTCTTGTATATAGGGGCAGTATTATAGTAGTTATATTCTTGTATATAGAAGCAGTATTATAGTAGTTTTATTCTTGTACATAGGGACAGTATTATAGTAGTTATATTCTTGTATATAGGAGCAGTATTATAGTAATTATATTCTTGTACATAGGGGCAGTATTATAGTAGTTATATTCTTGTATATAGGGGCAGCATTATAGTAGTTATATTCTTGTATATAGGAGCAGTATTATAGTAGTTATATTCTTGTACATAGGAGCAGTATTATAGTAGTTTATTCTTGTACATAGGAGCAGTATTATAGTAGTTATATTCTTGTACATAGGAGCAGTATTATAGTAGTTATATTCTTGCACGTAGGAGCAGTATTATAGTAGTTATATTCCTGTATATAGGGGGCAGTATTATAGTAGTTATATTCTTGTACATAGGAGCAGTATTATAGTAGTTATAGTCTTGTATATAGGAGCAGTATTATAGTAGTTATATTCTTGTATATAGGGGGCAGTATTATAGTAGTTATATTCTTGTACATAGGAGCAGTATTATAGTAGTTATATTCTTGTATATAGGAGCAGTATTATAGTAGTTATATTCTTGTACATAGGAGCAGTATTATAGTAGTTATATTCTTGTACATAGGGGCAGTATTATAGTAGTTATATTCTTGTATAAAGGAGGCAGTATTATAGTAGTTCTATTCTTATACATAGGGGCAGTATTATAGTAGTTATATTCTTACTCTATACATTTTATCTGAATTGTTATGTTCCATCTAATATATAAAACTGAATGTATGTATGTGTGTATATCCGGGATTGGCATCTACACTGTCACAAGTACAGCCACAAAATTTTGCACAGTCACACGTCTGGACCCCGGGAGCGTCATAGGCTATGTTGTGAGGTGAAATTTTAACCCCGCGCATTCCAGTTCACCAAACAATTTTGCCCCTATCTATATAATGGGGAAAAAGTGAATGGAAAAGTGTTGGAGGAAAATCGACAGCTGCCAACTAAAGGCACAAAATTTTGCACAATCACACGTCTGGACCCTGGGAGCGTCATAGGTTATGTTGTGAGGCGAAATTTTAACCCCGCACGTTCCAATTCACCAAACAATTTTGCCCCTATCTACATAATGGGGAATAAGTGACAGTTACCAGTTGACAGTTGTGAATGAGAGGGGCTTAATGATAGCGCCAAAGACTAACAGCACATACCAGCATATAGTCACTAAGGTGGGGCCCCAATATGAGATATTCACCACACACGGGGACATGTATACACACCACACGCACACAAAGAGTAACAGCAAGTGTATAGTCGCTAAGGTGCAGCCCCAACATTGGATACTCATCACGCACCCGAACAAACACACACACCACAAAGAGACACACACACCACAGAGACACACACACACCCCCAAGGGGTCACACACACACCCTATAGCGACACATTCACTCACCCCACAGGGACACACACCACAAAGAGACACACACAACACAGACACACACACACCACACAGACCCCCCCACAGGAACACACATAGCCACCCTATAGGGACACATGCACTCACCCCACAGGGACACACACACACACAAAGAGACACACACACCACACAGACCCCCCCACAGGGACACACACACATACACACCCCATAGGGGCACATGCACTCACCCTACAGGGACACACACACACACAGCACAAAGAGACACACACAACTCAGAGACACACACCACACAGACCCCCCCCCACAGGGACACACACACATACACACCCTATAGGGACACATGCACTCACCCCACAGGGACACACACACACACACCACAAAGAGACACACACAACACAGATACACACACACCACACAGACCCCCCCCACAGGGACACACACACATACACACCCTATAGGGACACATGCACTCACCCCACAGGGACACACACACACCACAAAGAGACACACACAACACAGATACACACACACACACCACACAGACCCCCCCCACAGGGACGCACACACATACACACCCTATAGGGACACATGCACTCACCCCACAGGGACACACACATACACACACCCCAGGGACACACACAACACAGACCCCATCCCACAGGGACACACACATACACACCCCAGGGACACATGCACTCACCCCACAGGGACACACACACCACACAGACCCCCCCACAGGGACACACACACACACCACACAGACAGACACAGATGTGCACAAATCACCTCACACAACTCGCCTCATACGTGTGCTATCTTTAATTTCCAGACATAAACATCTGATTAAAAACCGCCAATGTGCAACACATGTGTCATATAGGGAATTAAGGCAGATGTCAGTCACATGAACTGTCTATTATGTGTATGTGTGAGGTAACATATACTACCCGGCCAGGGGAGGGTTTACTGTTGACTGGAGATTTATTAGGCTGCCTGTAGCAACCAATCACAGCTCAGCTTCTATTTTCTTACAGGTCATTAATATGACATATTCAAATTCTATTTTGTTATAGCTAACAGCAGTTATTTATTAACTCGGGTGTAGCCGGGTAGTACAGCTAGTATTTTTCATATTTCTGTTGATCTTGGGTGTTTGTGTATATGTGGTGCAGTTGTTTGGTGTTTGTGTATATTTGGTGCAGTTGTTGGGTGTTTGTGTATATTTGGTGCAGTTGTTGGGTGTTTGTGTATATGTGGTGCAGTTGTTTGGTGTTTGTGTATATTTGGTGCAGTTGTTGGGTGTTTGTGTATATTTGGTGCAGTTGTTGGGTGTTTGTGTATATTTGGTGCAGTTGTTGGGTGTTTGTGTATATTTGGTGCAGTTGTTGGGTGTTTGTGTATATGTGGTGCAGTTGTTGGGTGTTTGTGTATATGTGGTGCAGTTGTTGGGTGTTTGTGTATATGTGGTGCAGTTGTTGGGTGTTTGTGTATATTTGGTGCAATTGTTGGGTGTTTGTGTATATTTGGTGCAGTTGTTGGGTGTTTGTGTATATGTGGTGCAGTTGTTGGGTGTTTGTGTATATTTGGTGCAGTTGTTGGGTGTTTGTGTATATTTGGTGCAGTTGTTGGGTGTTTGTGTATATTTGGTGCAGTTGTTGGGTGTTTGTGTATATTTGGTGCAGTTGTTGGGTGTTTGTGTATATTTGGTGCAGTTGTTGGGTGTTTGTGTATATTTGGTGCAGTTGTTGGGTGTTTGTGTATATTTGGTGCAGTTGTTGGGTGTTTGTGTATATTTGGTGCAGTTGTTGGGTGTTTGTGTATATTTGGTGCAGTTGTTGGGTGTTTGTGTATATTTGGTGCAGTTGTTGGGTGTTTGTGTATATGTGGTGCAGTTGTTGGGTGTTTGTGTATATTTGGTGCAGTTGTTGGGTGTTTGTGTATATTTGGTGCAGTTGTTGGGTGTTTGTGTATATGTGGTGCAGTTGTTGGGTGTTTGTGTATATGTGGTGCAGTTGTTGGGTGTTTGTGTATATTTGGTGCAGTTGTTGGGTGTTTGTGTATATTTGGTGCAGTTGTTGGGTGTTTGTGTATATTTGGTGCAGTTGTTGGGTGTTTGTGTATATTTGGTGCAGTTGTTGGGTGTTTGTGTATATTTGGTGCAGTTGTTGGGTGTTTGTGTATATTTGGTGCAGTTGTTGGGTGTTTTGTGTATATTTGGTGCAGTTGTTGGGTGTTTGTGTATATGTGGTGCAGTTGTTGGGTGTTTGTGTATATGTGGTGCAGTTGTTGGGTGTTTGTGTATATGTGGTGCAGTTGTTGGGTGTTTGTGTATATGTGGTGCAGTTTGTGTTGGTGTTTGTGTATATTGTGGTGCAGTTGTTGGGTGTTTGTGTATATGTGGTGCAGTTGTTGGTGTGTTTGTGTATATTGTTGGTGCAGTTGTTGGGTGTTTGTGTATATGTGGTGCAGTTGTTGGGTGTTTGTGTATATTGGTGCAGTTGTTGGGTGTTTGTGTATATGTGGTGCAGTTGTTGGGTGTTTGTGTATATTTGGTGCAGTTGTTGGGTGTTTGTGTATATTGTGGTGCAGTTGTTGGGTGTTTGTGTATATGTGGTGCAGTTGTTGGGTGTGGTTGGGGCTTGGTTACTTTCAGGTTTACTGTTTTGTGTTACTCTTTGTATCATCAGTCATCGCCCCTTTGGTTTCTGTTATTTTACATTTTTTATCTCTTCACACAACGCAGGAAACGTTCTGCTCTTTTCTCTTTGTGGCTTTTGATCTTTTTTATAAGTTTGATGATGAAATATGAAACTTTCTTAGAGAATTTCTGCTGTTTATCACATAATAATTGTAATGATCTCAGGTGCCTTTTTCACAATCACTTTATGATACTAAACGTCCGCTTCAGTAGATCTGTGAGGATTCTTCTTCTCGTCCTCGGGGTCTATAGATATGGGGGTCTCTGCTACCTGTAAATGGGCAAATCTGTTGGCATTCAGATCTGAGCTAAACAATCTCGTGGCTTAGTATAACTGATAGATTGCATCTCATTACAGCGATTGACTGGTACATTATGGATTTGTTAGATATACATAAAGGGGACGTGTATAATAATCTATTGGAGCTCCAGATGCCCAACGTTCTGTGCTGCTCGGCGTAATAGACCTAATTAACACCTGTCCATAGTAAACATGGGTATAGTTTGGCCCAGGCCAGAGCTTACCCCAGGATAAACTGTCCTGTGCCAACAAACTATACCCCTCCAGGCCATAGTATACCCCAGGGGATAAACTGTCCTAGGGCAAACTACACCCAGGGGCGTAAAGTAACCTAAGCCAAACTATACCCTCCATTCCAGCGTATACCCTGGGGGAAAACTGTCCTAGGCCAAACATACCGTTGGTGTAAATGCCTAAGTACAAACTATAACCCCTCCAGCCATAGTATACCCTGGGATAAACTGTCCTTAGGTCAAACTATATTCAGGGGTTACACGTAGCCTAGGACAAACGTATACCCTTCCTTGGCCAGAGTATAACTCCTGGGGACAAATGTCCTAGGCCAGAGAATAGTCTCAGGGATAAACTGTCCTAGGTCCACAGTACACCCCAGGGAATAATCTGTCCTAGGCCAGAGTATACCCCAGGAGATAGACTGTCCTAGGCCAGAGTATACCCCGGAGATAGACTGTCCTAGGCCAGAGTATACCCCAGGAGATAGACTGTCCTAGGCCATAGTATACCCCAGGGTGATAACTGCCCTAGGCCAGAGTATACCCAGGAGATAAACTGTCCTAGGCCAGAGTATACCCCAGGGATAAGCTGTCCTAGGCCAGAGTATACCCCGGGAGATAGCTGTCCTAGGCCAGAGTATACCCCAAGAGATAGACTATCCTAGGCCAGAGTATACCCCAGGGGATAAGCTGACCTAGGCCAGAGTATACCCCAGGGGATAAACTGTCCTAGGCCAGAGTATACCCCGGGAGATAAGCTGTCCTAGGCCAGAGTATACCCCAGAGGATAGACTGTCCTACGCCAGAGTATAGCATGGGGATAAACTGTCCTAGGCCAGAGTATACCCTGGGAGATAAGCTGTCCTAGGCTAGAGTATAGCATGGGGGATAAACTGTCCTAGGCTAGAGTATAGCATGGGGGATAAACTGTCCTAGGTCAGAGTATAGCATTGGGGATAAACTGTCCAAGGCCAGAGTATAGCATGGGGATAAACTGTCTAGGCCAGAGTATAGCATGGGGGATAAACTGTCCTAGGCCAGAGTATAGCATGGGTGATAAACTGTCCTAGGCCAGAGTATAGCATGGGTGATAAACTGTCCTAGGCCAGAGTATACCCCAGAGGATAGACTGTCCTACGCCAGAGTATAGCATGGGGGATAAACTGTCCTAGGCCAGAGTATACCCCAGGGAATAAACTGTCCTAGGCCAGAGTATACCCCGGGAGAAAGACTGTCCTAGGCCAGAGTATAGCATGGGGGATAAACTGTCCTAGGCCAGCGTATACCCCGGGAGAAAGACTGTCCTAGGCCAGAGTATAGCATGGGTGATAAACTGTCCTAGGTCAGAATATACCCCTGGGGATAAACTGTCTTAGGCCAAACCATACCCCTCCAGGCTACAATATACCCAATAATACCCTTTATTAGATAAAAAGTTCCTTTTAGTTGATTGTTAATATCTTAAACCTATAAAGATTCATATTCTGGTGCTTTCCTTTAAATAATAAGGGACATTTCCCCATTAAAAAGAGTGTCAGCACATATTATGTACATGGCAGCACATATCATTATTCTTATGTGATATATTACCTTTCTTACATTTAGATATTTTTGTTCTTTTTGGATTCCAGAGAAACTCAACAATGATCCAGAAAGGGGGCAAGCAGCCGGAGAATCGGGGCGACGCCGCTGAGTGATGGGAGGCGATCTGCAATCAGGAGCCAGTGAATCCAGGACTGTTTCCAGGGATAGATGACCACTAATTGCAATACTTGATTACTACTAATGGCCAAAGAGCATGCAGAAATAAAAACCAAGACATTTATGCAATCCTCTGTGAGCCTCTGTGATTATTAGGAAAATGCATATGATGGTGACACAGAGGCAGAACTAGGTTTTTCAATACCCGCGGCAAGAATTCAGTTTTGTGCCCCCCCTGCACCACACACAAGCCACACACACGCACACACACACACACACACGCACACACACGCACACAGCACACACACACACACGCACACACACGCACACACACACACGCACACACACGCACACACACACACATGCACACACACAATATGTTTGAGTAGTCCCTCACTCATATTCGATTTTCACACTTATGGTCCCTTCCTGACAAGCTGTTCTTTCTAATTCTGTTGTGACGCCCCAACGGGACAGGTAAGATGGTCAGCTCACAAAAAGACCCACACACACTCCAACCCTGAGGCCAAGTCACTTCAGGTCGGGCGAGGGTTGGCGGGAGTAGCAAAGTGTGGGTGGGAAGTAGAGAGAACCCTGGAAAGGGGCAGAGGAACTAGACTCCAAAAAGGACCTAGTAACACTAGGTTGGGCGAGAAGACAGATAGACTCCCTGGGAGGAGGTTGAGTCCCCTGGAGGGTGGAGGAGAAGGGAAGCATTCCCAAGCCGAGACACCCTTCAGCTGAGTACTGACTAAGAGACTGAGAACAACGGGGCCCGGCGGCCATGACCATTAATGGCCGGCCGGGAGCCCAGGCTGAAACCCGCGGAACGGTAGGAGGAGCCAAGTGAGCCCAACTAACCCGGGTGACTGGTGGCTGGGCCAGAGAACCAGAGTGCCGGCTCTGTAGATGTGGCTGGGAACGCTTTATGCCCCTAACCACGAGAAACCTGGCGGGGTGTGGTAACTCCATGTCCACGAGACCTGACAACCGGTACAGAGTAGGAAAAAGCCATCGTACTATGGCTAGTAACCCTGAGTGTGGGATGACTCACTATAGAGCCCGTGACGGCCGGACCAAACCCGTACGCGAGAGAGAAGGAAGAACTAGAGTACTCAAGAGGTACACTGAGGGGAGTGACGCAGAGGAACCGTCCCAGCTGCAGTAAGAGCCTGAGCTCATGACTGTTGAGTGGGCCTGATCCACAGTAAGTGCATAAAGAACTGTTAACTGTGCTAAGAGTAACGGAGGAGTAAAATACCCAGTAAACTCAAGGACTGTGTGTGCGACTTATTGTGACCGCGATCGCAGAAGACCGCCTTCGGAGCCATACACTTGCTCCCTGCGCATGCTGGTTTTGGAGGAGCTGTGTGAAGGATGTATGCGCAGCAACCGGGTGCACAGGATTTCTACCTCCTGTGGAGGGTTCACCAATCCCGGCTGCCGCCACCACCACCATCCCCAGCAGTCCATACAGCAGCAGTGGCTCATACTGGCCACAACCCATGGGTGGCGTCACGAACCTTTCCCCTAAAAGTTGAATACAATATTCCCCTTTTTCATTGCGGCACCTGGGAGCACGGAGCCAGGCCACGCTGCCGTGGCACCCCCAGAAACAGCAA
The DNA here is from genome assembly GCA_033576535.1 of Allobates femoralis. Taxonomy (NCBI): domain Eukaryota; kingdom Metazoa; phylum Chordata; class Amphibia; order Anura; family Aromobatidae; genus Allobates; species Allobates femoralis. Next base: position 735,185,447 of record JARQOC010000002.1, read on the forward strand.
GGTCCAGCTCTGCGTACCCCGGCCCCTACAGGCTGCGTCACTGTCATTGCATACTTTTAAGATCTCCCATGCCAGCGACAAAACTGGATGACCATGTGAGCGTTACCAACTTGCTGCCACATCACTAACCCTAGATGTCTGTCACAGCGCCGGCAGGGGTGAACCTAGCCTCTCTGCTGCCTAAGGCGAACTTTAAAATGGTGCCCCCTTCAAACACAAGGGCGTCAGCACCATCACACGCACATGCAAGAATCACATAGAAAAATCCAGAATAAGGATCATCAATAGCAATGGCAGCATGGCACGAGCTACAGTCACACAATGGTCGCTGCAGCCTTATAGCAGAGGAGTGAGTGAGTCAAAACTAAAATGGAGCCAAAAGCTAGGAGCAGAGGCCACTGCTTAGCTTAAGAGAAGGTTGTCCCGAAGACCACAAAGGAGGGAGAGAAAGAGGAAGAAACGCAGCTGGAGGTCAGATTATTTTTAGGAAGTCAGACTTCACCGCCACTGGGAAGCAAAAGAACAGAAAGAAGAAGAAAGGAACATAAGGAGGGAACCACCTAGCAGCCAGAAATCCCAATTGCAGCATCCAGAGCATTTGTCATAATACCATCTGTCAACTGCTGGAAGACTGTAATGCTGATTGAAAGCTTTCCAGTAAAGTTACCCAGTGAAGTGAAGTTCTGACTTTGCTGCATCCTCTCCGATACACACTGTTTGCCTTACAGTATCACTGCCCCGGTGGTTCAGTCCCGCCTGCGGGGACTAATCCATCTAAGCCGCAATACCATCGACCACCGGAGGACTGTGGTGGCGCTGGTGGGCATCACCAGACTCAGCAGGTGGCGTCACGAAGACAAAAATTATTCAAGTATTTCATCCCCTTTATTTCAGTTGACCACCAGGGCTACGGCCTCGGGCAAGCCACCCGTGACATCCCCAGACCCCGAAGCCTGCCTGAGAGCTGAGTACCCGAGCCCTGGGGTGCGTCAGATCATCAGCAGTACATAAATACATCACCAGAACCACCAGCAGTACATGGCACATCAATTGTTAGGTCAGATTCATATAAAATTGAACCGCAAAACAACTGCGGCACTCCATTCCTACAATGTGTATTGGTGCAACGCTGAGACACAATACATAGTACAGAAAGACAGCTGCACCCAAATACTAAGACATGCTATATTGACTATAGAAAAGCAGAATCGCTAAGAAAATATAAGAAATCGGAACACTTAGCTTATAAACATGGTCATATCCATAACCACCCAGTAGCTAGGTTGAGGCGTTTGGGTCCTGACCTACTTTTGCATCTGCACTCAGTGAAAGCTTCACTCTTTATAGGTGATTATTCATATTTCCTTAGCGATTATACTTTTCTATAGTGAATATAACATGTATTCATATACAATTGTATCACATGACTCAACAATTCCCAGTACATTCTTAACAATGATAAGGAGATGCCTGGAGTTGTCGGTGTGAGTCATCATCAGATTGCGGATCATACAAGTAACACAGTACTCATATGAGTTAGTATCTCAAATAATCATTTACATCCAGATACCTTATAGATGGACCTTGTCTCTGGTTGTTGTCGGTCTCTATCTATTCTTCATCCTGTCCACACTCCATGATAATTTTTCTCATCCACAGCTCGTCTCTGCAGATTTCCATCGTCATTGGTCTTCTGCAGCACATCCCGACACGATATCCTTAAAATTAGCAGCAGGATTACAATACTCCTGAATAATATATCTGCCCTTTGCTGTGCCCTTGGATAAATAATTGCCCCATACTGTGTTCCCTGCACAAAATATGACCCACATACTGACCCTCATGTACCACAGAACATGCCCTTTACACTGCCCTCTCCTTTCCATACTGGGCCCCCTCTTCACACTGTGTCCCCCTATATTGCCTAGTCTCTATAATGTGCCATCTCATCACACACGCCCTTCTCGCATACTGATTGTGCCCTTATACTATTCCCCCATACCATTCCCTTTCTATACCAGCAACCACCACACACTGTACTTAATTTCTAATCCATATAGTTTCCTCCCACTATTCCCCTAATAAAACTGCTCACATACATTTCCTCCCTCCCTCATACTGTATCCTATCACATCCACCTAGTAACCATAATGTCTCCTCACATATTTACCCTCTCACTCTCCATACTGTCTCCTTGCACATTCCCTCCACTCCTCATACTGTGTCCGCACCCATCACCCTCTCTCATGCTGTTTCCTCAAACATGTCCCATCTCGCTCTCCATACTGCCTCATCATCCCTCCCTCACTCTTCATGCTGTGTCCTCATACTTCTGCTTTCCCCCTCGCTCCCCATACTGTGTCCTAGCACATTATCCCTTGATGTCACCCTCTCCTGGAAGTACCATTGATCAGAGCTTCAACTGTCCTACAGACGCGAGTACAATTGATCGCTGGGAGCCAGCGTGCTGCACTTTCCGACTGTCAGCTTGATGGCTGAACCCCAGTCCGGGGGCGGCAAATAAAACCCTTGGGGAGACCCCTAGGATTTATTTATTTTACTCACTTTTATAGCGCTATTAATTCCACAGAGCTTTACAGACATCATCATCACTGTCCCCATTGGGGCTCACAATCTAAATTCCCCATCAGTCTTTGGAGTGTGCAAGGAAACCGGAGAACCCAAAGGAAACACACAAAACACAGGGGAACAAACAAACTCCTGGCAGATGTCGTACTTGGTGAGATTTGAACCCAGAACCCCAGTGCTGCAAGTGTCTCGCCCCTGGCAGGAACCGTGGGGTACTCGGAACTGGGCCCTCTTGTTGTCGTCTGGGGCTGCGGGATGTCACAGTGGCGTGACCGGTCCTTGATCCCCTCGTCGGGCGATCAGTTAAAAGGGGGATTGGAAAAATTGAGAAAAATAAAATAAAAACAAAAATAAAAGTGTTGTGACGCCACCCGTGGAATGTGGCTGGTATAGCCGCTGCTGCAGTCGGGACCTCTGGGGATGATGGGAGTAGCAGTGAGGATGGTTCAGCTCTCCACAGGAAGAGCAACTGAATGTTTATGAATGTGCGGGGGAATAATAGACCAGCGGGCTGTGCTGCTGTCAAAGTTCAAAGTCACACTCAGGCAGGCTGCTGCCGACTCAGCGGATCAATCTACCTCTCCTCAGGAGCAGAAATCACAGTCTCACACACAGAGCTGAGCTTCAACCCGGTTTAGTTCACTTTCTCGGCAGATGGTTACAACACAGTGTAGTGGTGGTTCTTAGCAGCCGGGACGGCTCATCCGAATCACCCCCTTTCGTGTTCCTTTCATGGGCCTCTTGGTCTCTCCGCACGCTAGCTATGATCCAGTTGCCACGGGCTTTTGTGGGGCGACCTGCCGAGTCCCCTAGCTCTAGTACGGCGGCCTTCTTTTCGCTGCATCAGCGGTTGGGTTGCGGGACATAAAGCTCCTGCCACCCACTGCTGTTTGTGGTTGGAGCTTAAGGCCCTGTCACACGGGGCGACAGGGCTGGGGATGTCGGTGGCGATTGGCGGGTGCGCGCACGTTTTTGGTGCCCCGCCAGCGTCGCCGTCCCCCGTTTAAACGGGGCGACACCTCCAGCCCCGCGCTGGCGAGCTGTCAGGCAGCATCGCCACCGGGGTGTCTGGAAACCCCAGCGGCGATGCAGGATAATGGGAGCCTATGGCTCAAATCGCCTGACAGGTCGCCAGCGCCCGGTTACATGGGGCGATGTGTGCACATCGCCCCATTATGGTCGCCTGTACATGAGGCGACGTAGGGGCGATAGGCCACGTCCCCACGTCACCTCTGTAATGGGCGGTGATATCGACCCGTGTGACAGGGGCTTTAGAGTGTCCTGTCCACTTCAGCAGAGCCGGCACCCTGGTTCCGGCCCAGTCCCTCAGTGTCCCCGCTAATTCGAGCATACCTAGGACTCCTTCTGTCTCTCTCTACGGTCTGCAGGCCGGGACCCGGTCCAGCCTCATGGTGGCACAGAACACCGAGTCCGTGTCCTTTCAGTCCTGTTTGTTGGTGTTCTCACCTCTCCTTCTGACTGAACTTGACTCCTCGACTTTACTTGGCTGACTGGCTCCCTGAACTTGGTGTTGTCTAGTTTTGTTGCCTCCCCTAACCGTGTCCCATCTTAACATCCCCACCCTCCACTTGTCTCCTACTGCCATCCCGTTGCTGGGCATAGAGTCCCTAGTCTTGGGATCGAGAGTGTGTTGGGTGTGTGCTTGGGAAGACCGAACTTACCAATCCCAGCAGCTGCGTCATCTAGTGGCGACCGGTCCGCAGGGGCGTCACACACGTCTGCCCCCCTGCCGGCTGGGTCCAGAGTATATATCCCTGCTCACACCCCTAAATACATTCCTGGTAACACATCATATAATGTACCTGATATAACTAAATCAGGACTAATAAATTGGGCTGCTTTCACATCTGCTTTTTTGCAAATCTGGCGAAATTCTGTCTTTTTTGCAAAAACCAGATGCGGCACACTTGCGTCAAGGTTGTGTTGGGGCTAAGGTATGGTTAATGGACCTCTGGACGTGTGGGGCACTAACATTTTCACCGGTTAGCCGTCACTTATGGCATGTCTTAAAACTGACAGCAGTTTTTGTCCGATGCCAGAAGTGCTGGAAGTGCGGGATCGCAGTGAAAAAGTAAGGTCCGCACACGTCCAGAGGTCCATTAACAATACATTAGCCCCAATGCAACCTTGATGCAAGTGTGCCGCATCTGGTTTTTGCAAAAATGACAGAATTCCGTCGGATTTGCAAAACGACAAACCTGAAGATCAAAAGTTCAAGTTAGCCTGATCTGCCATGTCAGAAAATACCGCAGATGTGACAGGAGCCTTATATAGTGACATTTATTACTGATCCCAGGAGCTGACAATCTGTTCTCACACATACACCACACCAGGTCCTTTTTAATAGGGACTAAATTACCGATCAGAATGAAATCTTAGGGGCAAAGAGAGAATATATAAAATTATTGACAATTGAACTGGAGCCCAAGGGTGCAGTCACCTGCGCTGGGAACTGAGAATCCAAGGGCTGCAGAGGCATGGAGGACTATCAGTGGTGACATTGTCAGATCTGTATAAAGACACCGCACACCAACTCACCCCCCAACTCATCCCCCAACTCACCCCCCAACTCACCCCCCAACTCATCCCCCAACTCATCCCCCAACTCATCCCCCAACTCACCCCCCAACTCACCCCCCAACTCATCCCCCAACTCACCCCCCAACTCATCCCCCAACTCATCCCCCAACTCATCCCCCAACTCACCCCCAACTCACCCCCAACTCACCCCCCAACTCATCCCCCAACTCATCCCCCAACTCATCCCCCAACTCACCCCCCAACTCACCCCCCAACTCACCCCCAACTCATCCCCCCAAATCACCCCCCAACTCATCCCCCAACTCACCCCCAACTCACCCCCAACTCATCCCCCAACTCACCCCCCAACTCACCCCCCAACTCCCCCCCAACTCACCCCCCAACTCCACTCCCCCAACTCACCCCCCAACTCACCCCCCAACTCATCCCCCAACTCCCCCCCCCCACTCCCCCCAACTCACCCCCAACTCACCCCCCAACTCACCCCCCAACTCATCCCCCAACTCATCCCCCAACTCATCCCCCAACTCATCCCCCAACTCACCCCCCAACTCACCCCCCAACTCATCCCCCAACTCACCCCCAACTCACACTCACCCCCAACTCACCCCCCAACTCACCCCCAACTCACTCCCCCCAACTCATCCCCCCAACTCACATACCCCCCAACTCATCCCCCAACACCAGGCAAAGTGAAGAGAAAAATGTGAGGAAGCCCTGGAAGAGGCCGGGAGATCACCAGAAGACTCTGACTCCTTTATTTTCATAGAAGGTTGGACTAAAACAGTGAAAAGAAAAACATGAAAGGACAATAAACTGAAAAGACATACAAAGGGGGGAATGTGGCGCCCTGCATCCACAGGCGACCATAGGCCTTCCTATAACACAGATGAAAATACACAGCAGGTACACCAGTGCAACCAACACCTTCCACCCCAGCACAGTAGGGGGAGCTCAACTTGCTGCCCTTAGGCAAGATCCCCTATATATACTGATGCTGGGGAGGAGTTAGTCAGAGTGTGCAGACGCTAGGAGAGCTGAGAATACGTCCTGCTGATCGGTGCCGTGTTAGGCCCGAACCGGTGACCCTGAACAGCCTCTGAGCAGTCCTGCCAGGCCCAAGGGTGGGGACGAAAGGAAGGAGAAAAGAGGAAGGAAAGTGGGAACTGAGGAGCCAGAATAGGTTTGCCCAAACCACATACCGGACCACAGGGTCCGTGTCTGCAGGAGAGCTACACGCCCAGCAGAGAGCCCCGGCAAACCATGGAGACTCCAGTCACCCGGTCACCTGCTTAATCACCGTTCAGGGAGCCAGACACCGTGGAGAGGGAAACAGCGGTAGTCATCAGAGGTGTCCCGTTGTCAGCGCAGGTGAAGAGAGAGAGCAGAGAAGGCCAGCTAAGTTCTACACAGGGCAGGGGCTTCAACATAGGGAAAAGAGGACATGGAGGCCTTACACCCACTTGCTGTGGAGATTCAACTGTGTTTCCTGGTCACCCGACAGTGTTCCGGACTTTTACCTGCTATACCACCAGTATAGCACAACAGTGTGTGTGTGTGCGTTCTTCACCCCTGTCCTTGTTACCCGCAGAGACTGTCCCGTTAATCCACAACCTGGCCAAACCCCTGCTCCATTCCTCACAATCATCACTGCCCCGGAGGCCCAGCTTCACCTGTAGGAAGCTACTCCACCCTAGCCGCAATACCACCACCCTCCAGAGGACTGTGGCAGCGCTGGTGTCTAGTCACCAGGTACTACAGGTGGCGTCACGAGACAAAGACTTAACTCCTTGTAAATACTAAAACAACCCTTTCTTGTGGGCTGTCCGCCGGGGTTACGGATCTGGGCAGGCCACCAGTGATATCCGCATTGAAGCAGAGGGCCCAGACATCCGAGTTCCCATACCCTGCGGTGCTACAGAATGAATGCAAACTACAAAGGAAAGAGAAAGACTGTGAAAAAGAAGAGATAAGAGAAGGAAAAAAGGAAGAGCAGAAAGGGAGAGATCTGGAGATAAAATGTGGAGAGGAGGTAAAGGGATGGGAAAGAAAGAAAGAAAGAGAGAGAAAGAAAGAAAGAAAGAAAGAAAGAAAGAAAGAAAGAAAGAAAAGAAAGAGAAAGAAAGAAAGAAAGAAAGAAAGAAAGAAAGAAAGAAAGAAAGAAAGAAAGAAAGAAAGAAAAAAAGTAAAGACAGAACGAAAGAACAGAAAGAGATCTAGAGAAATAAACTTGGAAAGGAGGAAAAGGGATACGAAAGAAAGAGGAAGAAAGACAGAGAGAAAAAGAAAGAAAGAAAGAAAGAAAGGAAAGAAAGATCTAGAGAAAAAAGGGATAAGAAAAGAAAGAAAAATGAAATAAGAAAGAGAAAAACAGAGAGAAAGAAGAAAACACAGAAGGAAATAAAAATGGAAAAGAAAGAGAAAGGAAGAATAAAAGAGAGAAGGAAAGAAAAAAAAGGAAAAAGAATATGAGACAAAGGAAGGAGGGGAGAGAGAAGGGAAGGAGGAGTGAAGTGATAACTGACAGACGGTTGCTGTTCCGCTGTGTGCTGTGACCGTGCAGAGGACGACCGCAGATATTGTTTCTCTCTTTTTTGGGGTTTTGGTTCTGAGGTTTCTCGTCACTTCCTGAATTTGCACCTTAACAAAACATAAAATCTGAAGAGATGAAGCCCCCGTTCCCCCGCCCGCCCTCCGCTGCACATAACATCATGTCCTCATATCACCCCCTCCTGGGGCTTCAGCGGGTATCAGCTACACATTCAGACTTTTCAGGAGATTTTCCTATAAGTTAAAATATATTAGGATGTCAGTAGAAAATGCATTGACATATGGTTAACCCTTAGCTGTCTGTACGGCTGCCAGTGGCTGTTGCTCAATGTTTACTGGACTCTTCACAGCCAAATCTGGCCAGTTATAGGAAGATACGTCCCCGGTGCTGTCATGGCGGCCTTAGCTAAATCCATATCACAATCATTCTGCTGGGGGTTCTAGGAAGCTGTATGACAACTAATGGCATCTATATGTGGATTGTTACTGTACAGAACAGGATTTATACTCATTTCTACATACAGTATGTTTATATTTTCTATAAGATTTTAAATCACTTTCTATTGAGAAATAAAGACCCAGAACTCCGGTAGATAGAGGCCAGCTCCACTTCCTGTAGAGAGATAAAGACCTGCCCTCATCTCTGGTAGATAGAGACCGGCTCCACTTCCTGTAGAGAGATTGCGGCACCCCTGCGACCAGGAGGCCACAAAGGGAACTGCAGCCAGGTAGGAGGAAAGACAGTTGCACCACAACACCCTCACAGACAACCCACATACCACTAGAGGGCAGCACCCAACCCGGAGCCCGGGACTCTAGGCGGGAAAGGGGTGGTGGGTTTAGAGACAGTGGGTGGGCAAGCAAGCAGGTCAGGTGACAGAGGGTAGATATAGAGAAGGGGGAGGAGGAAGGAGTCAGTAGGCCGGTGTAGGCTGAGATGCAAAGACCAGAAGCACACGTCCTGGAGGAGTGGGGTGTAAGGAGCGCAGAATCTGGAGAGCCAGTGCGAGCCACAGAGAGAAAGCCCATCCGGAGCCAGCACCCCAGGAGTGTGAGGGACGAGAGGACCAGTAGCACTGGGCCCTAGAAACACGGCTGAGATGGCAGACTGCAGGTGTAGCCCTCCTATTGAACCTGAGTCACGGTTAGAAGGAGCCTGATAGAGCCTCACACAGCAGGACTATTGGAGGCTAGGCTGATAGCAGAGTGTCGGCTCTGAAGGGGACCGATGATTTACCCGGTATCCCCAGATTAACCGACGGGGAACTCCAGCTTCACATTAGGGTTCCTACCCCAAAGGACAGGCAGCTTAGTGGCAACCCGGAGGGCCCACAGGGGTCCGAGCCACCACCATACCATCCGGAGACGCACATACAGAGACAGAGAGTAAAAGCCTGGAAAGGACAGAGAAAGAGTGAGGGGTCACAGAGAGGAACAACCTGGCTGCAGGGAGTAAAGGAACCCGGAGGGGAGAGTTGTGCCCGTGTAAAGACTTGTACTGTAAACTGTGACTGAGCTGTTATGCTGAGAAAACTGAGAAGTAAACACGGTGAACCCTGCCTCTGACTCCCTTGCATGATTCTGCCTGCATATGATTCCCTCCAACAGGTCTGCAGAGAAATCCAGCCTGGAGAGCAACAGCTTGTCAGCTCTGAACCCTGAGGAAAGGAAGTCTGCAGCATCAGGACAGTAAGAGTATTGCATCCACTATAAGCTTACACTACACTATAGACTCTAACATCATCACTGCCCCGGGGAACTCAGTTCTAACCGTGGAGAACTATTCCATCCTTGGCTGGTATAACATCATCCCGGGAGATTCTTCAGCAGCGGTGGTCCCATTACTGACCACACACCGTGGGTGGGGTCATGACAAACTCTAATCCCCTGTAAATATTCCTCTTATTATTGCCAGGGCCTGGGACACGGTCCGGACCAGGACCACCCGTGACATCCCCCAGCAGCAGACCCGGTCCGGTACCGAGTGCCCTCGTCCCAGTGGGCTCAACAAGATAAAGACCTGCCCTCACCTCCGGTAGATAGAGACCAGCTCCACTTCCTGTAGAGAGATAAAGACCTGCCCTCACCTCCGGTATATAGAGACCAGCTCCACTTCCTGTAGAGAGATAAAGACCTGCCCTCACCTCCAGTAGATAGAGACCAGCTCCACTTCCTGTAGAGAGATAAAGACCTGCCCTCACCTCCAATAGATTGAGACCGGCTCCACTTCCTGTACAGAGGTAAAGACCTGCCCTCACCTCCGGTAGATAGAGACCGGCTCCACTTCCTGTAGAGAGATAAAGACCCGCCCTCACTTTCGGTAGATAGAGACCGGCTCCACTGCCTGTAGAGAGATAAAGACCTGCCCTCACCTCCGGTAGATAGAGACCGGCTCCACTTCCTGTAGAGAGATAAAGACCTGCGCTCACCGCCGGTAGATAGAGACCGGCTCCACTACCTGTAGAGAGATAAAGACCTGCCCTCACCTCCGGTAGATAGAGACTGGCTCCACTTCCTGTAGAGAGATAAAGACTCGCCCTCATTTCCGGTAGATAGAGACCGGCTCCACTTCCTGTAGAGAGATAAAGACATGCCCTCACCTCCGGTAGATAGAGACTGGCTCCACTTCCTGTAGAGAGATAAAGACCCGCCCTCACTTCCGGTAGATAGAGACCGGCTCCACTACCTGTAGAGAGATAAAGACCTGCCCTCACCTCCGGTAGATAGAGACTGGCTCCACTTCCTGTAGAGAGACAAAGACCCGCCCTCATTTCCGGTAGATAGAGACCGGCTCCACTTCCTGTAGAGAGATAAAGACCAGCCCTCACCTCCGGTAGATAAAGACCGGCTCCACTTCCTGTAGAGAGATAAAGATCTGCCCTCACTTCTGGTAGATAGAGGCCAGCTCCACTTCCTGTAGAGAGATAAAGACCCGCCCTCATTTCCGGTAGATAGAGACCGGCTCCACTGCCTGTAGAGAGATAAAGACCCGTCCTCACTTCCGGTAGATAGAGACTGGCTCCACTTCCAGTAGCGAGATAAAGACCTGCCCTCACCTCCGGTAGATAGAGACCGGCTCCACTGCCTGTAGAGAGATAAAGACCCGCCCTCATTTCCGGTAGATAGAGACCGGCTCCACTGCCTGTAGAGAGATAAAGACCTGCCCTTACTTCCGGTAGATAGAGACTGGCTCCACTGCCTGTAGCGAGATAAAGACCTGCCCTCACCTCCGGTAGATAGAGACTGGCTCCACTGCCTGTAGCGAGATAAAGACCTGCCCTCACCTCCGGTAGATAGAGACCGGCTCTACTTCCTGTAGAGAGATAAAGACTCGCCCTCACTTCCGGTAGATAGAGACTGGCTTCACTGCCTGTAGAGAGATAAAGACCTGCCCTCACCTCCGGTAGATAGAGACCGGCTCCACTTCCTGTAGAGAGATAAAGACCTGCCCTCACCTCCGGTAGATAGAGGCCAGCTCCACTTCCTGTAGAGAGATAAAGACCCGCCCTCACTTCCGGTAGATAGAGACCGGCTTCACTGCCTGTAGAGAGATAAAGACCTGCCCTCACCTCCGGTAGATAGAGACCGGCTCCACTTCCTGTAGAGAGATAAAGACCTGCCCTCACCTCCGGTAGATAGAGGCCAGCTCCACTTCCTGTAGAGAGTTAAAGAACCGCCCTCACTTCCGGTAGATAGAGACCGGCTCCACTTCCTGTAGAGAGATAAAGACCTGCCCTCACCTCCGGTAGATAGAGACTGGCTCCACTACCTGTAGCGAGATAAAGACCTGCCCTCACCTCCGGCAGATAGAGACTGGCTCCACTGCCTGTAGCGAGATAAAGACCTGCCCTCACCTCCGGTAGATAGAGACCGGCTCCACTGCCTGTAGAGAGATAAAGACCCGCCCTCACCTCCGGTAGATAGAGACTGGCTCCACTTCCTGTAGCGAGATAAAGACCTGCCCTCACCTCCAGTACATAGAGATCGGCTCTACTTCCTGTAGAGAGATAAAGACCCGCCCTCACTTCCGGTAGATAGAGACCGGCTCCACTGCCTGTAGCGAGATAAAGACCTGCCCTCACCTCCGGTACATAGAGACCGACTCCACTTCCTGTAGAGAGATAAAGACCTTACTTCACTCAATATAGACCTGCCCACACTTCATATAGAAAGATATATACCCACCTCCACTCTCTCTGACCTCTCACCTCCCCCACGTGCTCCATGAAAGTAATTATAAGAATTTAGCAATTTTCCCTTATTTTGCAGATTCTTTTAATTGCAGTTGACAGTAACAATTACAGTACATACAATCCAACTTCCCATCCTGCAGAATTGTCACTCGTGCATTTCTCATTGTATTATTGCAATAGTGAATTGTCCACTTTTCGGGGCAATTTTTTTGTTTTTTTATTACGAAAAAGTATTTATTTTGGCCTAAAAATAATTTCATTAAAATCATGCACCACTTACCATTTACAGCCTCTGTCTGAAAAATGAGTAAACTGAAATTCTATCTGTGAGCTCTCTATGATTAGAAGTTTTTTTAATTGTAAAAATGACAGGAAACTACTTTTCCGTCAAATAAATGGCAAAAATAAGTAAAAATCTAAGTAATTGATTATTTATAATAGATAGGTAATACAGGAGCATCTCAATGAATTAGAATATCATCATATAGTGACTTTATATCAGTAATTCAATAGATAAAGTAACACACATCTATTATACTGTATAGAGTCATTACACACAAAGGATCTATTTCATGTGTTTATTTCTGTTAATGTTGATGATTAATGAAAACCCAAAGGTCATTATTATCTCAGAAAATTAAAGTAGGGAAGATGAAGGGTCTGAGAGATAAAATATGACCTAAATAGGTATCAGAGGCTTCACCATGTGTGGTTGTGAGAGTCACAACCACTATAACAGCAGATCACGGCTGCTGCACATAGAGGAGGGAGGATGAAGGATTAACCCTTTCACCACCCCACAATTTTTCAGATGTTTAAAAAAAAGAAACACACTTTTTGAGCCATGTTCTGTGACCGTAGCGTCCTCATTTTTCTGGATCTGGGGCTGTGTGACGGCTTATTTTTTGCGTCTTGAGCTGACCTTTCTAATGATACCATCTTTGGGAAGATGTGATGTTGTGATCACCCGTTATTGCATTATATAGCTATGTTGCGGCGACCAAAAAAATGTAATTTTGACGTTTGGAGCTTTTTTTCCGTTACGCAGTTTACGGCTCTCATTAATTGATTTTATATCTTGATAGATCGGCGAATGCGGCAATTCCAAATATGTGTATTTTGTTTTTATTTTAAATAACTTTATTTTGAATGTTGGAAAAGGGGGTGATTTGATCTTTTGTGGGGGTTTTTTCATATTTTTTAAACTTTTATTTTTTAATTGATTCTTGTTTTTACACTGCCCCATAGGGTGCATCAGTGCTGCGGGGTCCGATCGCTTGCGACAGGTCTCTATGAGCTGCAGCACATTGGGACATGGCACTTACTTATACTTCCTACTACGCAATCTTATCGCGGGATCTCCGATGTAGGCGGGAAGCGACGGGATCCCAGGCGCTGCCAATTCAAAAGGTTAACGGCACCGATTGGATCCCAGATGAGATCAGCTGAGATGTCGGATGAGCGCCGCACCGGGGCTCACATCAAACACTGGGACCCGACCCATGACGTCCCATTACGTCAAGGGTCGGAAAGGGTTTAAACACCGCGCTGCCGTATTCCACGAGACATCAAAGGGTGAATATAATATTGATTTATTAGTCCTGAAACATGGCAATATGATATTGATTTGTTCTGAGAAAGGGGCCAGGGAGCCCTGAAATGTGTTGACTTATAAATGAATAATATATTTACCCTTTGATGTCTGTTGGAATACAGCAGTGCGGTGTTTAACCCTTCATCCTCGCTACTCTATATGCACCACGCTGGGGACTGCAGCAGCCGTGATCTGCTTTTATAGTGGTTGTGACTCTCACAACCACACAAGGTGAAGCCTCTGATACCTATTTAGGTCATATTTTATGTCTAAGACCATTCATCCTTCCTACTTTAATTTTCTGAAATAATCACATTTGGGTTTTCATTAATCATCAACATTAACAGAAATAAACACATTAAATAGATCCCTCTGTGTGTAATGATTCTATATAATAGATGTGTGTCACTTTATGTATTGAATTACTGAAATAAATTCACTTTTTGCTGATATTCTAATTCATTGAGATGCTCCGGTATATATATATATATCACAGACTCCACTCATGGTGTATACTGCACTGTATACTATATGTGAGAATCCGGGCGTCATTTCAATCGTTAACACCTTTTCTGTTGTGGTTTCACAATGTGACCTGATTTCAAGCTTTTGATTTTCTTTTTTAAATACATTTTTTAGGGGTTTTGAGTTATGACATGAAAACAACAAATAATATTAATATTTTGCTGAAAGTTTATTCAGTTGTTCAAACTTTTTGTAAAGCAAAGAAAAAAAATTAAAGAGGAAAAAAAGAATGAAAATTAAAAACTTAAACATCTACTTACATAATCCTCTTGTGTCCGTCATTCACTTCTGTCCAGTTGTCCTCCTATCAGGTGCGCGGTAGCCATATTTACACACTCAAGTGATGGGTGCGCCAATATGGTGCCCGCCAGTGGTACAGGTCAATTGCGCAGTATCGCCAACAGTGACACAGCCGCCAGCCACCACCAGGACCTAAACATGATGCCAGGAACCGCCAAACGCAAAGGTTACACCATCGCCTCTGCTAACACTGAGAATCTCCACCTAAGTATGTGTGCAGGTGGCCGTCATCTTTGAACACTTGGATGTGACCCAGCACACGGGCGCAGTTATGCAGTCGCCATCTTTTGACACCTGCACTCAAAAGTGAGCGCATAGGTGGGAGGGAGAGACAGCACATGGGGGAGAAAGAGTACCTAACAGAGAGACATAGCACATGGGGGACAGAGAACACAAGGGAAAGAGCACATGGGAGAGAGCGCAGGGGGGAGAGACAAAGCACAGGGGGAGACAGCTGAAAAGAGAGTGCACAGAGAGAAGAAGACAGCACAGAGGGGAGAGAGAAAGCACACGGGGAGAGATAGTCCATAGGGGGCGAGCGCACAGGGAGGGAGAGAGAGCACACAGGGGGAGAGACAGCTCAAAGGAGAGAGCACGTGAGTAGAGAACACAACACTGGGAGGAGAGAGCACAGGGGAGAGACAGCTCAAAGGAGAAAGCACATGAAGGAAGAAAGCACACAGGGGAGGAGACTGCACATGGGGGAAAGAGACAATACACAGGGAGGAGATAGGTCAAAGGAGAGAGCACAGAGAGGAGAAGGCCGCACTGGGGGAGAGAGACAGCACACAGAGGGGAGTGAGAGCAGACAGAGGGAGGAGCATACAGGCGGAGAGGACAGCCGCTGCCCCCAGCACCACAGAGCCCGCCCGCATCGTGACATCACCACGCAGTAGCATTGGGCATTCACCTAATTAATTAATGTCTTGAATAATTATTTGGAATGATGTCACACTATATATTTTTTAGATATGTGCAGCCACCAAGGTAAGGGGGTAATTTTTCACTGCAGAGCAAGATTACTATGCCTTTATACAATTTAAGACAGCCCATATGATGATGTCATGTGTTTGGAAGATTCTGATAGGTGTATTGGTAACATTTGAGAATATTAGAGACACACGTGTATGTATTTTAATGCACACCTGAAACACATTGTTTCTTCATGGAGCATCATGGGAAAGTCTAAAGAAATCAGCCACGATATCAGAAAGAGAATTGTGGACTTTTACAAGTCTGTTTCATCCTTGGGTGCAATTTTCAGATACCTGAACATGCCTCGTCCTTCTGTACAAACAATTATACGCAAGTACAAACAAGATGGGAATGTCCAGCCATCATACTGCTCAGGAAGGAGATGGGTTCTGTGTCCCAGATATGAACGTGCTTTAGTCTGACATGTGCATATCAACCCAAAAACAAAAGCAAAAGACCTTCTGAAGATGATGGTGGAAGCTGGTAAGATTGTTTCATTATCCACAGTGAAACGAGTACTGTACCAAAATGGGCTGAAAGGCCACTGTGCCGGGAAGAAGCCATTACTCCAAAAGAAACAAAAAAAAAAAAAGACAGATTAAATGCACACAGGAACAAAGAGCTACATTTTTGGAGAAGTCCTGTGGTCTGACGAAAGTAAAATTGAACCCTTTGGATATAATAACCATTGTTACATTTGGAGGAAAAAGGGAGAAGCTTGGATGCCTAAGAACACCATCCCAACTGTGAAACGCGGTGGAGGCAGCATCATGTTGTGGGGTTGTTCTGCTGCAGGAAGGACTGGTGAACATTACAAAATAGATGGCATCATGAGGAAAGAAGATTATGTGGCAACACTGAAGCAACATCTCAAGACATCAACCAGGAAGGTAAAGCTTAGGTGGAAATGGGTCTTCCAAATTGACAGTGACCCGAAGCTACTGCCAAACTGGTTACAAAGTGGCTTAAGGATAACAAAGTCAATGTTTTGGAGCCGCCATCACAAAGCCCTGATCTCAATCCTATTGAAAATTTATGGGCAAAGCTGAAAAGTCTGCGAGCAAAGAGACCTACAACCATGGCTCAGTTACACCAGTGCTGTCAGGAGGAATGGGCCCAAATTCCTATAACAAATTCCTATAACTATTGTAAGACGTTTGTGGAAGGATCCAAAACGTTTCACCCAAGTCACACAGTCTAAGAGTAATGTTACTAATGAAATGTATGTAACATTGTGATTGGCAGAAAATAATAAAAATGTCTTAAAACATTTTGTCTCTCATTATTCTGGCATTTGGTAAATATTAATAATTATGGTAATCCTGATTGACCTAAAAAGGTTTGTCACTTAAATGGTTCAGGTCACCAGACAAATTTAAGTATTAGACAAAGATAACACAATTAAACACACAATACATTTTATAAATGAAGATATTTATTATTAAGGGACTAATTGATCGAATTTACAGGGACCTGTGTGAAAGAATTATCCCCCCAAAACATAAATGAACTGTGGTTTATCACATCTTTGGGAAGCGGAGTTCAATTTCCCTAGCCACACCCAGGCCTAATTAGTGCCACACCTGTTCATAATCAAAAAATCACTTAAATAGGACCTGCCTGACAAAGTGAAGTAGACCAAAAGCTTCTCAAAAGCTAGACATCATGCCGCGATCCAAAGAAATTCAGGAACAAATGAGAAATTAAGTCATTGAGATCTATCAGTCTGGAAAAGGTTATAAAGCCATTTCAAAGCTTTGGGACTGCAGAGACCCACAGTGAGAGTCATTATCCACAAGTGGTGAAAACATGGAACCATGAGTGGCCAACCAAAATTACTCCAAGAGTGCAGTGACGACTCATCCAAGAGGTCACAAAAGACCCCAACAAAACCCAAATATCTGCAAGTCTCATTTGCCTCAGTTAAGGTCAGTGTTCATGACTCCACCATAAGAAAGAGACCAGGCAAAAATGGCCACATGGCAGAAATCCAAGACAAAAACCACTGCTGAGCAAAAAGATCATAAAGCCTCAGCTCAGTTTTGCCAGAAAGCATCTTGATGATCCCCAAGACGTTTGTGAGAATACTCTGTGGACTGACAAGACAAAAGTTGAACTTTTTGGATGGTGTATGTCCCATTACATCTGGTGTAGAAGTAACACATCATACCAACAGTAAAGTATAGTGGAGGTCGTGGGATGATCTGGGGCTGTTTCAGGACCTGGAAAACGCTGCAGTAGATGTCTACCAAAAAATTCTGAAAGAGAATGTCAGGCCGTCTGTTCATGACCTTAAGCTGAAAAATACTTGGGTTGTGCAACAGAACAATGACCCAAAACACACCAGCAAGTCACCTCTGAGTGGATGAAGAAAAGCAACATTAAGACTTTGGTCACAGTCCTGACCTTCATCCGATTGAGATGATGTGACCTTAAAAAAGTGGTTCATGTTCGGAAACCCTCCAATGTGGCTGAATTACAACAATTTTGAAAAGATGAGCGTCCAAAATTCCTCCAGAGCATGGGTGGGGAACTCCAGGCCTCAAAGACCGCCAACAGGTCATGTTTTCAGGATTTCCTTAGCATTGCACAGGGGTTGGAATCATCACCAGTGCAGGTGATTCAATTACCACCTGTGCAATGCTAGGGAAAACCTGAAAACAAGACCTGTTGGCGGCCCTTGAGGTCTGAAGATTCCCACCCTTGCTCCAGAGCATTTATCCAGGTATCAGGTTTAGGGGGATCCCTTTTTCACACAGGGCCCTGTAGGTTTGGATTTCTTTGTCCCTTTGTAATAAAGATAACTCATAAACTGCATTTTGTGATTACTTGTTTTATCTTCGTCTAATATTTACATTTGTTTGGTGATCGGAAACATTTACCGGAAGTGACAAACATGGAAAAGAAGAAATCAGGAAGGAGGCAAACACTATATGTGAAGACTATCTCATTCATATAAGGTTCAGCCACTGTAGAAGGTGGAATGCCATATAGATACCAGCTACAATTTAGAAGAAAACCATGTGCTGTATATATGTATAATGAAATATATATACCGTATATTGTTTGTATATGTCCCCTCTGAATTGTGAAGCGCTGCGGAATATGATGGCGCTATAGAAATAAAGATTATTATTATTATTATTATTATATAAATATATTGAGAATTTTTTTTACAACATTCAAGAAGTGCAGTCTCTATTGATGAAAACATGTGTCCTTTGTGGTCAGATGTGATTTCTTTGCTATAATATGTAGGAGGATTTCACTTCTCCGAGTCAAAGAAATCGTTATGTCAGGTCGATTGTGATCTTCACTATTATTTCATAACTTTAGCGAAAAATTCAAAGTTAATTATTTATATCATATTAAAAGTTGGAACTGAGAAAATCTGAAAATATATCAAATAAAAGGGTCTGCACATTGTGATCAGCATAGTAGTTATATTAGTAGTTATAGTCTTGTACATAGGAGCAGTATTATAGTAGTTATATTCTTGTACATAGGAGCAGTATTATAGTAGTTATATTCTTGTACATAGGAGCAGTATTATAGTAGTTATATTCTTGTACATAGGAGCAGTATTATAGTAGTTATATTCTTGTACATAGGAGCAGTATTATAGTAGTTATATTCTTGTACATAGGAGCAGTATTATAGTAGTTATATTCTTGTACATAGGAGCAGTATTATAGTAGTTATATTCTTGTACATAGGAGCAGTATTATAGTAGTTATATTCTTGTACATAGGGGCAGTATTATAGTACTTATATTCTTGTATATAGGAGCAGTATTATAGTAGTTATATTCTTGTATATAGGAGCAGTATTATAGTAGTTATATTCTTGTATATAGGGGCAGTATTATAGTAGTTATATTCTTGTATATAGGAGCAGTATTATAGTAGTTATATTCTTGTACATAGGAGCAGTATTATAGTAGTTATATTCTTGTATATAGGAGCAGTATTATAGTAGTTATATTCCTGTACATAGGGACAGTATTATAGTAGTTATATTCTTGTATATAGGAGCAGTATTATAGTAGTTATATTCTTGTACATAGGGGCAGTATTATAGTAGTTATATTCTTGTATATAGGGGCAGTATTATAGTAGTTATATTCTTGTATATAGGGGTAGTATTATAGTAGTTATATTCTTGTATATAGGAGCAGTATTATAGTAGTTATAGTCTTGTACATAGGAGCAGTATTATAGTAGTTATATTCTTGTACATAGGAGCAGTATTATAGTAGTTATATTCTTGTACATAGGAGCAGTATTATAGTAGTTATATTCTTGTATATAGGAGCAGTATTATAGTAGTTATATTCTTGTATATAGGGGCAGTATTATAGTAGTTATATTCTTGTATATAGGAGCAGTATTATAGTAGTTATATTCTTGTATATAGGAGCAGTATTATAGTAGTTATATTCTTGTACATAGGAGCAGTATTATAGTAGTTATATTCTTGTATATAGGAGCAGTATTATAGTAGTTATATTCCTGTACATAGGGGCAGTATTATAGTAGTTATATTCTTGTACATAGGGGCAGTATTATAGTAGTTATATTCTTGTATATAGGAGCAGTATTATAGTAGTTATATTCTTGTACATAGGGGCAGTATTATAGTAGTTATATTCTTGTATATAGGAGCAGTATTAGAGTAGTTATATTCTTGTACATAGGGGCAGTATTATAGTAGTTATATTCTTGTATATAGGGGCAGTATTATAGTAGTTATATTCTTGTATATAGGAGCAGTATTATAGTAGTTATATGCTTGTATATAGGGACAGTATTATAGTAGTTATATTCTTGTATATAGGAGCAGTATTAGAGTAGTTATATTCTTGTACATAGGGGCAGTATTATAGTAGTTATATTCTTGTATATAGGAGCAGTATTATAGTAGTTATATTCTTGTACATAGGAGCAGTATTATAGTAGTTATATTCTTGTATATAGGGGCGGTATTATAGTAGTTATATTCTTGTATATAGGGACAGTATTATAGTAGTTATATTCTTGTATATAGGAGCAGTATTATAGTAGTTATATGCTTGTATATAGGGACGGTATCATAGCATGTATGTGTATATATATAAGCACATTATTCTTTTTTTTTATTTGCTCAGCCTCAGTTTCAACTTTACATTTTATATGAATAGTTAATAGTTAGTGGAATGTTTTAAAACAACCGAGAGGGTAACAGTACTACAGTGTTCTATATATACATATCAATTAAATATATTTCAATTAATTATTAAAATATTTATATATATATATATATATATATATATATACACACACACTATTATATACTATATATGGTATAGAACAAAGAGAGGAAAAAAAGCTATGATATATATAAATAGCGATCATTCATACAGCCTGCAGCCAGCATTATCTAAGGAGTAATGCCATCTGGAATTTACAATAACTATATATATATGTTTATACATATACACACACACTTCATAAACACTATATATATCATAGTGACTCACCACTGTGAACGTAAGTAATTACCTTTAGTTACATGGGAATGAGCGGAAAAAAATAAATTCACAACTTAAACTATTGATCTGACAACTGAATAATAATAATAATAATAATAATAATAATAATTATTATTATTATTATTATTATTATTATTAGTAGTAGTAGTAGTAGTAGTAATAGTAGTAGTAGTAGTAGTAGTAGTAGTAGTAGTAGTAGTAGTAGTAGTTTATTGGTATTATTATTTTGCCTTATTTTTTACATTATATTCTAAATAATAGTTTTTTTTAATCTTTTAATTTTTTTTATTATATTTCATAGTGCTATCACTTCTTTGTATTATGATTATTTTATGAGAATAAAGCTGCTATCCCACATTCTCAGGGATAATATTGTAGATTAAATATGTCCTCAGATAATACCATACTTCTGACTTGAGAAAAACTCCAGATATTTTCTATATTATATATTAATATGTATATGTTAAGTGTGTTCTACTCAAATTGTGTCAAAAAAATCAATAAATAAAACTATCGATGATAGTATTATAAATGTCAGCATTAATTCTCAAAATAATAGAATAAATTGATCATAATATTATAATAGTATATAAGTGATAACTAATTCTATAATCTATAAGTAAATATAAAATACTAGCTGTGAGCCCGATGCAAATGCATCGGGATTCTAGAATGTGCATTAATTTGATTATAGTAGTTATAGCTGGTGTGAGGACTTTTCGGGGGGGTGTGAATAGTTTTTGGGGGGTCCCATACTTTTTTGGGGGGGGTCACATACTTTTTTGGGGGGTCACATACTTTTTTTGGGGGGTCACATACTTTTTTTGGGGGGTCACATACTTTTTTTGGGGGGTCACATACTTTTTTGGGGGGGTCAGATACTTTTTTGGGGGGTCACATACTTTTTTTGGGGGGTCACATACTTTTTTGGGGGGTCACATACTTTTTTTTGGGGGTCACATACTTTTTTGGGGGGGTCACATACTTTTTTGGGGGTCACATACTTTTTTTGGGGGTCACATACTTTTTTGGGGGGGCACATACTTTTTTGGGGGTCACATACTTTTTTGGGGGGGTCAGATACTTTTTTGGGGGGTCACATACTTTTTTGTTTTGTCACATACTTTTTTGGGGGGGTCACATACTTTTTTGGGGGGTCACATACTTTTTTTGGGGGGTCCAATACTTTTTTTGGGGGGTCCAATACTTTTTTTTGGAGGTCACATAGTTTTTTGGGGGGTCACATACTTTTTTGGGGGGGTCACATACTTTTTTTTGGGGGGTCACATACTTTTTTTTGGGGGGTCACATACTTTTTTTGGGGGGTCACATACTTTTTTTGGGGGGTCACATACTTTTTTTTGGGGGGTCACATACTTTTTTGGGGGTCACATACTTTTTTGGGGGGTCACATACTTTTTTTGGGGGGGTCACATACTTTTTTGGGGGGGGTCACATACTTTTTTGTTTTGTCACATACTTTTTTGGGGGGGTCAACATACTTTTTTTGGGGGGTCACATACTTTTTTTGGGGGGTCCAATACTTTTTTTGGGGGGGTCCAATACTTTTTTTTGGAGGTCACATAGTTTTTTGGGGGGTCACATACTTTTTTGGGGGGGTCACATACTTTTTTTGGGGGGTCACATACTTTTTTTGGGGGGGTCACATACTTTTTTGGGGGGTCACATACTTTTTTTGGGGGGTCACATACTTTTTTTGGGGGGTCACATACTTTTTTGTTTTGTCACATACTTTTTTGGGGGGGTCACATACTTTTTTGGGGGTCACATACTTTTTTTGGGGGGTCCAATACTTTTTTTGGGGGTCCAATACTTTTTTTTGGGAGGTCACATAGTTTTTTGGGGGGTCACATACTTTTTTGGGGGGTCACATACTTTTTTTGGGGGGTCACATACTTTTTTTGGGGGGGGTCACATACTTTTTTTGGGGGGTCACATACTTTTTTGGGGGGGTCACATACTTTTTTTGGGGGGTCCAATACTTTTTTTGGGGGTCCAATACTTTTTTTTGGAGGTCACATAGTTTTTTGGGGGGTCACATACTTTTTTGGGGGGGGTCACATACTTTTTTTGGGGGGTCACATACTTTTTTGGGGGGGTCACATACTTTTTTTGGGGGGTCACATACTTTTTTTGGGGGGGTCACATACTTTTTTGGGGTGGTCACATAATTTTTTTGGGGGGTCACATACTTTTTTGGGGGGGTCACATACTTTTTTTGGGGGGTCACATACTTTTTTTGGGGGGGTCACATACTTTTTTTGGGGGTGCAATACTTTTTTTGGGGGTCTAATACTTTTGGGTGGGGGGTCCAATACTTTTGGGGGGGTCCAATACTTTTTGGGGCGCGTTCAATACTTATTGGGGCTGAGTGCTCGCAATGGCCGCTTATTATTAGCATTAATCTTATTATTATTAGCATTAATAGCATAATTATTAGCATTAATAGCATAATTATTAGCATTATTAGCATTATTATTAGCATTAATAGCATAATTATTAGCATTAATATCATTATTATTAGCAGTAATATAATTATTATTAGATTTTTTTTTTAATTATTATTTTTTGTAATATTTTATAATTTTTAATTTTTTTTTTTTATTATTTTTTTTATAATTTTTTAATTATTTTTAAATAATTTTATTATAAAATTTATTATTTATTTTAACTGAGACACAGTTATCCTTCTGGTCCGCTAAAAGGGCTGGGCTGATTAGCATATATTTATTTTTTTTATTATTATTTTTTATTATTTTTAAATTCTTTTTAAATTCTTTTATTTATTATTTAATTTATTATTTATTTTAAGTGAGACACAGTTCTCATTGTGGTCCGCCAAAAGGGCTGAGCTGATTAGCATATATTTATTTTTTTATTATTATTTTTATTTAATTTTTTATTATTTTTTTATTATTATTTTTTATTATTTTTTAATTCTTTTTAAATTCTTTTATTTATTATTTAATTTATTATTTATTTTAAGTGAGACAGAGTTCTCATTGTGGTCCGCCAAAAGGGCTGAGCTGATTAGCATATATTTATTTTTTTATTATTATTTTTATTTAATTTTTTATTATTTTTTTATTATTATTTTTTTATTATTTTTTAATTCTTTTTAAATTATTTTATTTATTATTTAATTTATTATTTATTTAAAGTGAGACACAGTTCTCATTGTGGTCCGCCAAAAGGGCTGAGCTGATTAGCATATATTTATTTTTTTTATTATTATTTTAATTTAATTTTTTATTATTTTTTTATTATTATTTTTTATTATTTTTTAATTCTTTTTAAATTATTTTATTTATTATTTAATTTATTATTTATTTTAAGTGAGACACAGTTCTCATTGTGGTCCGCCAAAAGGGCTGAGCTGATTAGCATATATTTATTTTTTTTATTATTATTTTAATTTAATTTTTTATTATTTTTTTATTATTATTTTTTATTATTTTTTAATTCTTTTTAAATTATTTTATTTATTATTTAATTTATTATTTTTTTTAAGTGAGACACAGTTCTCATTGTGGTCCGGCAAAAGGGCTGAGCTGATTAGCATATATTTATTTTTTTTATTATTATTTTTATTTAATTTTTTATTATTTTTTTATTATTATTTTTTATTATTTTTTAATTCTTTTTAAATTATTTTATTTATTATTTATTTTATTATTTATTTTAAGTGAGACAGAGTTCTCATTGTGGTCCGCCAAAATGGCTGAGCTGATTAGCATATATTTTATTTTTTTATTATTATTTTTATTTTAATTTTTTATTATTTTTTTATTATTATTTTTTATTATTTTTTAATTCTTTTTAAATTATTTTATTTATTATTTAATTTATTATTTATGTTAAGTGAGACAGTTCTCATTCAGGTCCGCTATTTTTCCCATTGACATACATTAGCGGTGTGTCGGCGATTTTATGGCCGGCCACCTGGTTCTATTTGTCGGCCGTAAAATCGCGGACACACCGCTAATACATGTCTATGGGCAGTGAGCCCGATTTCGGATTGGGCGCCGACCAATCAGAATTCGAGCTCAATGAGGGGCTCTTCTGATTGGCTGAGGGCAGTACACAGCGACCAATCAGAAGAGCCGCTCATATCTCATTGAGATACAATGGCGGATTTGTCGTCCATTGTACCTGAATGAGAAGAGAAGAGGACGTCGGAGCTGGAAGAAGACAGAAGATCCCCGGGGCCGGACGAAGAGGACGCCTGGCCGGACGAAGAGGACGCCTGGCCGGACGGACGATCAGATGACTAAGAAGACATGTAAGTATGTGCGGACATGGGGGGGGCTGTGTGGACATTAGTGGGGGTCGGCTGTGCGGACATGGGGGTTTTTTCGGACATTGATGGGGGCGGGCTGTGCGGGCATGGGGGTGGGCTGTGAGGACATGGGGGGGGCTGTGTGGACATTAGTGGGGGTCGGCTGTGCGGACATGGGGGGTTTTTCGGACATTGATGGGGGTCGGCTGTGCGGGCATGGGGGTGGGCTGTGCGGGCATGGGGGTGGGCTGTGCGGGCATGGGGGTCGGCTGTGCGGGCATGGGGGTCGGCTGTGCGGGCATGGGGGTCGGCTGTGCGGGCATGGGGGTCGGCTGTGCGGGCATGGGGGTCGGCTGTGCGGACAGGGGGGTGGGCTGTGCGGACATTGATGTGGGCGGGCTGTGCGGACATGGGGGGGGCTGTGCGGACATGGGGGTGGGCTGTGCGGGCATGGGGGTCGGCTGTGCGGACATGGGGGTGGGCTGTGTGGACATTGATGGGGGCGGGCTGTGCAGACATGGGGGTCGGCTGTGCGGGCATGGGGGTCGGCTGTGCGGGCATGGGGGAGGGCTGTGCGGGCATGGGGGTCGGCTGTGCGGGCATGGGGGTCGGCTGTGCGGGCATGGGGGTCGGCTGTGCGGACAGGGGGGTGGGCTGTGCGGACATTGATGTGGGCGGGCTGTGCGGACATGGGGGTGAGCTGTGCGGACATTGCTGGGGGTGGGCTGTGCGGACATGGGGGTCGGCTGTGCGGACATGGGGGTCGGCTGTGGGGACATTGATGGGGGCGGGCTGTGCGGACATGGGGGGGGGGGGTGGCGAATTGTGTGTAGCGGGGAGCGGAGGCGGCAATGCCGCCTCGGCTCCATGGTCCCCGGGGAGCGAATTGCGGCTCAGGCAGCGACTCGCAATGGCCTCGCGGCCATTGCTCGCGCTACCTGAGCGGTAAATCGCTAAGGTTGTAGCCGGGGCTGTGGATGGATTTTGGGCCAGCGGCTCGCAATGGCCTCGCGGCCATTGCTCGCGCAGCATTGGGCGCTTCGCGCCCAATGTTAAATTCGTATCCACATGACGACATCGGAAAGTGCGCGTGAAGGGGCGCTTTTCCGATTCGCGATTATATAATAGATAATAATGCACAAATAAAAAATAATATAAAACGTAGGCTAATAGACTAATACAGATCTTATAAATACTAATACTGTATCGAATAATATCAGTGATAATGCAGGTGAATAATAAAAGCTAAGACTTTAATAATATTTTGTAAAATAATAATAGTAATACATTTTAATATTTAATATATAAAATAATTAAATGATTAATCTAATTAATATTTAAGGGGTAAAATAATAGAATTAAATTATTCCTCTAATTTTACTTCGTTTCAATATTGGATTATGTTTAAGGCAAAGCCTTAACTAATGTATCATAATCTAGAAACTTGAGTTTATAAAAAATAGACGTAAAAATAATAAAAAAAAATATTTAAAAAAATATTAAAAAAATACTCCTCATCAGGCAGATGACTTGGTTGCTTGGTAATGATTGGCCGTGTGTTCTGGGTGTGTAACCACAGGAAGGCACAATATATTCATGTCGTACCCTCCAGATATCAAACCCGTTGCATCTGACTGGAGTTACGCCACATATATGTATCTCCGCTACTCACCTGCTGTTATGGCTAACGAGTCCTTGATTTTTGACTACTATGAAGACGTTGATGACTTTTATGACAATGACACTGAGATGGAAAGCAAACTTAAGGCGATGCCCCATGCCGACTGGATTCCGGCCACTCTCTACTCCATCTTTTTCCTCGTTGGGTTCTTGGGCAATATGGTGGTGATTGCGGTGGTCTTCAAGAGAAGCTCACGCCGGGCAGACACCTTTATCCTGAACCTGGCAGTCTCCGATCTCCTCTTCGTTTGCACCTTGCCTCTATGGGCCTCTGCTTTGGCACAAGGAGGTGTCTGGCCCTTTGGGACTTGCCTATGCAAGGCTAGCGCATATGTCATAGCGGTCACCCGTTGTGCCAGTTCTTTTCTCATGGCGGTCATGAGCATAGACCGATATGTGGCAGTGATAAAAGGAAAGAAAATGCACCCGCTCCGCACAAGGTCCTGCAGTCTTGGGACTTGCTGTGGGATTTGGGGGACCTCCATTCTTCTTGGATGCCCAACGCTGGTGAGCAGGCATCTAGATACAGAGAATTCTTCCTGTACTGACTCTTATGAGTCATTCAATCTAAGATTCAAGTTGGTGGTCATCTTCCTCACATTTGTCTTGCCTTTTGTTGTCGTCCTCTTCTGCTACTGTAGTATGG
Source organism: Allobates femoralis (assembly GCA_033576535.1). Classification (NCBI taxonomy): domain Eukaryota; kingdom Metazoa; phylum Chordata; class Amphibia; order Anura; family Aromobatidae; genus Allobates; species Allobates femoralis. The sequence goes on from JARQOC010000002.1 coordinate 735,212,891, forward strand.
CCAAGTACCTTTGGAACTACTTTGGCAAGCAAGTGAGGGCAATGAAGAGCGCAAGGAAGCCCCGGCGTGAGCACAGCTGGCTTCGGATTGTCTCTTGTGTGGTTGGGGCTTTTTGCTTCTCTTGGCTTCCCTTTAACACCATCAACACTATCCTAGTGATATCCAAACTGGGCGTTAAAATCCCCTGCTCCATGGAAGTGTCCATAAACCAAGCCCTGAATGCCACGGCTGCTCTTGCGTTTGCCAACAGTTGCACCAACCCCATCATCTATGCCCTCCTGGATGCTGGATTTAGACGTCGTGCCCAATTGTCCCTGCCAGGACTCTTCTACAAGTGTCGTTCTATGGTGCCTATTCCAAGCTGGACCATGCCAACCACCAGTATGAGTATGGAAAGTACCAGCACCTACACTGGCAACTGATGAACATACAAGCCTACGAAGATGAGACATTGGGTTCAAGAACATGAGCAATCTAATCTCTAAACAACGACATGGATCAGTGATATACACTTGGAAGACCCCGAATGTTTTCACTGACTGATATGATCTATCTGGAGGTAACAGGGGCAAATATCCAGATCTTGACAGATTTGGTTTCCAATGTGTGATGCCCCCTAGTGGTGAAATCATGACTTCTGTATATAGAGATATTTACCAGTAGGGTCATATAATCATATATGTAAAAACAGGAATATCAGTTGACATCCTACCATATAGTTTTGTTCATAATCATAACATTTTACAGATTTCCAGGAAGCTGAGATATGAGGTGTTGTTTGATGTCATCATCACCTTCCCTTTAGCCTCCAAAGTGTTGTAGTGCGAAACACCCCAACAAACAGCTTCTTATATCTCAGCTTCTCAGTGTCGATGTATTTTTTTTAGCCAAATTTCAATGTTTTATATATTAGTTTATATAACCATAGAAATTCTACTGGGTGTGAATTACGGTATAATATTGAGAACTATCTGATGTTAAATTGTAATAAACTCTTCATTTTAAAATTTGTGGAAAATTAGAAATTCTATTTTACCTTTAAATTATTGTTTTATTCATATTTTGGGAGTTTTTTTGTTTTTTGACCAAAGGAGAACAATTTGATGTTTGAAAGTATAATGCTTAATACAGTATAAACAAATCAACCCTTACCTGGGTTCCTCTGAGAAATGAAAGACACCGGACAATAAGCCGGTCGTAATTAAGGCAGGTGGTCCTTACTGGTGGAGTGGTGGTCCTGGCTGTTGGGGAAGTTGATATCCGGGTTAGGTGGCAGAGACCTGTCTTGTAAAGTGCTGACTGATGAAGATCTGTCTGGTGATCTAGGGTGGGTGACAGAATCTTGGATTGTCGTCTTGACTAGTGATGTCTTGGCTGGTGGTCTTCAATACTGGAACTGCAACTGGTGACCTTCTTTCTGGTTATGACTGGTGTTGTCCTTGGTAGTGGAGTTTTGGTTGGTAACTTGACTGGTAGAGTTCTGGATGTTAGTTCTGATTAGTGGTTGTAGCTTGGCTTCCCAGGTAGGTGTTAGAGATCTTGTAGCCTGACTGATGGAGTCTTGGCTGGTGATTCAGTGTGGATGACTGATTTTTGATTGTGTTTTGACTGGGGACATCTTGGCTGGTGATCCTGAGTGGTGATGCTTGGCTGGTAGTCTTGAATGGTGGAATTTCAGCTGATGAAGTCCTTTCTGGTGGTCATGACTAGTGTTGTCCTTGCTAGCAGAGTTTTGGTTGAGGACATTGACTTACCAGTTCTGGATGTTGGTTGTTGCTGCTTTCCCAGGTAGGTGGCAGAAACCTTGTGTAGCCCAGACTAGACTTATTGAGTCTTGACTGGTGATCCAGGTTCAATTATAGAATCTTCAATGGTGGTCCTTGTTTGTGACATGTGACCTCCTCAACTCTAGTGGTCCTGATTGGTGGAGTCCTGGTTGGTCGTTGTTGCTGCCTGGAGTTTTCATTGGTGGTCCACTGGAAAATCTGACACTGGTATCTTGGCTACAGATTCTCTGAGGACCTATTGCTGAAGTAAGTGATGGTCCTGACTGCAAAACGACCTGTAGTCTGCAGCAGAGTTCTGTCTTGAGGTTCTGATTAGTAAAGTAAAAAGTGATCGTGTTGGCTAATCATCCTGACTGGTAAAGTTATGATTATGTGGAATCCTGGATGGACGTTTCGACAGCTGGTCCTGACTGGTGTACACCTGGTTGTTGATGTTTGCTTGTGGAGTTCGGTCTGGACATGGTGGTGGTCCTGGTACTTGATCCTCACTGATGCAGTCCTAACTGCTAGTGTTGACTGTAGATTGGCATTCTATCTGGTGGACCTAATTGAAGTCCTAAGCGGTGGTCATGGCTGGTAGTTCTGGCTGGTAAGTCCTGATTGTGGATCTTGGCATGTGGAGTTCTTCTATCGTGGTTCCCGGCTGGACTTGGGTGTGAGTCTTGATTGGACTGCTTGGAGTCTGTCTGACTGTAGTGCGGTACTGTCTCCTGGTGCTCCTGATTGTTCTGCTGGGATTGCATGTGGAGTCTTTTCTCTGGTGGACTGAGTATTTAAGTCTCGTAGTCTGCTGTATCTGGGTGGTGAGCTCTGACTGCTGGTCTGGGTAGTGGCAGAGTCCTGGCTGACAGGTCATTACGAGCTATTCTTTATTATCTCAAAATGTGAATTTAGACACATTACTATGTTCCCCGCCTCTCCTCTCAGGCTGGTGAGAACCCGACCTCTATGTCACCCTGACTGACTCATCTGACGGTGGTGAGTAGAAGCCACGTAGGTTCCCAGTTTACTCAACTTCTGTCTTTGCCACCCGAGGATGGGTAAAACGTCTTCATTCTCACACTATCACTGACCTGGAACTGAAACAAAGTAACTCAGAGCAAAACCAGTGAACTCCTGATGGTACTGAACAAGACATTGTCCCCATGCCCACAGATGTCTACTAGTACTTCTATGGAAAGTGCGCCATAATGGAAACTTCACTGAATCAGCTTTGTGTATGAGAATCATTTATTCTTATGAATACTTTCATCTATGGTACTTTAATCAGTGATGGGCTGTATGCTCAAATGTTATTAAGGTGGAAACATTGCCACGATATTAATCAATAATAGTGTTATTTGCATAGGTAATATTGAGTATTAAGGAGATCTGGGTCAGGGGTTTGCATTAGTTTAAAGGGGAACTCCGGGAGAGAAAACTTTTTAGTACAGTCCCTTCCCTCCTACATGATGAAGCAGAGCAGTACATGGCAGTTCTAGGATCTATAGATCGCTTATAAATCAATAAAATCATATCTGCTCCTCAGCTCTCCCACCTCCCTCAGGGGACATAAAATTTCAAGCCTGACATCTCATGTAGCAGCAGTGACAGGAGTGTCGAGCGTGGACCTGGGAACTGCAGGATCATCTTACATTCCTGCCCCCTCATACTTCTGTATGGGGAGGGGGTGTGACAGGGGGCATGACGACGGCCCCATGATCATACTACAATCCAGCCCCTGATATACCATCCTATGTGACAGGGGTGTTCTGTTTTGAAATAGCAATCATGTCACCAAGCAGATAGAAATACACGCTGTGATCCTCTGCTGTAGAATGATATGATGGTGCATAATGTGTGCTGCCACGGATCAGGCTGGGAGAACAGGCAAAGCACTACATTGATCAGCTCTGTCATGGTCTCCCCTCCCCTATAGCTAGAAAAATTGCAAAGCATTGAAAGTTGCAGGAACAGGAAGCTACAAAGTTGTTATGGGGAAGGGGAGACCACGGCAGATCTGATAGTGTAGTGTTTTGCCTGTTCTCCCAGCCTCATACATGACAGTATACATTATGTGCCATCATATCATTATACAGCAGAGGATCACAGCGTGTATTTGTATCTGCTTGGTGACATGATTGCTATTTCAAGTCTGGACCCCCCTGTCACATAGGATGGTATATTAGGGGCTGGATTGTAGTATGAGCATGGGGCCGGTGGCCACGCCCCTTTTCATGCCCCTCCCTGTACAGAAGTGTGAGAGGGTCGGAGTGTAGGATGATCCTTCAGCTCCCAGGGTCCACGCCCCCAACACACCTCCTGTTCTCTGCTGCTGCATGAAGCTGTTAGGCTGAAATGTTATTCCCCTGAGGGAGGGTGAGAGCTGAGGAGCAGATATGATTTTATTGATTTATAAGCGATCTATAGATTTTAGAACTGCAGGGTACAGCTCTGCTTCATCATGTAGGAGGGCAGGGACAGGGCTCAAACGTTTTCTCTCACTGGAGTTACACTTTAAGGGCTCTGTTTTAGTGTAAGGGGTCTGTGACTATATTTAAGGGTAGTGGGGTCTGTAGGTCAGTATTACTTAAGTGATTTTGGTCTGGGTTCTGTATTTAGGGAGTTTGGGGTCAGGAAAAATGTAAGCAGTGGTCTGTGTTTCAATGAGCCTGGTCTGGGGTCCATATTATGTGTAGGGGGCTGGTTTGGGCCCTGTAGCAGATTAAGGTTAGTTTGCTCTGACTTCTGTGCTAGTTTACAATTTCTTGTCTGTGATCGATGTCGGATTAGGAGATCTGGTCAATGATCTGTAGTTATGGGGGTCTGGATTTGGGGTCTTGGTTTAGGGGGTTTGGATGAGGTCTGAATAAATTTAGGGATCTCTTTTGAAGTTTGTATTATCTTGGAGTAATTGGGCTGGGGTCTGTGCTAATTTAGGGAGTCCAGTAAGGAGTCTGTAGGTAGAGGGACTTGTATGGGGTCTGAATTAGTTTAGGGTTCTGCTTGGAGTCCATAATTAGGGAGTCTGGGGTCTGAATTCATTTGCATTCTGCTATGGAGTCTATATTAGGACCATATTAGTGTAGGGTCACTAGTCTGAGTTCTTTTTTATATAGGGTAACTGATGTAGGATCTGTATTAGGGGGTCTTTATGAAATTTGGAGTATTTTGGGAGTTGTATTTTGGGGTCTGATTGGGGTTGTTATATTTTATCAGGTTTAATCAGTGGTCTGTATTTGGGGAATTTGGGATTTACATTTGATTTAGGATTCTAGTCTGCAGTATGATTTTATTTGCAATCAAGAATAGAGATTGCTGTAGAAATGAGCAGATGAAGACGTCTTGTCTGCAAACTCTACAGTCATCAGGAGAACTTGACATGGGGGTCTGCGTCGGATGGAGCAGCAAAGCAATGAGAATTGATAGAATCAGAGGTCTGGGGAACTCGCTATCTACCTTATAGAGAGGAGTTTGCCTGCAACCATAAGGAGACAGTTAAGTAGATAAGGAGATTTAAAGCCCATCCCTCCTCTAGGAAATATGCAAATTGTCACTTCAATGAGGAAGTGGATGAACTCTAGCGCCACCTTTAGGTAGCTCCTCATCCTACATTGGAAAGATGGATGGATGAATAAATGAATGAATGCATGGATGACTTAAAGAATAATGAATGAATGAATGAATGAATGAATGCATGAATGAATGAACTGGTGAATGGATGGATGGATAGATGACTCAATGAATGGATGGATGACTTAATGGATGAATGGATAGATGGATAGAATACTGAATGAAATGAATGAATGAATGAATGGCTGAATTGATGGATAGATGGATGGAAAAATGGATAAATGGATGAATGAATGTATGGATGGATGGATGATTGGATAGATGACTGAATGAATGGATGGATGACTGAATGAATGGCTAAGTGAATGGATGAATGGATAAATGGATGGATGGACGAATGAATGGATGAATGAATAGATGGATGAATGGGTGGATTAATAATGGCATTAGAAGGTGAAGTCCTAGGCTGACTTTAGATGGCTCCATGGGGCAGTCTGTCATATATAATGAGTCACCTTTGTTTCTGCCATTAATTTTCAGTCAGTGCCAAAGTCAATGAGTTATTTTCCCATTGTGGTTTTGGCCCAGACTGGAAGAAGCGACAGCAACAACAACAGCACCTCTTCCCCATGGCTGATAACTGGAAGGACACTTCAGTTCTGCATTTTATAAGCTGACAGTGGAGGATGTGGTTTAGACAGAAACTTCAAGTGTAGACAGAGGAAAACAGCAGAATATAGAGATAAAGAGAGAGATAAAGATTATCATCAAAGACAAGTCTGGGGATTATACCAAGTCATGGGGTGGCTGGTGCTGGACTCATTGTATGTACAGGGTTACAGAAACAGCAGCACCGGTATCCAGAGGAGAGGTTACTTAGTCATTATGGCTGAGGCTCCGAGCCACAGACACTGTGTGCTGCCATACGGTGCCACCAGACAACACAATATTAGGACATATTCTCCCATGAAAGCTTTTTTAACCTCCAGGTCAGGGGTGGACATATCACTGGTGCAACCTGTGCAGCCACACAGGGGCCCAGGAGGTGAGGGGCCCATTTCATTACCTTCCATACACCATGAAATACTCCATTTTACTTTAAGGATGTCCATTAATACCCCAAGTCACCTTATAAAGAAAAAAAACCTTCTAACTATCTTGTATGTTCGCGGAGGCATTCAGAATTGCAAATTTGCACTTCAGTAAGGAAGTGGATGAACTCCAGTGCCACCTTTAAGTAGCTCCTCAAAGTCATAGTCGCTTTCTAACAAGCTTTTTAATATGTCTAAGGGATTTGTGCCAGACCAAAACCCCAGACACTGCATTTCAGGGTAACTGCCCCTCATAGTGTAGTGTGTGGGATATTCTGATCAGGCTGTGTGTGTGGGCTAGGACGAGGTCTGGGAACTTGCTATCTACCTTAAGGAGAGTTTTCCTGCAACCATAAGAAGACGTTAAGTAGGTAAGGAGATTTAAAGCCACATTCCTCCTCTAGGAAATTGCAAATTTGCACTTCAGTAAGGAAGTGGATGAACTCCAGCGCCACCTTTCATATTAAAAAGCTTGTTAGAAGCGACTATGACTTTGAGGAGCTACTTAAAGATGGCGCTGGAGTTCATCCACTTCCTTACTGAAGTCAAATTTGCATATTTCCTAGAGGAGGGATGTGGCTTTAAATCTCCTTACCTACTTAACTGCTCTTATGGTTGCAGGAAAACTCCTCTCCATAAGGTAGATTAGCAAGTTCCCAGAGCCTGTCGGAGCTATACGGAGGTAAAATGTGTGCCCATAGACTGTGCCAAATTCCAGGATTATAGTGTGTGCATCAACCCTACCCTACATGAATAACCAAGAATAAATCTGTCACCTGGAGACAACCTGTATTGTCGGTGGTTTCAGGAAAGTTTGGGTACTTGAGTAAAATCATGTAAAATAATAAGATACATGTTCTGACTACGGGATCAGATTTATGAGCTGAGGAGCTGGAAACCTTTTAGGTGCCCCAAGGTCAACCCAACGTGTTTAACCATTTATCAGCGCTCTGTAAAGTACCAGATATTTCCAGTGAAACCACAGCAGAATCACATCAGTATGTGGTGAAGAGTCCTCGTCACACTTCTGCTCGCGCCAGACAAATGATGAAATCTCAACTGAGGAACCAAAATAACAACTTATTTCTGAATAGTAGATTGTCCCCAGACTGTGACCCCCAACAATGGCCGGCAGAGCTCCCAAACACAGGGATACACTGCTGCTCACATTGATTGGCCCCTTCATTACTTTCATAGACTGTACAATATCTTCAGAAATAAATGGAAATGACCAAAGTTCTATCCCAGGATCTTGAATTAGTGTCCAAAGTAATAGAACAATAAAACATTGTCACCTTACATGTCGTCATATCAAAGAAGAAACAGAATAAACTCCATGTGCAGCAATAAAGGCCCCTAATTAATACTTGGTCGCCCCCTTTGGCATTGATGAAGCCTCCAGATGTTGTAGCATCTAGAAGCTTCTTGCTCTTCTCCATTGGGATTTTCTCCTCCTTTGCAGTTTGTTCGAGCTCTTGAATGTTTGCAAGTTCTTTTCCCCAAAGATTTTCCATGGGATTGAGGTCAGGACTCATTGCTGCCATTTTAGAACAGTCCATGTTTTCTTTTTCCACCATTCCTGTGCACTTTTGGATGTGTGCTGGTTTGGGTCATTGTCTTGCTGGAGGACCCATGATCTTCCACTCAAAAGTTTTCTTACACTGGGTCGGACATTTCGCTCTAAAATCTCTTGATAATTCTCTGATTTCATGATTCCTGTGATATGGACAAGGTCTCCAGTACCAGACACAGCAAAGCCACCTACAAGCATTATGGATCCTCCAACATGCTTGACTGTTGGTAGGGTGTTCTCTTCCTTAGTAGTTTCAAGTTTCCGCAATACACTCAGACATAGAGAACAGCTTTAGGTCTGTAATTTATATTATAGCACAAGCGATAGAACATTAGTATATGATAACTTAGTGTTAACCACAGTGTCCTACACAGGTTAAAGTCATTGAATGCAACCACAACAACACCAAAGGTGCATATTACGCACTACATAGTCTTAAAACACATCTTCTAGCACAATTACTAAATATTGGGGTCTATATATCCAGATTCAACCGACAACAAGGAAAAATACTGCTACAAGAATTTACCCATATTGGTAGTTCCACAAAACCTAGAGGTAAGAACAGACATTTAAGCATTGAGTCCACGAATACCCTGGAAATGTCACTAATAGGATTTTTAAATTATTCTTAGATGAAAACAACTCATCAACTAGTCATACAAAAAAGAAGATTCAACATTAAGAGAAAACTGCATGACAAGATTTACGTCATACATGTATGAACTGACCTCATGTATTCTCTGTATTTTAAAATATTTTTTAAGCACGTGTAAATAAATACATTTTTTGAAAGGAACCCAATGATTTTTTTTATAGATACTTGTAGAAGGTGATCATAGAGTAAGCGCTAGATCTGCACTAATTTTATCGTTTAAAGTAATAATTTGTTTACAGACGGCGCAATGAAGCTTATAAGTAGAAGAACACCCTACCAACAGTGAAGCATGGTGGAGGATCCATAATGCTGTGGGGTGGCTTTGCTGTGTCTGGTACTGGAGGCCTTGTCCATATCACAAGAATCATGAAATCCGAGAATTATCAATAGATTTTAGAGCGAAATGTCCAACCCAGTGTAAGAAAACTTGATTTGCGTGGAAGATCATGGGTCCTCCAACAAGACAATGATCCGAATAATAAATAATACATTTTTTAAAGGAACCCAATGATTGTTTTTATAGATACCTGTAGAAGGTGATCAAAGAGTAAGCGCTAGATCTGCACTACTTTTATCGTTTATCGAAATAATTCCCTTGAGTCAATACACACATGGAATTCACTCTCAGATTTATAGCTCCTACTCCAACCAGGAGGTCAACTAAAGAAAGTTGTGTAGTCACCACCTATCACAGAAGCTGGCTCCGGTGTAACAACATTAAATTGTTACTTTACATTACCAAAAAGATCTATTTTTGGATCATCTGTTCACAGAACATTTTCCCAGGAGGATTGTGGTTTATCTTGTTCCTCTTTATGACTTTTCTTCAGGAATGGTTTCTTCCTTGGCCTTCACCCATTAAGGTCTCCTTGGCTTAGTGTGCTGTATATCGTACTTGTTGAAGCCGTGACCCCAGACTGTTCCAGGTTGGTCTTCACCCATTAAGCTCTCCTTGGCTTAGTGTGCTGCATATGGTAGTTGTTGAAGCCATGACCCCAGACTGTTCCATGTTGGCCTTCACCCATTAAGCTCTCCTTGGTTTAGTATGCAGTGTATGGTACTTGTTAAAACCATGACCCCAGACTGTTCCATGTTGGCCTTCACCCATTAAGCTCTCCTTGGCTTAGTGTGCTGTATATTGTACTTGTTGAAGCCGTTACCCCAGACTGTTCTAGGTTGGCTTTCACCCATTAAGCTCTCCTCGGTTTAGTATGCAGTGTATGGTACTTGTTGAAGCCATGACCCCAGACTGTTCCATGTTGGCCTTCACCCATTAAGCTCTCCTTGGTTTAGTATGCAGTGTATGGTACTTGTTGAAGCCATGACCCCAGACTGTTCCAGGTTGACCTTCACCCATTAAGCTCTCCTTGGTTTAGTATGCAGTGTATGGTACTTGTTGAAGCCATGACCCCAGACTGTTCCAGGTTGGCCTTCACCCATTAAGCTCTCCTTGGTTTAGTATGCAGTGTATGGTACTTGTTGAAGCCATGACCCCAGTCTGTTCCAGGTTGACCTTCACCCATTAAGCTCTCCTTGGTTTAGTATGCAGTGTATGGTACTTGTTGAAACCATGACCCCAGACTGTTCCAGGTTGACCTTCACCCATTAAGCTCTCCTTGGTTTAGTGTGCTGTATATTGTACTTGTTGAAGCCGTGACCCCAGACTGGGTTGGCTTTCACCCATTAAGCTCTGCTTGGTTTAGTATGCAGTGTATGGTACTTGTTGAAGCCATGACCCCAGACTGTTCCATGTTGGCCTTCAGATCTTTGGATGTTTGACGTGGTGTTCTTTCCAGCATTCTCACTAACCTTCGAAGACATCTCTTGTCAATGAGAAAAATATGAGAAAAACATGCAGATACGTCTTGTTATATAGTGTATGTAAACTTCTGGTTTCAACTGTAGATACAGGACTGAAGGTCATCCTTAGTTAGTTGCCCACTCGAGGGCATTATGAGATATAGGACAATTATAGATATTTTCTCTGATCCTCCCAGTGTCATCTGCTCCATATAATAACAGATGGCTCCAGCAGCGTCTCCGGTCGGTCTGAGATGTGTTTTATGGCAGAATATTCCAGGCCAGATCTGTAATTAGCACAAACCATCAGAATCAAACATTGCCCTCATTTCACATTTCTGCTAATTATGCGTAAGAGACACAGCCGGCACCGGACTGATGCATATATATATATTACAGGAGCATCTCAATGAATTAGAAGATCATTGAAAAGTTAATTTATTTCAGTAATTCAATACATAAAGTGACACACACATATTATATAGAGTCATTACACACAAAGGGATCTATTTCATATGTTTATTTCTGTTAATGTTGATGATTAATAAAAACTCAAATGTCATTATCTCAGAAAATTAAAGTAGGGAAGATGAAGGGTCTGAGAGATAAAATATGACCTAAATAGGTATCAGAGGCTTCACCTTGTGTGGTTGTGAGAGTCACAACCACTATAAAAGCATACAGTGGGAACAGAAAGTATTCAGACCTTCACATTTTTCACTCTTTGTTTCATTGCAGCCATCTGGTAAATTCAAAATAGTTCATTTTTCCGCATTAATGTGCACTTGACCGAAAAATAACAGAAATGTAGAAATTTTTGCAAATTTATTAAAAAAGAAAAACTTAAATCTCACATGATCATAAGAAGTATTTAGTCCCTTTGCTCAGTATTGGTGATAAGTATTCAGCCCCTTTGCTCAGTATTGGTGATAAGTATTCAGCCCCTTTGCTCAGTATTGATGATAAGTATTCAGCCCCTTTGCTCAGTATTGATGATAAGTATTCAGCCCCTTTGCTCAGTATTGGTGATAAGTATTCAGCCCCTTTGCTCAGTATTGATGATAAGTATTCAGCCCCTTTGCTCAGTATTGATGATAAGTATTCAGCCCCTTTGCTCAGTATTGATGATAAGTATTCAGCCCCTTTGCACAGTATTGATGATAAGTATTCAGCCCCTTTGCTCAGTATTGATGATAAGTATTCAGACCCTTTGCTCAGTATTGATGATACGTATTCAGCCCCTTTGCTCAGTATTGATGATAAGTATTCAGACCCTTTGCTCAGTATTGATGATACGTATTCAGCCCCTTTGCTCAGTATTGGTGATAAGTATTCAGCCCCTTTGCTCAGTATTGGTGATAAGTATTCAGCCCCTTTGCTCAGTATTGGTGATAAGTATTCAGCCCCTTTGCTCAGTATTGATGATAAGTATTCAGCCCCTTTGCTCAGTATTGATGATAAGTATTCAGCCCCTTTGCTCAGTATTGATGATAAGTATTCAGCCCCTTTGCTCAGTATTGATGATAAGTATTCAGCCCCTTTGCTCAGTATTGATGATAAGTATTCAGCCCCTTTGCACAGTATTGATGATAAGTATTCAGCCCCTTTGCTCAGTATTGATGATAAGTATTCAGACCCTTTGCTCAGTATTGATGATAAGTATTCAGCCCCTTTGCTCAGTATTGGTGATAAGTATTCAGCCCCTTTGCTCAGTATTGATGATAAGTATTCAGCCCCTTTGCTCAGTATTGATGATAAGTATTCAGCCCCTTTGCTCAGTATTGATGATAAGTATTCAGCCCCTTTGCTCAGTATTGATAATAAGTATTCAGCCCCTTTGCTCAGTATTGATGATAAGTATTCAGCCCCTTTGCTCAGTATTGATAAGTATTCAGCCCCTTTGCTCAGTATTGATGATAAGTATTCAGCCCCTTTGCTCGGTATTGATGATAAGTATTCAGCCCCTTTGCTCGGTATTGATGATAAGTATTCAGCCCCTTTGCTCAGTATTGATGATAAGTATTCAGCCCCTTTGCTCAGTATTGCTGATACGTATTCAGCCCCTTTGCTCAGTATTGATGATAAGTATTCAGCCCCTTTGCTCAGTATTGCTGATAAGTATTCAGCCCCTTTGCTCAGTATTGATGATAAGTATTCAGCCCCTTTGCTCAGTATTGATGATAAGTATTCAGCCCCTTTGCTCAGTATTGATGATAAGTATTCAGCCCCTTTGCTTGTATTGATGATAAGTATTCAGCCCCTTAGCTCAGTATTGGTGATAAGTATTCAGCCCCTTTGCTCAGTATTGATGATAAGTATTCAGCCCCTTTGCTCAGTATTGATGATAAGTATTCAGCCCCTTTGCTCAGTATTGATGATAAGTATTCAGCCCCTTTGCTCAGTATTGATGATAAGTATTCAGCCCCTTTGCTCAGTATTGATGATAAGTATTCAGCCCCTTTGCTCAGTATTGATGATAAGTATTCAGCCCCTTTGCTCAGTATTGATGATAAGTATTCAGCCCTTTGCTCAGTATTGATGATAAGTATTCAGCCCCTTTGCTCAGTGTTGAGTATTTGCACCTTTTGAGCTCATACAGCCATGAGTCTTCTTGGAAATGATGCAGTTTTTCACCCCTGGACTCAGTGTTATACTGTAGGTTGATGACATCACAGACTTTTCAAATTTGATGTGAGCCACCTCCCACAGCAAAAGGAAAATAGAGATCTGCATAGTCAATGATGAATATCGTCAGCGGTATGGAACGGATTATTTCTGTACAGATGATCGGCGTACACTGCAAACCAAATTCATAGTGTAGATTCTGTATAATGGCTCTCTGTGAAATCTGCAAGTAACCTGATAAACACCACTTACAAAATTTGTATTTTCAATTTTTTTAAAACTTTACTTTGTATTGTATTCACTAGTCCCCTTAGGGGACTTGAAGCTGCGATCAATCGCTTGTGCTGTACAGAGCAGAACATCAGCATCATCAGCAGCCTCAGCATCAGAGTCATCATCAGCATGCGCTGCGGAATATGTTGGCGCTATATAAATAAAGCTTTATTATTATTATTATTATTATTATTATTATTATTATAGCATCAGCATCATGATCAGCATCAGTCATCATCAGTATCAGCATCAGTCAGCGTCAGCATTATCATCAACATCAGCATCAGTCAGCATCAGCGTTATCAGCATAAACATCAGTCATCATCAGCATCAGCGTTATCACCAGCATCAACATCAGCATCAGTCATCAACAGTATCAGCGTTATCATTAGCATCAACATCAGTCATCATCAGGATCAGTGTTATCACCAGCATCAACATCAGCATCAGTCAGCATCAGCATCAGCGTTATCATTAACATCAACATCAGTCATCAACAGCATCAGCATTATCATTAACCTCAACATCAGTCATCAACAGCATCAGCGTTATCATTAACCTCAACATCAGTCATCAACAGCATCAGCGTTATCATTAACATCAACATCAGTCATCATCAGCATTAGCGTTATTATCAGCATCATCATTATCAGCAATAGCGTTATCAGCATCATCATTATCAGCAACAGTGTTATCAGCATCATCATTATCAGCAACAGCGTTATTATCAACATCAGAGTCATCATCAGCATCAGCGTTATCATCAGTATCAGAGTCAGCATCAACATCATTATCAGCGCCTCTGTCAGCATCAGTCATCATCAGCATCAGCGTCATTGTCAATGTCATGATCAGTGTCAGCATCAGCATCAACACTATCATCATCACTATCAGCATCACCATCAGCATCAGCCTCAACATCAGCATCAGAGTCATCATCAGCATTAACATCAGCATCAGAGTCAATATCAGCGTCAGCATTATCAATATCAGCATCAAAGCCGTCATCGGCGTCATCATTATCAGCATCAGCATCAGAGTCATCATCAGCGTCATCGTGAATGTCATGGTCAATATCAGCATCAGTATCAGCCTCAGCATTATTATCAGCATCAGCGACATTATCAGGGTCACCATCATCAGCAGCATCATCCTCCATGCTCTGTACAGCAAAAATCACCATCTCCTATAAATGTTGCTTGCAGTGTTCATAGGAGGATCATAATGACAGATGCAGGAGTCATCATCTGACCCCCAGCTGTCAGGACAGCCCATCGACACCCATAATCATGTCACAGGCATGCTGATGGAAACAGGGAATGACACCCCCATCCCCCCTTGCTGGTGCATGGTAAATCCCGCTGTCAGAAATTGATAGCGGGGTTTTTTTTTTGTTTTTTTTTCCAAATATCTTTATTAGGTTTCTTAGTTATCACATAAATCACATTAAGCACAGTAAATGTAACTGTCACAGCCATCAATCTCCTTACAAAGAGAAAAGGGTCACAACAATAGACCCTCTAGACCGATATATCCCATCCCTCCCCCCCCTTAGCACCGCTTCACCCCTCTCCATCAGATACCCCTACAGACCTATAGCATTCCGTCTACCCTGACTTCGCGGCGAACAACCTCTCTGCAATTCCAGACGACCCAATGATCCCCGTAGTTGTTCTGTCAGGTACCACTCTGAATTTTTGAAAGGTGCGACCACTGACTTCACCTCAGCATCCGTTAGACAATGCGTAATAAAATTCCTCCACTTTTTGAAGAACTTTGTTGACAACGTATCCTTGTTTGACTCCGCCTCTATTCTTTCTAATGTCATTGCCTGCTTGATGTCCGAGATTACTCCCCATCGTGACGGCGGAGTAGCCTCCAGCCATACCCTGAGTATCGCCCTTTTAGTAAGGATCGCTATGGTGTGCAGTAACTTCTGAACTTCTCTGGATCAATGAGATCCTGAAATGCAATGGAACAGCCATCCCTCCCTCCCCAAAGTCTTCCCCGTGCCCGTCACCGTCCTAGCCATGCCCTCCACGAACTCCCACAGTGGGCGAATTTTAGTACATTCCCACATCCCATGTAGTAAATCCGTATCATCTGTTCCACACCTCGGACATGCCTGCAGTCTGTCAGTGTCAGGGTTTTGTGTGTAGGTCCTGAACCCATAAATTGCCGAGTGCATGAACCTAAATTGAGTGTCTCACCATTGTTCATTAACCACATTTTCTCTTAGGGCCCTCCAACCCCTTAATATCATATCTCCCGTACCATCTGTTCCCAAACGTCGTTTCCAACCCTTGAAGAGCCCCCCACGTCGGGTAGGTAAGAGCAGTCCTCTCAAGTCCCTATAAAGCGATGAAACACTAGTGTTGACTGTTCCTTTCCTTACCAAATCGTCCCAGGCGTTCACCACGCATTCAGTGTGTACCCTATCTAGCTTCCTCATGATGTGGAATTCAAAGCAGACACCAACTCTCTCCCCCCTAACCATCTAGCTTCTGCGGAGCACAATAGATCTCCCGCTAACTCCACCCCCTTCTCTTTCCACTGCCTAAATAGAACGTTCTCTCTTCCCAATGGGAACTCCGGATGTGCCCACAGATCCACATATTTAGACATGCGCCAGGAGAGACCCATTTTTTTGCGAACTAATTTCGATGCTGCCAGCGTATCTCTAAACACCATAGACGGTTTGATCGCAATAGGGAGTCTCGCCCTCGGGGTGTGAAGAACCGAAGCCAAACTCCAGGGTCGGCATACGGCCGATTCTAGCTCGAAGTCGGAAAATTTACAGGTCTTTCCCAGCCAGTCCAGCACATGTCTAAGCAAGCACACCACGTTGTATCCCTTGACATCTGGGATTGCCAACCCTCCCTCTTCCCGAGACAACATAAGTGTGCTCAGCCCGATCCTAGGGCGTTTTCCCTGCCACATGAATTTGGTGACAGCCCTGTTCAGCCTTGCCACATCCTTACTGCGAAGCAACAGTGGTATCACCTGTAACGGGTACAAGAGCCTGGGAAAACACATCATCTTAAGGAGGTGACCCCTGCCCAGCAATGAGAGAGGCAAATTTTCCCATTTCTGGAGGTCTCGTTCTATTGTCTGTATGATCGGCAGGAAATTTAACTTGTAGACCAAATCTGCAGTTCTAGCTATGCGTAGTCCCAGGCATTTGACCGATTCTTTCGCTATCGGAATTCCCATAATATTGGGCATCCTCGTCATTCAAGTAGAGTACGATGTCGTCAGCAAACATGTTGGCCCTCAACCGTATACCTCCCACAGATATGCCCTGAAAACTCTCCCCACTCGTCAGGAATGCCGCCAGATAGCGGGTTTTAACTAGTTGACAGACGTGGGCGGATCTCCTGTCTTTGATCCACCCTCGGCTGTTAGAGGCAGATGATGGCTGATTAAATCAGCCATCATGTGCAGGAAAAGATGTATCAAAGGCGGGAACACAACATATGACATAAATATACATCGTGTCGTGAAGGGGTTTAAGTAAAAAATCCTGTTAGGAAAAAAAAGTGCTAAAAATTAATAAAGAACAAAAAATAAACAACAATAAACACATAAATAAATGATTTTTATTGAATACAAGTGATTTAATATTAAAAATATAGACATCAGGTATCTCCAAACTCCGCAGAGATGTACAATAAAGTCATTGTGTCAATCATGACGAGGGCGACGTGGGCCGAAGAAGCGGAACAGAACATTGCAGGACTGGATGGGACAGATATATACAGGGGGGAGCAGCAGCGGCGGGTGCCTCCTTCCTGCTCAGTCTTAGCTGTGCCAAGGGCACATTATATAAGTACACCGCGCACCCGCCAGACGTTATACTGAGGTGTCGGGCAGAGAACGCTGAGATCAGCATGGACAATGTCACAGCAGCCCTGTGATCAGGATTCAGTGAGTGACGCACACAGTCGCTTACGGACAAACACAAACATATTTCACATTTTTCTTTACAGTTTAGGAACTTTTTTCTGTACAGGCCTTTTCTCTTTTATTCCAGAGTAAATCCAGGATATCGCAGGTGAAGTCACCTGTATGGAAAAGAAAACATCATGTAAAAAAAACATAAAATACATACCGTATATGACACAATGACTATAAAAACAGAAAATCTCTGGCCCAATTGTTATGTTTACGTTAGAATCCAACATGAAATCCCAGCTGTCTCTGGAACTCCCATAGAAGTGAATGGAGAGTGTGGCGCATGCGCAGCTCACAGTGGCCATAACATGAGGCTTCAGGACCCTTGTAATAATTATAAGTTCAGGTCCCAGAGGCAGAAGTCGCACCTGTCAGAGATTTATGTAAATTTTCGGGAACTCTAAGACAAGTGAATGGAGAGAGAGGCGCATGCGCAAGTATCGGTCCATTCAAAGTGGCAATAAGATGATGGTTAGGGATCCTTGTAATATAGAGGGGTTCAAGCTACAGAGGTGGAAGACACATCTCCCAGACATTTGTGTCAATTTTCGGGAACTTTAAAGGCCCAGTTACGCACAGATACCGTGTTTCCCCGAAAATAGGGCGCCCCCCGAAAGTAAGCCATGCTTGGGGGTGCCCTACCTCCTAATATAAGGCACCCCCCAATTATAAGGCATACCTCCTCAGCATGCCACCGATCACAAAACCGGGGCATGTATCTGTGTCTCGCTCCCCGCTGTCCCCGCTGTCCAATGCCTGCCACTCTGTACCACTCTTCTGCTGCGCTGCCGTGCTCACAGCCCAGGAGCGCAGCCGTGAATCACAGCTCCGGAGCTCTGTGCCAGTCTCCGCCCATGAGCCCTGCGCCAATCACAGTGCAGGAATCATGGGCCAGCTGATGTCAGTAGCCTCTGATTGTTCCTGGGCTGTGATTGGCCCAGGGCTCCTGCACTGTGATTGGCCCAGGGCTCCTGCGCTGTGCACCACCAAAGCAGCACCGCAGAGGAAAGAAAGTGAAAAGAAAGAAGTACGGTAAGAAAGTGAAAGTGTGTGTGTGTGTGTGGTGTGTGTGTGTGTACACACATGTGAGGCTGCAGTGGGATACAGTACTAGGTGGGGAGGCTGCTGCAGTGGGATACAGTATGGTACTGGGATAATGGGAGGCTGCTGCAGTGGGATACCGTACAGTACTGGGATAATGGGAGGCTGCAGCAGTGGGATGCAGTACTGGGATGGGAGGCTGCTGCAAAGGAAACGGTACTGGGATAATGGGAGGCTCCTGCAGTGGAACACGGTACTGGGACGGGAGGCTGTTGCAGTGGGATACAGTTCTGGGATAATGGGAGGCTGCTGCAGTGGGATACGGTACTGGGATGGGAGGCTGTTTTTCTGTCAATTTTTTTTTTTGACTAATATAAGACACTCCCCGAAAATAAGACATGGTGCACCTTTCGGAGCAAATGTTAATATAAGACAGTGTCTTATTTTTGGGGAAACACGGTAATTGTGCAGAGATTCTTCGCAGATCTCTGGTTGCAGTGAAATCATTTACACATTCTTCCATTTGTACACGACCACAAAATGGAACAATGTGTCCATGATTTCACTGCAACCAGAGATCTGCAAACAATCTCTGCACAATTATCTGTGTGTGTAACTGGACCTTAAGACAAGTGAATTGAGAGAGAAGCGCATGCGCAAGTACCGGTCCATTCAAAGTAGAAATAAGATGATGGTTAGGGATCCTTGTAATAGAGAGGGGTTCAAGTTACAGAGGTGGAAGCACATCTCTCAGGCATTTGTGTAAATTTTGGGAACTCTAAGACAAGTGCGTAGAGAGAGAGGCTCATGCAGGTTTGAGACTCATGCAATAGAGATAGCTTTAGGTCCCAGAGAAGGAAGGCGTATCTCTTAGACAATTTTCAGGAAGTCTAAGACAAGTTATGGGCGAGAGTGGTGCATGCGCAGTCACCTGTCCACTCAAGATGTCCATAAGACGGGTGAATAGAACCCTTATAGCAATCGGTTCAGATCCCAGAGAAGAGGTGGGAGTTGCAACTTTCGGACATTTCTGTACAGGTCCCAGAGGTAGAATCAGATTCTCTCAGACATTTGTGTAAATGTTTGGGAACTCTAAGACAAGTGAAGGGAGAGAGTGGTGCATGCGCAGTCACCAGACCATTCACAGTGGCTATAAGATGGAGGTTCGGACCCTTCTAATAGCAATAGGTTTAGGTCACAGAAGCAGAAGCTGCATCTCTCAGACATTTGTGTAAATTTTCGGGAACTCTAAGACAAGTGAATGGAGAGAGTGGTGCATGCGCAGTCATCAGTCTGTTCACAAGGGCCATAAGATGGGGGCTCGGGACCATAGTGGTCATACGATGGGGGCTCGGGACCCTTAAAATAGCGATAGTTTTAGGTCCCAGAAGTGGAAGACACATCACTCAGACATTCATATTAACTTTTGGCATGTCTTACACAAGGGATGGGATGAGAGTGATTGGCACATACAGAGTCACCTGCCTATTCACGGTGGTTATAAGATGGTGGTTCAGGACCCTTGTCATAGCAATAGGTTCTGATCACAGAGGTGGAAACTGCATCTCTCTGACATTTCTGCAAATTTTCAGGAAGTCTAAGACCCTGCGGTCTGGTCGCCACGGAGGGGTACTGCACCTGCTTAGCGGGTGCGATATTCCCATCTGTGGTAACCAGAGTTGGTAAGTCCAGTCACCCACCAACACACCCAACACACCCAATCCCAGGGATAGCGAGTGAACCCAGGTAGTGGTATGGTTCAGGCAGCCCGTGGGACGACGGAGAGAGAAAGGAGGGTGTGTGGAAAGCTAGCAGAAAACGGTCAGGGAAGGGAGGAGGACAAAGGGAAAACACCACGGGAAGTGGGGGGTCAGTTGGAAGAGGTCAGCAGTGAGAGAGGACAGAGAGGACAGACCTGGAGGACTTCAGCAGAGATGAGGCTCGTCCCGGGTCCCAAGGCCAGAGACCGCGAGGAGACAGAGGGAGCCCTAGGGGTGTGGGCAGAGAGCGATCCACCAGTGCGCCTGAGTCTGCAGTGAAGTGGAAGGGCAGGGCGAGCACCAGGGACCTGGCCCTGAAAGGTGGCGAGGAGACTCCAAGCTCCAACCATGGAACCGGTGGCCACGAGTTCCAGAGGAGCTGTGGCCAACTCCCGGCACACTTGAGGCATGTGCCGGAAGGAGGAGAGAAGGCAGCACTGAGAAAGGAAGGCCTGAGAGGGAAGGAACACGAAAGAGGTGTACTGGACAAGCCATCCTGGTTGCTTAGGACTACCCGGACTGCCACTGTACTTGAACTGTGACCTGTGGTACGTGCAGAGAGAGAACTGAAGTAAACCGGGTTTGGAACTTAGAACTGTGTGAGACTGTTTATTTTCCTCCTGAGGAGCAGTAGACTGAAACACCGCGCCAGCAACAGGAGCCTGCCTGGGAGAAGTCCCGAACCATCCCTGCAGCCAGCTCAGCCCCGCTGGCTCTCCAGCACCCAAATACCCCCCTTACTCCAGATGCCCTGGGGATCTGCTCCATCCGTGGGGAGTGATACCATCTCAGCTGCCATCCCATCATCTCCAGAGGTCCAGGCCTACAGCAGCGGCCACTAATAGCCACATACCGCGAGTGGCGTCACGACAAACTACTCCCTAATCTGAGTACCCACAACCCCCACTGGGGCAAGTCACAGACACCTGTCCATTCACAATGGCCATAAGATAGGGGTTCGGGACCCTTGCAATAGAGATGGGTTCAGGTTGTAGAGATTGAAGCTGCATCTGTCAAACATATATGTAAATTTTAAGGAATTCTAAGATAAGTGATGAGAAAAAGTGACGCATGCACAGTCACCGGTTTGTTCACAGAAGTCATAAAATGGGGGACTGGGACCCTTGTAAAAGAGATGGGTTCAAGTCCCAAAGGTGGAAGCCACATCTCTGAGACGATTATGTACATTTTCAGGAACTCTAAAACAAGAGATGGGTAAGAGCAGCACATACTCAAGAATTATGGAAGTCAAGGGGAAAGTAGAGCATTTCTTTGGAACAGTTCTTCGAAAAATGCACAAATTTCCTTATTACCCTCCATTGTACTCAGTACTTGAGTCGTGCCCATCCGATCATATGATCTACTACTAAGCACCCATGCATTCTAGAGCTCACTCATCACCATGTCTCATGAATTAGTGAATTCTTACATAATAAACATCTTCTTACAAGTTTGTTGGTTCCGGCAGGAAAGCGCGAGGTCGCTCCTCTGTGCCATCATTTACCATAGAGGAGTCGATTGATCGGTTGCTGATCTGGAAAGGAGTCAACCTCCTAAAGTTGCCTGGAGAGTATGGGATCTGTATCTGAGCCCTTTGGGATAGGACGACGGCATCTTCATTGCTCAACCAGGGAGTGAAGTTTAATCCGACATTCTGCTCCTCTTCATTAGAAAATACCGGATTATCAATTCCTAAAGGTAAGAGTGAAAGAGATTTAACTTTGCATGAAATGTATCAAATAAAGACTAATAGAGCAGTCACACCACCTAGTGGAGACCTTATCAGATCCTGTGTGATCTACTGTATATAGAGGTGTTATCAGTCATTGTACAGGAGGAGGTGAGCTGTGATATCACCTATTGTGAATGGTGGATCCTGTGTTATCTACTGTATATAGAGGTGTTATCAGTCATTGTACAGGAGGAAGAGGTGAGCTGTGATATCACCTATTGTGAATGGTGGATCCTGTGTTATCTACTGTATATAGAGGTGTTATCAGACATTGTACAGGAGGAGGTGAGCTGTGATATCATCTATTGTGAATGGTGGATCCTGTGTTATCTACTGTATATAGAGGGGTTATCAGTCATTGTACGGGAGGAGGTGAGCTGTGACATCACCTATTGTGAATGGTGGATCCTGTGTTATCTACTGTATATAGAGGTTTTATCAGTCATTGTACAGGAGGAGGAGGTGAGCTGTGATATCACCTATTGTGAATGGTGGATCCTGTGTTATCTACTGTATATAGAGGTGTTATCAGTCATTGTACAGGAGGAGGTGAGCTGTGATATCACCTATTGTGAATGGTGGATCCTGTGTTATCTACTGTATATAGAGGTGTTATCAGTCATTGTACAGGAGGAGGTGAGCTGTGATATCACCTATTGTGAATGGTGGATCCTGTGTTATCTACTGTATATAGAGGTGTTATCAGTCATTGTACAGGAGGAGGAGGTGAGCTGTGACATCACCTATTGTGAATGGTGGATCCTGTGTTATCTACTGTATATAGAGGTCTTATCAGTCATTGTACAGGAGGAGGTGAGCTGTGATACCACCTATTGTGAATTGTGGATCCTGTATTATCTACTGTATATAGAGGTGTTATCAATCATTGTACAGGAGGAGGTGAGCTGTGATATCACCTATTGTGAATGGTGGATCCTGTGTTATCTACTGTATATAGAGGTGTTATCAGTCATTGTACAGGAGGAGGAGGTGAACTGTGACATTACCTATTGTGAATGGTGGATCCTGTGTTATCTACTGTATATAGAGGTGTTATCAGTCATTGTACAGGAGGAGGTGAGCTGTGATATCACCTATTGTGAATGGTGGATCCTGTGTTATCTACTGTATATAGAGGTGTTATCAGTCATTGTACAGGAGGAGGTGAGCTGTGATATCACCTATTGTGAATGGTGGATCCTGTGTTACCTACTGTATATAGAGGTGTTATCAGTCATTGTACAGGAGGAGGAGGTGAGCTGTGATATCACCTATTGTGAATGGTGGATCCTGTGTTACCTACTGTATATAGAGATGTTATCAGTCATTGTACAGGAGGAGGTGAGCTGTGATATCACCTATTGTGAATGGTGGATCCTGTGTTACCTACTGTATATAGAGGAGTTATCAGTCATTGTACAGGAGGAGGTGAGCTGTGATATCACCTATAGTGAATGGTGGATCCTGTGTTATCTACTGTATATAGAGGTGTTATCAGTCATTGTACAGGAGGAGGAGGTGAGCTGTGATATCACCTATTGTGAATGGTGGATCCTGTGTTATCTATTGTATATAGAGGTGTTATCAGTCATTGTACAGGAGGAGGTGAGCTGTGATATCACCTATTGTGAATGGTGGATCCTGTGTTATCTATTGTATATAGAGGGTTTACAAATTCCCTTTAATAATTCTTTACAGGTTTCCTTAAAAAGAATCTCCCCTTTGTATAATCTCTGCATGTTTAGGCTTTTAATGATGATTTGTTACCAAGTGCTTCTGTTTTTCCTCTTTCTGTTATTTTCGCTAAAAATGTGATGGTGCCGTCGAGCTGATTATCATATTCCGCAGTTTCATCAAGGCCTAGATCTATTTCTGCAAAAAAAAAAAAAAAAAAAATACAATAAATTCTCTACATTTCCAGGGATGTAGATATATATCGTAATGTTTATAAAGAGATATGAAATATTGAGGGAAAATGTTTTTCGTACATTCATATAAACTATGCTGCCTTTACATTGGAGGAGGTTTGCAGGTACGCCGAGCCCCGGGGATTAAGAAAAGGAGTCAATATTATAAGTTATAATACCTTTAAGTGGTAAAATTGGGAATAAACTGCAATATAATTAGAAAAAAAATAATGTCACATTAATGCATGATTACCAGGTATGTGGTTCTCATAAGGAATACTCCCGTTCTGTAGCATCGCTGTGCTGCTGCTTCTCTAGAAAATGAATGAAGATATGATGTATCTTTAGAATAGGTTACATAATGCAGATGGGAAATAGGATTTCCATGTTATATTGTTCTTTCATAATAAATATAGAATCGATCATTCAAGAAATATAACGGATTTTGCATATGTAAGGCCTGTGTGACTCCATCACATAGATGGCTGTCCTGCGGCCTCTACCATAGATATGACACCACTCTGTTCCTGGCTGTGTGAGCTCTATCTACACCCGACTTTCTCTTAGGCCGGGGTCACACTTGTGTCATGGATCCGCTAAACGGATGCGTTTTTTTCATGTGCAAATGCGTAAAAACACGTGTTAACGCACCCATAGACTCCAATGCAAAAAACGCATTGCAAAAGTGCATTGCGTTTGATGCAAAAACGTTGCAGACCATGTTTGTAACGCAACTAGCAAAAATGCAGTGGAGTCTATGGGTGCGTTAACAAATGTTGTCCCTTGTTACTCCTATCTCAGGTGTAGCTGGTTTGTGACCACTCCCCTCCACCTAAAATAGTCACAAATTCTACTACCACCTGATGCTGGAAATAGATTCATTATACTGATCATCTTGGAGGAATGAAACGTCTTGTAGCTGTTGTAGTCCTGCAGCCCTGGTGTCTGGCTGAAGCCTTGAGTACATCCTTTTGTCTGTGTTCTCCTGTCTATCTAACTTTCCCTGTGTTATAGAGATCAGGTCTAGTGCACTCACGGGCCTTCAATCCAGCTAGGGTGAGTAGAGGGACAGATAGGTACTAGGCAGAAGAAGGAAGGACCCGCTTAGGGATGTTAGGGAGTGCAGAGTGCAGACACAGGTTAGTGTCAGATGGTGACCTGTCTCGGCTCTCTATACCGTTAGGGCCTTACTACACTATTCCATTCCCACGGCGTTGTGCCAGACATCCCCTTGTCCATGGGCAAGAACTGTATCATATTGTAAGATAAGAAGGAAAGCATATGGGGAGCAAGGAAAGATAGCAGAGGATGTAAATAAGTCTTCAGAGAGGAGAGAACCCGCCCTGCAGGGGGTCTGAGAATCAATGAAACGGTGGAGGTCACAGAATGGATCTTTTTTTTAACTTGAAGTAATAATTAATATATGCAAATAAAACTTAATTTTCCATCTGAACCTCGTCCATAGAGGATTATGCAGCAGCCTGAACCCTGACTCCTCTGCTCTCTAGATCGCTCTCTTACCCTCTGTCCTCGATCGCGCTTGTAGTTCTTATTGATATGTTTCGTTTGTTTGCGACCAAACTTAGTTGACTTGAAGGACTCCAGACGCTTCTTCATCGTCCTCTGGAAGATCTCCTTAGACTGGGCCTCGTCGTCATCCATCGTGACTTCATGGCGACTGTACAGGTGTTTTTGCTGCCAAAAAACATAAACAAAAACATAAGTATACATATATATATATATATATATATATATATATATATATATATATATATATATATATACATCACACAGCCATGTGAACCTATAAGGACAGGCACAAACATTTCAATGTTTTTTCCTATCTACAAAAAGTTGATAAACTATTGAAAAAAAAAGTAAAGATAAAGGTGATAAAGTAAAGAAAGTGATAATAAGGGATTAGTAAAGTAATAAATATAAAGTAAAGAAAGTGATAATAAGGGATTAATAAAGAAATAATTATAAAGAAAGTGATAATAAGGGATTAATAAAGAAATAATTATAAAGACAGTGATAATAAGGGATTAATAAAGTAATAATATAAAGAAAGTGAAAATAAGGTATTAATAAAGTAATAATATAAAGAAAGTGATAATAAGGGATTAATAAAGTAATAATATAAAGAAAGTGATAATAAGGGATTAATAAAGTAATAATATAAAGAAAGTGATAATAAGGGATTAATAAAGTACGGTAATAAAAAATAATGTAAAGAAAGTGATAATAAGGGATTAATAAAGTAATAAATATAAAGAAAGTGAAAATAAGGTATTAATAAAGTAATAAATATAAAGAAAGTGATAATAAGGGATTAATAAAGTAATAATATAAAGAAAGTAATAAGGGATTAATAAAGTAATAAATATAAAGAAAGTGAAAATAAGGGATTAATAAAGTAATAATTTAAAGAAAGTGATAATAAGGGATTAATAAAGTACGGTATATAAAAAATAACGTAAAGAAAGTGATAATAAGGGATTAATAAAGAAATAAATATAAAGTAAAGAAAGTGATAGTAAGGGATTAATAAAGTAATAAAAATAGAGTAAAGAAAGTGATAAATCTAAAACTAAACGTTTCGTACACAGTGTAGTCCCCTTCACTGCTCATCCAGTATATCTGTGCCTTATATCACAATAGGTGCAGGGGTTACAATCGCACCCGGGACCTGGACCCTGGGGGTCCCCAAAAGTCCCTTTGGCCTATAGAAGTACACTAGTACTGTTAAAGATTTGCAATGTTTGGGGGCCCCGTTGGAGCTTTTGCATCAGGGCCATTGGCTCTGACCCTCTGACACACGGACCTGCTTCCTTGGTTTGTACAGATATTGCTGCAGGGTGTGATGACTTAATGTGTCCTCTAGGTCGCGGACGCTCTTCCTCCGTTGCTCCAGCGCCTGCATGTCCAGGCACACCGCGCTGACGTTCTCCCTCCTGAAACACAACATACAAGGACATAGAAATTCTCCCCAGACACACAGTGATGCTGCGTCACGGAGACACAACTTTGTATTTTCCCACAAGTTTTATTATCATTTTTTTTATTAGGAATATCATTTTTTAAGCATTTGGGTATAGATACAAACTATTGATTGACCATTGTTATTTTTGGGAAGGCGAAAATAGGAAAAACTCATCCTAATGTTGTTTTGTGCATTTTTCTCTGTTTTTTTTCTGAATGGGCTTTTATTTTTAATTGCAAAATTTTTCATAAACGGACAAAATTTGGAGATGAAACTTAAAGCGTAACTAACTGCCGTTCACATTTTTAGTTCATAATAATGTAGAGCAAGTGATTATAATAAACTATCCAATATAGTTCACAAATGAAATCTGGAAGAAAATCATTCAAAAACCTTCCACAAGATGTCCCCACTAGGCTGAGTCTGAAGCAGACACATGCTCATTCTCAGTGAGATCCGTCTTCACACTGAACACGGTCACATAACCATATAGGGGAAGGGGCGGGGCCTACACAGCATTCTCAGCTGATCAGTGTATCAGATTTCCTCAGGCAAAGGACGCTCCAGGCTGACAGCACAAAGCTGCTGTGATGTTATCTCCTGCATTCACATCGCTCTGCTACCTGTTATCAGTGAGACGCTGTGCTGGGGGGGCCATCAGCTGTTAGCAGGGAGCAGCCAACGTGAATGAAGAGAGATCACAGCAGCTTTGTGCTGACAGCCTGAAGCATACTTTGTCTGAGGTAACCTGCAGACACACTGATTTCCTGTACCCAGTCACACAGAGTAGGTCCCGCCTCTCCACTCTTATATGTCAGGTTTAGAAACAGCCTAGTGGGGACATCTTCTGTCAGGTTTATAAACAGCCTAGTGCGGACATCTTCTATCAGGTTTATAAACAGCCTAGTGTGGACATCGTCTGTCAGGTTTATAAACAGCCTAGTGGGGACATCTGTCAGTTTTATAAACAGCCTAGCTGGGACATGTTCTGTCAGGTTTTGAACAGCCTAGTAGGGACATCTTCTGTCAGGTTTATAAACATCCGAGTGAGGACATCTTCTGTCAAGTTTATAGACAGCTTAGGGGGAACATCTTCTGTCAGGTTTATAAACAGCTTAGTGGGGACATCTTGTGGAAGGTTTATGAAAGATTTTCTTCCAGATTTCACTTATAATGTATATTTGAAAGTTTAATAAAATCACTTGTTCTGCATAATTATTAAATAAAAATGTATATGACGGTTATACTTTAATAGGGGAAACCTCCTGCAAATCCACAACCGATTCATAATAAGAATTGAAATGAAGCAGGCTTTTTAAAAACATCCGCACCCCAGTTCAGCCTCCATACAGAAAATGTAGTAGTTTGTTGTTGATTTGGGTGGATCAGATCTTCAGTTGGGTTTAGTTCGGGTTTGATTGTACTTCTTGATTGTTTCCAGTGGGGAAAAATAAAGGAGGCAACTTACAAGAAGAAGGAAACGGAGGGCTCAGACAGAGAGGGACGGGGGCTGCTGAAATCCACGTTCGCCATGTTCTCCATGCTCGGTGAGCGGATAAAAGCCAACGAGCCTCTTCGTTCTCCCTGTAAAATGAAAACAGGATTAAACATCTTTTAACTAAAAGTGCTATTTTCCCCCCAAAAAAATCAAGTTATCAACTATCCAGCGAGGCTCTGATCCCTGAGAATTGAACTCTGCAGCCCTGTCCTAATTGGCTCATAATGGATTTAGGAGGCTATCTGGGGGCTCATGCTGCATGTAGGGGTTATATGGGAGCTTATGCTGTATATAGGGGGACTGTGTAAGGGCTCATGTTCTATGAAGGGGTCTATGTGGAGGATCATACTGTATACAGGGGCTATGTGGGGGCTCATACTGTGCATATATAGGGCTATGTGGGGGCTCTGACAGTATATTGGGGGCAATGTGTGGGCTCATACTGTATATATAGGGAGCAATCTGGGGGTTTATAGCGGTCATAACAAATACAACACTGACTGCTAAATATGAGAAGAGACCAATATCAGGAACGGGATGTGGGGGGGGGGGAGCCTTAGTGAAGACGAAGCCAAAAATGAGGCAGAACACGATGGGTCCCGTACCTCGGCCACGTAACTCATGGCGTCCTTTATATTCAGCTGATGGAAGACATTGAGGATTCGATCCTGGGTTTTCTGGGCTGATTTTCTCATGAATATTTTGCTCATAAATTTTGCATCAAACTTTGCAATCCTAGAAGAAGAAAAAAAATGAGAATATGTAACAAGGGGATAATTTATTGCACAGGTACAATACGTCGGCGAATAGATCAATAACGATCCATTGTAAGCCGATCACAAATGTTGCATTCTCTGGAAATCATCCATAGATCTGACGGCTAAATCGTCCCATGATCTGCTGCCTCCACTTTCTGCACCTGAGAGAGGAGAGGTACAGGTTCATCTTGTCATAGGGTGGTATAACAGATAGAGAATCAGGAGGCAAGATGGTAAGATGGTCAAGGGTGTTCAGGGGAGTTGACTTAGGGTCCCTGAGTAGTCCTGTTCCCAAAGATACCTCTGAAGGTGAGGAGGTCTGGGTCGCCACCCTAGCCCTTTGCTCCTGCTCAACCATAGACTAACAGCCCCTACCTCCACCCACGGACCGGAGAAACCCAGCTGCTACAATGGAATTCAATAGCAGCAAAAACACAGCTCTGCACAGCACGACTTCACAGCACGGGGTCCAAGTAGAAATGAGCTCTAACTGCGACACCAAGTGGAGGGACGTGGAGCTATATTAAGGCTGGGGGAGTGGAGATCTGAATACTAAGACACACTCCTCCATCTGCAGAGGTGCACACAGCAAACTAAAGAATCAAAAAGTCAATTTACACACAGCAGCAGCACTCATGGACAAGCATAAAGCAGTCAACAGGTGACACATCCCTATTGTGGTCTGTGGCCCCCATAGTGTCCAGATACATGAGGGTCCTAGAGAACACCCCACCTAATAAACATCCTAAAGAAATGCCATCAATGTCTCAAAGAGGAATCCCCTTTACACCGTGTTCCAAATTGTAAAAATGCTGCTTTTTTTCCACTACATTTTTCCTGCACCAAAAATAGTCATCGGCTCTGATTATGGAGCTTTTGCAGTGTTTTTTCTGCATTTCCCCCTTTTTTCTGCATTTTTGCTTCAATTTTTTATAAAAAGTTTCCACTGCAAAAATGCTGGAATTCTGTACACAATTGTTTGTAGATGCGATTTTAGAAGCCTATAGTGAAAAAAAAACTCACAGAATGCTCAGTTCATCAGCGTCTTTGAAGTTCGGAATCATATCATGAACTGTTAAAGGTGGCGGATTTTAGGGTGGGAACATGGCCTTAAAGGGGTTTTACCATCAACAATTGAACATTTTAATTAATAGCTCTTAGACTAAAAATAAGTTCCACAATTCCAGCTGATCTGGTCAGCTGAGATGTGTCACTAACAGCACCGATCCGACCACCAAACGTGCCATTCCCCGCCGGTATCAGTGGTCCTGTGGTGCGATCACGAGACTTTCATCTATTACCGGGACAGCCCAGACTCCTGTAATGACCCCGGTTCCTGTCTGCAATCACTTCCTGTGGATGCCTGGTGAGCGCCGGCATCCACAGAAAATGATGGTTTCTGCTATGCAGAACTGTGCTGAAGCATCTCTCTGCATAGCAGAAGCAATTGGACTGTGCAGCACCGAGGCCCCTTAGGGGAGAAGTGTAAAAAAATAAAACGTTTTTACAAATATGAAAAAAAACATAAACATTCAAATCACGCCCCTTTTCCCCCATTTAAAATAAAACTATTAAAAAAATAAATATACATATTTGGTATCACCACACTCAGAAATGCCCAATTTATTTATATATAAAACTAAGTGTGTGTATGTATCAAGCCCCACCCACACCACATAGCCAAACCCACTCCACATAGCCACACTCAGCATAGCCACGCCCACTGCACATAGCTCTGCCCCTCCTGTTAGCCCCACCCCTTTATTGTGATGTCACAATATAATGTAGACTGTTAGCTTATAAAATTCCATGTCACTGCCTGATTATTAGATCATAGGAATCATAGTTTCCTACAGACACTACTGCCTCATAAGAAAATTAATGTGACTGGATGATAGTCGTCACCGCTAGGAGAAAAACTGAGCAAGACTTACAGAAAAGGAAGAAAGGGAGGCAAAATGTGCAAACATGAGAACAATAGCTTCTTCCTCAAGGGCCACTGAAATGACCACGCCCACAGGACTATATGATAGGGTGGAGCTATGAAGGGGCAGGGCTATATGTAGGGATGGCGCTACAAAGTAGGCAGGACTACCAGGAGGGGTGTGGCTAGACACGAGAACAATAGCTGCTTCCTTAAGGGCCACTGAAATGACCACACCCACAGGACTATATGATGGGGTGGAGCTATGAAGGGGTGGGTTTATACATAGGGATGGTGCTATGAATAGGGTTGGACTACCAGATGGGTGTGGCTATGAATGGGTGGGGCTACTAAGAGTGGCAGGGCTATTATACATACACACTTACCTACATTACCATATATGGTCATTACTCCCGGGAAATGCCGGGCTCTACAGCTAATTAAATATATAATCAATTAATCAGATCTGTAAAATATGTAATGGAAAAGAAAGTCCAAACACCAAAATTATGTTTTTTTGATCACCGCAACATTACAATAAAATGTAATAACGGGTGATCAAAACATCACATCTACCCAAAAATGGTATTAGAGAGGTCAGCTCAAGACACAAAAATAAGCCATCCCAGCCCCAGATCTCGAAAAATGAGGACGCTACGGGGCGCAGAAAGTGGCAACAAAAGCTGCCCCCAGACATCATACCGACACCTCAGTGTTACCATATAGTACTGATCCGAGACATCATACCGACACCTCAGTGTTACCATATAGTACTGACCCGAGGCATCATACCGACACGTCAGTGTTACCATATAGTACTGACCCCAGACATCATACCGACACCTCAGTGTTACCATATAGTACTGACCCCAGACATCATACCGACACCTCAGTGTTACCATATAGTACTGACCCCAGACATCATACCGACACCTCAGTGTTACCATATAGTACTGACCCCAGACATCATGCCGACACCTCAGTGTTACCATATAGTACTGACCCCAGACATCATGCCGACACCTCAGTGTTACCATATAGGACTGACCCCAGACATCATACCGACACCTCAGTGTTACCATATAGTACTGACCCAGACATCATACTGACATGTCAGTGTTACCATATAGTACTGACCTGAGACATCATACCGACACCTCAGTGTTACCATATAGTACTGACCCGAGGCATCATACCGACACCTCAGTGTTACCATATAGTACTGACCCGAGGCATCATACCGCCATGTCAATATTATCATATAGTACTGACCCCAGACATCATACCGACACCTCAGTGTTACCATATAGTACTGACCCGAGGCATCATACCGCCATGTCAATATTATCATATAGTACTGACCACAGACATCATACTGACACCTCAGTGTTACCATATAGTACTGACCCGAGGCATTATACTGACACCTCAGTGTTACCATATAGTACTGACCCCAGACATCATACTGACACCACAGTGTTACCATATAGTACTGACCCGAGACATCATACTGACACCTCAGTGTTACCATATAGTACTGACCCCAGACATCATACTGACACCACAGTGTTACCATATAGTACTGACCCCAGACATCATACCGACACCTCAGTGTTACCATATAGTACTGACCCCAGACATCATACCGACACCTCAGTGTTACCATATAGTACTGACCCCAGTCATCATACCGACACCTCAGTGTTACCATATAGTACTGACCCCAGACATCATACCGACACCTCAGTGTTACCATATAGTACTGACCCCAGACATCATACCGACACCTCAGTGTTACCATATAGTACTAACCCCAGACATCATACCGACACCTCAGTGTTACCATATAGTACTGACCCCAGACATCACACCGACACCTCAGTGTTACCATATAGTACTGACCCGAGGCATCATACCGCCATGTCAATATTATCATATAGTACTGACCACAGACATCATACTGACACCTCAGTGTTACCATATAGTACTGACCCGAGGCATTATACCGACACCTCAGTGTTACCATATAGTACTGACCCCAGACATCATACTGACACCTCAGTGTTACCATATAGTACTGACCCCAGACATCATACTGACACCTCAGTGTTACCATATAGTACTGACCCGAGACATCATACTGACACCTCAGTGTTACCATATAGTACTGACCCAGACATCAAACTGACACCACAGTGTTACCATATAGTACTGACCCCAGACATCATACCGACACCTCAGTGTTACCATATAGTACTGACCCAGACATCATACTGACACCTCAGTGTTACCATATAGTACTGACCACAGACATCATACCGACACCTCAGTGTTACCATATAGTACTGACCCGAGACATCATACTGACACCTCAGTGTTACCATATAGTACTGACCACAGACATCATACCGACACGTCAGTGTTACCATATAGTACTGACCCCAGACATCATACAGACACGTCAGTGTTACCATATAGTACTGACCACAGACATCATACTGACACCTCAGTGTTACCATATAGTACTGACCCGAGGCATTATACCGACACCTCAGTGTTACCATATAGTACTGACCCCAGACATCATACTGACACCTCAGTGTTACCATATAGTACTGACCCGAGACATCATACCGACACCTCAGTGTTACCATATAATACTGACCCCAGACATCATACCGACACCTCAGTGTTACCATATAGTACTGACCCCAGACATCATACCGACACCTCAGTGTTACCATATAATACTGACCCCAGACATCATACCGACACATCAGTGTTACCATATAGTACTGACCCCAGACATCATACCGACACCTCAGTGTTACCATATAATACTGACCCCAGACATCATACCGACACATCAGTGTTACCATATAGTACTGACCCCAGACATCATACTGACACCTCAATGTTACCATATAGTACTGACCTGAGACATCATACTGACACCTCAGTGTTACCATATAGTACTGACCCCAGACATCATACCGACACCTCAGTGTTACCATATAGTACTGACCCCAGACATCATACCGACACCTCAGTGTTACCATATAGTACTGATCCCAGACATCATACCGACACGTCAGTGTTACCATATAGTACTGACCCGAGGCATCGTACCGACACGTCAGTGTTACCATATAGTACTGACCCCAGGCATCATACCGACACGTCAGTGTTACCATATAGTACTGACCACAGACATCATACCGACACCTCAGAGTTACCATATAGTACTGACTGCAGACATCATACCGACACCTCAGTGTTACCATATAGTACTGACCCCAGACATCATACTGACACCTCAGTGTTACCATATAGTACTGACCCGAGACATCACACTGACCCCAGACATCATACCGACACCTCAGTGTTACCATATAGTACTGACCCCAGACATCATACTGACACCTCAGTGTTACCATATAGTACTGACCCGAGACATCACACTGACCCCAGACATCATACCGACACCTCAGTGTTACCATATAGTACTGACCCGGACATCATACTGACCCCTCAGTATTACCATATAGTACTGACCCCAGACATCATACCGACACCTCAGTGTTACCATATAGTACTGACCCGAGACATCATACCGACACCTCAGTGTTACCATATAATACTGACCCCAGACATCATACCGACACATCAGTGTTACCATATAGTACTGACCCCAGACATCATACCGACACCTCAGTGTTACCATATAGTACTGACCTGAGGCATCATACTGACACCTCAGTGTTACCATATAGTACTGACCCGAGACATTATACCGACACCTCAGTGTTACCATATAGCACTGACTGCAGACATCATACCGACACCTCAGTGTTACCATATAGTACTGACCCCAGACATCATATCGACACCTCAGTGTTACCATATAGTACTGACCCCAGACATCATACCGACACGTCAGTGTTACCATATAGTACTGACCCGAGACATCATACCGACACCTCAGTGTTACCATATAGTACTGACCCCAGACATCATACCGACACGTCAGTGTTACGATATAGTACTGACCCCAGACATCATACCGACACATCAGTGTTACCATATAATACTGACTCCAGATATCATACCGACACCTCAGTGTTACCATATAGTACTGACCCGAGACACCATACTGACACCTCAGTGTTACCATATAGTACTGACCCCAGACATCATACCGACACCTCAGTGTTACCATATAGTACTGACCCCAGACATCATACCGACACCTCAGTGTTATCATATAGTCCTGACCCGAGACATCATACCGACACCTCAGTGTTACCATATAGTACTGACCCAGACATCATACTGACATGTCAGTGTTACCATATAGTACTGACCCCAGACATCATACTGACACCTCAGTGTTACCATATAGTACTGACCCAGACATCATACCGACACCTGATTGTTACC
The DNA here is from genome assembly GCA_033576535.1 of Allobates femoralis. Classification (NCBI taxonomy): domain Eukaryota; kingdom Metazoa; phylum Chordata; class Amphibia; order Anura; family Aromobatidae; genus Allobates; species Allobates femoralis. The sequence goes on from JARQOC010000002.1 coordinate 735,248,247, forward strand.
ATATAGTACTGATCCCAGACATCATACCGACACCTCAGTGTTACCATATAGTACTGACCCCAGACATCATACCGACACCTCAGTGTTACCATATAGTACTGACCCAGACATCATACCGACACCTCAGTGTTACCATATAGTACTGACCCGAGACATCACACTGACCCCAGACATCATACCGACACCTCAGTGTTACCATATAGTACTGACCCCGGACATCATACTGACCCCTCAGTATTACCATATAGTACTGACCCCAGACATCATACCGACACCTCAGTGTTACCATATAGTACTGACCCGAGACATCATACCGACCCCTCAGTGTTACCATATAGTACTGACCCCAGACATCATACCGACACCTCAGTGTTACCATATAGTACTGACCCCAGACATCATACCGACACCTCAGTGTTACCATATAGTACTGACCCCAGACATCATACCGACACCTCATTGTTACCATATAGTACTGATCCCAGACATCATACCGACACCTCAGTGTTACCATATAGTAATTATGGTGAGTAAAAAAAAACTAAAAAGAAACATGTAATTGCACTGTTTTTGCACTTTCATGCACTTGGAGTTTTTCCCATTTTCCCTGTACACTATATGGTAAAATAAATGATTTCTTCGGAAAGTACAACTCGTCCGCAAAAATCAACAAGTCTGATATGCTTATATTGATGGAAAAATAAAAACGTTATGGCTCTTGGAGGAAGAGGAGGAGAAAGCGGAATCACACATTTGGGTATTTTGGTTTTTTTTTCCGCTTCAGGTTTTAAAAACTTGGTGGGAGGATAAAAAAGAGTCTCCTGATGGAATCTGCTGCAAACTGTACTTTGTGTTAGGGCAGACACAGTTATGTGAGGGCAGACACAGTTATGTGAGCTTCATGCTAGTATCTCGCATACATCTCGCATGAGTCACCAACCCCTGCCTCTTTTGGACAGGAGCCTGGAGCTGATTGTGCTTCACTGCAACTCCACATTCCTGTCCAGAGAAGCGGCAGTCGGGCCTGGTGACTCATGCGAGATGTATGCGAGATACTCACTGCAGCTCGCATAAGTGTGGGCTGCCCTAATAAAATGGCTGCAAAAGAAGACTAAGTGAAAAAATTTCCAAAACTTTTCAGTAATTATTTGCACTGGATTTGTTATCCCCAAAACATTTTGCTTCCCTGCTCCTCCAGTCAGTTGTGCTGTTTACAGCTGCAATGCCTTGAATGTACAGCAGATGGCTGCCAAAGATGGAACATTGTACAGAGGCTGCAACTATTAATCTTGCATATGAGAGACCAGCAGGGGCGTAACTACAGGTTGCATTCGCACCGGGATCCTGAAGCCTAGGGGGGCCCCAAACCTTCCTTTGACCTATAGAAAAAGACTATTGCTATTAAAGATTTGCAATAATTGGGGACCCGTTGCAGCTTTTGCATTGTGGCCCATGAGCTTCAAGTTACAGCACTGAAGGACAGTCTCCATCTGACTGTGGAACTACAACCCCCAGCATGCCCTGACAGTCAATTGCTGCAAACTGTATCGCCGGAGGTGATCGACAAACAAAGTGATAGGACAGAACAGATTGTTCTTACTTATCTCTCATGTAATTGTGTCCGATCTGCCCCGAGACGTCCTCGATTGCCGAGCAAATGTGATCGAAAGCCTTCCGGAAACACAGAAAATTAGTCATTTATGTAAAGAATGTAAGAATTATTGCATTAAACTTCTGGATTCTTTAAGTTTTCTGTTGACTTTTTGCAGCAGAAGTGACGTTTTTCCCATTGTTCTATGCATCACATTATTAAGGATCTGAATATTTCTTGAAGACTCATCCGTGTTATTAATGATCCTTTACTGATCCGTCTTGTCTTAGGAACAGGGATTCATTCATTACTATAGTCAATGGGGGAGGGCAAAGTGTGCGCAGCCTGGTGTCCATCCCTGACCGCGCAGGCGGGGGCGGCAGTGACACCCACATTTATCACATAGTCTAATGTCATAGATGGCGGTGCTATGTCTCTTGTGCTATGTCTCTTGTGCTATGTCTCTTGTGCTATGTCTCTGCCAGAATATTGAATGGCTGCAGCCGTCAGTGGCTGCTGATTGGCTGCAGCAGTGACATGATATTATCAATGATGTAATACTGAAAGGCTGCAGCTAGTCAGTGGCCACATGACATCACCTGACATCCTCAATGATGGAATATTGAATGGCTGCAGCTGATCAGTAGCTGTGGATTGGCTGCAGCGGTCACATGACACCCTCACTGGTGCAATACTAAAAGGCTGCGGACAATTAATGGTCGCTGACTGACTGCAGGGTCACATGACACCCTCACTGGTGCAATACTAAAAGGCTGCAGCCAATTAACGGTCGCTGACTGACTGCAGTGGTCACATGACACCTCACTGGTGCAATACTAAAAGCTGCGGACAATTAACGGTCACTGACTGACTGCAGTGGTCACATGACACCCTCACTGGTGCAATACTAAAAGGCTGCGGCCAATTAATGGTCACTGACTGACTGCAGTGGTCACATGACACCCTCACTGGTGCAATACTAAAAGGCTGCGGCCAATTAATGGTCACTGACTGGCTGCAGCGGTCACATGACACCCTCATCACTGGTGCAATACTAAAAGGCTGCGGCCAATTAATGGTCGGTGACTGGCTGCAGCGGTCACATGACACCCTCACTGGTGCAATACTAAAAGGCTGCGACCAATTAATGGTCGCTGACTGACTGCAGCGGTCACATGACACCCTCACTGCTGCAATACTAAAAGGCTGTGGCCAATTAACGGTCGCTGGCTGGCTGCAGCGGTCACATGACACCCTCATCACTGGTGCAATACTAAAAGGCTGTGGCCAATTAACGGTCGCTGGCTGGCTGCAGCGGTCACATGACATCATGTAACATCTTCTCTAATGGAATACTGAAAGGCTGCAGCTAGTCAGTGGCCACAAATTGGCTGCAGCAGTCGCATGACATCATGTAACATCCTCTTTGATGGAATCCTGAAAGGCTGCGGTCGATCAGTGTCCCCTGATTGGCTGCAGCAGTGATGTAACATCTCTTCTGATGGAATACTGAAAGGTTGCAGTTAGTCAGTGGCCATCAATTGGCTGCAGCAGTCACTTGACATCCTCTCTGGTGGAATACTGAATCCTGATCAGTGGCTACTGATTGGCTGCAGCGGTCACATGACATCCTCTCTGATGGATGATCATTGGTTGATGATTGGCTGCAGCGGTCCCGTGATATCCTTAGTGGTGCAATGCAATGCAGCCAGTGTCCGCTGATTGACTGGAGTGGCCATGTGACCTAAAGTAACAATCTCTTTAATGGAATACTGGCTGCTGATTGGCTGCAGCGGTCACATTCCATCAGAGAGGATGTAACAAGGCATAACAATGTCATGTGACCCCCGTAACCGTCCCTTTAACAATAACGGTTACTTTCATAGGGATTTCATTCATTTGTGGCTCCTCATACAACCTCAGTGAAAACAAATGACAAAACCAATCCTCACCCTCCCGTGCAGCTTCTCGTTCAGTTTGCGCTCGTGGTGCTCGCTCCTCTTCACTTTCAGCCACTGAACCAGCGGTTTAATAGTTAATCCCTGTAAGATAAAGATGATTATATTAGGATTTCTTGTACTGACGGCCATAAAACCTTTTGCTTCTTTGCAGAGTCTTCTTTTGAGTTGTTTTCTATGTGTTTGTTATGGGTCCGGATTGTGTTACTCGGCTTTTGTAGACTCCTCATCATTTCCAATGTTTAAAAAGTAGCAAAACAGTTTTGGAGCTTCCTCCGTTACCCCTCACTGGAGGAGGGAGGATTTGGACATTTGTTTGAGCAAATACAGCGAGCGTCATTTTAACAAGGAACCAAACTTTCTTTTGTCCTAAAAAGGTAAAAGACCAAAATAAAGAGAATTTTGGATTTTGCACAAATGTATCAGGGGAGGTCCAGGATTCAAAGGGATTTTATCACCTGAAAATAACTATTCTGCCACATCCTCCCCAATCGTCTTCTTTGCACTTTATTCCCACTTTAAGGCTATATTTCATGTTGAGCTTTTGCTGCTTTTTTGCAGGTTTTTTCTTGAGTTTTATACAAATTAAAAAGCATCAACAAAATTTCTGAGAGTCCGGAAATCTCCAGCACACGATTACTTTATTCTTTACTGACTGTAATGGAAATCCTGGAGCTGATCATCGTCTGAGCCTTTACCATTCTGTCTATTCCTCCATCCATTCGATGGTCGTCTTCTGTTTTCTTCCACGTCTCTCTGGTTTTCCATTATAAAGCATTGGAGATCTGAACAGCCGATCATTGTCTGCACTTATCCTCTCCAATCAAAGTCCGCAGTTCTTCTGATCAATGTCTCACATGACCCATATTTCTCAGGCATTCATGGAAAAATGCATATACAACATGTGTCGGCTTCACCCTTCTATAAGATCCACCAGATTCACACCTGCCTCTTCACACAATGATTGACCGCACTAATTGAACTCCACACTGCAATAAGGAGAAATGCATGTACAACATGCGCCGGCTTCACCCTTCTATAAGATCCACACCTGTCTCTTCACACAATGATTGACCGCACTAATTGAACTCCACACTGCAATAAGGAGAAATGCATATACAACATGTGTCGGCTTCACCCTTCTATAAGATCCACCTGATTCACACCTGTCTCTTCACAGAATGATTGACCACACTAATTGAACTCCACACTGCTATAAGGAGAAATGCATATACAACATGTGCTACTTCACCCTTATATAAGGGCCACCTGATTCACACCTGTCTCTTCACACAATGATTGACCACACTAATTGAACTCCACACTGCTATAAGGAGAAATGCATGTACAACATGTGTCGGCTTCACCCTTATAAATCCACCTGATTCACACCTGGCTCTTCACACAATGATTGACCGGACCAATTGATCTCCACACTGCTATAAGGAGAAATGCATGTACAACATGTGTCAACCTCACCCTTCTATAAGAGCCACCTGATTCACACCTGCCTCTTCACACAATGATTGACTGCACTAATTGAACTCCACACTGCTATAAGGAGAAATGCATGTACAACATGTGTCGGCTTCACCCTTATATAAGATCCACCTGATTCACACCTGCCTCTTCACACAATGATTGACCACACTAATTGAACTCCACACTGCTATAAGGAGAAATGCATATACAACATGCGCCGGCTTCACCCTTCTATAAATCCACCTGATTCACACCTGCCTCTTCACACAATGATTGACCGCACTAATTGAACTCCACACTGCTATAAAGAGAAATGCATGTACAACATGTGTCGGCTTCACCCTTCTATAAGATCCACCTGATCCACACCTGCGTCTTCACTCAATGATTGACCGCACTAATTGAACTCCACACTGCTATAAGGAGAAATGCATGTACAACATGCGCCGGCTTCACCCTTCTATAAGATCCATCTGATCCACACCTGTCTCTTCACACAATGATTGACCGCACTAATTGAACTCCACACTGCTATAAGGAGAAATGCATGTACAACATGTGCCGGCTTCACCCTTCTATAAGATCCACCTGATTCACACCTGTCTCTTCACACAATGATTGACCGCACTAATTGAACTCCACACTGCTATAAGGAGAAATGCATGTACAACATCTGTTGACTTCACTCTAAAATAACAACCCGAGCACCTGAGTACAATACAGGTCATTGGGGAAGATCTTCCAGGAAAATGCTTGCGTTCCACATTGACTTCCATTATACTCAGGTCCTTGAGTTGCGCCCATCCGGGCATCCTACTGCTCATTTCGAGAAATCGCAGAAATGTTCCATACCTGAATTATGACTGTGAAATATACGACTACGATTGTTGTGCTGACAAACAAGTTCCTGGCTTTCACTTTATTGCCATCTAGTAGAGCGACCAAAGCGAAGGCGACGGCGCCCCTCAATCCTCCGTACGACATCACCACCTGGTCTATGATTTCCAGTTGGACCATCCTGTAGCGGTTCAGAATCCAGGTTTGCACGACCACACCTACAAACGACAGAAAGGTAGGATAAGCCTATAAAAAAAAGCATTGGAAGACAAGGGGCAGCCAAACTACATCCACCACGAGGTCAAAAATCACCACGAGGGATCCGGAACCTCCAATCATTTGATTAATACCAATGGCAGAACTCAAGGGGGCGGCTTTATTAGTCCCTCTGGTTCTAATGACAATCCATTTTCATCTAGTGATCGCCCTGCAGAGGGGTTTTGATTGTGTAACTGAAGGAGCAACAGGTATGTCTAAATGTTTAGATGCTGCAACAGTTATTGATAGCAGCATCTAAAGGGTTAACCTGACAAAATTGGAGTTATGAACTGGGAGGTTGACTGTGGCAGCTTCATTCTCAGAGTCGATATATGTCCAGAGGTTGGACCCCAACAATCATTAAGTATTCATATTTATATACCATTATTTACTTCACCTTTTGTTGAAATGAGAAACCAAAAAAAGAGGAGTATTCAGCATCAGCTTTGGTGTCTCTATGCCAGTACTTGTCCCCTCTGTTTCCGCTTCCATCACCAGTTGAGTGTCTGTGAATCTATTGAATATTCCTGTTTCAGACCTCACCTTGTTAACTGACCATTCTACCTGATAATATTATTTTCCCCATCAGTACCTCCTGGTTCTCACCCAGTTACCAGACCATTCCTGCCAGACAGCTCCTCAGGCCAGCAGCTACTCCAAGAACCAAACCAAGGATCCTAGTATAAGTCCACATTCTTGTATGGGTGTTAAAGGGTGAAGGCTTGGGTTCATCTTTTTTACTGACTCTTCTTCTACCTGATGAAATTGTGCCTATCAGTACCTGTTGATTCTGACCCAGCTATCGGACCATTACTGCCTTCCAGATCCTCAGGCCAGCAGCTACTCCAAGAACCAAACCCAGGATCCGTGCATAAGTCCACATCCTTGTATAGGTGTGACAGGGTGCAGGGCAGGGCTCAGCTTTTTTACTGATCCTTCTACCTGGTGATATTTTCCCTATCAGACGATTCCCACCAGCCAGCTCCACCAGCCAGCAGCTACTCCAAGGGCCTAACACAAGCTCTCTGTAAAAGTCTACATCCTTGTACTACATCTGATGATATTCTCCCTATCAATACATCCTGGTTCTAACTCAGCTACCAGACCATTCCTGCCAAACAACTCTACCGGCCAGCAGCTACTCCAGGAACCCAACCCAGGATTCCTGTATAAGTACACATCCTCATATGTATGTTAAAGGGTAAAAGCTGGGGCTCAGCTTTTTAACTGACCCTTCTTCTACCCGTTGATATTTTCCCCAACTGTACCTCCTGGTTCTGACCCTGCAACCTGATGATTGCTGCCAGTCAGACTCACCAGCCAGCAGATACTCCAAGAACCCAACCCAGTATCCTAGTATAGGTCCACATTCTTGTATGGGTGTTAAAGGGTGAAGGCTGGGGTTCGTCTTTTTTACTGACTCTTTTTCCACCTTATGAAATTGTGCCTATCAGTACCTGCTGATTTTGACCCAGCTGTCTGACCATTACTGCCATCCAGATCCTCAGGCCAGCAGCTACTCCAATAAACCAACTGAGGATCACTGTATAAGTCCACATCCTCGTACATGTGTGAAAGGTTGAAGCCATGGGCTCAGCTTGTTTACTGACTCTTTTCTACATGATATTTTCGAGATGGGTACCTCCTGGTTCTACCCCAGCTACCTGACCTTTCCTGCTGACCTGCTCTTCAGTCCACATTTTTGTATAGGTTTTAAAGGGTGAAGCCATGTTTCAGATTTTTTACCGATTCTCCTTCTACCTGATGATATTTAGCTGCCTTACCATTACTGCCATCCCGATCCTCAGGCCAGCTGCTACTCCAAGAACCCAACCCTGGATCCCTGTATAAGTCCACATCCTCATATAGGTGTTAAAGGTTGAAGGCCTTCTACTTCTACCTGATGATATTTTTCCCTATCATTACCTCCCGATTCTGACCCAGCCACCTGACCATTACTGCTATCCCGATTCTCAGGCCAGCTGCTTCTCCAAGAACCCAACCCTGGATCCCTGTATAAGTCCACATCCTCATATAGGTGTTAAAGGTTGAAGGCCTTCTTCTTCTACCTGATGATATTTTTCCCTTACAGTACCTCCCGATTCTGACCCAGCTACCTGGCCATTACCGCCATCCCGATCCTCAGGCCAGCTGCTACTCCAAGAACCCAACCCTGGATCCCTGTATAAGTCCACATCCTTGCACAGGTGTTAAAGGGTGAAGGCCAGAGCTCCTCTGGGACCTGATAGTCAGAGTAACGTGTCTGTGGATGCCCTATTTAGTATTGACAGGCAACTTTGGACAGATTCACCTTACAAATGGGCAGCTAGAAAAAAACTGGAGGAGAGATGAGAACAAGTGTCCATAGTAAACTTGAAGATGGAAGAGCAGCTCTGAAGCTCAAACTGCTACCTTTTTTTTTTTAATCAGATAGTTTTTATTAAAACTTTTCAACAACAATACAGAAAGAAATGCGCTAGGACTCGAGATAAAATGGCGCTAGGGTTATTTTAGAAAATTATTTCTTTATTAACCTCTTACAGGCCACTACGCGTTTCTGCAGCAAAGCGCTGCCTTCATCAGGTGATGCAAGAGGGTATTGCCAGAAAGTGACTTAATATATAAAACACATCAACTTATCATTGGTTGAACAACAGAACAATTAATGATTACAACATTAACCCTACAGATACCAAGATAAAACAAAGAACCCATGTAAAAAATCTAAAATGACATACAATATCAATTATGCATAACATGCATAATATCATACAGAATAATAATATTAAATATTAAAAGAGCATTATAAAATAACTTTACTACACATAATCGCACTGTAGGCAATACAATGAGCGGCATCGGAGGAGAGAGGAGCAGACGCCGTCAGAGCGGGGAGGGTATACAATTCTTTATTTTCTATATTTTCAGGCTTTTCGTTTTTTCCATGAACAGCGCACACGGATGTCATAGAGTAAACATCTGCGTGCAGAGCATTTTAAATAATATAATAAAGTGAGCACTAATGAGCGGCACAGGAAAAGAGAGGAGCAAACACCGCCGAAACAATCCTATATAATCTATATTTTCAAGATTTTAGGTTTTTGCCCAAGGTCAGTGCACACGGAGGTCACAGTGTATACATCTGCGTGCAGGGCATTTAACGAAAAAAAAAAAAAACATATCGCCGCGTGGAGCACACACAGACGCGATCTGCGTGGAAACACGGACGTGTGACTAGGGCCCAAAGGATTTCATAAATTGCAAATGATTCGTCTGTATATCCCAAACATTTAACGTTTCGCCACATTCTCTATACTGAGATTCAAACCTTCTGGGCCAGGGTTCCCAGTTTAAAAATCCAAAATCTCTCTTTTCTTATGAGACTTGTTAGACGATCAGGATCTTTACTATCAATGTGGTCGATGATGGTCAACCGCATTTGACCAGGGTCCCTCTGATGGACCGCATTAAAATGTCTGGATACACTGTGTAGTTGGTATCCTATTTTTATGTTATGCCTGTGTTTGTTCAAGCGGGCATGCATGGTCTGCACTGTACGTCCAACATACTGCAGACCACACATGCATTCCAGCAAGTAAACAACAAACATAGATTGACACGACAATCTATGTTTGATAGGAAACTCAATCCCCGTAGTCCTTGAGGTGAAATTGATTTCCCCATCTAGAATACGACGGCAACACAGGCATTTAGGAGTTAGACATCTGTAACAACCCCAATCTGAGTTAACAGTTGTTTGTACTGATGAATCTTTTTCGGAGATCTTACTAGGTGCCACTAAATTACGCAGACATTTGTTCTTCCTATAAATAATCATAGGTTTATCAGGAATGTGATCCGAAAGAATAGGATCCCCCTTAAGAATAAACCAATGTTTATTAAGTAGGCCCTGTAGAATATTCTGGGGTCACCAGACTCCATCTATTGAATTTCGATGTTATTGTTTTTTTCTCCCTTCTCTTTTTAAACACTTGTTCCACACACGATTCCTGAGACAAATCTTTTGTTTTTTTAAAAGCGTCCTTCAAGACGGTGTCCAGGAAGTCGTCGGGCAGCGCGCACAGCGCATGCGCGGCTCCATACAGGAGAACGGAGACGCGCGTTCATTTTACACAGTCAGGGGAGGCAGCAGCAGGCGAGCACCATGACTGACAAGAGGGGGCGGGTCAGAGGAGCGTGAAACCCCGCCTCCCGGTCTTTGGTCTTCAGAAGTGTGAGCGTTTACCTAACTACATATTTCATAGTATAAAGGGCATCAAAAGCCTATAGCCACCTTCCCTGAATGCAGCCTTAGTGCTGCAGAAGGTGGCTATTATAGCTTTTGATGCCCTGGGGGGGGTGACAGGTTCGCTTTAAGGATCATAGTTTCTCTATCTGACTCACGACCGGCCTTAAAAAAATCCATTATGTGAAAATGATAAAACGATAAACCAATAAAACAAAGTTCTATTCTTATCACCTAATAAGAAAACCACAAAAACGCTAATTGGTAAATGCTAGATACCTATAACCAACCTCTTCTAGTGAAAACCAATATATTAATAAAAAAAAAAGTCCATTTTAACCACTTTATATAATAATTTCCAAAGTCCTTTTAAATCAATACTTGAGCACTTTCTGGATCTTGATGTAATGCTGTGGACTTTTCTCAATCTTCACTGCAGCTTCCCAGTGGATTAAACCACGCAAAGCATTCAATATGGAAGACAAAAAGGGGGGAGGGGGTGGGAGCGCATGTGAAGGAAGTTTTTGAAGTGGATTTAGGCGCAGGGCTGTGTGGCCACTCACCAGAGGTGGCGGTCTTACGCCTGTGAATCCACCTCCGCCTGGAGGTATAGTGGAGGCACCGAAAGTTGCTCCGGGAGCTCCAGCTCCTGCCGCGGTCACGTGACCGGATTGATGTCACCACAGGTCCTTCAACGGTGACCGTGTTGTATTGCTAGGTCCTGGAGCTCAGGATCTAGGATTAATGGTATCTCTTGTCCAGAGCTGCTCTTGCCAGGTGTGCACAAGTGCAAGAAGCTGAGAGTAAGAAAATCCCCGGTCTGTGGAGCGCTAGGACTCGAGATAAATGGCGCTAGGGTTATTTTAGAAAATGATTTCTTTATTAACCTCTTACAGGCCACTACGCGTTTCTGCAGCAAAGCGCTGCCTTCATCAGGTGATGCAAGAAGGTCTCTCCTCCGATGCCGCTCATTGTATTGCATACAGTGCGATTATGTGTAGTAAAGTTATTTTATAATGCTCTTTTAATATTTAATATTATTATTCTGTATGATATTATGCATGTTATGCATAATTGATATTGTATGTCATTTTAGATTTTTTACATGGGTTCTTTGTTTTATCTTGGTATCTGTAGGGTTAATGTTGTAATCATTAATTGTTCTATTGTTCAACCAATGATAAGTTGATGTGTTTTATATATGAAGTCACTTTCTGGCAATACCCTCTTGCCATACCTGATGAAGGCAGCGCTTTGCTGCAGAAACGCGTAGTGGCCTGTAAGAGGTTAATAAAGAAATAATTTTCTAATATAACCCTAGCGCCATTTTATCTCGAGTCCTAGCGCTCCACAGACCGGGGGTTTTTTACTCTCAGATTCTTGCACTTGTGCACACCTGGCAAGAGCAGCTCTGGACAAGAGATACCATTAATCCTAGATCCTGAGCTCCAGGACCTAGCAATACAACACGCTCACCGTTGAAGGACCTGTGGGGACATCGATCCGGTCACGTGACCGCGGCAGGAGCTGGAGCTCCCGGAGCAAATTTCGGTGCCTCCACTATACCTCCAGGCGGAGGTGGATTCACAGGCGTAAGACCGCAGTTGTGCAGGGTTGCCCTGGGCCGAAATCCACTTCAAAAACTTTGTTCACATGCGCTCCCACCTCCTCCCCCCTTTTTCTCTTGCATATTGAACGCTTTGCGTGGTTTGATCCGCTGGGAAGCTGCAGTGAAGATTGAGAAAAGTCCACAGCATTACATCAAGATCCAGAAAGTGCTCAAGTATTGATTTAAAAGGACTTTGGAAATTATTATATAAAGTGGTTAAAATGGACTTTTTTTTTTATTAATATATTGGTTTTCCCTAGAAGAGGTTGGTTATAGGTATCTAGCATTTACCAATTAGCGTTTTTGTGGTTTTCTTATTAGGTGATAAGAATAGAACTTTGTTTTATTGGTTTATCGTTTTATCATTTTCACATAATGGATTTTTTTAAGGCCGGTCGTGAGTCACATAGAGAAACTATGATCCTTAATGCCTTCGGCATGGCAGACAGTGTCTGCACACCTGATAATAATCCCTTGAAAAACCAACACTGTTTAAATGATGCTGATAGGAAACATACGGCAGCATTATTACAGTATGTCTGACATTGTGAACCACATAGACACAATGTTCTTCAACGATACATTTTTGGAAATATTGTTCCGAAAGGGCTGATACTGTCCCAAAAATCATCATTTCCAAATGATCTTAGGAGGAATATTCACTTCAATGTTCTGTTGGACTGATGAAATGACTAATAATGAAAAGAAATTCCTTAGCTGAGAAAGCTTTGGAGGATCTTAAATCCTTGAGAAATAATCTTGATCTTTATTCCCTGTCCTCAGATTTTAGGGAGTTTAATATTAACCTTGGATAAGTTTGAGGAGGACACTATTAAGAGGAAAGTGGCGAAACTATTACGTGATAGGAAAAACATTAATGTCACAGTTGAGGATATGGATACGAATGAGGCTTTTCCAAAAGGTGAAAAGGATAGTTCTGACCCAGGTCCTCCTCTAACAGCTGACACTATGACCACCAGTACTAAGGTGAATAATAAGGAATCTTTATCCTATTTAAAATCGGCCTTTTATGAACAACATAAGAGTAAATTACAAATAAATAAGGGGCTACATAGAAACAATAAGAATAATATCAATAATGAAGACGCTGGAAAGAGCATGGGTTCAAATAGTGCCGTGGAAAATAGATCCATACTCCCACAATATTCTAGAGAAAATAATGGCTGCACCAGGGGCGGACCGTCACCCCCGGGGGCCCTGGTGCAGGAGAGGACCGGGGGGGCGGGGCTACTGGCCGTCGGCGCGGCCCGGGGGGGAGGGGTGCTGCTGGCCGTCCGCTCGGCCCGGAAAGGGGGGGTGCCGCTGGGAGCCGCTAGGAGCCGCTAGGAGCCGCTGGGAGCCGCAGGCGCGATGCTCTCCTACCTGAGAGCCGCGCCGGATGTCTGCTAGGGGCCGGAGGAGCAGAGGAGAGGAGGGGCTGGATCAGGCAAGGGAAGCAGGAAGCTCTCTGCTTCCCTTGCCTGACCCTCCTCTCCTCTGGCGGCGGCTTGCGGGGGTCGGCTGGGGGCCCCCCTCCAGGCTTGAAGGGGCCCCCTAACCGGTCGGGGCCCTGGTGCGGCTGCACCAGCTGCACCAGTGTAGTTCCGCCCCTGGGCTGCACCCTCTGAGTCAGTTTTCCTACCATCCCAGAATCATCGTCATATAAGATTTGAAAATGGTTTCAACCAATCTGATCCCCCCTTTACTGTGCTTGATAATAGCTCACAATTCTGCACACTCACTCAGTTGGTAGATGATAGTAATACACTGAATACTTCACAAACAGTGACACGTCAGGAGGTCACCTCTGTGATAGAGTCCACTGCCACTGTAGACCCCCTCAGATCCACTTAATTCACTAGTGAACACCCAGGATGTTAATTCACTTATTATCACGTCCACTCAAACAGGAGATGGTAGAGTAGGAGTGAATACGCCACCTCGTGAGAATCAATCCGTGGATATTTGGCTTAAAAACTCACCGATTGACACCATGGTTGGGATTGGGCTCTACGGGTTCTCCCATTTTTGCAGGCCCCGAGAGGGAGCCGGGGGGCTCGGAGTTGCACCAGTCAATAACCAAAGTGTTTTGAATTTAGGGGTGGTGGAGAATACTCAAATAGAATCGGTCCCCTGTGGGGTTAATGTAGAGCAGGGAATTGTGAAAACCAATGTAAACAGTGTTCTTGGATTATACCCCTCTATTGAGGACAATTGCACTATAAATGTAATATCATTGACCCCCACCACCCCAAACCTTACCTACAATTCTCAAGAATCTATAACAACTGTCCCCGTTACTACGATGAACACCAATCCCACTTTGAGGGACACTACGATCACTCATTTTTTTCGGGTGGTTCCGGGGCGGCAGGCGAAAAGAAAAAGGGAAAAAAGAGGGAGCGGGGATGTAGAGGAGGAACGGGGACAACAAAGAGATCATGTAATAAATCAAGATCCTCTTATAAAGAAACAAAAGGCGAATTAAAACAAATCCAATCGGATTTACCACTGAATCTGAGAGAGTTGGGGATCTTTAATCTGTCAGATCACATACTGACTGTTGATAAGATATCTCTATTAAAACGCGGGTTATCCTCTTGCCCCACGTCATCTCTAAACTCTTTTTCCCCATATTTAGATCTGAATGAATTTTTTTTAAAAATTACGGTACAGCGCCATTTTTTAATGGAAGAGAGGAGTAAACCGAAGACTCAAACTAACCAGATCAATCAATATAATGATATTACCCCTGCTGGGAATACAATACAGGTAGATTTGAAAGGACAACCAAGCAAATTCTATCCCCTGCATCATAAAGGGTCACATATTGAGACCTTCCAGCAACGAATCCTTAAAGAAATGCGTTCATTGGATTTCTCTAAAAAGAAGGACAATCTAACCCCAGGAGAGAGGAAGGCAATCACCACCCTCACTGACAATAAACATCTAGTCATTAAGGGTGCTGATAGGGGGGAGGTATTGTCCTTATGAATAAGGATTGGGATATCAACGAAGGAAAGAGGATTTTGGGAGATGAAGCTTTTTATGAAACATTAGATCAGGACCCATCGATTAGCATCTTTTTAAAATATAATATAATGATTAAAGACGCGTTCTCAAGGGGCTTACTGGATAAGAAAGAAAGAACTTTTCTCGATATCCCCCAATATAAAACACCATACTTTTATTTTCTCCCGAAGCTCCATAAAGACCCTGAAAACCCCCCCGGCCGCCCTATCACTTCAGGGATTAATTCCATTACCTGTAATTTGTCACATTATGTAGACCTTCATTTGCAGAAACATGTAGTGGGGTTACCCTCCCACTTAAAGGATTCTACGCAATTGATTAAAGAATTGAAGGATCTCCCCCCTAGAAAAGGATGCTTATTACTAACCCTGGATGTCGCAGCTCTTTATAGCAATATATCGCATGAACTAGGTCTTAGGCTGCCTTCAGACTTGCAGATGCATCTGCAGCGTTTTGCAGAGGCATCTGCAAGCATCTGCATGCAGACCGCCGTGCGCTCCATTATAAACATAGGGGCCGCGGTCTGCATGCAGATGCTTGCAGATGCCTCTGCAAAACGCTGCAGATGCATCTGCAAGTCTGAAGGCAGTCTAAGACCTAGTTCATGCGATGCTTGCAGACCGCCGTGCGCACCCATTCACTCCTATATGTGATCTGTGCGCAGGCGGATGCCTGCGTACAGATCACACACTCTCGTCCGCACCAGGGACGCGAAATCTCGCGTCCATGGTGCGGGCGGGAGTGTGTGATTTGTGCGCAGGCATCCGCGTGCGCACAGATCACTAATGGCGGGCAATGAGAGCGCACGGCGGTCTGCAAGCATCTGCAGACCGCCGTGCGCTCCATTATGAACATAGGGGCAGCGGTCTGCATGCAGATGCTTGCAGATGCATCTGCAAAACGCTGCAGATGCATCTGCAAGTCTGAAGCCAGCCTTAGAGCGGTAGACAATTATTTGTCTCTTGATGATACATTACCAAGTGAACAGAGAAGTTTCCTATTAACGGCCATTAGGTTCATCTTGGAGAACAACATATTCACCTTTGAAAACTCTATGTACCGACAGCTGAGGGGGAGCGCGATGGGGACGAGGTTCGCCCCCAGTTACGCAAACCTTTTCATGGGTGCTTTCGAATCCGCCTCCATCGCGCAGTCCACCTCAGCTGGAGGCCGCATTGTTCTATATCGTCGTTATATAGATGACCTCTTCTTTGTCTGGGGGGGCACGGAGGAAGAGGCCCTGAGGTTTGTTGATGAGCTGAACAATAATACTTGGGGGTTGTCTTTTACGGCATCCCTTTCTAACAGGGCCCTCCAGTTTTTGGACCTGCTGGTGCGTTTCGATGACCTGGGGGGGTTGTCCACGTCGACCTTCTTTAAGTCTGTTGATGTCAACAGTTATTTGAGGTTCGACAGTGGGCACCTCCCCGGTTGGATTCGGAATGTGCCATATGGCCAATACTGGAGGATCCGAAAAAACTGTACAGATGATTCAGATTATAGAAAGGAGGCATTGGTTTTGCGTGACAGGTGTTTGGAAAAACGTTACCCTAAAAAAATCTTGAAGGACGCTTTTAAAAAAACAAAAGATTTGTCTCAGGAATCATGTGTGGAACAAGTGTTTAAAAAAAGAAGGGAGAAAACCATAACGTCAAAATTCAATAGATGGAGTCTGGTGACCCCAGAATATTATACAGGGCCTACTTAATAAACATTGGTTTATTCTTAAGGGGGATCCTATTCTTTCGGATCACATTCCTGATAAACCTATGATTATTTATAGGAAGAACAAATGTCTGCGTCATTTAGTGGCACCTAGTAAGATCTCCGAAAAAGATTCATCAGTACAAACAACTGTTAACTCAGATTGGGGTTGTTACAGATGTCTAACTCCTAAATGCCTGTGTTGCCGTAGTATTCTAGATGGGGAAATCAATTTCACCTCAAGGACTACGGGGATTGAGTTTCCCATAAAACGTAGATTGTCGTGTCAGTCTATGTTTGTTGTTTACTTGCTGGAATGCATGTGTGGTCTGCAGTATGTTGGACGTACAGTGCAGACCATGCATGCCCGCTTGAACAAACACAGGCATAGCATAAAAATAGGATACCAACTACACAGTGTATCCAGACATTTTAATGCGGTCCATCAGAGGGACCCTGGTCATATGCGGTTGACCATCATCGACCACATTGATAGTAAAGATCCTGATCGTCCAACAAGTCTCATAAGAAAAGAGAGTTTTTGGATTTTTAAACTAGGAACCCTGGCCCCAGAAGGTTTGAATCTCAGTATAGAGAATGTGGCGAAACGTTAAATGTTTGGGATATACAGACGAATCATTTGCAATTTATGAAATCCTTTGGGCCCTAGTCACACGTCCGTGTGTCCACGCAGATCGCGTCTGTGTGTGCTCCACGCGGCGATATGTTTTTTTCGTTAAATGCCCTGCACGCAGATGTTCACATTGTGACCTCCGTGTGCACTGACCATGGGCAAAAACCTAAAATCTTGAAAATATAGATTATATAGGATTGTTTCAGCGGTGTTTGCTCCTCTCTTTTCCTGTGCCGCTCATTAGTACTCACTTTATTATATTATTTAAAATGCCCTGCACGCAGATGTTTACACTGTGACCTCCGTGTGCACTGACCATGGGAAAAACTAAAAGCCTGAAAATATAGAAAATAAATAATTGTATACCCTCCCCGCTCTGACGGCGTCTGCTCCTCTCTCCTCCGATGCCGCTCATTGTATTGCATACAGTGCGATTATGTGTAGTAAAGTTATTTTATAATGCTCTTTTAATATTTAATATTATTATTCTGTATAATATTATGCATGTTATGCATAATTGATATTGTATGTCATTTTAGATTTTTTACATGGGTTCTTTGTTTTATCTTGGTATCTGTAGGGTTAATGTTGTAATCATTAATTGTTCTATTGTTCAACCAATGATAAGTTGATGTGTTTTATATACTAAGTCACTTTCTGGCAATACCCTCTTGCATCACCTGATGAAGGCAGCGCTTTGCTGCAGAAACGCGTAGTGGCCTCCACAGACCGGGGATTTTTTTACTCTCAGCTATTAATTTTCTGGCAGCAAACAACATCCTAGCCACTGCTATATGCGAATAGTCATCTCCCCCTACATCCTCTGTACAGCCAAGGACACAGACAATCGGGTCTCCGGATCAAGTGGAGTACCATAATCCAAAAAATCTGTCGGCGTCCTCATGTGAACATTTGGGGCAACATGAGTCCCGTCCCAGGCCCAAATCATGAAGCCACTTAGGCGTCCTGTATACCCTAAAAGGATATACAGTTGAGAGAGGCGTCTGGGCTCATTGAGCGACAGCCAGGGTATCATACTCATGATCGACTCCCAACGTTCACCTGTTATACCCTCTATTTGCTGTTCCCATTTGTCCAGTGCCCGTATCGGGTGTTTTAACAGAGCCATTGCCAAGAGGTATCCGTATACAAAGGAAATAATGCCTTTAGTGGAGGTCTGCGTGCCAATCATGGTGATAGCAGTATCATGGTGTATGTCCATACAATGCGTTTGAGCCTGCGCCATGTAGGCATGTCGCACCTGCAAATACCGGTAGAACGAGGAGTGTGGGAGCGAAAATTCACTCTGCAAGGTTTCAAATGTTTTAAAGACTCCCCGTTCCACAGCTGAGAGAGCCACCAAATGCCCACACACGTCGCCACTGCGCGAATCCCCTCAGCGCCTGCAGGTGCGGCAGATGAGGGTTGTTCCAAATGGGGTATACCGTGTAAAACCAGTGATGCCTCTCAGCCTTTTCCCATACTTTAATCATGAGTAGCACCGTGGGGAGCCTGTGGACCCAGGGTAGAAGGGTTCCAGTTCCTAATTTCGCCAGCAGCGGTCCCCGCCCCCCCCAGAAACTGAAGGATACCCATACCTCCCCCCTGCCCCGCAACTGAGTGCTCCGCGCCCCGGGTCAAATGCTGACACTGTGAGGACAGAAAATACAGCCAAGGGTTGGGCAAGGCCAGCCCCCCCTCCTCCTTACCCCTCTGCAGGTGTTCCCTTATTCCCCCAAATAAGCTCCCGAATAAGGCGTTAATCTTAAAAAATCTATTCTGCGGAAGCCAAATTGGGGAGTTATGAAGGACGTACAAAAGCTGAGGCATGATCACCATCTTCAGCAGGTTCACCCCCCCCCCACCACCGAGAGGTGTAGCTTGGCCCAAGCCTTAATCTTCTGTTTAATCGCAGACATTAGAGGTGTAAGGTTTAAACGCTCATAGTCAGAAATGTCGCCCGATATAGTAATGCCCAGGTATTTGAAGCTGTTTACGACTGGCACGTGGGGTATGTCAAGGACTGTGGGATCTATCGGCAAAACCACTGACTTTTCCCAATTTACGGTCAACCCCGAAACGGCCCCAAACTGTGTAAGGAGCGACATGGTGAAGTATCAGGGTCAGCTAAAAACAACAGAAGGTCATCCGCATAGAGGGCCACCTTCTCCTCCAGCTCGCCATATCGAAATCCCTCAATATCCGGAGCACGTCTTATCCTCGAAGCCAAGGGCTCAATAGCCAGGGCGAAAAGCAGCGGGGACAGCGGGTAGCCCTGCCTCGTACCTCTCTGAAGAGGAAAGTACCCAGACAGTGAACCATTGGCCCGTATCCGTGCCTGTGGCTGAGAGTACAAGAGCCTGATCCAGCCAATAAAGCCAGGTCCAAAACCCATGCCCTCCAGTACCGCAAAAAGGTACGGCCACTCCACGCTGTCAAATGCCTTGGCGGCATCCAAAGACAGGACTACCCGCCGCCCCACATTATCCGCCTCAACCTGCATATTTAAAAACAATCTACGAATATTCAGAGTCGTTGACTTACGGGGCATAAAACCATCTGATCCGTGTGCACCAACGACTCCACCACCTTTGAAAGGCGTATACCCAACACCTTCGCCAGAAGCTTGATGTCTGCTGTCAGGAGGGATATAGGCCTATAGGAAGCTGGAGAAGCAGGATCTTTATCTTTCTTAGGCAAAACAGTAATAGATGGAGGCAGGGTCCCTCCCGTGAGACTGTCATTAAACGTGTCTAGTAATACTGGGAGTAGGACTGTTTTATACGCCTTATAAACTTCCACCGGTAAGCCGTCCACCCCTGGAGTTTTGCCATTCGTCATAGTGCCTAAAGCCCCCTCCAACTCCTCCAGACCCAAAGGTTCATCCAGCAAAGCCCTGTCCGCGTCCAAGAGTCGTGGAAGGCCAGCAGCCCCTATAAAGCCAGCAAGCTCGTCTGCAGTCCCCCCACATGAGAGGGATATAGGTCAGTGTAGAATAGTTCCAGAATAGTTAAGAATATCAGAAGTGTCCATAACTAATGACCCGTCTTCCCTTCAAAGTCCCGCTATGAATGACGACCCCCTCTGTGCTGACGTGATGACCGAAAGCAGATGCCCCACACTCTCCGCACTCTCGTAATACTGGATCGACTGAAACATACGTTTCTGTGCCGCCGTTTCCAGAGTCAGTTTATTCACACGGGTCTGAGCCTCCTTAAGTCTCCGTTGTGTAGAGGGGGTGAACCGCACCGACAAGGCCTCCTCTGCAGCCTTCAAGTCCCGCAGCAGAAGTTCCGAGTTAGTTCTAGCGCTAGACCTGATCTTAAGAGATTTCACGGATATACATGCCCCGCAAGTACGCCCTCAAAGACTCCCAGACTACCAGGCTTGATGTCGTGCTTATATTAAAAAAAAGGAATTCCTGCAGTTCAGAGGCAAAATTACCTGCCCTGTCCACTAGCTGCATCCAGAATGAGTTCAATCACCATAGGGGCCTTTCCCCGGTTGCATGCACCCCCCCTAATCTTAACAAGTATAGGAGAGTGGTCCGATACCGTTCTTTGTAAATATTTAGCGTACACAACCCTTCCCAACATAGGATCATTCCCCAAGGCTAAATCTATACGGGAGAGGGAGGAGACCGTAGAAGAGAGACACGAGTATTGGTATACCTCGGGGTTGTAGCACCTCCATAAGTCAGTTAGTGCCAACTCGCGTATAAGCGTCTCAAACTGCTACCTTAACTGGAAAAATTGGGAAAAGGACCATTCATGACAAC
This sequence comes from Allobates femoralis, assembly GCA_033576535.1. NCBI lineage: Eukaryota > Metazoa > Chordata > Amphibia > Anura > Aromobatidae > Allobates > Allobates femoralis. The sequence continues at coordinate 735,269,377 of JARQOC010000002.1, forward strand.
AGAGGCCAGAAACACACAGACTGTACTCAACTTTAGACTCGGGAAGAAAGTCTAACTATGTCCATGACTTTACAAAATACATGAAAATGAATGAAAAAAAAAAATCAATAAAAGTACAATGCTCCGCTAACTCCCATGCATTGTACCATCTCGTGTTGACTCTGTGCAGATACGCGCCGCTCATAATGGAATAACCAGACGCCACATATTTGAGTTGGCAGGACACAATGCAGATTGTCGGACCGTCGTCATACTTTGACCTCGGGCTCCTACAAGGTTGCTCTGGGATTGCGCTGTAACTTCCCGCATTCTGTAATATTTCCTATGTAAATGTCTGGCACACAGGACGGGACATTACTCAGATCTTTATGGTGGATTTGGTGCATGTTCTGCTGTAAACCCAACTGGCGTCGGCAGAACCCAATGAGTCAGACTTTCCTGGCACCGGATGTCGGAGCTGCCATTGTACTGGCATTAATTACCTCCATTAATGCAATCAGTTATATTAATCTGACAAAAATGCTGTAAATGTGTCATAGGAATGTGTTATTAAGTGTCCTCAACAAACGTCTCATAAATCAATACAACAAATTCATAATTTATCAGACAAATCTGTTTCTTCTCCGCTTATGAGCCGCACCCCTCCGCCCCCACTGCCGCCACATTCACCCTGCAAAACTGCTAAGATCCATTGTCATGAGAAGACTGACATCTCACTGAAGGATCAGATTACAGCTGAGGAAGGAAGGAGGGAAGGAAGGGAGGGAGGGAGGAAGGAAGGAAGGAAGGAAGGAAGGAAGGGAGGGAGGGAGGGAGGGAGGGAGGGAGGAAGGAAGGAAGGAAGGAAGGAAGAGAGAGATCCATTGTCAAAAGAAGACTGACATCTCACTGAAGGATCAGATTATAGCTGAGGAAGGAAGGAAGGAAGGAAGGAAGGAAGGAAGGGAGGGAGGAAGGAAGGAAGGAAGGAAGGAGGGAAGGAAGGGAGGAAGGAAGGAAGGAAGGAAGGAGGGAAGGAAGGAAGGAGGGAAGGAAGGAAGGAAGAGAGAGATCCATTGTCAAGAGAAGACTGACATCTCACTGAAGGATCAGATTACAGCTGAGGAAGGAAGGAGGGAAGGAAGGGAGGGAGGGAGGAAGGAAGGAAGGAAGGAAGGAAGGAAGGAAGGGAGGGAGGGAGGGAGGGAGGAAGGAAGGAAGGAAGGAAGGAAGGAAGGAAGGAAGGAAGGAAGGAAGGAAGGAAGGAAGAGAGAGAGATCCATTGTCAAAAGAAGACTGACATCTCACTGAAGGATCAGATTATAGCTGAGGAAGGAAGGAAGGAAGGAAGGAAGGAAGGGAGGGAGGAAGGAAGGAAGGAAGGAAGGAGGGAGGGAAGGAAGGAAGGAAAGAGAGAGAGATCCATTGTCAAGAGAAGACTGACACCTCACTGAAGGATCAGATTACAGCTGAGGAAGGAAGGAAGCAAGGGAGAAGGAAGAAGGAAGGAAGGAGGGAAGGAAGGAAGGAAGGAAGAGAGAGATCCATTGTCAAGAGAAGACTGACATCTCACTGAAGGATCAGATTATAGCTGAGGAAGGAAGGAAGGAAGGAAGGGAGGGAGGAGGAAGGAAGGAAGGAAGGAAGGAAGGAAGGGAGGAGGAAGGAAGGAAGGAAGGAAGGAAGGAAGGAAGGAGGGAAGGAAGGAAGGAAGAGAGAGAGATCCATTGTCAAGAGAAGACTGACATCTCACTGAAGGATCAGATTACAGCTGAGGAGGAAGGAAGGAAGGAAGGAAGGAAGGGAGGGAGGAAGGAAGGAGGGAAGGAAGGAAGGAAAAGAGAGAGATCCATTGTCAAGAGAAGACTGACATCTCACTGAAGGATCAGATTACAGCTGAGGAAGGAAGGGAGGGAGGAAGGAAGGAGGGAAGGAAGGAAGAGAGAAAGATCCATTGTCAAGAGAAGACTGACATCTCACTGAAGGATCAGATTACAGCTGAGGAAGGAAGGGAGGAGGAAGGAAGGGAGGGAGGAAGGAAGGAAGAGAGAGAGATCCATTGTCAAAAGAAGACTGACATCTCACTGAAGGATCAGATTACAGGGAAGGAAGGAAGGAAGGAAGGAAGGGAGGAAGGAAGGAAGGAAGGAAGGAAGGGAGGAAGAGAGAAAAGAAAAAAGGGAGGGAGATCCATTGTCAAGAGAAGACTGACATCTCACTGAAGGATCAGATTACAGGTGCCTATTGAAAATCTATGGGGATGGCAGGGGGAGGAGAGAAGTAAGAGAGAGGGAGAGATGTACAGACCTGTGCTGCTGCTTTCTAATAAGTGTCTTGTTTCACCCAGTGATGCATTGATAGTCACACTGCTCAGTACTGCTGTATAATATCCTCATTGGTCCTTCCTTCTAGTACGTGTCCAAATACCAGATTCACAGCTACACTGCTCACTACTGCTGAACAGGGCGTAACTACAACAGGTGCAGGGGTTGCGATCGCACCCGGGCCCTGCAGCCTAGGGGGGCCCAAAAGTCCCTTTGGCCCATAGAAAAAGACAAATACTATTAAAGATTTGCAATAATTGGGGCCCCATTGGAACTTTCGCATCGGGGCCCCTAGGGCCTGAAGTTACGCCACTGCTGCTGAATAATGTCCTCATTGGCTCTACTTTCTAGTAAATATTTTATCTCACTGGTCATACTGCTGTATAATGTCTTCCATGCTGCTACTTTCTAGTAAGTGTTTTATCTCACCCCAGTGCTGGATTTACAACTACACTGCTTGTTACTGTAAAATGTCCTCATTGGTTCTACTTTCTAGTAAGTGTCTCAATTACTGAATTCACAGCTATACTACTTATTACTGCTGTATATGTCCCAATTCTTTTTTCTAGTAAGTATTTTAGCTTAGTCCAGCTGGTGGATTCCCAGCTACAATACTCACTACTATTGTATAATGTCCTGTCTCCTAATCTCTCTCTCTCTCTTTCTCAAGTTCAAATGTCAAATTCAAAGCAGCTTTATTGTCAGGACTAATTACACCTTAGTTTTGCCAAAGCAAGTGTACAATAGGGACAGGGACTGTGGGGATGGTGGGAAGGGACTCTAGGGAATGAGGGATGGGGGCAGATCCAGGGTGGAGACTATAAGAACGATGTAGGGGGCAGATCCAGGGTGAAAACATAAAAAAAATGGATGGAGACAGATCCAGGGTGGGGGCTATAAGAACAATGGATGGGACAGATCCAGGGTGGGGCTATAAGAACAATGGATGGGGCAGATCCAGGGTGGAGGCTATAAGAACAATGGATGGAGGCAGATCCAGGGTGGGGGCTATAAGAACAATGGATGGGGCAGATCCAGGGTGGAGGCTATAAGAACAATGGATGGGGCAGATCCAGGGTGGAGGCTATAAGAACAATGGATGGAGGCAGATCCAGGGTGGAGGCTATAAGAACAATGGATGGGGGCAGATCCAGGATGGGGGCTAAAATAACAATGGATGGGGCAGATCCAGGGTGGAGGCTATAAGAACAATGTATGGGGCAGATCCAGGGTGAGGGCTATAAGAACAATGGAGGGGGCAAATCCAGGGTGGAGGCTATAAGAACAATGGATGGGGCAGAATCAGGGTGGGGGCTATAAGAACAATGGATGGGGCAGATTCAGGGTGGGGGCTATTGAAGTCCATGGCATATCATAGTTCCTGATAGTTTAGTATCATCTTTTTCGAAGTCTATGACATTCGCTTAAGGTAGTGTCACACGTGGCGATCTGGCCTGCGATGTCGGAAGTGATGTGCAGGTGCACGCTCGCTTCCGACATCGCAGGCCAGCTGTCACACGGCACGACGTTGCCGGTGATGTGGCGGCGATGTGGGCGGAGCCGTCGCTCACTGGCCTGGTCTCAGCCCAGCGAGCGATGGCTCAGGAACGCTGCGATATAGGCTGGATCGCGCCACCAACAGTGTCAGACGGCGCGATCCAGCCTAATCGCTGGTCACAGGTTGACAGGTTTATGAACATGTTCATAAACCTGTCAACCTGCGACCAGCGATAATTTGCACTTGCGTCGTGCTGTCACACAGCGCGACGCACTTGCAATATCGCCCGCGACATCGCTGTTACATCACTTTTCGGCGATGTCGCGGGCGACATCGCCACGTGTGACACTACCTTTACATACCTCTCTCTTTGTCTCTCTCTCTCTCTGTTTCATCTCTTCCTCTTTTCTCTCTCATCTCTCTCTTCCTCTCTCTTTGTCTCTCTCTCTCTGTCTCTCTTTTCTCTCGTTATCTCTCTCTCCTCCAAAGTAAATTCAGACCTTTTACATGACCCTATAATTCATTTATATCTCAGACCTATAAAGAACCTTAATCCCCAAAATTAATCCAGAATCCTAAAATTAAATCAGATCCCAAAATACACCCAAAAATGAATTAAGGCTCTCGAGCGTAAAATTATTCTTAAGACTCAAGACCTCTAATTATACTCAATACTTCAAAATGACCTAGGAACCCAGAAATGACCCTAAAAATAATTAATTCTCCAGAACTCTTAAATAAACTGAGACCCTAGGACACCTCTTACATTTCAGACAGTTTGAAAATAAAGAACCTTAAATCAATAAATATATTTAGACCCCTGATCAGATTCTCATGTTAATCTAGATTCTAAATTAATCCCAAAAATTGAGACACCAAAAAATAATCCAAACCCAAGACTAGACCCCTATATTGAAACACCAGAAAGTAATCAAAACCCTAGACCAGATCCCCAAATGAAATGAGACACCAACAAATAATACAAACCCTAGACCAGACCCCCAAATTGAGACACCAATAATACAAACCTAGACCAGATCCCCAAATTGAGACACCAGAAAATAATCAAACCCTAGACCAGATCCCCAAATGAAATGAGCCACCACAAGTAATCCAAACCCTAGACCAGATCCCCAAACTGAAACACCAACAAGTAATCCAAACCCTAGACCAGATCCCCAAATTGAGACACCAACAAGTAATCCAAACCCTAGACCAGATCCCCAAACTGAGACACCAACAAGTAATCCAAACCCTAGACCAGATCCCCAAACTGAGACACCAACAAGTAATCCAAACCCTAGACCAGATCCCCAAACTGAGACACCAACAAGTAATCCAAACCCTCGACCAGATCCCCAAACTGAGACACCAACAAGTAGAACAAACCCTAGACCAGATCCCCAAACTGAGACACCAACAAGTAATCCAAACCCTAGACCAGATCCCCAAACTGAGACACCAACAAGTAATCCAAACCCTAGACCAGATCCCCAAACTGAGACACCAACAAGTAATCCAAACCCTAGACCAGATCCCCAAACTGAGACACCAACAAGTAATCCAAACCCTAGACCAGATCCCCAAACTGAGACACCAACAAGTAATCCAAACCCTAGACCAGATCCCCAAACTGAGAACACCAACAAGTAATCAAAACCCTAGACCAGATCCCCAAAACTGAGACACCAACAAGTAGTACAAACCCTAGACCAGATCCCCAAATTGAGAACACCAACAAGTAATCCAAACCCAAGACCAGATCCCCAAACTGAGACCCAACAAAGTAGTACAAACCCTAGACCAGATCCCCAAACTGAAACACCAACAAGTAATCCAAACCCTAGACCAGATCCCCAAACTGAAACACCAACAAGTAGTCAAACCCTAGACCAAATCCCCAAACTGAGACACCAACAAGTAATCCAAACCCTAGACCAGATCCCCAAACTGAGACACCAACAAGTAATCCAAACCCTAGACCAGATCCCCAAACTGAGACACCAACAAGTAATCCAAACCCTAGATCAGATCCCCAAACTGAGACACCAACAAGTAATCCAGACCCTAGACCAGATCCCCAAACTGAGACACCAACAAGTAGTAAAACCCTAGACCAGATCCCCAAACTGAGACACCAACAAGTAATCCAAACCCTAGACCAGATCCCCAAACTGAGACACCAACAAGTAATCCAAACCCTAGACCAGATCCCCAAATGACTTTGAATTCTTCAATAATAATCATAATACTGAATATGTAAAGTCATTTTTCCATATTAAAACTCTCAAAGTGCATAAAACAATCCTATATATAAAAAGAGCAAAACAAAACCCTAAACAAGTCTAAATGGCTTCCGACTCACCAATGACCCGATAGACGGAGATGAAGAGCACGGTCAGGAGAATGAAGGGCGTATTCCAGACCCACATCTCAGGGTCCACAGCCGAAATCCCCAAAAACATGAAGACGATGGTCTCCGCTCCGCTCGCCAGCATCTTCATGGTGTATCGCACCGTAGTCGCTGATTGTTCGGAAATATTTGCCTTTACGTATTTCTGGCAGAAAATTCCACAGAATGTAATGCTGAAAAATAGAAAGTATGTGACCGAATGTGAAAAAATAAAAATGGTCAAATTGGCTATAAAAAAAACTATAAAAAATACAAAAAAAACTAAGAATATATAAATGGATCATTTTGTTATTAGATCACTTCTTAAAAATGATTGGGGTTGTATATATTATAAAATGAAAATGATAAACCCTACTCCCATCTTACGGGAGTCATGATAGGTGGGGGACGATCTGATCGTATGCAGGGGCGTAACTACAACAGGTGCAGGGGTGGCAGTTGCACCCGGGCCCTGGAGCCTAGAGGGGCCCAACAGTCTCTTTTGGCCTACAGAAAAAGACTATTGCTACTAATGATTTGCCATATTTGGGGGCCCCGTTGGGGCTTTCGCATCGGGGCCCGTGAGCTTCAAGTTCCTGCTTGTATGACCTCCCTTCTTCACATCCTAACAGGACACTTCAGAGCCCGGTTATCACAATCATTGGGAAGCCGAAAAGTCAAATTCCTACCGATCGGTGCAGAATATTGTTGGACGAAACAATGGAATTAAAGAAGGCAGAGAACTGGTTACAGATATTCTGCCCTTGTCAATGCACTTCTATTGACTAAGTGCCCTGTGTACTCGGATCCAGAGGTCATACCGCTATATCTACCCATCTGGTCAATTTGTCAAATTATCAAGAAGAGAAGGAAGGAAGGAAGGAAGGAGGAAGGAGGAAGGAAGGAAGGAAGGAAGGAAGAGAAGGAAGGAAGGAAGGAAGGAAGGAAGGAAGGAAGGAAGGAAGGAAAGAGGGGAGTAAGGAAGGAATGAGGTAGGAGAGAAGAAGGAAGGAAGGAGGAAGGAGGAAGAAAGGAAGGAAGGAAGGAAGGAAGGAAGGAAGGAAGGAAGGAAAGAGGGGAGGAAGGAAGGAATGAGGTAGGGAGAGAAGGAAGGAAGGAAAGAGGGGAGGAAGGAAGGAATGAGGGAGGGAGAGAAGGAAGGAAAGAGGGAGGAAAGCAGGAATGAAAGAAGGAAGGGAGAGAGGCATGGATCTAAGGGAGGGAAGGAGAAATGAAGGAAAGGGTGAGGGAGGAAAAGAACAAAGAAAGAAGGGGGGAAGGCAAGGAAGAGGTGAAGGACAGGACGGAGGTAGGATCAAGGGAGGGAGGAAGGAAGGAAGGAAGGAAGGAAGGAAGGAGGGAAAGAAGGAAGATAGGGATGAATTGATGAAAGGAAGGGAGGGAGAAAGGAAGGAAGGAAAGAATGAGAAGGGAGTGAGGAAAGGAATAAAGGAAGGAGAGGAAGAAGAAAGGAGAAAAGGGATCGGAAGAAGATAGGAAGGAAAAAGGGAGGGAGGGAGAAAGGTGTGAGGAAGGAGGAAAGGAACGAAGGAAGGAAGGAAGGAAGGAAGGAAGGAAGGAAGGAAGGAAGGGGAAGGAGAGGCACCAAAGGAGGCAAATGAGGAAGGAAGCAGGAGAGGAAGGAAGTAGGGATGGAAAGAAGGGAGGAAGGAAAGGATGATTGGAAGGGAGGGAAAGAAGGGAGGAAGGAGGGAAGCAAAAAAGGAAGCGAGAGAGGAAAAAGGGAAGGAGGGAAAGGAGGAAAGAGAAGAGAGGAAGGAGGAAAGGGAGGGAGAAAGGAGGGCAGAAGGAAGGGAGTGTAGAATCATTACCAGACTACACAGAGTATGTTGTAGTCTGTTACTATGGAGACATATAGGTCTGCACAGGAGCTGTCGGCACAAAGTTTATGTTTTGAAGTCTGGGAAATTTACAGAGTCGCCTTATTTTTAATTTGGACAATAAAAGCTGCAAATGTAGGAGAAGCCTTTAATCTGATCGCTCCTCGTAAGACAAGTATTGTAATGTAGAACATGAAAATACTTATCAACATTACTATGGTCTTCTATCACTTTAAATGAGTTATTATGGAAGGTGTGATGTGCATATGTATATATGTATAAGTATTTTAACTATTGTTATATTATATATGTATATATACATTGAAAAAATATAAACCCAAAACATTTGTTGTTTCTCACATTTTTCAATGAGCTGAACTCAAAGATCCCAGACTTTTCTATGTGCACGAAAGGCGTTTTTCTCTGACATATGTACAGCTCACAGATTCCCGTCCACCTCACAGGTGCAGTATATGAAGATGCTGATTGTAGACATGATTATTGCACCTGTGTATCTGAGGTTTTTGGATTCAGGTGAACCGGACAGCCCCGGATCCGATTTTGCCCCTGTTGTATCCCTATGGAGCCGAATAGGGCCGGATGGCAGTTATTTGCCATCCAGTTTTGTTTGTGTGTGTCCGGGAGGATCCGGCTGTTTTCATATTTTGCCTCGGACACAAAATCGGAGCTTGCAGCATTTTTTGTGTCCAGGGCAAAATTTCAACACCTTGAGAACTCCACGGCTGAAATTTCAGCACCACGTGCCAGCTCCCCTGCTGATGAAATTTCAGCTCTGGACAGCGGCAGGACTGAAGCCAGCAAAGAGCAGGATCGGAGGCATGATGAGCTCCAGTCAGATGGAGACACCGATGGGGATGATGAGCTGCAGTCAGATGGAGACCCCGATGAGGATGATGAGCTGCAGTCAGGTGAGACCGATGAGGATGATGCTGCAGTCAGGATGGAGACCCCGATGAGGATGATGAGCTGCAGTCAGGTGGAGATCACCCGATGAGGATGATGAGCTGCAGTCAGGTGGAAGACACCTGATGGGGATGATGAGCTGCAGTCAGTGGAGACCCGATGAGGATGATGACTGCAGTCAGTGGAGACCCGATGAGGATGATGAGCTGCAGTCAGGTGGAGACCTCGATGAGGATGATGAGCTGCAGTCAGGTGGAGACCTCGATGAGGATGATGAGCTGCAGTCAGGTGGAGACACCGATGAGGATGATGAGCTGCAGTCAGGTGGAGAACTGATGAGGATGATGAGCTGCAGTCAGGTGGAGACCCGATGAGGATGATGAGCTGCAGTCAGGTGGAGAACCTGATGAGGATGATGAGCTGCAGTCAGGTGGAGACCTCGATGAGGATGATGAGCTGCAGTCAGGTGGAGAACCTGATGAGGATGATGAGCTGCAGTCAGGTGGAGATCCGATGAGGATGATGAGCTGCAGTCAGGTGGAGACCCGATGAGGATGATGAGCTGCAGTCAGGTGGAGACTACGATGAGGATGATGAGCTGCAGTCAGGTGGAGACACCGATGAGGATGATGAGCTGCAGTCAGGTGGAGACACTGATGAGGATGATGAGCTGCAGTCAGGTGGAGATACTGATGAGGATGATGAGCTGCAGTCAGGTGGAGACCTCGATGAGGATGATGAGCTGCAGTCAGGTGGAGACCTGATGAGGATGATGAGCTGCAGTCAGGTGGAGACCCTGATGAGGATGATGAGCTGCAGTCAGGTGGAGACCCCTGATGAGGATGATGAGCTGCAGTCAGGTGGAGACACTGATGGATGATGAGCTGCAGTCAGTGGAGACCTATGAGGATGATGAGCTGCAGTCAGTGGAGACCTCGATGAGGATGATGAGCTGCAGTCAGGTGGAGACCCGATGGGGATATGACTGCAGTCAGGTGGAGACCGATGAGGATGATAGCATGCAGGTGGCTGGGAACCTCATGTGGAACTAAATGATAGCTGCAGTCAGGTGGAGACCTCGATGAGGATGATGAGCTGCAGTCAGGTGGAGACCTCCTTGATATGTAGGGGAACCGATGAGGATGATCTGCAGTCAGGTGGAGACCTCGTTGAGGATGAGTAGCTGCAGTCTGGAGGAGACCCCCGATGAGGATGATGATCTGCAGTCAGGTGAGACACCGATGAGGATGACGAGCTGTAGTCAGGTGGAGACACTGATGAGAGATTATAGAGCTGCAGTCAGGTGGAGACACTGATGAGGATGATGAGCTGCAGTCAGGTGGAGAACCCGATGAGGATTATGAGCTGCAGTCAGGTGGAGACACCGATGAGGATGACGAGCTGCAGTCAGGTGGAGACCTCGATGAGGATGATGAGCTGCAGTCAGGTGGAGACACCGATGAGGATGATGAGCTGCAGTCAGGTGGAGACACTGATGAGGACGACGAGCTGCAGTCAGGTGGAGACCTCGATGAGGATGATGAGCTGCAGTCAGGTGGAGACACTGATGAGGATGATGAGCTGCAGTCAGGTGGAGACCTCGATGAGGATGATGAGCTGCAGTCAGGTGGAGACACCGATGAGGATGATGAGCTGCAGTCAGGTGGAGACACCGATGAGGATGACGAGCTGCAGTCAGGTGGAGACACCGATGAGGATGATGAGCTGCAGTCAGGTGGAGACACTGATGAGGATTATGAGCTGCAGTCAGGTGGAGACCTCGATGAGGATGATGAGCTGCAGTCAGGTGGAGACCTCGATGAGGATGATGAGCTGCAGTCAGGTGGAGACACCGATGAGGATGACGAGCTGCAGTCAGGTGGAGACACCGATGAGGATGACGAGCTGCAGTCAGGTGGAGACCTCAATGAGGATGATGAGCTGCAGTCAGGTGGAGACCCCGATGAGGATGATGAGCTGCAGTCAGGTGGAGACACCGATGGGGATGATGAGCTGCAGTCAGGTGGAGACCCCGATGAGGATGATGAGCTGCAGTCAGGTGGAGACACCGATGAGGACGACGAGCTGCAGATGAGCTTCCCTTAGATGGTTTCTAACAGTTTGTGCAGAAATGCACTGCAGCTGTCTTGGTGGCTTGGAGATGACCTTGAAGCAGAAGTTGCTGGATGTGGAGGTCTGGGCTGGTCTGTGGTTGGGAGATCAGTTGGATGTTCTGCCAAATTCTCTGAAACACTTATGACAGAGAAATGAGCTTTGAAGTCACGGGCAGCAGCTCTGGCGGACATTCCCGCCATCAGCATGTCACGTGCACGCAGGGGCGGACCGTCACCCCCGGGGGCCCTGGTGCAGGTGAGGACCGGGGGGGGGGGGGGGGATGGGATGCTGGGAGAGCAGAGCTCTCTTACCTGCAGCTGCTGGGAGAGCCGTGCTGCTGGGAGAGCCGCGCTGCTGGGAGAGCCGCGCTGCTTCTGGGAGAGCCGCGCTCTCCTGCCTGGTCCTGCTGGGAGAGCCGCGCTCTCCGCCTGGTGCTGCCGGGAGAGCCGCGCTCTCCCGCCTGGTGCTGCTGGCAGAGCTGCGCCAGATGGTCGTAGGAGCCGGAGAGGAGGGGCGGGATTAGGCAAGGGAAGCAGGACGCTCTCTGCTACCCTTGCCTGGCCCTCCTCTCCTTTGACGGCGGCTTGTGGGGGTCGGCTGGGGGCCCCCTCCAGGCTTGAAGGGGCCCCCTAACTGGTCGGGGCCCTGGTGCAGCTGCACCAGCTGCACCAGTGTAGTTCCGCCCCTGCGTGCACGCTCCCTCATAACCCGCGACATCTGTGGCATTGTGCTGAGTGGCCTAAGGCACACCTGTGCAATAATCAATGTGATTAATCAGCATCGGGATATGTCACACCGGTGAGGTGGACGGATTACCTCGGCAAAGGAGAAATCATGGAGAAAGAATTACCGGGAGATCTTAGAGATCAGCTCATGAAAAATGAAAAAGTCTTTAGCATGTAGATTTTTGTTTTGTAATTTGCAGAATACTTACGCCAGAATGGCAGATAAGGAAAGCATCTCGGATGTAAGGTAGGACAGGTAGGAAATGACAAAAACAAATCCCGGCTCAATGATGTTCACATGTTTGGTAAATCGTGTAACCAAGCTGAGAAGGTAGGCAAACACAATGCCGATCAATGTCCCTCCGATTGCCACCACGAAAAAAGACACTGTAGGGAGAAAGACAATCGTAAGTCATCCATGTGTGTACAAGCTGGAATTATTAAACTGAAAGGCGCACTTGTAGATGTCACGTAAGTGATATAGTGGATGAGAGAATGGAAACAGGATGAAAAGAATGGGTAAGGTGACTGGGTAACTGGTCTTACCCTATGGCCTGGGGTCCCTAGTCTGACCCTGTAACCAGAGGTACCTCTGATGGTGAGGAGGTCTGGACCACTACCCTTGCCCTCTGCTCCTCAACCAGCCCTGGGCTAACTCCCTCTCCCCTTCACTCACGGATTGGGATAGACAGCAACTTCACACAGCTAAGGAAACATCAAGAGACTCCAGCACAAGGTCTTGGAGAGATTAAAATAATCATCCACACCTACTGAAAGGAATTGGTACTATTTAAAGGTTGGGGGAGTGGAGAACTAAGTCTGCCGACACGCCCTGCAACAGCAGCTCACCTGCGTCTGGAGAGCCGCCTCACCCATAGACTGCAACACAGCAGCATCTACACATGATTAACTAAGAATGTGCAAAAGGAAATAAACTTCCATTAACTGCAGAGAGCACATAGACTGCAGCAGTCAACATGTGACAGTAGGGAACGGCCGCTGGAGAAGGGATGAACTTCCAGGCCGTGCAATGCTTCCTGGGAAAGGGGTATGCAAATGAGCTCTCCCTCAAAATAAAGGCAAACTATTGGCCCGATAAGTCACCTCCCCCTATACATCCTGATTGATACCAATATGTCACTGCACTCTTCCAGTGAGCGGCCTCCCAATAAAGAATCGGGCAAATCAAGTTCCGATGCCAGATTGTAGCGTTCGCAGGAAAGATAAGTAGCCGCCAGAGGTGCAGGGACAGAATGGAGGGGTCTGGCTTTTGTGACGTCCCATGAGCACTGTGAAAACTGCAAGATTTTACTTTTTTTAAAATTTTACACTCAAGAGATAAGACTTTTTTGGATCATACATACCAACACCTTTGACACAATCCACAGCGGTTATATTTTCACCACCGATGGAAACGAAAGAATCAAACACATTGTATAATACCTGAAATAGAGTATATAGGTATAATTACTATTTAGAACCATAATGTTAATGTTAAGAGTCAAAGGGGCGGAGCTGTTGGGGAGAAGAGTCAGGGGGGCTATTCCCATAAAAGGATTCAATTATGGTTCCAAGCCGGCGCATGCTGAGTTGTCTTCTATTTGCAGTTCATGAGTATGGGGATTCAGGCATGTGGGCAGAGAAGTAACAAACTTAGGGCAAGTACACCCAGCTTTATTGTGCATGTGCTGGAAGCAGAAGATGATGGCGCATGCGCAGGGTTCCTGGGAAGCTTGAGAAGATGTTTCTATCCTCCATTCCTTTGAGCATGGCCACCGTGACTCTTATCCCAAACAATAGTAAATCCAGCTAATCTAGGCTAGGTCCCATCTTAATAAGGGCCCTGCAACCAAAATTTCAACCCTGACAAAGAAGGGTTCCAGGTGTCAGACCGCAACCAATCTGATATCCTATGGACATGTCCTAGACAAAGCCCTAAAGGGGTTGTTCCCTTAAACAACATGTAACCACCTATGTACAAATGGATGATAAATGTATGATTGCTGGAGACCCAACAAATAGGCCCCCCACTCATCACAAGTGTGAGCATGTGCGACCACGGATTAATTTCCTGTCTATAAGTGATCACAGACAGTGCAGGAAATAAGTATTTGATCCCTTGCTGATTTTGTAAGTTTGCCCAGTGACAAAGACAAAGACTGACAAAGTCAACAAAGGAGTGGCTCGAAAAGAATTAGACAATCAAGGTTCCATGGAAAACTGAAGCCAAGTGACAGCCTCAAAATCTTAATGATTTATAGATAATCTGCAAAGAGGAGTGGAGCAAAATCCCTCCTGACAAGAGCGCAAACCTCATCATCACCTATAAGAAATGTCTGACTGCTGTGCTGCCAACAAGGGTTTACCACCAAGTATTAAGTCTTGTTATAAGAGGTAGGGGAGACACTGGAGCTGGCTAGGAGATGTCAGTTTCTGACGCCTTAAGTTATGCTGCAAGGGACCACTATGGGGTTCAGCGTTTATTGACCACCCTGTTAATAGTGGGTATGGGTTTATGGTTTAGAGGGTCCCGCGCTCACTTTCACCTACTTATATCTCAATGAGATGTTCATAGTATTGTTTAAAAAGAATTTATTAGATCTATGTGTTTAAGAACAAATAAAATTGTCAATAAATTAAAAGCTGATATGTAAATCAGTTTGTCTCAACCGGTTTTTCGTTCTGGAGTGGTTTTCATCACTTCTTCCACTTTAAATTCTTGATCCTGCTAGTACATTGCTTGGTATTCTGTCCCTGTGAATTATTGGGGGTTATTAATGTTTATTGTGGATCTCTAATTTTTCTTTATATTCCTTATATAACAGTTTCCTTACCTCTACCCTTCAGTTAAGGTGCTTGCTTGTCTTGCAGTCCCTTCTTCTGGGTATTTTAGTTTACCCTGTAGGATTTTTCATAGATTTTTTGTCAGTAACTTGTATTAGTTTTTATACCTTTGAATTTTCAATGTTAATCTATGTTATATTTCACCTCCTCTGATGTTATATTGGGGTTGTGCCTATGTATAGTTTCCTCCTCTGTAGTTGGATACCTAGGACATATATTCATTTACATTAATTCTTATATTGTATCTTTATACGTTTCACAGGATGATATGTCTCTAAATCACTTACAACATTGGTCTTTCATCTACCAGATTCGTCCTCTGCTGGTTACAATTTGGTCTCTTTTTATTGATCTGTGTTATCTATTGTACAACATAGAAAACCAGGCAATTAATTAACAATTGTTCCTTGTCTTCACTCCTCTATCTCGTATGCTACCTATTGTTAATACAAGAGTTTTCTGTGCACCAGCACAATTAACATAATCCACTAATTCCACACTGCTTTAACTAACAACACCTTATTATCTGTGTTATGTGTTATTCTGGGTACTCACAGTGCTGACTCAGGTTTGCAAGTTCCCCCTGCTCTGTATTCTCCTCCACACTGCCGTGCGTCCACTTCTGACTCGCCTGCTCCTTGTTGTTATGGAGCAGTGGTGGGGCTGCTGTGACTCGGCTGTTAGCTGTCTTTAGCGTGTTGTGAGCGGCTGCGTGCAAGCACCGTGGCCGGCGGTGCCGCGCGCGCCCTCCTCTCGCTTCCTTGTACGTCACCCTCACGTCTCGTCGGCGTCAGCGTTAGGGGCGGAGTCGTGTTCTAATCGCTAGCGCTAGCGAGATTGGCTGGCAGGGCTGTCAATTCCGACGCGTTTCGTAAGAGTGGAAGTAAGACGCCTTCTTACGAAACGCGTCGGAATTGACAGCCCTGCCAGCCAATCTCGCTAGCGCTAGCGATTAGAACACGACTCCGCCCCTAACGCTGATGCCGACGAGACGTGAGGGTGACGTACAAGGAAGCGAGAGGAGGGCGCGCGCGGCACCGCCGGCCACGGTGCTTGCACGCCGCCGCTCACAACACGCTAAAGACAGCTAACAGCCGAGTCACAGCAGCCCCACCAGTGCTCCATAACAACAAGGAGCAGGCGAGTCAGAAGTGGACGCACGGCAGTGTGGAGGAGAATACAGAGCAGGGGGAACTTGCAAACCTGAGTCAGCACTGTGAGTACCCAGAATAACACACTATACAGATAACAAGGTGTTGTTAGTTAAAGCAGTGTGGAATTAGTGGATTATGTTAATTGTGCTGGTGCACAGAAAACTCTTGTATTAACAATAGGTAGCATACGAGTTAGAGGAGTGAAGACAAGGAACAATTGTTAATTAATTGCCTGTTTTTCTATGTTGTACAATAGATAACACAGATCAATAAAAAGAGACCAAATTGTAACCAGCACAGGACGAATCTGGTAGATGAAAGACCAATGTTGTAAGTGATCTAGAGACATATCATCCTGTGAAACGTATAAAGATACAATATAAGAATTAATGTAAATGAATATATGTCCTAGGTATCCAACTACAGAGGAGGAAACTATACATAGGCACAACCCCAATATAACATCAGATAAGGTGAAATATAACATAGTTTAACATTGAAAATTCAAAGGTATAAAAACTAATACAAGTTACTGACAAAAAATCTATGAAAAACCCTACAGGGTAAACTAAAATACCCAGAAGAAGGGACTGCAAGACAAGCAAGCACCTTAACTGAAGGGTAGAGGTAAGGAAACTGTTATATAAGGAATATAAAGAAAAATTAGAGATCCACAATAAACATTAATAACCCCCAATAATTCACAGGGACAGAATACCAAGCAATGTACTAGCAGGATCAAGAATTTAAAGTGGAAGAAGTGATGAAAACCGCTCCAGAACGAAAAACCGGCTGAGACAAACTGATTTACATATCAGCTTTTAATTTATTGACAATTTTATTTGTTCTTAAACACATAGATCTAATAAATTCTTTTTAAACAATACTGTGAACGTCTCATTGAGATATAAGTAGGTGAAAGTGAGCGCGGGACCCTCTAAACCATAAACCCATACCAAGTATTAAGTCTTGTTTGCCAGAGGGATCAAATACTTATTTCTCTATTGAAAATGCAAATACATTTATATCATTTAGACAATGTGATTTTCTGGATTTTATTGTTGATCTTCTATCCCTCACTGTTACAATTAACCGACCCTTAAAATTATAGACTGTTCATGTCATTGTCAGTGGGCAAACTTACAAAATCAGCAAGGGGTCAAATACTTATTTCCCCCACTGTATGGTCACTATTCACACAAAGGACTTTTTGGCTTTCCATTATCAGGGTCAAAGGAATCACATATTTATCATCTATCCTATAACCAGGAGATATATATATATTGTTTATATATGATTTGTCATCAGGACAAAAACTCCTGAAGATATGTCCTGATGTCTGACATATGGCTTCAGGAATCTGGACTTTTTTTTATTTAGTGCTACCTAGGGGGCGTGGCTCATCAAGTGAATGTGTAAACTCATCTAGACACGCCCCTGAGGATCCTAAGGGCCACGCCTCCTTGGTGAAGACCATGAAAGATAACCCTAAATAAATGGTCCCTGTCTCTGGAACCATAGGGCTAAATAAAAAACAATAAATCAGTACATTCAGGGGATTGTCGGGAATAAAATAAGAACAGATCTAAGCCACTGTTGACCTGGTGACATCCGTATTGTTTCTCACTGTGCAGGCAGTGTCTGCAGACCCTATTCCAGTAGTGTTCCTCATATGTCAATCATTGTTAACCTTGAGTTGTATTGTCCCCTCAGCTGGAGAGCACAGCTATAAAGAGCGGCCATGACCCATGTCTATAACCATCGTATACAGCAGTAAAGATGTATTTACCACTGTGACGGCGTCGTTCAGCAGAGACTCGCCAAAAACGATGATAAATAACACGTCATTGACATGGACTTCTTCAAATACCGCCAGAACCGCAACCGGGTCAACGGCAGCAATGAGGCTTCCGAAAAGAAGGAACTCCAGCACGCCGATCTGCAGGTCCCCTGGAGAAGGAGCAAGAAAGAAGAAGAACCTCAGCTATATCAATACAAGACAATGAAACACAGGGGCTACAGGAACCTTTCCATACATCTGTCCCGTAATCAGGGCTCGCTCGGTATCGCTGCTGCATCGCAACGCAGTACAAGTGAATGGGGTCACGTTGCAATCTCAAGGGTCCTGCAAACACATTGCAAAATCTTGACCATGTTGGACTTTTTCTAACTTGCTTGTTGCAGTCGCCGTACCCAATGTGACCCCATTCACTTGTATTGCTCTGCGATGTAGCAACAGCACTGAGTATACCTTGGTCATGGAACAGGTGTTGCAGCCAAAGTCGACATGTAGTCCCGGCCATGAGGAACAAACATGGTGGCCAAACATATAGTTTTTTCAAGCATAAGTGTCTTTCTCTAGCATATTTTGGTTATTTTTTGGGCCCTTTTTTTAAGTATTTATTATTTTAAATGTTTTTTTCCCTTTTTTCGTGCTACCTAGGGGGCGTGGCTCATCGAGTGAATGTGTAAACCCATCTAGACACGCCCCTGAGGTTCCTATGAGCCACGCCGCATTTAGATCTCAACAGCAAAAAAACTACATTAAAAACGCTTAAAAACTTTAACATCTTTTTTCCAGGAGTTTTGGGCCATTCTTTTTAAGGACGTTTCTCAGACTTTGGATTATGTTAACACTTAGCTTTTTTTTTATGTGTTTTGTTGATTTTTTTTTTATGTCTTTGTTGTTGTTTTGTTAAACCATTTTCATCTCAGTGGGAAAAACCTGCAGTAAAAACACTTAAAATATTTACATGCTGCATTTTATTTTGCTTTTTTTTTAAGTTCACAAGTCGAAAAAATGTGATACTGTTTTTTTTCACGCATGAAGAAACATCTGGAAAAAATAATGTATTAAGAACGCTACGTGTGAACGAGCTCTTATGCTCTTATTCAACTTTATGAACCAGTATGATTACACCTATACCAAGTCTGCAGGATTTTTATGTTTTGCTACTTTTGCACCATAAAAACAATTTAAAAAAAATAATCTGTTTTTCTGTTGCCAAAGTTTAAAAATATATTTTTTTGTAACATAGATTTAGTAGTTTCTGGCTAATCCCCTTTTTTAAACTAAATATTTTTAGTAAATATTACAGTGATTAACCCAACTTGCAAATTATCACCTATCTGCATATTATCCTCAAAAGTCCTTAAGACAATGAATGGAGTGGAAGTGCGCATGTGCACCCACTGTTATGTAGTAATACATCATGTAAGAACCCCGGTACTCATATCATTGGGGTTCGCATATTAGTGGCCACTGTTAAATAGTAACACATCATTTAAGAGCCCCAGTCCTTATATTGGTGAGGTTCACACATGCGCAGCAACTTTTGCATAGCAGTACATCATTTTCAAGCAATGATCCTCGGATCGGTGGGGTCTGCTTATCAGCAGCCACAACTACATAGTAAAACATCATTAAAGAGCCCCAGTCCTTGGATCGGTGAGGTCCACGCATGCGCAGTCACTATTACATAGTAGCACATAATGTAAAAGCCCCGGTCCTCATTTCGGTTGTGTTCACGCTTGCATAGCCACTGTTACATTGTAATACATCATTAAAGCGCCCTGATCCTCAGATTGGTGGCGTCCGCGCATGTGCAACCACGGCTGCATAGTAACACATTATTTAAGAGCCCCGGTCCTCGGATAGGTGGGGTTTGCGCATGCGGAACCACGGCTATATAGTGGGGTCCACGAATGCATGGCCACGGCTACATAGTAACTCTTTATTTAAGAGTGCCAGTCTTCAGATCAATGTGGTCCGCACATGTGCAGCCACAGCTACATAGTAATACATCATTTAAGAGCCCCGGTCCTCGGATAGGTGGGGTTTGCGCATGCGGAACCACGGCTATATAGTGGGGTCCACGAATGCATGGCCACGGCTACATAGTAACTCATTATTTAAGAGTGCCAGTCTTCAGATCAATATGGTCCGCACATGTGCAGCCACAGCTACATAGTAGTACATCATTTAAGAGCCCCAGTCCTCGGACCTGTGGGGTCCACACATGCATGGCTACATACTGTACATCATTTAAGAGCCCCAGTCCTCGGACCTGTGGGGTCCACACATGCATGGCTACATACTGTACATCATTTAAGAGCCTCTGTCCCTGGATCAGTGGGTTTCGTGCATGTGCGGCCACGACTACATAGTAATACATCATTTAAGAGACCTGGTCCTCAGATCAGTGGGGTCCACGCATATGTGGTCAAGGCTATATAGAAATACATAATTTAATAGCCCAGGTCCTCGGATCGGTGGGGTCTGTGCATGTAGAAAAATCTTTTTCCATTTTTTAACATCATGCTGTAGTTTTCCCATGGATCCATAAACTGTGTCTCTTTTATAACAGCAAATATCCCGGAATTATTTAGAAGTCGTTACAAGTTGTAGTCACTTACATTATTCCTTCATTAGTGATATAATACATATTGGGGGACTCACCCATGACTCCGGTTAGGTAGACTCCATACAGGGACAGACCGGTCGTGGCCGCGTTCCATACTGTCCCGATAACGGCGTACAGGAGAATGGTGCCCAGGTTTCCGAAAAACAGCCGATTGGGCATAAAATATCCAGCGTCCAGGACAATGGGCGGCAATAAGTAGAAGAAGAATACTGTTGGCGTTAAGGTGAAGGTGGGCTTATGATCGGCCGCCCATATAATACCCCCCAGGAGAAGGCCGAGCACAATGAGAAGACAGCTCTCCGGCACAATGGTCGTCACTTTGTGAGATATGTGGAATACTGTAAGGAGAAAAATACAACAGTTTAGTAAAATGTGAGAAAAAGGTAACACTTCACACAGGGGCGAGCTGGACCGGGGGGCAGGATTCACAGATACAATGTCCAAAATACAATCCTGAGACGATGCTGGAAATCACAGCTCAAATCTTAGGGTTAGCCCCAGGGAATTAGCACAAGGTGTACATTTGTGCAAATTGATGATTTGTGGCAAAATCCATGGTGAGTTCACATCAAAATATGTATGAGTGGCTATTGCTGCGTATTCACAATTTTTATCCCTCTACTTTATCTATTTTATTAAATGAGGCCAATATGCACCAATGAGCAAAATGCTATGACTGGCAGTGATCTGAAACTGACTGCTCAGCTAAGTAGCTGGGCAATGGAAAGAGAGACAAAAGAACAGCAGATAGGATCTTATCCAAGATAGTTAAGCAGATCCCTAATAGGAACAAAGAGGTTCACCTCATATAGTTGGGAGAATCACAACTATTATAAACACTTATCAAACGGCTGCCACAACATCCCTAATAGAGATAATCAAGGATAGAGGAAGAGCAGTGGAGATTAACTCAGATCCAGAGTGTTATAGATCATGATCTTTAGTTCTCATTTCATTTCTGATATTCACAATCCTTATCCCTCTATATTATCTACTACATTTCATTAAACGAGGCCAAAATGCACCAATGAGCTAACTGCTACAACTGGCAGTGATCTGAGACTGATTGCTCAGCTAAGTAGAGAGACTGGAGAGACAAAATAATCGCAGACAGGATCTTATCCAAGATACTTCAGCATATCCCAAATATGAGGAAAGAGTCTCATCTCATGTAGTTGTGAGAGTCACAATGTCTATAAACACTTATTAAATGGCTACCGCAACACCCCTATCAGTGATGATCAAGGATGGAGGAAGAGTAGATAAACGTCTCACTGCCGTAGAGATAACCTCAGATCCAGAGTGTTATAGATCGTGATCTTTATTTGTCAACGTGTTTCGGAGATTTAATCTCTTTCATCAGGACAAAAATAATATTAGTCATACATACGAGTGGCTTTTGCTGCATATTTTCAATCTTTATCCCTTTATATTATTTATTACATTTCATTAAATAAGGCCAACATGCACCAATTATTATTATTATTTATTTATATAGCGCCATTACGTTCCATGGCGTTTTACATGTGAAGAGGGGAGAACGAGGACAAATACAGTGTATACGGACAATCAAGTCTTGCAGATACAGGAGGGGAGAGGACCCTGTCCACGAGGGCTCACATTCTATGAGGGGAGGGTGAGGGAACAGTTGAAGGGGGAAACGCCGGACGTGTGGCAGTGTGGCGACCAAGTCTCATCATAGGTTGTAGGCTTGTTGGAAGAGGTGGTCTTCAGGTTCTTTTGAAGATACCAAGGGTAGGTGAGTGTCTGATATGTGTGGGAGAGAGTTCCAGAAAATGGTGGAGCACGGGAGAAGTCTTGTATGCGGTTGCGAAGAGGATGAGATGAGGGGGGAGTAGAGGAGAGCTCTTGGGAGGATCGTAGGTTGCTGCTGGTAGGTATCGGGAGACCATGTCAGAGATTATGGAGGGGACAGGTTGTGGATGGCTTTGTATGTCATGGTTAGGAGTTTAAATGGGATCTCTGAGGGGTGGAGAGCCAGTGAAGGGCTTGGCGGAGGGGTGAGGCAGGGAGCAGCAAAGGGGGACAGGTGGATTAGTTGAGCAGTGGAGTTTAGGATAGATTGGAGAGGTGCGAGGGAGGTATCGGGAAGGCCAGTGAACAAGAGGTTGCAGTAGTCAAGGTGGGAGATGAAAGAGCATGAACAAGAGTTTTGGCAGTATCGTGATCAAGGAAGGAGCGGATCCGGGAAATGTTTTTGAGCCGATGTCGGCAGGATTTGGAGGCAAGGATGTGAGGTTTGAAGGAGAGGGAAGAGTCGAGAGTGAGCAGTCATTGACAAGGATGGAAAGGTTTGGTAGAGGGGGAGAGCGACTTGGGGGAAAGACGATGAACTCGGTTTTGTCCATGTTCAGCTTAAGAAGCGAGCGGAGAGAAGGATGAGATGGCGGAAGGCAGTGTGGAATTTTGAATAGTGGGAAGGGATGTCAGGCCCAGAAGGTAGATCTGGGTGTCGTCGTTAGAGGTGGTGCTGGAGGCCTGGAACTCAATGAGCTGCCCTAGGCAGAGGGTAGTAGATGGAGAAGACTAGTGGTCCCAGAACCGAGCTTTGGGGTATGCCAACAGATAGGGGGTAGGACGAGGAGGAGGTGTGGGAGTGGGTGACACTGAAAGACCGGTCCGTTAGGTATGAGGAGATCCAGGAGAGGGAGGTCAGTGATACCAAGAGCCTCCAGGACCTGTAGTAGGAGGGAGTGGTCAACAGTGTCAAAGGGGCAGATAGTCAAGGAGGAGGATAGGAGTAGTATCGCTTGCTCTTCGCAGGTCAGGAAGTCGTTGGTGACTTTCGTTAGGGCTGTTTATCAGTGGAGTGATGAGGTCAGAAACCGGATTGTAGACAGTCAAAGAGGGAGGAGGAGAAGAGGTGGGAGGACAGTTCAGGATGGACGTGTTGTTCAAGGAGTTTTGATGCGAAGGGCAGAAGAGATATCGGGCGATAGAGACAGATGATGTGTCAAGGGAGGGTTTTTTGAGGATAGGTGTGATTAAGGCATGTTTGAAGGATGAGGGGTAGATGCCGGTGGAGACTGATAGGTTGAAGAGATGGGATATGGCAGGGATGAGGACCATGGTGAGGTTTAGGATGAGGTGGGAGGGAGCGGATCGAGGGCACAGGTGGTGAGGTGTGATCACGACAGAAGGGAGGAGAGCCGATCTTCTGTCATGTTGGAATGAGCAATAAGCAAAATGCTACGACTGGCAGTGATCAGAGACTGATTGGTCAGTTAGTAACTGGGCAATCACGGAGTTATGATAGATATGACATTATGATGCTTTGCTCTAATACATGGTGTATTTTTCAACACACATCCACAATGTGGACATTCCCTGCTTCTTCTCTGCTCTGGAACATAATCTTGTAGACCTAATGGTGCCTATACATATTCAATATCAGTAAGGCGACACTCGTTATCCTTTTCTCCCAGACACTGCCCCCTATATATTGAATTAGCTGAGCATGCATGTGTTCACAGGGCATCCCCTCAGAACAAAAGTATTGGGCAGTAAATTTTAACATACCCGATCCCTATCCTCCCTATGCAGGGAAATTGTGAATCTCATTGGACAGTTGTCCAGCCCCATGAAAATTGGTACTTTTCTCAATAAGAGCCTTAAAGGGAATCTTTCAGAGCAATTTTATTACTAAATCTAGCACTATGGCTGTATAGGTCCTAATTTAACAAGAAAAAGGATACCGGTCTTGTATTAATCCGACATTCCAGTGCTGAGAAATTGAGCTTTAAAGGCACAAGTAAACATAGCCTGAAAGTGCACTGGGGGCGTGTCCCTGTGTAATGATACGCCCCCTTAGCACTTGCAGGCTATGCTTGCTTATGGCTTCAAAGCTTGATTTCTCAGCGCTGGAATGTCAGATTACTACAAGACTGGTATCATTTTTATCGTTGTACTTGGGGCCATACAGCCATACATATAGATTTAGTAGTAATAGGTCCCCTTTAAACCATATTGTTTTCCAGCAGAATGAGCTTACCATATATTGTGTTGGTAGCTGGTGAACCTGCGTGATTTTTTTACAGTTTACTGAGTTACATATAATCATGTGAGTTGTTCTGAGACTCGACGGCCATTGTTTTGAAGGTAATTGCTGCACTTTTTTTCATTTGTGATGGCTGCTGTTTGCTGGAAATCCTCACCCAAAACTCAATCCTAATAAATGTGTTCCCAATGTGATCAGCGTCATTGTGTTTCCTCTTTGTCTGATAAACAAGAGAAACAGTGGTTTCTGTGTGAGGAGTTTATTGGCTCGCACCGCCTTTGTCCTGTGTTTGAGTTTGTGTCTCCGTTACCTTAATTGTAGTATTCAGTGGGTTGTCTTGTATATTGCATTATTTTAATGTAAGGTTAAGCCATTTACCAACAGATGGGATTGCATTGCAAACATGACCCCATGTAGAGGAGTAGATCAGCAGCTCCCAGTGCTGGTGGGCGGCCGGGTTATAGATTTACTGTATTTGTCATATCTTGCATACAGACAGCTGATACTAGATACGTGATACTAGACGTGTCTCAGCTTGGTGTCATGCCAGGATACTGAGCTTCTTAATGTGCCCATACACCTCTAATAGCTGCTAAACAAAGACCAGTTCAGTTTCTCACCATTCCCAACTATACACATGCACACTAAGGCTGGGTTCACACAATCTTCTCCATGCCTAGAAAGGTCCACCAGGTCTTCTCCAAGCCTAGATAGGTCCACCAGGTCTTCTCCAAGCCTAGATAAGGTCCACCAGGGTCTTCTCCAAGCCTAGATAGGTCCACCAGGGTCTTCTCCAAGCCTAGATAGGTCCACCAGAGTCTTCTCCATGCCTAGATAGGTCCACCAGGGTCTTCTCCAAGCCTAAATAGCTCGACCATGGCCTTCTACAAACCTAGATAGGTCCATTTATACTGGGGAGAACTACTATAGTCAAGGTGGGGAGCAGAGGTGCAGTCACTCAGAGGGGCCCACCCGGAGCTATGCCACTCTTAGGGGCCTTTCACATCAGCGTTTTTGCTGATTTGCAGCAGATCCGGCAGATTTACCGCATCTGCCGCCTAAATGCTGCACTTGCAGCGCCGAACCGGCAAGCCCCATGCATTGTCTATGGGGCTTGCGGTCGGGTGTATGCACCCATTATACTGTGTATAGAGGAGCTGTGGACCCATCATACTGTGTATAGAGGAGCTGTGGACCCATCATACTGTGTATAGAGGAGCTGTGGACCCATTATACAGTGTATAGAGGAGCTGTGGACCCATCATACTGTGTATAGGGGAACTGTGGACCCATCATACTGTGTATAGAGGAGCTGTGGACCCATCATACTGTGTATAGGGGAACTGTGGACCCATCATACTGTGTATAGGGGAACTGTGGACCCATCATACTGTGTATAGGGGAGCTGTGGACCCATCATACTGTGTATAGGGGAGCTGTGGACCCATCATACTGTGTATAAAGGAGTTGTGAGCTCATTATATGTGTATAGAGGAGCTGTGGACCCATCATACTGTGTATAGAGGAGCTGTGGACCCATCATACTGTGTATAGAGGAGCTGTGGACCCATATTATAACAGTGTATATAGAGGAGCTGTGGACCCATCATACTGTGTATAGGGAACTGTGGACCCATCATACTGTGTATAGAGGAGCTGTGGACCCATCATACTGTGTATAGAGGAGCTGTGGACCCATCATACTGTGTATAGGGGAGCTGTGGACCCATCATACTGTGTATAGGGGAGCTGTGGACCTATCATACTGTGTATAGAGGAGCTGTGGACCCATCATACTGTGTATAGAGGACTGTGGACCCATCATACTGTGTATAGAGGACTGTGGACCCATCATACTGTGTATAGAGGAGCTGTGGACCCATTATACTGTGTATAGGGAACTGTGGACCCATATACTGTGTATAGAGGAGCTGTGGACCCATCATACTGTGTATAGGGGAACTGTGGACCCATTATACAGTGTATAGAGGAGCTGTGGACCCATCATACTGTGTATAGGGGAAGCTGTGGACCCATCATACTGTGTATAGGGGAGCTGTGGACCCATCATACTGTGTATAGGGGAGCTGTGGACCCATCATACTGTGATATAGTGTGAGCTGTGGACCCATCATACTGTGTATAGGGGAACTGTGGACCCATCATACTGTGTATAGAGGAGCTGTGGACCCATTCATACGTGTATAGGGGAGCTGTGGACCCATCATACTGTGTATAGGGGAGCTGTGGACCCATCATACTGTGTATAAAGGAGTTGTGGAGCTCATATATGTGTATAGAGG
Organism: Allobates femoralis; assembly: GCA_033576535.1. Classification (NCBI taxonomy): domain Eukaryota; kingdom Metazoa; phylum Chordata; class Amphibia; order Anura; family Aromobatidae; genus Allobates; species Allobates femoralis. The sequence goes on from JARQOC010000002.1 coordinate 735,295,918, forward strand.
AGCTGTGGACCCATCATACTGTGTATAAAGGAGCTGTGAGCCCATCATAGTGTGTATAGGAGCTGTGGACCCATCATACTGTGTATAGAGGAGCTGTGGACCCATCATACTGTGTATAGAGGAGTCTGTGACCCATATAGTGTGTATAGGAAAGCAGTGGGCCTATTATCTATGTATAGGGAGCTGTGGACCCATATACTGTGTATAGAGGAGCTGTGGACCCATCATACTGTGTATAGGGAGCTGTGGACCCATCATACTGTGTATAGGGAGCTGTGAGCCCATATAGTGTGTATAGGAAGCGTGGGCCTATCATACTTGTATAGAGGAGCTGTGGGCCCATCATATGTGTATAGAGGAGTGTGGCCATTAGATTGTGTATAGGGCAGTGGGCCTATTATCTATGTATAAGGGGAGCTGTTGCCCAATGATATGTGTATAGGAAACTGTGGGCTTATCATAATGTGTATACGGAGCGATTGGCCTATAATACTGTGTGAAGGGGAGCTGTTGACCATTATACTGTGTATAGGAAAGGGTGTCATCATTATCCTATGTATAGGGAGCTGTGGGACATTATACTGTGTATAGGGGACTATGGACCATTATACTATGTATAGGGGTGTTGTGGACTCATTATCCTATGTATAGGGGAGCTTTGGGGACATTATACTGTGTATAGGGGACTTATGGACCATTATACGTGTATAGAGGGCTGTGGACTCATTATACTATGTATAGGGAGTTGTGGGGACATTATACTGTGTATAGGGGATTATGGACTCATATACTATTATGGAGCTTGGACATATCTGTTATAGGGAGCTGTGGACTCATTATACTATGTATAGGGGAGTTGTGGGGACATTATACTGTGATAAGGGCCTATGGACTCATTATACTATGTATAGGGAGTTGTGGGGACATTATACTGTGTATAGGGGAAGTATGGACTCATTATACTATGTATAGGGGTGCTGTGACTCATTATACTATGTATAGGGTAGTTGTGGGGACATTATACTGTGTATAGGGGAAGTATGGACTCATTATACTATGTATAGGGGTGCTGTGGACTCATTATACTATGTATAGGGGAGTTGTGGGGCATTATACTGTGTATAGGGGAAGTATGGACTCATTATACTATGTATAGGGGAGTTGTGGGGCATTATACTGTGTATAGGGGAAGTATGGACTCATTATACTATGTATAGGGGAGTTGTGGGGACATTATACTGTGTATAGGGGAAGTATGGACTCATTATACTGTGTATAGGGGAGTTGTGGGGGCATGATACTGTGGCTACTCAGACATTTCACGCTCCCCCGCCCCGAGCTGAACCCCTTGCTCTGCCTCTGTCTATAGTTTTTATAGCACAGTACACTGGATTAGTAGATGGATGGTAGCAAGTGTTAGATGGAGGAGCGCATCAGAAAATACAGAATATATTATACTGTATACAAGTCCTCTAGTTACCAAGCTACGACTTGTCTACACATCATACCAAGAGAGCAATTACTGGAGAAGGACATCATGGTGGGAAGAATAGAAGGAACAAACCGAACAGGAAGACCAGCAACCCAATGGCTTCATACAATCAAGATAACGGAGGAAAAGACCCTCGTCGACCTATCTAGGCTTGGAGAAGACCCTGTGGACCTATCTAGTCTTGTAGTAGACCCTGATGAACCCATCTAGGCTTGGAGAAGACCGTGGTGGACCTATCTAGGCTTAGAGACCACCCTGGTGGACCTATCAAGACTTGCAGAAGACCTTGCTGGACCTATCTAGGATTGGAGAAGACCCTGGTGGACCTATCTAGGCTTAAAGACCCTGGTGGACCTATCTAGGCTTGGAGATGACCCTGGTAGACTTATGTAGGATTGAAAAAGACTCTGGTGGACCCTTCCAGGTGGACCAATCTAAACTTGGAGAAGACTCTGGTGGACCTATCTCAGCTTGAAGAAGACTCTGGTGGACCTATGTCAGCTTGAAAAAGACTCTGGTGGACCTATGTCAGCTTGAAGAAGACTCTGGTGGACCTATCTCAGCTTGAAGAAGACTCTGGTGGACCTATCTCAGCTTGAAGAAGACTCTGGTGGACCTATCTCAGCTTGGAGAAGACTCTGGTGGACCTATGTCAGCTTGGAGAAGACTCTGGTGGACCTATCTCAGCTTGAAAAAGACTCTGGTGGACCTATGTCAGCTTGGAGAAGACTCTGGTGGACCTATGTCAGCTTGGAGAAGACTCTGGTGGACCTATCTCAGCTTGGAGAAGACTCTGGTGGACCTATGTCAGCTTGAAGAAGACTCTGGTGGACCTATCTCAGCTTGAAGAAGACTCTGGTGGACCTATCTCAGCTTGGAGAAGACTCTGGTGGACCTATCTCAGCTTGGAGAAGACTCTGGTGGACCTATGTCAGCTTGGAGAAGACTCTGGTGGACCTATCTCAGCTTGGAGAAGACTCTGGTGGACCTATGTCAGCTTGGAGAAGACTCTGGTGGACCTATCTCAGCTTGGAGAAGACTCTGGTGGACCTATCTCAGCTTGGAGAAGACTCTGGTGGACCTATCTCAGCTTGGAGAAGACTCTGGTGGACCTATCTCAGCTTGGAGAAGATGCTGGTGGACCTATGTCAGCTTGGAGAAGACTCTGGTGGACCTATCTCAGCTTGGAGAAGACTCTGGTGGACCTATCTCAGCTTGGAGAAGACCCTGGTGGACCTATCTCAGCTTGGAGAAGACTCTGGTGGACCTATCTCAGCTTGGAGAAGACCCTGTGGGACCTATCTCAGCTTGGAGAAGACCCTGGTGGACCTATCTAGGCTGCACAAGACTGATCTTCATACACAGCGTTCATCCATCATGTCACAATGGCTTGAGATCGAGTTGAAGGCCGTTAAAATAAAAGTTACAGTATCTATACACGAGAATGTCTCCCTCACCTTCTATACACAGAAGTAAATGTTGCCCGACTACAGGAATGAGCAAACACTTAGTGCTAATGATATCTAGTGCAATGTAATTATACACCTGACCTGACCGTCGCTTTACAAGCAGCCGTTCCGGTAACAGCTCCTTACGAGCGTGCGCCCGTCACGGCCATTAACCTTGAGTAGAAAATGATCAAACTTTATATATTGCAATGTGATGTATTGGCGGCAATACTCGCTAACTATAGCTTTACATGCTCTTTAAAGACCGGTTTACGTTCTGTTCTTTCCAGCTTTTCAAGGCTAAATGAGTAGGAAATTAGCAGTTAAAATGCGCAGAACCTTGTAACGAGCCTCTTAACGACTCTCTGTCCTGACTTGTACATTTACTGTTACTTCTAGAAAGATGTAAAACTTTAAAGGGGCTGTAAAGTTTCACACAACTGTCCCATAACTTTCTTTGTGGGTCCCGTTACCAAAAGAACGATTATTACAGATTACTGAGATGGCAGAGAGTTATGTGATCTGCTGCAATGTAATGTGAACGGTGAGCAGACAAGCAGCGGATTGGTGATCTGCTGTTATAGTGGTTGTGGCTCTCACAACCACACAAGGTGAAGCCTCTGATACCTATTTAGGTCATATTTTATCCTCCCTACTTTAATTTTCTGAGATAACGACCTTTGGGTTTTCATTAATCATCAACATTAACAGAAATAAACACATGATAGATCCCTCTGTGTGTAATGACTCTATATAATATATGTGTGTCACTTTATGTATTGAATTAATGAAATAAAGTCGCTTTCTGATGACATTCTATTTCATTGAGATGCTCCTGTAAGTCCCTGTACATATAGTGAGTTATTATTGCGTTTTTATTGCAGTTTTGTCACAAAAACTTCACTCAAATCCTTATGCCAGCAAAGTCACAATCTAAATGCAGCACTGAATGCAGCATGTCTGCTGCATTCAGGGAAGGGGTCCCCCATGTGTCTGTGTGCTGTGTACCCTGAGATATAGCCTTAGGAAAACTCACTGTTAGAAGCCATGAAGGCATTCCCTGTGGCTGGAGTGAGCTCGATTGACGGGGGCCATTCCCTCCCCCTCCTGCCTCTCTGTGCTGCTTCTGCTGTGCTGGCTCTGCCCTCCTCCTCTCTGTCACTCATCATGCCATCTCTTCTAATGTTTGCTAAAGGGGGAAGAAATAGCGCAAATAGGGTCTTATGTATGTGGTGAAGGAGATATATAGGTGTGTGTTGTGCTCACCTTTGTTGGTTGTGCCCAGTCACAACACCTTAGAATGCGTATATATATGGCTGCTGCACCTCCTGGTGGAACAATATAAAGGACGAAAGGAACAAGAGTTTAACGTGCGCTGCCTCACCAGAAACAATTCGGTACAAGGAGTCGTCCAAGTATCCATTATTAACTCGACGCGTTTCGTGACAACCCTCACTTCTTCAGGAGTTGCAAGAATTACCTCTAATTCCTGAAACTCCTGAAGAAGTGAGGGTTGTCATGAAACGCGTCGAGTTAATAAAGGATACCTGGACGACTCCTTGTACCGAATTGTTTCTGGTGAGGCAGCGCACGTTAAACTCCTGTTCCTTTCGTCCTTTATACTCATCATGCCACACACAGCATGCAAATCAGTTGTCCTGCCCTGCTGTCTGAACAAAGAATAGACAGCACAGCAGGAGGCGGCACAGAGAGGCAGAGGGGCAGAGGGGAGGGAATGGCCCCCATCAATCGAGCTCACTCCAGCCACAGGGAATGCCTTCTTGGTTTCTAACAGTGAGTTTTCTTAAGGCTATATCTCGGGGTACACAGCACACAGACACATGGGGGACCCCTTGCCTGAATGCAGCAGGCATCTGCATCTAACTGTTTCTGGTAATTGTTGATTATTCCTGCAGATCGGATGGAGGAATTTTAGCCCCTTCCTCTCTACAAAACAGCTTCACCTCTGTTATGTTGGTGGCTTTCCCCTGTGAACTGTTCGCTCCAGGTCATTCAATAAATCTTCTGTAGGATTGAGGTCTGGACTGTGAGCGGACATCCCAAAACTGTAGCTTTATTCCTATTTAACTATTTTTAGTAGAACGATTTGTGGCTTCGGGTTATTGACTTGCTGCATGGTCCACAATTTCTTAAGATTCAGTTTATGGACGGATGTCCGGATATTCTGCTTTAAGATTTGCTGATAAAAGTAAGAATTCATTGCTCCATCAATGATGGCCGCCGTCCTGGCGTTAATGCAGCAAAGCAGGAGGAAACCATGATACCGCCACCACCGCGTGCCACAAATGATATGAGGCTTTTGTGCTGTAGTGCAGAGTTTTTCTGTCTCTGTTCCAGTAGCCTTCTCCTATATACAGGTGACCTTTAGCTATTAGTTCTTTTTGGAGAGCACTGACTTTCCCTTGGCAATCCTGCCATGCTCACCATTGTTCTTCAGTGTACTTCTAATGGTGAACTAATGAAGATTAACACTAGAAAATGTGAGAGAGGCCTTTAGTTACCTGGAGGTGATCTTGGGTTCCTTTGTGACTTCATTGTCTTGGGGAGATCTTTGTTGGGCGACCACTCCTAGGGAGGGTGCTAATGTTCTTGAATATTCTACACTGATACACAGTCTGTCTGCCTGTGAATTGGTGGAGTCCAAACTCTTTAGAGATAGTTTGATAACCTTTTCCAGCCTGATGGGCATCAACAATTCCAAGGCTCTCAGAAGTCTTCGTTTGTGCCATGATATACTTAGGAACACCGGTGCCTCTGCCCTGTTCCACTGCCTTCACCCAGCAGAGACGCTGACATAGTCACCAGCATAGATGTGGCTCCTGCTCCGGTCCCATTGTGGCTTCCAGCTCGCACACATCACGCAGATCTCATGGCCACGCACCTAAGGAGTGCAACCGCGCACTCCCCACTTCATAAAGGAGCAGTCCATGTTCTCCAGAAAAGTCCCCAGCCTATGCCTAAGAGACACTAGCTATTTTAGGCATCCTACCCTGTAGGGAGGTGCCTGAGCAATTTAACTTCTTAGTCTGCCCTATGTGTGCTGGTAATTTCATCAAGTGCCTGTTCCTGATCCCATATGGTGTCTCAGTACCAGTCCTGCTGTGTACCTAACCCTAAATCAGCCTTGTCTGTACCAGTCATCCTGTCCCAAACCTGCCCTGTCTGCATCTGAACCCGAACTTGTCCTGTCTGCACCTCAACCGGAACCAGTCCTGTCTGAACCAACACTCCATCTTAATGAAATAGAATATCATCAGAAAGTTCATTTATTTCAGTAATTCAATCCATAAAGTGACACACATCTATTATATAGAGTCATTACACACAGAGGGATCTATTTCATATGTTTATTTATGTTAATGTTGATGATTATGGCTTGCAGCCAATGAAAACCCAGAGGTCATTACCTCTGAAAACTAAAGTAGGGAGGATGAAGGGTTAAAAACCACACTGCCGTATTCCACCAGGCACCAAAGGGTGAATTTAATATTGATTTATTAGTCAACGCATTTCAGGACTCCTTGGCCCTTTGCTCAGGACAAATCAATATCATATTACCATGTTATTGGGAGCCCTGAAACACGTTGACTAATAAATCTATATCATATTCACCCTCTGATGTCTGGTGGAATACGGCAGTGCGGTTTTTAACCATCCTCCCTACTTTAATTTTCTGAGATAATAATGACCTTTGGGTTTTCATCAATCATCAACATTAACAGAAATAAACACATGATATAGATCCCTCTGTGTGTAATGACTCTATATAATATATGTGTGTCACTTTATGGATTGAATTACTGAAATAAAGTCACTTTTTAATGATATTCTGATTTATTGAGATGCCCCTGTATATGGTATATCAATACAAAGTACAGGTCGTCCCCCAACAAAGAAACTTAATTGATGGAGAACATACAAAAGTTATGGTGACACAACCAAAAGTTTCTATTTCAGAAAGAATAAAGTTAACCATAAAAATATAAATAAAAACATGCCAAAATCACTTTTTTCCCATTCCTTTACACAAAGGTGTTTTTTTCTGTGATTTGGTAACTCATCTCGACCCTTACAAGGTTATTAAAAAAGAAGAATAAAAGAAGGTCTAGTTATAATGAGATGTAGATGAAAATAAAGTATAATGCTTGCGCTGGATGGTGTCGCCATTTTTCCCCCAAAGTCTCTTTCTTGTAGGATTAGAAAACAGCCTGAAAAATGCTGGAAAAAAATCTTATAAAAACGCACAAAATTCACAGAGTATGAGTTCTGCAAAAAAGTCATAAACCAGAAAAAAATGCAAAAAAATCCATTTTGACGCCATAAAAAATCATTGTGAGTAGTAGTGCGTGTCACCGGCACATTACAGGCTGAGTCCAGGCTTACTCAGCCCATCCAAATCCCATTTCTCCAACTGCAAGTCAAAAAGTGAGATATGTAATAGGGACAAGCAATAAACTGTAATCATTGACAAAACGGAGCAATTATTTCCACATCATTAAGTATAAATTGCTTCAATTACTAGACTTGGGATTAAGAGTTTAAGGTTGGCCCAAAGCAGCGTGCGTAACCAGCCGTAATGAAATCAGGAGAATGGTTACAGATTACCAGAGCCCCAAGAATCAATGCTGGAGGACAATGCACAAGAATGTGACAATAGTGGACGGAACACGGTAAATGACAAAGAGCCCGTATGACATAAATATGGATTGAAAGCTTATGACTCGGAAGGTTGGTGGTCATACATGTAACAGCTAAAAGCATTCATACAAGGCTCTGTAGGGAGAAGGAGACATGCCATAGATATTCACTCCAGACTCCTCTGTCTCTCTATAGACTCTTCTGTCTTTTCCAGATTCCTCTGTTCCTTCTAGACTCTTGTTTCCTCTTTGTCCCCTACAAACCCCTGTGTTTTCCAGACTATTCTGTCCCGTCTACACCCATTAGTCACTCCCAAGCCACTTCATACCTCTCAAACCCCTTGGTCTCCTCCACACTCCTCTGTATCCACCAGCCTCCAATAGATTCATCTGTCCAATACGGATATCTCTTCTGTACCTCTCCAGATCCTCCTGTCCATACTTAGGAGCCTCTGCAACCTCCAGACCCCTATTCTGTCCGCAACAAATCACTTGGTCTCCTCCAGATATCTTTGTTTCCCCCCAGAACTCTTTGCACCCTCCAGAGATCTCAATCCCTTCACACTCCTCGGATCCCTCATCACCCTGAATATCCTGTTGCCTCTAAACCCCTGTCCCTCTTAATAAAACTTTATATTTCTCTAGAAACTGCCGTCCCCTGCAGATTATTTTGTCCTTTGGAGACAATACTGTCTCATTTAGATTCCTCCAGACCCCTTTGACCCTCTTCAGAACTCTCCGCCACCTCCAGCCTCTTTGACCCTCTTCAGAACTCTCCGCCACCTCCAGCCTCTTTGACCCTCTTCAGAACTCTCCGCCACCTCCAGCCTCTTTGACCCTTTTCAGAACTCTCCGCCACCTCCAGCCTCTTTGACCCTCTTCAGAACTCTCCGCCACCTCCAGCCTCTTTGACCCTCTTCAGAACTCTCCGCCACCTCCAGCCTCTTTGACCCTTTTCAGAACTCTCCGCCACCTCCACCTCTTTGACCCTCTTCAGAACTCTCCGCCACCTCCAGCCTCTTTGACCCTCTTCAGAACTCTCCGCCACCTCCAGCCTCTTTGACCCTCTTCAGAACTCTCCGCCACCTCCAGACCCCTTTGACCCTCTTCAGAACTCTCCGCCACCTCCAGCCTCTTTGACCCTCTTCAGGACTCTCCGCCACCTCCAGCCTCTTTGATCCTGATCTTTCCATATTTTTCAGTCTCTCACCAGGCCCCTCAGTTTCCCTTCAGGTACCTCTGTCCCCACCCCCAGCCCTTTCTTGCCCTCGCCCTGTTCACACCACACTGTTCTGTCCACTTTGTCCCCTCCAGACTGACCTGCCCCCTCTAAGCTCTTGTCTTCTCCAGACAGCTCAATCTCATCCAGACTCCTGTCTACTCCAGACGGCCCTGTTCCCTCTAGTTTCCCATGCCCGATCCAAAGCCCTCAATCTTCCTCAGACTCCTCTATTCTCTTTAGATGCTTTTGTCCACTCCATCCCTCTGTCCTCCTCAGACTCCTCTGTCCCCTTCATACTTCTTTGTCCTCCCAGACACCTCTGTCCTCTCCAGATTCTCCTGTACCCAAACACCTCTGTCCATTCTTCTTCAGTCCTGTGTCTCCTTCTGACCACACTGGCCCCTCCACACCCCATTTCCTCCAAACTATTCTGGGCCACTCCAGACTCCTCTGTCTCTTCTGACCCATCTTTTCTCTTTAAGAAACCTCTGTCCACTTTAGATTTCTCAGTCCCCTCTTAACTCATCTGTCTTCTTCAGAACCATCTGTCACCCTCAAGAAACCCCTGTTGCCGCCTCCAGATTCCTCTGTTCACTACAAACATCTCTGTTCCTTTTAGGTTCCTCTGCCTATTTTATCCTTCTGGCCTATGTGTGCCCCCTGTCTTTGCCCCTTCCAGCCTTCAAACTTCTTTCTCATCCCAGACATCTTTGTGCACCCCAGATTCCTCAGCAATCTCAAAACTCCTCTGTCCGTCTCAAGGCCACAGTGTCCCCTCCAGATATCTCCATGGTCTCCAGTCTAGACTCCTCTGTCCACTCCAGATCCCATTGACTCCTCCAGACTCCTCTATCCCCTCCAGATATCTCCATGGTCTCCAGTCTAGACTCCTCTGTCCACTCCAGATCCCATTGACTCCTCCAGACTCCTCTATCCCCTCCAGATATCTCCATGGTCTCCAGTCTAGACTCCTCTGTCCACTCCAGATCCCATTGACTCCTCCAGACTCCTCTATCCCCTCCAGATATCTCCATGGTCTCCAGTCTAGACTCCTCTGTCCACTCCAGATCCCATTGACTCCTCCAGACTCCTCTATCCCCTCCAGATATCTCCATGGTCTCCAGTCTAGACTCCTCTGTCCACTCCAGATCCCATTGACTCCTCCAGACTCCTCTATCCCCTCCAGATATCTCCATGGTCTCCAGTCTAGACTCCTCTGTCCACTCCAGATCCCATTGACTCCTCCAGACTCCTCTATCCCCTCCAGATATCTCCATGGTCTCCAGTCTAGACTCCTCTGTCCACTCCAGATCCCATTGACTCCTCCAGACTCCTCTATCCCCTCCAGATATCTCCATGGTCTCCAGTCTAGACTCCTCTGTCCACTCCAGATCCCATTGACTCCTCCAGACTCCTCTATCCCCTCCAGATATCTCCATGGTCTCCAGTCTAGACTCCTCTGTCTACTCCAGATCCCATTGACTCCTCCAGACTCCTCTAACCCCTCCAGATATCTCCATGGTCTCCAGTCTAGACTCCTCTGTCCACTCCAGATCCCATTGACTCCTCCAGACTCCTCTATCCCCTCCAGATATCTCCATGGTCTCCAGTCTAGACTCCTCTGTCCACTCCAGATCCCATTGACTCCTCCAGACTCCTCTATCCCCTCCAGATATCTCCATGGTCTCCAGTCTAGACTCCTCTGTCCACTCGAGATCCCATTGACTCCTCCAGACTCCTCTATCCCCTCCAGATATCTCCATGGTCTCCAGTCTAGACTCCTCTGTCCACTCCAGATCCCATTGACTCCTCCAGACTCCTCTATCCCCTCCAGATATCTCCATGGTCTCCAGTCTAGACTCCTCTGTCCACTCCAGATCCCATTGACTCCTCCAGACTCCTCTATCCCCTCCAGATATCTCCATGGTCTCCAGTCTAGACTCCTCTGTCCACTCCAGATCCCATTGACTCCTCCAGACTCCTCTATCCCCTCCAGATATCTCCATGGTCTCCAGTCTAGACTCCTCTGTCCACTCCAGATCCCATTGACTCCTCCAGACTCCTCTATCCCCTCCAGATATCTCCATGGTCTCCAGTCTAGACTCCTCTGTCTACTCCAGATCCCATTGACTCCTCCAGACTCCTCTAACCCCTCCAGACATCTTCATGTCCTCAAGATTCCTCTGTCTCTGCTACACTTCCTGTCCACTTCAAGACTCTTCTGCCTCCACAGTCTCTTCTGTCCTCTCTAGAACCCCATTCTTTTTTCTTTTCAGATACTCCAACACCTCTAGACACCCCTGGAGGGTTTAAGAACAAAAACACAAGACTCATATCTAAACAACATATGCTCCAGCCTCCTATCCTCCATTATCTGCCATTGGGGGTAGGGAGGATGTTCCATACATATTAGATGGTCGTCCGTTTCCCCTTGTACATGGGGTCATTTTCATTTTGCAGTTCAGATCAATTCATGTATACTGGCCTGACTTAAAGAAAGAGATACAACTTACGAACAAGACGGCCATTTTGAACTCCCTTCTGTTAGCGATAACAGGAAAAAAGTGATGAAAGAAAAAAGTTAAGTGTCTCCCGCTGCAAGTGGACATGACCTTTGTGGCATTTTTATGGCTTTTTTTTAGGCAAAAAATGTTATGGCCAGATGTTTGATGAGAGTCAAAGGGGGATTTTCTAACACATTGTGTTTTGTATTTTGTTCACACCGAGTATTTTGCGCTTGTTTTGATTATGTTGTTTTTTAAGACATTGAGCGCGCGCTAGGTATGGCATCTTTTAGACAGTTCGCCTCTAAAAGATTAGATTTTTCTCTTGCCTATTTTTTGGAGATTTTATTTATAATAGGACTCTAATTCTGAGTTGCACTTCTGGGTCGAGGCACAGATAGCGTGCGACAGAGGTGTAGGCGTGATGTGACCAGACACAACGTGAGACCCTGCACTTGGAGAAATCTTGGAATCACATGACTTGTAAGGCCCCTTTCACATCAGCGTTTGGATTTAACGCATCTGCCGCCTAGCTGTCACACTTGCGGTTCACCTGCGGCAAGCCCCATGCAATGTCTATCGGGCTTGCGGCAGGTGCGGCAAGTGCGGTATAGTTGCGGTTTCGGCATTTGCAGCAGGTGCGGCCGCGAAAAAAACGCGGTAAGCAGTAAACAATACCATGTAGACCAAGGAGATTGCCATTGTGCAGCCTCTCTTTTGGCAGTGCAATGGGGACAAGATTTGCACCAAGTTACGCAAACTTGTACGTGGGAGCATACGAATCTGTCTCCATTGCGCAGTCTAATGGTGCCGTCACACAGCGCGACCTGGCCAGCGATGTCGGAAGCGATGCGCGGGTGCCCGCTCGGTTCCGACATCGCTGGCCAGCTGTCACACAGCATCGCTGCGGCCGGCGACACCGCAGCGATGCGGGCGGTGACATCGCTCGCTGGGCTGGGCTTAGCCCAGCGAGCGATCCGCAGCAATGCTGCGGTATAGGCTGGATCGCCGCCGACATCGCTCTGGCGATGTCACACGGCACGATCCAGCCTTATCGCAGGTAGCAGGTTGACAGGTTTACGGTTCTTCCCGTAAACCTGTCAACCTGCGACCAGCGATAAAATGCGGTCGCGCCGCTCGTTTACACAGCGCGACGTCGCTAGCGACATCGCTGATACGTCACTTTTTCGGCGATGTCGCTAGCGACGTCGGCAGGTGTGACGGCACCATAAGTCAGCTGAGAATCGGGTAGTCTTTTACGGACGTATTATTGATGACCTGATTATCATTTGGAGAGAGACAGAGGAGGAGGCTATACATTTTGTTGTAGAGTTACAAGACAGCAATTGGGGCCTGATTTTCACCATGTCTCTTTCATACTCGACCCTTCAGTATTTGGTCCTGTGGATACAATTCGACGTCCTGGGGAGGGTTTACACCTCCACTTATATCAAACCGGTTGACATAAACAGTTACCTGACGTTTGACAGTGGACACCTCCCCAGGTGGATATTGAACGTACCGTATGGCCAATACTGGAGGGTGAGGAAACACTACACCACAGATGTTGACTTTCAGGTGGAATCCAAAAGCTTGAAAAAACGTTTTCTTGAGAAGTGTTACCCCAAGAAACTGATACAAGATGCTTATAAAAAGACAAAAAAACTAACACAGGATTCCTGTATTAAGAAACTAATAAGAAGGGTAAATAACACAGATAAAACATCAAAATTGTCTTATCACCACATTTTGTCAACCCTCGGGGGTGATTCTTGACCTAATGATAAAATATTGGTTCATACTGAAAAGTGACCCTGTTCTCTCAGAGCGTCTACCACCAAAACTAAACATCAAATTCAGGAAAAATTGAAATCTATGCAATATGGGAGCTCCTAGTAACATCAGTCCACAAGCTATTGCAGATAGCAATGTTTTGGGTTGTTTTTCGTGTAAGTGTCTTTGTTGCCAAGTCATTTGTAATGGCGCAAAATCATTCACATCCTTTACAACCAACAAAACATTTCCTATCAAACACAAAGTCACTTACCAGTCAACATATATTGTGCACCTTCTTGAATGACCCTGTGGACTTCAATACATTGGACGCACCATTCAGACAATACACGCCCATCTTAGCAAGCACAGGAATTGGCTATCAGTTGCATAGTATTTCCTGCTACATTTCACCAAAAAGATGCTAGTAAGATGTGATTAATTATAATTGACCATGTAAATGACCGCATGGGCACTCTAATCAAAAAGGAAAGCTTTTGGATTCACAAATTGGGGACATTGAGCCCAGAAGGTCATAATTTAGAAAATGTGGCTAAACGTTCATCATACGTATGGTGAATCAAAATATTCTATTCATTATAGCATTTTATTTGGATGTATATGGCACAAGGAAGGTGTATTTCACATTTGATTTATATGTTGATTTTCTGCCCTTTTTATATCAGTTTTTTATATTACTTTCATATTGATTTTTTTGTATTGTATTATGGTTTTTATATCTTCTGAAATTTTGTGTCTTTTAAGATTATTGCTGCTTCTAAGGATCCTTTTTATTAATGGTAATTATGGTTACTAGGTATTGTAGTACTAATTGTTTATGTTTTTTAGTTTATTACGTGTTGGTAATGCTAGGGTTAAAAGTGTAATCACTATGAGCCAATCATTAGTGACCCTTATAAATGTCATTTCCTCATACACCCTTTACACCACCTGATCAACATCACAATATAGTTGAAAGCAATGATGGAAGAGGGAGTGGTCCACTGGAAGGCTATGGAGAGCATTAGTATATATGGAGGACTATGTGGGTATATTATACTACATGAAGGACTATGTGGTGCACTCTATTACATGGAAGCGCATTATACTATGTGGAGGGCTATGGGGGTGCAATATACTATATGGAGGACTATAGGAGGTGCATTATACTATATAGAGGGCTGTGGGATGCATTATAATATATATAGGACTGTGGATGATGAAGTATACTATATGGAGGATTATGGGGCTGCATAATACTATATGGAGGACTATAGGGGTGCATTATACTGTATGGATGACTATGGGAGTGCATTATACCATATGGAGGACTATGGGGTTGCATTATAATATCTGGAGGATTATGGAGCTGCATCAGGGGCGTAACTACAACAGGTGCAGGGGTTGCAATCGCACCTGGGCCCTGCAGCCTAGGGGGCTCCAAAATTCCCTTTGGCCTATAAGACTAATACTATTAAAGATTTGCAATAATTGGGGGCCCCATTGGAGCTTTCGCATCGGGGCCCCTGGGCCTGAAGTTACGCCACTGGGCTGCATAATACTATATGGAGGACCAAAGGGGTGCATTATACTGTATGGACGACTATGGGAGTGCATTATACTGTATGGACAACTATTGGAGTGCATTATACTATATGGAAGACTATGGGAGTGCATTATACATTATGGAGAACTATGGGGGTGCATTATACTATATAGAAGGCTATGTGGGGCCACTATACTATTTGGAGGGCTATGAGGAAGCCTTTATACCTTATGGAGGCCTATTTGAGGGCCATTATACTGTACGCAAGCAAATATGGTATACAATGTGAAGGATTGTGTTGGGGGCCTTTATATTATTTGGAGGGAGAGTAGGTACCATTATACTATACGGGGGTCACAGTTTGGGATCATACTGTGTCAGGGTAGTTGAGGGGGATACAGGGTCATCATGCTGTGTGTGCAGGGTGCTGTGGAGGCATTCATTGTGGGGGATCATACAGTGTTTGTGGGACATCATACTTAATGGGGGCAATGAAAGGAGAATGTAGGGGCTTCAATAGGAGGAGAATTACTTTCTGTGGGGGGCAATTAACACCTCTGACAAGGGCCCTATGATTTCTATGTGCGGTTTTTCATCCTCTGTGTTGCTAATAGGAATTATGAGATGCATTACAACTATTGTGATGTGTGTAGGGCTTTTTTCATACAATCTCCTTTCTTTACCTATTTATATAATCCTTATTTGACCCCTGGACATTGTGCAGTATATACACAGCACAGCACAGCTTCTATGGGAAGGAGCAGCTCGTGATTCAGGCAGCGGCACATCGAAAGATGATCACAATTATACTTATTTATTTAAGAGAAAAAATCCTGATAACGGTATGTACATAGATCAAAAGCCAAGAAAAAGATTTCCCTGGTGACCTCCTTATACCCAGAGCTGTAAATATAAGAAGGGAGCGTCCACTGTGTCTACAAGCAGGATCTCTTTACTGTACGCTGCAAATACATGGAGAATCTGCTACAGCAATGATGGAGATTTACAGCAGATTTGTTTATGGATTTTCTGCTGCAGATACAGGAGCGTCTGAATGAATCAGAAGATCATCAAAAAGTGACTTTATTTCAGTTAATACATAAAGTGACACACATCTATTATATAGAGTCATTACACACAGAGGGATCTATTTCATGTGTTTATTTCTGTTAATGTTGATGATTATGGCTTACAGCCAATGAAACCTCAAAAGTTATCTCAGAAAATTTGAATAATTAACACAAAACACCTGCAAAGCATGATAATGACATAGTGGCATCTGGACTCTGAGGCGCCTGTCCACACTGCCAAAAGTATCAATACCTGGTTTACTAACCATAGTATCACTGTGCTTCATTGGCAGCAAACTCACCTGATCCAACTATGCAGACGAGCTGAAGGCTGCTATCAAAGCAACCTGGGCTTCCATAACACCTCAGCAGCCACAGGCTGAACGCCTCCAGGCCACGCCACATTGATGCCACAGGCTGATCGCCTCCATGCCACATCACATTGATGCCACAGGCTGATCGCCTCCAGGCCACGCCGCATTGATGCCACAGGCTGATCGCCTCCATGCCACGCCACATTGATGCCACAGGCTGATCGCCTCCAGGCCACGCCACATTGATGCCACAGGCTGATCGCCTCCAGGCCACGCCACATTGATGCCACAGGCTGATCGCCTCCAGGCCACACCGCATTGATGCCACAGCCTGATCACCTCCAGGCCACGCCGCATTGATGCCACAGGCTGATCGCCTCCATGCCACGCCACATTGATGCCACAGGCTGATCGCCTCCATGCCACGCCACATTGATGCCACAGGCTGATCGCCTCCAGGCCACACCGCATTGATGCCACAGGCTGATCGCCTCCAGGCCACGCCGCATTGATGCCACAGGCTGATTGCCTCCATGCCACGCCACATTGATGCCACAGGCTGATCACCTCCAGGCCACACCGCATTGATGCCACAGGCTGATCACCTCCATGTCACGCCGCATTGTGCAGGAATTCATGCAAAAGAACACGACCAAGTATTGAGGGCATTTACTGTACAGACTTTTCATTAGGCTGACATTTATGAGTTAATCATTACTTCAGTTGATCTTATATAATATTCTTTTTTTCTGAGATAATGAACTTTGGGTTTTCATTAATCATCAACATTAACAGAAATAAACACATGAAATAGATCCCTCTGTGTGTAATGACTACATAATATGTGTGTGTCACTTTATGGATTGAATTACTGATATAAAGTCACTTTTTGATAATATTCTAATTCATTGAGATGCTCCTGCATAAAAAAATAATATTAAATCTCATCTACTTTGCTGCAACCAAATTCCAATGAGACTTTCCAGTGCAGGTGAAGATAGTGTTTTGTCTTCTGGAGTCTTTTATATCAATTTAAGAGCAGATTCTGCTTCCAAATCCACATCACATTCTCTTAGAATAAACGTCTAATTGATATCAGTGGAGAAACCCGTCTAGGTTGTGTTCACATTGAATCTTTTTACTGAGTTTTTAAAGCGGAAACTCTCCAAAATCCTCCTCGAAAACTGTAAACTCCTCAAAAACTTGGATTTTCTGCATCAATCAGACTCAGTGTGAACACTCGCCTACGGTGCACTGGGGACTATTTCATCCCACACTTGGAAAAAGAAGACTTTATGCATAGAAACAAAACTCTGAGCTTTACTATTGAATCATCAGCAGGAGAAAAATATATCTGTGTAATAAAAAACACATCTAAAAAACACATTTTTGGGTCAAAGCAAACAATGAGTATTTTTGACTTAGAAAATAAGTAAGTCAATTCTGTACGATTTCTGCCTTGCTGAATTTCAGCTGCAGTTTTTCGTTGGGTCGTTCTTCTCTGTCCTGTGACATCACATCCCCGTCTTCTAGAAAGCCGCTCTGGCGCCCCTGCGTCTTGGTGGCCACAGTGGTACTGCACCTATTCCACAGGTGTGGTACCATTGCTCTCAGGTAAGACAGGAGCATGAAACTGAGACACACTATCCTACACCCAACACCATTCCCAACTCCAGGCCAGGAGATGATGGGCAGAAGAACTCCCTAGAGCAGACCCCATCTGCTGGCTGGAGGAAGGAGTTAGGCAGTGGGGGTGGGAACAAAGTTAGTTGGAGTAAGAGCGAGGAGGAGGAAGCAGCAGCAAGATGGAGTTCTAGGGGCCGCTGGAGCTGGGGTGGAGTGGGACCAGTGGGTAGGTCGCCACGGAACCCCGGACCAGTGAGAACCCGAATCTACAGCCGACTTCCAGGTCGTGGTAGAGGAACTAGCTGCATGAGGGGATCGGCCCCAATATGCTGTGAAAACTGTACGTTCAAGCCAGAAAACTGGAAGCTAATGGACTGCAAGTGCAATGGCCAACACCGTGTACTCTTCCAGGCAAAGTGACTACAGAGGGACAAGAGGACGTGCTGCCCGTCACTCAGCAGGGCCCGCAGTCACCTGCCTAGGCGAAGGCGCAGGACAGGGGAAGTAGGAAGAACAGGGCAGAGAGAGTAAAGGGCAGCAGAGAAAGGCTTATGGAAGGTGTCTCAGTAGAGTGTTCCTGGACTATCTGAGGACTGGCCAAGGTTCATACTGGAAGAGCACAGTGCCCTGGCTGGGTTTGTACCAAAAGAGCAACAGTAAAGGTACCTTTACACGCGGTAACTTTTCTAGGAATTTCACTGGCAACTTACTGGTTGCAGTGAAATCATGGACACATTGTTCTACCTTGTTGCTTTGTAGAAATGTAACAATGTATCCATGATTTCACTGCAACCAGCAAATTGCCAGTGAAATTGCTAGAAAAGTTGCCACGTGTAAGGGTACCCTAAAGGATCTGGTAAGAACTGCAACCCCTATGTATGTCCACTCCTTCTGCGCCTCCCTGCACCAACAACCATCACCATCATCCACACTGCCTCTAATACCAAACCCTGGGGACCCACTCCGTCTGTGGGGAGTGATACACCTGACTGCAACAACACCTATTCCTCAGGGTCCCTACAAGCAGCGCTGGTCATCCTGACCAGAAACCATGGATGGAGTCATGATAAACCTTAATCCCCTGTAAATATCCCCTTTACATGCTCAGTCAGGGCCACAACCACTAGGCCTGCCACCATGACATGCCTCTGACCAATCCCGGATAGTAGAGTACCCCCTGGTCCTTACATCCATTGCACCGCCACCCCTGTGTTACATACAACACACAACAGGTGCAGGGATTGCAATCACGCCGGGGACCTGGAGTCTACGGAAGCCAAAAGACCCTATATGGCCTATAGAAAAAGACTATTGGTATTAAAGATTTGCAACAATTGGGGGCTCCTTTGGAACTTTCACGTCGGGGACCATGAGCTTCAAGTTATGCCATTGGTTACATAGATTGAAAAAAGACTTAGATCCATTGAGTTCAACCTTTCTCCACCAATTAGACATTCTTAGTCACTAAATTATCTATTTTTTGGCAAAATGCAACAAAAATGGAAGCATAACTTGTAGAAATTGAGTAGAAAATGCACAAAAAATTCACATTATCCAGGATTTAAAACCCTGCCCATGGGTCAGTGCTGGAAGGAAAAAACTGTGTCCATGGGGCTTAAAAAGTCTCATTTACAAGGAGGAAAAAGCGCAACAAACATACCTTAGATGTATTTAATGGGATTTTTGCTGAATTTTTTCATAAATTTTATGCAAATTAATCAATTTTCCAGCCAAATCTCTGAGATTCCAGACATCTTCTGCACATGACGGAACTTCATTTTTGAAAGAAGCATCAGGTCAGTTCTTTACCCATTTTGCAGCATTTTTTCACCATTAAAAGCAACAAGTATTTTTGCTGATTTTGTGGTGAATGAAACTAACAGGTTTAAGCAAATGACACCAAAAACATATTAAAAAGTGCAACAAAAAATCACCGTATATATTAAAAAAAGCATAAAAAAGGAAGTAAAAAATGCAATCTAAAAGCAAAAACAAAGCCAAAAAAGCAGAAAAAACGCAGAAAAAAAAAACATAATAAAAAACCAACAAAAAAGCATCCAAAAACATAATAAAAAAGGAGCATAAATGCAGCCAAAAGCCACAACAAAACAGTAAAAATGAAGTAAAAAAACAACAAAAAGCAGAAAAAATGCAGCCAAACACATAATAAAAAAGCAACAAAAATGCGTCCAAAAACATAATAAAAAAGGAGCATAAATGCAGCCAAAAAACCCAACAAAACAGTAAAAATGAATTAAAAAAACAACAAAAAGCAGAAAAAATGCAGCCAAAAACATAATAAAAAAAACAGCAAAAATGCAACCAAAAAACAACAAAACAGTAAAATCAAAATAAAAAAACAACAAAAAAAAGCAGAAAAAACATAATAAAAAGCAGCAAAAATGCGGCCAAAAAACACAACAAAACAGTTAAAATGAAGTAAAAAAACACAACAAAAAAGCGGAAAAAATGCAGCCAAAAATATAATAAAAAAAGAGCATAAATGCAGCAAAAACAGAGTAAAAAAAGAGCATAAATGCAGCAAAAAACAGAGTAAAAAAAAAATCAAAAAAGCTTAAAAAATATAACAAAAAGCATAACAAGAATGCAGCCAAAAACGCAACAAAACAGCAGAATTGGAGTAAAAAAAATATAACAACAACAAAAAAATGCAGCAAAACAGCAGCAAAAATGTAACAAAAAAGCGGCAAAAGTGCAGCCAAAAATACAACAAAAAAGCAGTAAAATGCAGCCAAACCTCCTTTTTGGAAGCAGCTTTTTTACAGTCAAGAGAGCAGAATAAATCCCAATGTGTGAACATAGCCTTACCATCCTCGCCATGGGTCACATTTAGGTACAGGATTTGGAAAGTCTGATTACGTTGCTGGCAATGACTTCTGCTGCTTTTTTCCATGGGTAAAAAAAAGATTCTAAATTCTAAAAAGTTCCCAAGATTCCTAAAGTGAATAAACCTTATAATACAAGAGGGCGCCTGTCACTCACCGATCTTGGCCAGACTGGCCACCAGGATCCACAGGGCGATGATGTACGGGTCTTGCACATGGTGCCACTTGAAGGTGACGATCTGGAGGCCGTCGGATGTGCTGTGACCGCCGCCGCTCTCACTTTTGGGGTCTTGAACGGTTGCGCTGATCAATGGATAAGCGACAATCAGTGCCACAATGATCCCCATCTTCCCCATGGCTGCGATGTGGATGGAGGAGACGAATGTTCAGCGATCATTGACCTCCTCAGGAGTGTATGGATGGCTCCTCGCTCATTGACTGTACAGTCCCTTATCAGCGCTGTGTCTCAGGTATTGATTGTCAGGTGCCTATTGCTAAGATCCATTACATAAGGAATAAGGTGTGCAGGTGTGGACTGGCACAGGAACCCTCCTTATAAGATACACAGGACCAAGGACGGTTCCACCTCCTCCCTCCCAGGTATTACAGAAAGCTGCTGTCCCTACCTGCTGAAATAAAACACCTATCAGGTTTACATAAGAGGGAGAGTGCCGTCCCCCTGACTTACCTGCATTTACCCAAACTTTTACTAACTTTTTGGAGCATGTGACAAAGTTAACAGAAGTTTCTCTGATACGATAAGTATAAGGGTTTTTCTCCACAAACAAAGTTCATTTTAATCAATACATCTTATAATAATAATTATATCCACAATTGGATGTTTAAAAATACCTGTTCCTGTGCTGAGATAATCTTATATATGTGTCCCTGCTATGTACTGTGTAATGGATGTGTCTGACTGTACAGGGACATGGTCTAATCATACCACATCTCCTGTGCTGAGATAATCTTATATATGTGTCCCTGCTATGTACTGTGTAATGGATGTGTCTGACCGTACAGGGACATGGTCTGATCATACTACATCTCCTGTGCTGAGATAATCTTATATATGTGTCCCTGCTATGTACTGTGTAATGGATGTGTCTGACTGTACAGGGACATGGTCTAATCATACCACAGCTCCTGTGCTGAGATAATCTTATATATGTGTCCCTGCTATGTACTGTGTAATGGATGTGTCTGACTGTACAGGGACATGGTCTAATCATACCACATCTCCTGTGCTGAGATAATCTTATATATGTGTCCCTGCTATGTACTGTGTAATGGATGTGTCTGACCGTACAGGGACATGGTCTGATCATACTACATCTCCTGTGCTGAGATAATCTTATATATGAGTCCCTGCTATGTACTGTGCAATGGATGTGTCTGACCGTACAGGGACAAGGTCTGATCATACCACATCTCCTGTGCTGAGATAATCTTATATATGTGTCCCTGCTATGTACTGTGTAATGGATGTGTCTGACCGTACAGGGACATGGTCTGATCATACTACATCTCCTGTGCTGAGATAATCTTATATATGAGTCCCTGCTATGTACTGTGTAATGGATGTGTCTGACCGTACAGGGACAAGGTCTGATCATACCACATCACCTGTGCTGAGATAATCTTATATATGTGTCTCTGCTGTGTACTGTGTAATGGATGTGTCTGACTGTACAGGGACATGGTCTGATCATACCACATCTCCTGTGCTGAGATAATCTTATATGTGTGTCTCTGCTATGTACTGTGTAATGGATGTGTCTGACTGTACAGGGACATGGTCTGATCATACCACATCACCTGTGCTGAGATAATCTTATATATGTGTCTCTGCTATGTACTGTGTAATGGATGTGTCTGACTGTACAGGGACATGGTCTGATCATACCACATCTCCTGTGCTGAGATAATCTTATATGTGTGTCCCTGCTATGTACTGTGTAATGGATGTGTCTGACCGTACAGGGCCAAGGTCTAATCATACCACATCTCCTGTGCTGAGATAATCTTATATATGTGTCCCTGCTATGTACTGTGTAATGGATGTGTCTTACCGTACAGGGATATGGTCTAATCATACCACATCTCCTGTGCTGAGATAATCTTATATATGTGACCCTGCTATGTACTGTGTAATGGATGTGTCTGACCGTACAGGGACATGGTCTGATCATACCAGATTTCCTGTGCTGAGATAATCTTATATATGTGTCCCTGCTATGTACTGTGTAGTGGATGTGTCTGACTGTACAGGGACATGGTCTGATCATACCACATCTCCTGTGCTGAGATAATCTTATATATGTGTCCCTGCTATGTACTGTGTAATGGATGTGTCTGACTGTACAGGGACATGGTCTAATCATACCACATCTCCTGTGCTGAGATAATCTTATATATGTGTCCCTGCTATGTACTGTGTAATGGATGTGTCTGACCGTACAGGGACATGGTCTGATCATACTACATCTCCTGTGCTGAGATAATCTTATATATGAGTCCCTGCTATGTACTGTGTAATGGATGTGTCTGACCGTACAGGGACAAGGTCTGATCATACCACATCACCTGTGCTGAGATAATCTTATATATGTGTCTCTGCTATGTACTGTGTAATGGATGTGTCTGACTGTACAGGGACATGGTCTGATCATACCACATCTCCTGTGCTGAGATAATCTTATATGTGTGTCTCTGCTGTGTACTGTGTAATGGATGTGTCTGACCGTACAGGGCCAAGGTCTGATCATACCACATCTCCTGTGCTGAGATAATCTTATATATGTGTCCCTGCTATGTACTGTGTAATGGATGTGTCTGACCATACAGGGACATGGTCTGATCATACCACATCTCCTGTGCTGAGATAATCTTATATATGTGTCCCTGCTATGTACTGTGTAATGGATGTGTCTTACCGTACAGGGACATGGTCTAATCATACCACATCTCCTGTGCTGAGATAATCTTATATATGAGTCCCTGCTATGTACTGTGTAATGGATGTGTCTTACCGTACAGGGATATGGTCTAATCATACCACATCTCCTGTGCTGAGATAATCTTATATATGAGTCCCTGCTATGTACTGTGTAATGGATGTGTCTTACCGTACAGGGACATGGTCTAATCATACCACATCTCCTGTGCTGAGATAATCTTATATATGAGTCCCTGCTATTGAGCTGCACACAATGACAGTAACAGAAACTTCCAAAGAATCCACACCTACAACCCTACAGTGCCCCTAACATGTACAGACTGTCTCACCGAGTCCATCCTTTCAAAGCTTTTACCCCCCAAAAAACTGAAAGAATGCAACCCCCAAATTATACCTAAAGTCTTGTCAAAGGGCCCCCCAAAAGATGTCTGCTGTCTTACCTTTCCTCTGGGCTTGACATATCCTCAGATCAGTGGCGCAAGATGAGCAGCTCTGAAAAATAAAAGAAAAATGACTTTGGGATACTCTGTCGGGAGACGTTTACGCTATGTGTCACTCTAGGTGCCCCCTGGTGGTGGTGATGGGGGTCGCTGCCTTTTGTCTGAGATTATATTGAACTAATCATTAAAAATTTGAATCCTTAATGAAATATGCAAACAATGAAGAGTCCATCCATGGGGGGGCACCTGAGCGATCCTGTGTGGATGTCATTATATCCCGCCTCGTCACCAATCCACAACGTTCCGGCCTCGATCCACTGCGTCACGTAGATCCATAGATCACTGTTATGTCTTTCCTGGATCTCACAGATCTCGTCATCAGGACACTAATAATAATAATAATAATAATTATAGTGTTTATAAAGGGCGGGGGCACATGAGAACGTTCCTCAGGTGTCCGGGGCTCCGGAACGTTATCAGTGAGGAGCATTAAATACACATTAGACAAGGTGATAACCGGACCGACAAGACGTCAATAAAACGTATCAAACCCTCATCCGTCTCCACAAGTCACAGGAATGTATTATATACCCCGAAAGAGCAGCGTCACTGTACACAAGAGCGGGGCTATATACAGGCACAGAGGAGGGGATATCACTATATACAGGCACAGAGGAGGTGATATCACTATATACAGGCATAGAGGAGGTGATATCACTATATACAGGCACAGAGGAGGGGATATCACTATATACAGGCACAGAGGAGGTGATATCACTATATACAGGCACAGAGGAGGGGATATCACTATATACAGGCACAGAGGAGGGGATATCACTATATAGAGGTACAGAGGAGGGGATATCACTATATACAGGCACAGAGGAGGGGATATCACTATATAGAGGTACAGAGGAGGGGATATCACTATATAGAGGCACAGAGGAGGTGATATCACTATATACAGGCACAGAGGAGGGGATATCACTGTATACAGGCACAGAGGAGGGGATATCACTGTATACAGGCACAGAGGAGGTGATATCACTATATACAGGCACAGAGGAGGTGATATCACTATATACAGGCACAGAGGAGGGGATATCACTATATAGAGGTACAGAGGAGGGGATATCACTATATACAGGCACACAGGAGGTGATATCACTATATAGAGGCACGGAGGAGGTGATATCACTATATACAGGCACAGAGGAGGTGATATCACTATATACAGGCACAGAGGAGGTGATATCACTATATACAGGCACAGAGGAGGTGATATCACTGTATACAGGCACAGAGGAGGTGATATCACTATATACAGGCACAGAGGAGGTGATATCACTATATAGAGCACAGAGGAGGTGATATCACTATATACAGGCACACAGAGGTGATATATCACACAAATATACATGTAACACACAGAGGGTGATATCACTATATAAGGCACAGAGGAGGTGATATCACTATATACAGGCACACAGGAGGTGATATCAATATATAAGCACAGAGGGGGTGATATCACTATATACAGGCACAGAGGAGGGATATCACTGTATACAGGCACAGAGGAGGTGATATCACTATATACAGGCACAGAGGAGGTGATATCACTATATACAGGCACAGAGGAGGGATATCACTATATAACAGGCACAGAGGAGTGATATCACTATATACGAGCACAGAGGAGGTGATACACTATATACAGGCACAGAGGAGGTGATATCACTATATACGGGCACAGAGGAGGGATATCACTATATAGAGGCACAGAGGAGGGATACACTGTATACAGGCACAGAGGAGGTGATATCACTATATAGAGGCACAGAGGGGTGATATCACATACACAGATATATACATGGGCACAGAGGAGGTGATATCACTATATAAGGCACAGAGGAGGTGATATCACTATATAAGGCACAGAGGAGGTGATATCACTAATATACAGGCACAGAGGAGGTGATATCACTGTATACAGGCACAGAGGAGGGATATCACTATATACAGGCACAGAGGAGGTGATATCACTATATACAGGCACAGAGGAGGTGATATCACTATATACAGGCACAGAGGAGGTGATATCACTATATACAGGCACAGAGGAGGTGATATCACTATATACAGGCACAGAGGAGGTGATATCACTATATACAGGCACAGAGGAGGTGATATCACTATATACAGGCACAGAGGAGGTGATATCACTATATACAGGCACAGAGGAGGTGATATCACTATATACAGGCACAGAGGAGTGATATCACTATATAAGGCACAGAGGAGGTGATATCACTTATACAGGCACAGAGGAGGTGATATCACTATATACAGGCACAGAGGAGGTGATATCACTATATACAGGCACAGAGGAGGTGATATCACTATATAAGGCACAGAGGAGGTGATATCACTATATACAGGCACAAGGAGGTGATATCACTATATACAGGCACAGAGAGGTGATATCACTATATACAGGCACACAGGAGGTGATATCACTATATACAGCACAGAGGAGGTGATATCACTATATACAGCACAGAGAGAGGGATATCACTATATACAGGCACACAGGAGGTGATATCACATATATACAGGCACAGAGGAGGTGATATCACTATATACAGGCACAGAGGAGGTGATATCACTATATAGAGGCACAGAGGAGGTGATATCACTATATACAGGCACAGAGGAGGGATATCACTATATACAGGCACAGAGGAGGTGATATCACTATATACAGGCACAGAGAGGTGATATCACTATATAGAGCACAGAGGAGGTGATATCACTATATACAGGCACAGAGGAGGTGATATCACTATATACAGGCACAAGGAGGTGATATCACTATATAAGGCACAGAGGAGGTGATATCACTATATACAGGCACAGAGGAGGTGATATCACTATATACAGCACAGAGGAGGTGATATCACTATATACAGGCACAGAGGAGGTGATATCACTATATACAGGCACAGAGGAGGTGATATCACTATATACAGGCACAAGGAGGTGATATCACTATATACAGGCACAGAGGAGGGATATCACTATATAGAGGCACAGAGGAGGTGATATCACTATATAAGGCACAGAGGAGGTGATATCACTATATACAGGCACAGAGGAGGTGATACACTATATACAGGCACAGAGGAGGTGATATCACTATATACAGGCACACAGGAGGTGATATCACTATATACAGGCACAGAGGAGGTGATATCACTATATAGCAGGCACAGAGGAGGTGATATCACTATATACAGGCACAGAGGAGGTGATATCACTATATAAGGCACAGAGGAGGTGATATCACTATATAGAGGCACAAGGAGGTGATATCACTATATACAGGCACAGAGGAGGGATATCACTATATAGAGGCACAAGGAGGTGATATCACTATATAGAGGCACAGAGGAGGTGATATCACTATATACAGGCACAGAGGAGGTGATATCACTATATACAGGCACAAGGAGGTGATATCACTATATACAGGCACAGAGGAGGTGATATCACTATATACAGGCACACAGGAGGTGATATCACTATATACAGGCACAGAGGAGGTGATATCACTATATACAGGCACAGAGGAGGTGATATCACTATATACAGGCACAGAGGAGGTGATATCACTATATACAGGCACAGAGGACGTGATATCACTATATACAGGCAACAGGAGGTGATATCACTATATACAGGCACAGAGGAGGTGATATCACTATATAGAGGCACAGAGGAGGTAGAATCACTATATAGAGGCACACAGGAGGTGATATCACTATATACAGGCACAGAGGAGGTGATATCACTATATACAGGCACAGAGGAGGTGTATCACTATATAGAGGCACAGAGGAGGTGATATCACTATATACAGGCACAGAGGAGGGATATCACTATATAGAGGCACAGAGGAGGTGATATCACTATATACAGGCACACAGGAGGTGATATCACTATATACAGGCACACAGGAGGTGATATCACTATATACAGGCACAGAGGAGGTGATATCACTATATACAGGCACAGAGGAGGGGATATCAATATATACAGGCACAGAGGAGGTGATATCACTATATACAGGCACAGAGGAGGGATATCACTATATACAGGCACAGAGGAGGTGATATCACTATATACAGGCACAGAGGAGGTGATATCACTATATACAGGCACAGAGGAGGTGATATCACTATATACAGGCACAGAGGAGTTGATATCACTATATACAGGCACAGAGGAGGTGATACCACTATATACAGGCACAGAGGAGGTGATATCACTATATACAGGCACAGAGGAGGGATATCACTATATAGAGGCACAGAGGATGGTGATACCACTATATACAGGCACAGAGGAGGTGATATCACTATATACAGGCACAGAGGAGGTGATATCACTATATACAGGCACAGAGGAGGTGATATCACTATATAGAGGCACAGAGGAGGTGATATCACTATATAGAGGCACAGAGGAGGGGATATCACTATATAAGGCACAGAGGAGGTGATATCACTGATATACAGGCACAGAGGAGGTGATATCACTATATAGAGGCACAGAGGAGGTGATATCACTATATAGAGGCACAGAGGAGGTGATATCACTATATACAGGCACAGAGGAGGTGATATCACTATATACAGGCACAGAGGAGGTGATATCACTATATACAGGCACAGAGGAGGTGATATCACTATATACAGGCACAGAGGAGGGGATATCACTATATACAGGCACAGAGGAGGTGATATCACTATATACAGGCACAGAGGAGGTGATATCACTATATACAGGCACAGAGGAGGTGATATCACTATATACAGGCACAGAGGAGGTGATATCACTATATACAGGCACAGAGGAGGTGATATCACTATATATACAGGCACAGAGGAGGTGATATCACTAATAACAGGCACAGAGGAGGGTATATCACTATATAGAGGCACAGAGGAGGTGTATACACTATATACAGGCACAGAGGAGGGATATCACTATATAGAGGCACAGAGGAGGTGATATCACTATATACAGGCACACAGGAGGTGATATCACTATATACAGGCACACAGGAGGTGATATCACTATATACAGGCACAGAGGAGGTGATATCACTATATACAGGCACAAGGAGGTGATATCACATATATACAGGCACAGAGGAGGTGATATCACTATATACAGGCACAGAGGAGGTGATATCACTATATACAGGCACACAGGAGGTGATATCAATATATACAGGCACAAGGAGGTGATATCACTTATACAGGCACAGAGGAGGTGATATCACTATATACAGGCACAGAGGAGGTGATATCACTATATACAGGCACAGAGGAGGGGATATCACTATATACAGGCACAGAGGAGGGGATATCACTATATACAGGCACAGAGGAGGTGATATCACTATATACAGGCACAGAGGAGGTGATATCACTATATACAGGCACAGAGGAGGGTGATATCACTATATAGAGGCACAGAGGAGGTGATATCACTATATACAGGCACAGAGGAGGTGATATCACTATATACAGGCACAGAGGAGGTGATATCACTATATACAGGCACAGAGGAGGTGATATCACTATATACAGGCACACAGGAGGTGATATCACTATATAGAGGCACAGAGGAGGTGATATCACTATATAGAGGCACAGAGGAGGTGATATCACTATATAGAGGCACAGAGGAGGTGATATCACTATATACAGGCACAGAGGAGGTGATATCACTATATAGAGGCATAGAGGAGGTGATATCACTGTATACAGGCACAGAGGAGGTGATATCACTATATACAGGCACACAGGAGGTGATATCACTATATACAGGCACAGAGGAGGTGATATCACTATATACAGGCATAGAGGAGGTGATATCACTATATACAGGCATAGAGGAGGTGATATCACTATATACAGGCATAGAGGAGGTGATATCACTATATACAGGCATAGAGGAGGTGATATCACTGTATACAGGCACAGAGGAGGTGATATCACTATATACAGGCACAGAGGAGGTGATATCACTATATAGAGGCACAGAGGAGGTGATATCACTATATACAGGCACAGAGGAGGTGATATCACTATATACAGGCACAGAGGAGGTGATATCACTATATACAGGCACAGAGGAGGTGATATCACTATATAGAGGCACAGAGGAGGTGATATCACTATATAGAGGCACAGAGGAGGTGATATCACTATATACAGGCACAGAGGAGGTGATATCATTATATACAGGCACAGAGGAGGTGATATCACTATATACAGGCACAGAGGAGGTGATATCACTATATACAGGCACAGAGGAGGTGATATCATTATATACAGGCACAGAGGAGGGGATATCACTATATACAGGCACAGAGGAGGTGATATCACTATATACAGGCATAGAGGAGGTGATATCACTGTATACAGGCACAGAGGAGGTGATATCACTATATACAGGCACAGAGGAGGTGATATCACTATATACAGGCATAGAGGAGGTGATATCACTGTATACAGGCACAGAGGAGGTGATATCACTATATACAGGCACAGAGGAGGTGATATCACTATATACAGGCACAGAGGAGGTGATATCACTATATAGAGGCACAGAGGAGGTGATATCACTATATACAGGCACACAGGAGGTGATATCACTATATACAGGCACAGAGGAGGAGATATCACTATATACAGGCACAGAGGAGGTGATATCACTGTATAGAGGCACAGAGGAGGTGATATCACTATATACAGGCACAGAGGAGGTGATATCACTATATAGAGGCACAGAGGAGGTGATATCACTATATAGAGGCACAGAGGAGGTGATATCACTATATACAGGCACACAGGAGGTGATATCACTATATACAGGCACAGAGGAGGTGATATCACTATATACAGGCACAGAGGAGGAGATATCACAATAGTTCCAGTGAAGCGCGCTGCTCCAAAACATACGCCGGTGGACCGGGAGCAAGGTGAGTATCTGTTGCAGCACAAAACATATAATGAGGGCAATCTGGCCATGGGCCCCCCTGGAAGATTGGGCCCCAGGTGGTAGCCCAGATTGCCCTCGTTATAATCGTCCAATGCCCGCACACTTGTACCCGCTCACTCTTGTATCTGCCCACACAAGACATCGTTCCTAATCTTTGTAATATTCCATCTTCTGTATAACCCAGGATCTGCCTAACCCAAGACATCATGTGAACCGCAGAGATGCCCATTCTATAGCAATTAGTCAAGCAGTCCTGACTTCGGCCCGGCAGCCGGTTTGGGTGGTGAATTCCAATACTGGAGTTTTGACATTTCTACATAGAACGAGTTGTGACCTTTAAGACTTTAGAGAGATAAATGAGAGTTTTATAGTTTTTATTGACTTATTTTAGATACATTTGTAACCTTGTGATTGTAATGTAGATTTAATGATCCTTTCCATGGGCGTACCCAGCGTGGGGCAGGGGGGGGCAGCTGCCCCCCCCAAGAGAAAGGGGTGAGCGGCACTGAGTGCGCCGACCCCTGTGACTGCTGGGCCGCCCGCTCTCCCTGCGGCTGTGCAGGGCCGTCGGCTCTCCCATCTAGTGTGCAGGGCCGCTTGCTCCCCAGCGGCTGTGCAGGGTGGCTTGCTCTCCATCCTATTATCTCCTCTCCATCCTCCATCACTGTGCAGACCTCTCCTATTATCTCCTCCATCGGCCGTATGCTGCATGATGGCCGCACACAGCAAACTGCTTAGCTTACAGCTCTCTGCTGTACAGACAGTGATCCGGCTGGCCACACTACATATTGTGCAGTGAAGGTCCGCCCCTCCACTGCATCACAGGTCAGCAGAGAGCAACAGAGGGCCAAGAGCAGTTGCTGTGTGCGGCCATGTGTGATAGGAGGTCACAGTGCACACACCTATTGAAGAGGACATACAGCTGCGTGTGGACAGGAGATAGAAGATGTGCCAGAAGAATCATCTAAAGTAAAAAGAGCCCCAATGTGTGTATGTCTGCAAGTGATTGTAACTTGTGAGTATATATGATTGTGTGTGTATGTATATGATTGATTGTGAGTATATATGATTGTGCATGTGTGTATGATTGTATATGTCTGTGTATATGACTGTGTATGTGTGTATATAATTGTAAATGTCTGCATATGATTGTATATATCTGTGTGTATGATTGTGCATGTGTGTATATGATTGATTGTGAGTATATGTGATTCTGCATGTGTGTATATGATTGATTGTGAGTATATGTGATTGTACATGTGTGTATATGATTGATTGTGAGTATATGTGATTGTACATGTGTGTATATGATTGATTGTGAGTATATGTGATTCTGCATGTGTGTATATGATTGATTGTGAGTATATGTGATTGTACATGTGTGTATATGATTGATTGTGAGTATATGTGATTGTACATGTGTGTATATGATTGATTGTGAGTATATGTGATTCTGCATGTGTGTATATGATTGATTGTGAGTATATGTGATTGTACATGTGTGTATATGATTGATTGTGAGTATATGTGATTGTGCATGTATGTATATGATTGATTGTGAGTATATGTGATTGTACATGTGTGTATATGATTGATTGTGAGTATATGTGATTCTGCATGTGTGTATATGATTGATTGTGAGTATATGTGATTGTACATGTGTGTATATGATTGATTGTGAGTATATGTGATTCTGCATGTGTGTATATGATTGATTGTGAGTATATGTGATTGTACATGTGTGTATATGATTGATTGTGAGTATATGTGATTCTGCACTTGTGTATATGATTGATTGTGAGTATATGTGATTGTGCATGTATGTATATGATTGATTGTGAGTATATGTGATTGTACATGTGTGTATATGATTGATTGTGAGTATATGTGATTCTGCACTTGTGTATATGATTGATTGTGAGTATATGTGATTGTGCATGTATGTATATGATTGATTGTGAGTATATATGATTCTGCATGTGTGTATATGATTGTATATGCCTGTGTATATGACTGATTGTGTATGTGTGTATATGATAGTGCACATGTGTATATCATTGTAAATGTCTGCATATGATTGTATATGTCTGTGTATGATTCTGCATGTGTGTATACAATTGTGTATGTCTGTGTATATGATTGTGTCATATACACACATGCATAATCGTATACACAGTCATATACACACAATCATATACTCATACACACATACCATCGTATTGGGTAATTATATACACACATACACAATAATACACAGTCATATACACACACATACATGATCATATACACAATCATAAATGCACAATCATATACACAATGATAAATATGCACAATCATATCTACACATACATAGTGATATACACACATACATGATCATAAACACATACACAATCATATACACACAATCACACACATACAGTCATATACACAAATATTCATGGGCGTACCCAGAGTGGGGCAGGGAGGGACAGCCTATATATGATATAGGAGCCCTATGGGGGGCTGTTGTATATAATATGAGGACTGTATGGGGTATTGGGGGGGCTGTATATGAGATGGAACTCCAATATCATATACAGCCTCCCATATCCTATACAGCCCACCCCATAGGGCTCCCGTATCATATACAACCCCCATAGGGCTCTCTTCATGGGAGCTCTATGGAGGGGCTGTATATGATACAGGAGCCCTATGAGGGGCTGAATATGATTTGGGTGCCCTATGACAGGGTTATATATAATATGGGAGCCCTATAAGGGGGCTGTATATGATATGGGAGCTCTATGGGGGTCTGTACATTAGATGGGAGCCCTATGGAGGGCTGTATATGAGATGTGAGCCCTATGGGACATTGGGGGGGCTGTATATGAGATGGAACTTCCATCTCATATACAGCCCCCCATAGGGATCACATTTAATATACAGCCCTCTATAGGGCTCCACAGTGGCGTAACAAGTCTGATGGGCCCCGATGCACAATTTTACAACCTGAACGACCATGGCTTGCCCCCCCCTAGTTTTGATCCTGGGTACGCCCATGATCCTTTCTCTTACTCGCTGATAAGGAGACCATGAACTTTATCATCTATCCCCCTTATTGTACCTTTTACAGTGTCCTGTTGAAAAGAAGGGTCCGAACCTGAAACGCGTCAATGTTAAGTCACAGTATAAACATGTATAATAGTGACATATTGGATCCACTCGATTTCCCCTGTACAGACTGATGGAAATCCTGCTGTAAAGCTCAAGAGCAGGCAAATGACCCATGAGGCTACGAGAGGCAACAGTAGCCCAATATGGCCACGAGCCTCTGGGGATGTCCTGAATACCCCATAATGGGGAGCAAAACCATCGGAGGGAGGAAACGACACAATGGCATAAGTGGCTCACATAAGGATGGACTATGGGGGTTATATAGGTCACCTGGGTGGGACATGTGGATAGACTCTATATGGGGGTTATATAGGTCACCTGGGTGGGACATGTGGATGGACTCTATACAGGGGTTATATAGCTGCCCCTGTAGGGCACATGTTTCTTCAATCTATATGGGGGTATATGATTATACTTTGAGGGCACATGTGTCTTTGCTGTAAATTAGGGGTATATAGCTGCACTCAGAAGAGGCACATGTGACCAGACTCTATATCTGCACATGTGATTACACGCTACATGGGGATGTATGGCTGTATTTGGGAGCACATGTGGCTGGACCATATATGGGGTACATGGTTACATTTGGGGGACGTATGTTACTGGACTCTAGATGTTGGTACACAGATATATTTGGGAGATGTGTCTGCCTGGACTCTATATGGGGGTTATATGGCTGTGGTTGAGGGGCACATGCAGCTGGATCCTAGTATATAGGAATATTTGGCAATAAATTTGGCTTGAATCTATAGCTGCACTTGGTGCTTCATTCTATATGGTGGGATATAAATGCAGCAAAGTCTGATCTATTCTGTAGTAACATTTCACTGCTGATGAAGACACGGCTCGTACATAGTCTGGTCTATTCTGTAGTAACATTTCACTGGTGATGAAGGCACGGCTCGTACATACTCTGGTCTATTCTGTAGTAACATTTCACTAGTGATGAAGACACGGCTCGTACATAGTCTGGTCTATTCTGTAGTAACATTTCACTAGTGATGAAGACACGGCTCGTACATAGTCTGGTCTATTCTGTAGTAACATTTCACTGGTGATGAAGGCACGGCTCGTACATACTCTGGTCTATTCTGTAGTAACATTTCACTGGTGATGAAGACACGGCTCGTACATACTCTGGTCTATTCTGTAGTAACATTTCACTGGTGATGAAGACACGGCTCGTACATACTCTGGTCTATTCTGTAGTAACATTTCACTGGTGATGAAGACACGGCTCGTACATAGTCTGGTCTGTACTGTAGTAACATTTCACTGGTGATGAAGACACGGCTCGTACATAGTCTGGTCTATTCTGTAGTAACATTTCACTGGTGATGAAGGCACGGCTCGTACATACTCTGGTCTATTCTGTAGTAACATTTCACTGGTGATGAAGACACGGCTCGTACATACTCTGGTCTATTCTGTAGTAACATTTCACTGGTGATGAAGACACGGCTCGTACATACTCTGGTCTATTCTGTAGTAACATTTCACTGGTGATGAAGACACGGCTCGTACATAGTCTGGTCTGTACTGTAGTAACATTTCACTGGTGATGAAGACACGGCTCGTACATAGTCTGGTCTATTCTGTAGTAACATTTCACTGGTGATGAAGACACGGCTCGTACATAGTCTGGTCTATTCTGTAGTAACATTTCACTGGCGATGAAGACACGGCTCGTACATAGTCTGGTCTATTCTGTAGTAACATTTCACTGGTGATGAAGACACGGCTCGTACATAGTCTGGTCTATCCTGTAGTAACATTTCACTGGCGATGAAGACACGGCTCGTACATAGTCTGGTCTATTCTGTAGTAACATATGGAAGTGACACCTGGACGATAAAGGAACAAGACAGAAGAAGAATCAACACCTTCATAATGTGGAGCTGGAGAAGGATCTATCTAGCTTAGGAAAAGACCCTGGTGAACTTATCTAGGCTTGGAGAAGACCCTGGTGGACCTATCTAGGCTTGGAGAAGACCATGGTGGATCTATTTAGGCTTAAAGAAGACCCTGGTGGGCCCTTTAAGCTTGGAGAAGACCCCAGTGGACAAATCTCTGCTTGGAGACAATCTTTGTGGACTTATCTAGGCTTGGAGAATACCCTGGTGGACCTATGTAGCCTTGGAGAAGATTCTGATGGACCTAGTTAGGCTTGAAAAAGACCCTGGTGGACCTGTTTAGGCTTGGAGAAGACCCTGATGATCCTACTTAGCTTTGGAGAAGACCCTGGTGGACATATCTAGGGCTGGAGATGACCTTTCTAGGCTTCGAGAAGACCCTTGTGGCCCTATCTAGGCTTGGAGAACACTGGTGGACTTATCTGTGTTGGATAATACCCTGGTGGACCTATCTAGGCTTGAAGAAAACCATGGTGGACCTATCTAGGCTTGGGGAAGACCCTGGTGGACCTATCTAGGCTTGAAGAAAACCATGGTGGATCTTTCTAGGACTCATGGATACATTTGGGGTTACACATGGCTGGTCTCTATATGGGGGGGACATGGCTGCCTTTTGTGATGCACATACAGCAGGACCCTAAAAGGGCGAATGTTTATATTTTGGTGTCACCAATTGCTGAATCTATATCAGGGAATATATCTGCTGTTCAATGGGATATATGGCTAAACATTATATGGCTGAAATGTATATGGCACATGGCTGCGAATGAATGATTAAGAGAATTGAGCTTGAAACGCGCAGATCTAGTGTTTGCTCCTCTCCACTTGGTTTTTCATTTTTTGGATTTAATGTTGGAATAAAGGTGATGTTTTAACATCCATTTTCTGCAGATGCTGGATTTTTCATTTTTTCGCTACTACGTATATCCACCTAGGTGCCTTTCTGTAGTCGCTGTGCACTGCACCCTATACAAGGCTATTTCCTCATCTAGTGAGCTGATAAAACTGCTTTTTGCATAGGATGCAATTGTGGGGATACTCTTTATAAATACCTGTATACCTGGCCGCACTAGGGGGGCACATAAGAATGGATACTATATTGGGATACCTAGCCACATTAGGGGGGCACAAGTGAATTGATTCTATATTGGGATACCTGGCCGCACTAGGGGGGCACATAAGAATGGATTCTATATTGAGATACCTGGCCATATTAGGGGGCACAAGTGAATTGATTCTATATTGGGATACCTGGCCGCACTAGGGGGGCACATGAGAATGGATTCTATATGGGATACCTGGCCGCACTAGGGGGGCACATGAGCATGGATACTATATTGGGATACCTAGCCACATTAGGGGGGCACAAGTGAATTGATTCTATATTGGGATACCTGGCCGCACTAGGGGGGCACATGAGCATGGATACTATATTGGGATACCTAGCCACATTAGGGGGGCACAAGTGAATTGATTCTATATTGGGATACCTGGCCGCACTAGGGGGGCACATGAGAATGGATACTATATTGGGATACCTAGCCACATTAGGGGGGCACATCTGAATGGATTCTATATTGGGATACCTGGCCGCACTAGGGGGGCACAAGTGAATTGATTATATTTTGGGATACCTGGCCGCACTAGGGGGGGCACATGAGAATGGATTCTATATTTGGGGTGCCTGGTCACACTAGGGGGGGGCACATGTAGGTGATCTCTATATGGGTGTATATGGCTCGACTCCATATGGGGTTGTAGAATGCATTTGTCGGGGGTGACATGTAACTAAGCTCTATTGATTCCATATAAAGAGAAAATACTGAATTTTAGGGGCACATGTGAATGGATTCTATATTGTTATACCTGGCCAGACTAGGGGGGCACATGTGAATGGATTCTATATTGTTATACCTGGCCACACTAGGGGGGCACATGTGAATGGATTCTATATTGTTGCACCTGGCCAGACTAGGGGGGCACATGTGAATTGATTCTATATTTGGATACATGGCCCTGGCCACACTATGGGGGCACATATAGGTGATCTCCATATTGGAGTATATTGATGGACTCTCTATGGGGGTGTAGGATGCACTTATGGGGGGTGAATGTGCCTGGATGCTATATAAAGGTTGTATACTGCATTTTGGGGGTACATGTGAATGGATTCTATATTGGGATACCTTGCCACAGTAGGGGGGTACATGTGAATGGATTGTATATTGAAATACCTGTCCGCACTAGGGGGCACATGTAATTGATCTCTATATTGGATTATATGGCTGGACTCTATATGAAGGGTATATGACTACATATGATTCAATTTTCTGTATAGGGGAGGTATTGATGAATGACCCTGTATGAGTGCCCTGTAGGTCACATTCTTGCTGAACGTAGGGTTGAAGGGTACAGCAAAAGGACTGATGTAAAAATTTGACCCAGAATATTGTAGGTTTAAATTTGGTCATCTTCTAAAACTAAAAGGGTTAAATGCTGTGTTCAGAGCCCTGGGTACATATCCTGGTTTCACAATATTGTAGTTTCTCACTTTATTGAGCCTCATTTGCACACACTTGTTCTCAGTCACGGAGGTGCGAATTGTTACGCATTGAAAGGAATGGTGAATTTGATCTGATTTCCCAGTGATTAGGATTAAGCGGAGAGATTACATACAATACTGGGGCAGTCTGGGCCCTGCACAGCAATCAGCGCCTGCAGTTTGCAGAGTTTTCAGTGACAGGGGATTGGGTTTAGGTTTTCCTATAAGAACATTAATGTGTAAACACAGACGATGTCGTCTCAGGGGATGAGTTATGTATATTTCCACTTGTATTTCTATGCCAGGTTGCCGAGTCTGACCCCGGATTTGTGACACTCGGCTGCAGTAATCCGTCTGCACTTCCACATCTGGGCACCTGCAACATCTAGAGAAAGTTTCCCAACATTCAATATCCAGTGTAAGAAACCTCTGCAGACTTTAGATTTAATGTTCAGTTGTCTCTGAGCTGGTGGGTGGAGACAAACTGCTATGAAGTCTCCCATACACAGACATGAGGGATTCCTGCTCTCCTGCCTCTATGTAGCAAATAATCAGAAGCAGCAGCAGCATGGACGACATTATACAGCAGTACTGAGCAGTGTAGCTGTGAATCCTCTGTGTAGCACATACTGAGAAGCAGCATGGACGACATTATACAGCAGTACTGAGCAGTGTAGATGTGAACCCTCTGTGTAGCACATACTGAGAAGCAACAGCAGCATGGACGACATTATGCAGCAGTACTGAGCAGTGTAGCCGTGAACCCTCTGTGTAGCACATACTGAGAAGCAGCAGCAGCATGGACGACATTATGCAGCAGTACTGAGCAGTGTAGCTGTGAATCCTCTGTGTAGCACATACTTAGAAGCAGCAGCAGCATAGACGACATTATGCAGCAGTACTGAGCAGTGTAGCTGTGAACCCTCTGTGTAGCACATATTCAGAAGCAGTAGTAGCATTGAGGACATTATACCACAATACTGAGCAGTATGGCTGTGAATCCAATACTGGGATGAGATAAAGCAATTACTAGAAAAATGCATAATGACATTATACAGCAGTACTGATCAGGGTAGATGTGAATCCAGTACTAGGATGTGATAAACCACCTACTAGAAAACTGCATAGATGACATTATACAGCATTACTGAGCAGTGTAGCTATGAATCCAGCACTGGGATGAGATAAAACACCTACTAGAAAGCAGCATGGAGGATGTTATACAACAGTCCTAAGCAGTGTAGCTGTGAATCCAGTGCAGAGTGCAGATAAAACACGTATTAGAAATCAA
The DNA here is from genome assembly GCA_033576535.1 of Allobates femoralis. Taxonomy (NCBI): domain Eukaryota; kingdom Metazoa; phylum Chordata; class Amphibia; order Anura; family Aromobatidae; genus Allobates; species Allobates femoralis. The sequence continues at coordinate 735,335,789 of JARQOC010000002.1, forward strand.
GAGAATACATAGCATTATGCAGCAATGCTGAGCAGTGTAGCTGTGAACCTCACACTAGGATGAGATAAAACACTAACTAGAAAGCACCATCAAGGATGTTATACCACAGTACTGAGCAGTGTGACTGTGTATCCATTACTACGATGAGATTAAGCAATTACTAGAAAAATGCAAAGACGACATTATACAGCAATACTGAGCAGGGTAGCTGTGAATAGAGAAAACAGATTTTAGATAAAACACTTATTAGAAAGCAAGGGAATACATGGTGTTAAACAACAGTACTGCTGAGCAGTGTAGCTGTGAATCTAGTACTGGGATGAGTTAAAGCACTAGAAACCAAGAGTATATATGGCATTATACAGCAGTACTGAGCAGTGTAGCTCTGAATCCAGTACTGGGATGAGTTAAAGCACTAGAAACCAAGAGAATATATGGCATTATACAGCAGTACTGAGCAGTGTAGCTGTGAATCCAGTACTAGGATGTGATAAACCACTTACTAGAAAACTGCACAGATGACATTATACAGCAGTACTCATCAGTGTAGCTGTGAATAGAGGAAACAGATTTTAGATAAAACGTATTAGAAAGAAAGGTAATACATGGTATTTTACAGCAGTACCAAGCAGTGCCGCTGGGAATCCAGTACTGGAATGAGATAAACCACTTACTAGAAAACTGCATAGATGTAATTATACAGCAGCACTGAGCAGTGTAGCTGTGCATCTGGTACTGAGATTAAATAAAACACAAGAGCATGGAAGATGTTATATAGTGTTATACAACAGGTCTGAGCAGTGTATGTGTGAATACAGCACAGAGGTTAGGTAAAACACTTACTAGAAAGCAAAGGAATACATGGCAGTATACAGCAGTACTGAGCAGTGTACCTGTGAACCCAGTACTGAAATGAGATAAAACAGTAAAAACATGCATTGCATTATACAGCAGTACTGAGAAAAGTAGCTGTGAATCTAAAACTAGGATGAGCTAAACACTAACTAGAAAGCAGCATGGAGGATGTTATATGGCAGTGCTGAGAAGTATTACTGTGAAGGATCAGATAAAAGACTAAAACATAACTGCTCCTCAGGTCACATTCAGTTCAATGACAGCTGATCTGCAGGAGTGTACGGTGTTCGGTTCACTTCTAACAATTGTTTGGTGGTGGTGCCAGTCCCCCACCCATTTGATATTGATAAAATACAATGCAAAAACTGATTGCACTTCCCAACAAGTGTGAACAGGTGCAAAACTGAACCTGAAATATAATAAAACAGCTGCCCTGTAATTAGAAGGAAACACTAAGGTGTGCTAACCTTGAATATAGGAATACAGACATGTATTACTGCTAAGGAAATACATTGAAAAATTAAGATACTTAGCTAATAATAAAGGTGAGAGCCCAGCAGCCACGACAAGGCGTATATTTCATGTTCAGTTTTGCCCCTGTTCATAGGAAGTGCTGTAAGTCTTCTTCATTTTGGAATATTAGGTCATGCTTTCTGATTGTGCACTCATTTCCACCAGCTTTAGGTGATTTTCATTTTCTATTAGCAGGTTCCTATTTACCTATAAATTGTAGTCTTTTTTTTTAACCTAGATAGATGCACCCAGCAAAGAGATACGCCTTGTTACTGGCTGCTGGGCTCACATTAAATTGGTTAGTCTTATGAGCTTACAATCTAAATTTTTCAATATACACCCTTTGATATCTGTGCTTAACCCTTCATACTCCCTACTTTAATTTTCTGAGATAATGGCCTTTGGGGTTTCATTAATCATCAACATTAACAGAAATAAACACATTATATAGATCCCTCTGTGTGTAATGACTCTATATAATATGTGTGTGTCACTTTATGTATTGAATTACTGAAATAAATGAACTATTTGACGATCTTCTAATTCATTGAGATGCTCCTGTAAATTGTAAGTTTTTTAAACCCAGATAGAGACATTAGATAGGAACCCAGCAAAGAGATGCGCCTTGTTGTTGGCTGATGGGCTCACATGAAATTGGCCTTTTTATGCACTATGTCAATTTTTAAATGTATTTGCTTAGCAGTAATGCATGTCTATATTCCTATATTGAATGTTTGCATACCTTTTCCTTCTGAGTGCAGTTGTTCAATTGATATGGATGACATATCTTAAGGATGGTTGATAGTTCTGAGTAACCCCTTTAATGGGTGTGATGAGAAAGATGCCGTACCTGTCTCTGGACCGTGTCGCTGATACTGCTGGTGGCGTAATAAGGCGTCTCCTGCTCCCAGGTGTGAGAACATCTCCTGGACCGGACCTCAGCCCCCGGAGGAAATCCTTATAATGAAAGGCTGCACAGCTCCTCTCCTCCAGCTGCGGCACGTCTCCTCACCTTACCTGAAAGCTGCAGGTGTAACGGAATACTGATCGGAGGAGATAGAGACCGAAGACGACAGGAGAGCCATCAAGAAGGAGTTCAGCCGCCTCTTATACCTGTCCTACACAACTTAATCTCAGGCCGACCCAAATGGGTTCTGGGCAAAAAACAGTGGCATCAAAATGGACAATCAGCCACTTTTTCCCGATTTGCATAAGTTACTGGGCCACTGACCTCACACTTTGGTCATTCAGATGGGTGGATGCCCTGGGCAACTGCCCAGTCTGCCCACCCCGGAACACCAACCCTGCCCACAGACTGGTCCAAATGGGTTCTCGGCATCAAAGGTGGCATCAGATTGGCCCTATTTCCACTTCAGTCAGTAACCGGAGTTTGGGATGTTTATTGGACCCCACCGCGGTCAGGAGCTACTGCTGCTTGTCATGGGATGGATCCGGCAATGACACCATTTGTCATTTTTCTGCTTCTTTGATGCATTGAATAAATGTTCTGCAGGTCTTTATGGCCAGAACTCCCTCCGGGCATCTATCTGCATGACGTGTGCTATTTATTGGTATTATTGTGTGTGACATATTACATTTTATTGTTTTTTATGTCATTTTCTGTGGGTGGTGACACAAATAATTGGCATTTTTAGCATTTAGATTTTTTTTCTTCTTTAGGTCAAACAGTTTTATAGTTTGATAGATAAGACATTGATGGATGCAGCGACACCAAATTTATATATATATTTATTACATTTCTTTCCTGGCCTAGGGGGCCCCAAAAAGTCCCTTCAGTCCATAGAAAAAGACTAATGCTATTAAAGATAATTGGGGGCCCCGTCGATGCATTCACATTGGGGCCCATAAGCTTCAAGTTACACCTTTGCCTAGAACATTGAGTGATTCAGTCCGAACAATTCATCTGTTTGGACACTTTATTGGCTGCTTTCTCGCCCAGAACCTTTTTGGGGGTCTTGGTTCAGTTTGGGCAGTGAGACGTCACCCACCCAAACTTTAAACCTTGGTAAAAACACCAATATATTAGTTGCCCACTTTCATAGCAGTTTTTAATTCCAAGAACCATCTTGGACCAGCCAGCAGATATCCCTATAATCACAGTATAACTCTCAGTCATACAAAGTCTCTGAACCCATTGAAATAATAAGTGATCACTTTGATCAGCCTGGACAAGTCATCAACAATCTAAGACACATCGACAACACAACACTGATAGCAATGAGTGTAGATGGTATGAAAGACTTAATATGGAGAGTCACAATGGAAAGCTCCAACATGGGACTCAACACAAAGATGACAAAGATACTGACTACTGCCAGGTACGACACATGTGAGATGGACGGTGATGAACTGGAAGGTTTAAAAGACTTCACCCTACTCAGATCAATGATCACTCAAGATGCTGCAACACCGGAGGTCAATAGGAGAAAAGCTATGGGAAAATCAACAATGAAGTCACTGGACGAGGTCTTCACATCAAGGAACATTTCAATGGTGATGAAGACACAGGTACAAGGCAAAGAAAAAGACCAGCAACCCGATGGCTTGATACAATCAAGTAAATGGCGGAGAAGACCATGGTGGACCTATGTAGGCTTGGAGAAGACCCTGGTGGACCTATCTATGCTTGGAGAAGACCCTGGTGGATCTATCTAGGCTTGGAGAAGATCCTGGTGGACCTATCTAGGCTTATAGAAGACCCTGGTGGACCTATCTAGGCTTATAGAACACCCTGGTAGACCTATGTAGGCTTGCAAAAGACCCTAGAGGACCTATCTAGGTTTGGAAAAGACCCTGATGGACCAATCTAGGCTTAGAGAAGACCCCGGTGGACCTATCTAGGCTAAACAAAATCAATCTTCCTACAGAGTGTTCATCCATCAGATCACCATGGCTCAAGATAGAGCTGAAGGCTGATACATAAATACATTTCTATCCACATAACTGCAGTGTGAGCTGAATCTGACGCTGTTTCCATCTGTACGTTTTGCTCCGTTATATTTGTGGCTCCAGCAGAATTAACCCTTTGAAAGCACCATTTTTTAATTACATCTGTAGTGAGTGGACGTCTTCTGATGCCAATATGAAGGATTGAGAATAGGGATAATGTGACTGTTACACAGGCCAGATACGGCTCTGGTGATGGGGAAGGTTAGGACTTTATCAGACATTATCCATTATCTTCTGATGTAATCCTCAGGATGAGTCAGTGTATCCTGCAGCTCTGCACAATATCTGCATTATGTATCTGCTTCTTCTCTGTATCCTGATGTAACACAGCTTGATGGACGGACGGGCGGGCGGACAGACGGGCGGACAGATGGACGGACAGAAGGGCGGGCGGACGGACAGGCGGGCGGACGGATGGGCGGGCAGACGGGCGGACGGACGGGCGGACGGACGGGCGGGCGGACAGGTGGACAGATGGGCGGACAGAAGGGCGGGCGGACGGACAGGCGGGCGGACGGACGGGCGGGCGGACGGGCGGACGGACGGGCGGACGGACGGGCGGGCGGGCGGACGGGCCGACGGACGGGCGGACGGACGGGCGGGCAGACGGGCGGGCGGACAGGCGGACAGATGGGCGGACAGAAGGGCGGGCGGACGGACAGGCGGGCGGACGGACGGGCGGGCGGACGGGCGGACGGACAGGCGGACGGACGGGCGGGCGGACGGGCGGACGGACGGGCGGACGGGCGGGCAGACGGGCGGGCAGACGGGCGGACGGACGGACGGGCGGGTGGACAGGCGGACAGATGGGCGGACAGAAGGGCGGGCGGACGGACAGGCGGGCGGACGGACGGGCGGGCGGACGGGCGGACGGACGGGCGGACGGACGGGCGGACGGACGGGCGGGCAGACGGGCGGGCAGACGGGCGGACGGACAGACGTGACGTGATGTGACGTGACCTAGGATAAAAGCCAAACCAGAATATGTATTTGCAGACACGTTTCAGGGTTTGTGCCCATCCTCAGTTGGGTGTATGGGGGCTAAGAGGGGTCTAAAGGGTAACGTCTCTCCTTGTGGAGAGTGGCATGAATGTAAGGAGACTCCTCTATTGTAGATGATGGATATTCCCTATTCTGTGTGATGATGGAGCTGTCCTTGGTGCTGAGGACATGATGTGATTACCCAGAGCCAGCATGGGGGTGACTAATAAGTCATGTCAGACCAACTTAATATTCTTACATGGCAGAATCACTGACTGGGTGGATGAGGGAAGCGCAGTAGATATAGTATATCTTGATATTATGGTATATCTCATACCGTCCTTGTTGAAGAAATGACCGCGTGGGGAATGGACAAGACAAGTGTTAGGTGGACTCATCACCGGCTTAGTGATCACACAATAAGAGTGATTATAAATGGCTGCACCTCCAGATGGGAGCCCGTCTCCAGTGGGGACCGCAGGTTCTGTCCTGGGCCCTGTGCTGGTCAACATGTTATCAATGATTTAGATGAAGGAATTGATGGTAAACTGATTAACTTTGCTGAGGACACAAAGCTCAGGGGGAGATAATACTAGAGAAGAGAGAGAGGATTCACAAAGATCTAAATAACCCGGAACAGAATGGTTTATAACAGGGAGAAATGCAAAGTCCTACATCTGGGCAAGAAAAACGAAAAGAGCATCTACATAAAGGGAGGAATAGGGCGAAGCAACAGCGCATGTGAATAAGACTTGTGTGTATACAGTTGTGGCCAAAAGTATTGACACCCCTGCAATTCTGTCAGATAATACTCAGTTTCTTCCTGAAAATGATTGCAATCACAAATTCTTTGGTATTATTATCTTCATTTAATTTGTCTTCAATGAAAAAACACAAAAGAGAATGAAGCAAAAAGCAAAACATTGATCATTTCACACAAAACTCCAAAAACGGGCCGGACAAAAGTATTGGCACCCTCAGTATAATACTTGGTTGCACAACCTTTAGCCAAAATAACTGCGATCAACCGCTTCCGGTAACCATCAATGAGTTTCTTACAATGCTCTGCTGGAATTTTAGACCATTCTTCTTTGGCAAACTGCTCCAGGTCCCTGATATGTGAAGGGTGCCTTCTCCAAACTGCCATTTTTAGATCTCTCCACAGGTGTTCTATGGGATTCAGGTCTGGACTCATTGCTGCCACCTTAGAAGTCTCCAGTGCTTTCTCTCAAACCATTTTCTAGTGCTTTTTGAAGTGTGTTTTGGGTCATTGTCCTGCTGGAAGACCCATGACCTCTGAGGGAGACCCAGCTTTCTCACACTGGGCCCTACATTATGCTGCACAATGTGTTGGTAGTCTTCAGACTTCATAATGCCATGCACACGGTCAAGCAGTCCAGTGCCAGAGGCAGCAAAGCAACCCCAAACCATCAGGGAACCTCCGCCATGTCTGACTGTAGGGACCGTGTTCTTTTCTTTGAATGCCTCTTTCTTTCTCCTGTAAACTCTATGTTGATGCCTTTGCCCCAAAAAGCTCTACTTTTGTCTCATCTGACCAGAGAACATTCTTCCAAAACGTTTTAGGCTTTCTCAGGTAAGTTTTGGCAAACTCCAGCCTGGCTTTTTATGTCTCGGGGTAAGAAGTGGGGTCTTCCTGGGTCTCCTACTATACAGTCCCTTTTCATTCAGATGCCGATGGATAGTACGGGCTGACACTGTTGTACCCTCGGACTGCAGGGCAGCTTGAACTTGTTTGGATGTTAGTCGAGGTTCTTTATCCACCATCCGCACAATCTTGTGTTGAAATCTCTCGTCAATTTTTCTTTTCCGTCCACATCTAGGGAGGTTAGCCACAGTGCCATGGGCTTTACACTTCTTGATGACACTGCGCACGGTAGACACAGGAACATTCAGGTCTTTGGAGATGGACTTGTAGCCTTGAGATTGCTCATGCTTCCTCACAATTTGGTTTCTCAAGTCCTCAGACAGTTCTTTGGTCTTCTTTCTTTTCTCCATGCTCAATGTGGTACACACAAGGACACAGGACAGAGGTTGAGTCAACTTTAATCCATGTCAACTGGCTGCAAGTGTGATTTAGTTATTGCCAACACCTGTTAGGTGCCACAGGTAAGTTACAGGTGCTGTTAATTACACAAATTAGAGAAGCATCACATGATTTTTCTAACAATACTTTTGTCCACCCCCTTTTTTATGTTTGGTGTGGAATTAGATCCAATTTGACTTTAGGACAATTATTTTTGTGTTTTTTCATTGAAGACAAATTAAATGAAGATAATAATACCAAAGAATTTGTGATTGCAATCATTTTCAGGAAGAAACAGTATTATCGGACAGAATTGCAGGGGTGTCAATACTTTTGGCCATAACTGTAATAGATCACAGACTGCACAGGAGTCAACAGGGTGATGCAGCAGCAAAAAAGGCAAACACAATTCAGGGATGTATTAACAGAAGTGTCGTGGTCGCTGGGCCGGGTTATTCAATCATCCAGGTCAGACAGTTCAAGGGTCACGGTGGCAGTCCCGGAGGTCGTGGCTCATACCGGACTAGTTAAAGGAGTTTTAAAGAGGGACCAGAGGTTTCTGGTCAGGGATGACCAGCAGTGCAAATAATAGTTCCAAATAATAGTCCCAGGGGATAGATGGTGATGCAGCTTGTTGACACACTCCTCTCAGCCAGAGCAGGCCCCTGGGAGTTGTAGTAGGTGTAAGTTGGTGAGGATAGTATGGGTTGCAGTGCAGGGTCATAAACATGTAAGGTGAAGGCTCTGCAGGTGGATGCAGAAAGGACCAGACAACATACAGGGTTCTTGCAGTTTTTACCCTTTTACTTGGTTCTGAAGTAGGCACAACCCAGCCAGGGTACTGTATTCACCAGGATTGCAGCCTGGCCAGCTCAAAGGTAATCAGAGTCCACTTTGCTGAGACACAAGTAATATGGCCTTCCTTGCTGCCGTTTTCTTCCTGACACTGCTACCCCTTGTCCTCCTAGTGTCCTGTGATTACCAATCCCAACAGGCAGGTGACTGCAGATCATGTGAACGACTGCCTTGCCAGTCCTCTTGAACCTATCTAGTTCCTTAGCCTTGTGAGAGTCCACCATGGTAGTCACTGTACATGCAGCCCAGTGACCTCCAGTTTCTCAGGTGGTCCTGAAGATATCCAGACCGAATTGGGGCTGATACCCCTGCTGCAGCTAGTTCCTCTGCCCGGCTGTACAGGAGGTCCCTTCATACGACGACCCAGGAGGTTCCTTCATACAATGACCCAGGAGGTCCCTTCACATGATGGCCCAGGAGGTCCCTTCATACGACGACCCAGGAGGTTCCTTCATACAATGACCCAGGAGGTCCCTTCACATGATGACCCAGGAGGTCCCTTCATACAATGATCCAGGAGGTCCCTTCACACGATGACCCAGGAGATCCCTTCACATGATGACCCAGGAGGTCCCATCACACGATGACTCAGGAGGTCCCTTAACACGATGACTCAGGAGGTCCCTTAACATGATGACCCAGGAGGTCCCTTCACATGATGACCCAGGAGATCCCTTCACATGATGACCCAGGAGGTCCCATCACACGATGACTCAGGAAGTCCCTTAACACGATGACTCAGGAGGTCCCTTAACATGATGACCCAGGAGGTTCCTTCACACGATGACCCAGGAGGTCCCTTCACACAATGACCCAGGAGGTCCCTTCACATGATGATCCAGGAGGTCCCTTCACATGATGACCCAGGAGGTCCCTTCATACAACGATCCAGGAGGTCCCTCCATACGACAACCCAGGAGGTCCCTTCACACGATGACCCAGGAGGTCCCTTCACATGATGACCCAGGAGGTTATGTCATATGATGATCCAGGAGGTCCCTTCACATGATGACCCAGGAGGTTATGTCATATGATGACCCAGGAGATCCCTTCACACAATGACCTAGGAGGTCCCTTCACACGATGATCCAGGAGGTCCCTTCACACAATGAGCCAGGAGGTCCCTTCACATGATGACCCAGGAGGTCCCTTCACACAATGACCCAGGAGGTCCCTTCACATGATGACCCAGGAGGTCCCATCACACGATGACCCAGGAGGTCCCTTCACACGATGATCCAGGAGGTCCCTTCACACAATGACCCAGGAGGTCCCTTCACACAATGACCCGGGGGGTCCCTTCACACGATGACCCAGGAGGTCCCTTCACATGATGATCCAGGAGATCCCTTCACACGATGACCCAGGAGATCCCTTCACATGATGACTCAGGAGGTCCCTTCATACGACAACCCAGGAGGTCCCTTCACACAATGACCCAGGAGGTCCCTTCACATGATGATCCAGGAGATCCCTTCACACGATGACCCAGGAGATCCCTTCACATGATGACTCAGGAGGTCCCTTCCATCTCCACCATTCTATGATTCTATGAATCTTTACAGCATCAATTATAGTGGATGAAATATCACCTGGGAAATAAAGAATTACTGATAATTTTTTAATAGATCAGTGGAGCTCCAGACAGCGATCAGTCAGCGTTATGTATTGTTAATCCCACTATTATATACTGTACAAAGTATTAGAGTTTAGGGATTGCTACTCTAGCCCCCCTGGGATGTTATCATTAACCCCTTCCTACTCTAGCCCCCCTGGGATGTTATCATTAACCCCTTCCTACTCTAGCCCCCCTGGGATGTTATCATTAACCCCTTCCTACTCTAGCCCCCCTGGGATGTTATCATTAACATCTTTAAACCACCTGGGATATTATTATTAACCTCTTCCTAAGCTAAACCAATTGGGATGTTACCATTAGCCCCTTCCTATTCTAGACCACCTCAGATTTTATCATTAACCCCTTCCTACTCTAGTCCACCTGGGATGTTTCCATTAACCTCTTCCTACTCTAGACCAACTGAGATGTTACCATTAACCCCTTCCTATTCTAGACGACCTGGAATGTTATCATTAACCCCTTCCCTTCATGAGACATCAAGGATATGTTATAACTCACCTTTTGCTACAATGGATGATCTTGTTAATTCCTTAAATATGCTTAGGCCAACAAGAATATAATCATTACCTCATTAATACTCTAGAAAACTAAGGATAACCCCCCTTCACCTGCACAGGGGGAATAGAGAGCGCACAGAGGGAAGACAGAGCGCACAGGGGGAAATGACAGCACAAGGAAAGAGAGAGTGCACAGGGAGAAGAGAGAGTGCACAGGGGGAGAGACAGCACAAAGGGATAGAGAGCACAAGAGGAAAGAGCGCGCACAGTGGGAAGAGAGAGAGCAATGGGGAAGAGAGAGCACACAGGAAATAGAGCGCAGAGGGGGAGAAACAGCACAAGGGGAAAGAGTGCACAGGGGAAGAGAGAACACACAGGGGAGATACAGCACAAGAGAAGAGAGAGCGCACAGGAGCAAGAGATGGTGCACAAGGGAAAGAGAGAGCACACAGGGGGAGAGACTGCACAAGAGGAGACAAAGTGCACAGGGGGAGAGAAACAACACAAGGGGAAAGAGAGCGCACAGGAGGATGGTGAGTAGCAGCAGCACCTGCCAAACCATGGTCCCCCGTACAGCAGCGGCTCCCCCCGTCCTCCTCGGTGGAGCTGTGATTAGTATCGGGAGTAGTTGGACTAATATATAAGCGCTCACGTTCTAGAATCCCCCGATGTGATAGAATCGGCCCCGTCTGTATATTCATAATGATTTACTATTGTGTTACAATGTGTCCAGAGAAAATATGAAGTCATGTGGACAATCCTGAGGAGACGAGGGGACACGGACGGTGCCAGGGTCTGCGGAATGCAACGCCAGGATCAGCCGGAGGATTCATAAAGGGCCGAACAGATCAATTACAGCCTAATGACCGGATCTCCAACCTTCAAAAGGCCACTTTACACACACCAACTTATCTGTCCAACTTCTGACCAACTTACTGGTTGCAGTGAAATCATGGACACATTGTTACATTGTACACAGCCACAAAATGGAGCAATGTGTCCATGATTTCACTGCAACCAGTAAGTTGGTCAGAAGTTGGACAGATAAGTTGGTGTGTGTAAAGCGGCCCTAATACTTTGTGTTTCCTGGTTATCAATCACTTACAGCATCTCAGTTTGCATTCAGGAAGAGGAAACCTATCAGACAGCTGAAGGTTTGTTACAATGTATCAGTCTAGGCATTCATACCCCACTACAAGGTTGCCATTGGGACCTATAGTATGATTAGACGGCAGGGGGTCTGTCCAGCACCAGGCCATAAACTAATATCCAATGTCCTCATGTCTGTAGCTCTGGTCCTCCAGGGTAAAAGTAAAACAGAGCAATGATCTATATCGCCACCTGCTGAGTAAATGTGATATTACACATTAGGTTATATGACAGGTTCACTCCCCCAAATGCCTGTTTTAATTCTGGGGTCCGTATTTATTTAGAGGGTCTGGTATTGCTCTGGGTTCTCTCTTTATGATATTGTCTGGGGTTGGTATTTAGGGGTCTGTACAGGGGCCTGTACTGGGATCTGTACTGGGGCCTGTACTGGGATCTGTACTGAGGTCTGTACTGGGGTCTGTACTGGGGTCTGTACAGGGGTCTGTACAGGGGCTTGTACTGGGGTCTGTACAGGGGACTGTACAGGGGTCTGTACAGGGACAGGGGTCTGCCTTTAGAGATCTGAGGCCTGTATTCTGGGCTTTATATATCTAGGATGATTGGTTTTACTGCTCTGGCCTGGGATCTAGTCTGATGTCTGTTGGTATTTATTTTGGGGGGTCTGGTTGTATTTTGGGTTTTCTCTGGGGTCTGTATTTGCTTACTAATTCTAGTCTGAGGTCTGTATTTATTTAGGGGTCTGTATGTAGTTTGTGGTCTGTATTTATGAAGGGTCGGGTTTGGGGTTGGCATCTGTTCTTGTGTCTGGTCTGAGGTCTTTTTTCTAGGGTCTGTCCTGGGTGCTGTTTTTAATCTTGGGTCTGTATTTATTGTACAGAACACAACAAAAAAAACAACAAATGAGCAAATACCCTAAAATGAAAAAAGTAAAAATGCTATAGTGCAAAAATCATAATCAGGGTACTTAGTGACATAGATATCTAATATATAAAACCCCAAGGCCACTTCCGTCACTTTGGCCAGGACTTCTGTCACTTTGTCATGGCCAAAGTGATGTCACCACAAAGCTACACCTGTCCAGGGTGGACCAACATGGCGGCCGTAAGCGGAGCGGGACTCAGGCAGCCCCGCCACGCTTACGGCCGCCCCTACACTGCCCAAAACACACACACATCACGGGCGGGAGACGGTCGTCTCCCGCCCGCCACACACCACTTTGGGGGATGACCGGCTGATGCCGGTCGTCTCCCGGGTGCCTCGCGCTCGCTCCGGCCGGTTTCACAGGTGCAGGCTCCTCCCCCTCACTTCCGGCGCCCAGGGCTGCTGACGGCTCTCAGCGGAATGGCGGCCGTACGGACCGGCCTCCGCTCCTGGACTGGCCAGAGCCTCCGGGGATCAGCCCTGTGCCGGACGGTGAGCAGGAGGCCAAGTAGCACCGGGGATACGGAGCCAGCTGGTGTGCAGCCTGGTGGGAGGAAGAGAGGTGTGCAGCCTGGAGGAGGACAGGTGTGCCGAGCGGTGATGTCGCCGCTCCAGCCTCCTCTCTCCTCACCCCTCCAGCGCCACCTCTCCTCACCCCTCCAGCGCCACCTCTCCTCACCCCTCCAGCTTCTGCTCTCCTCACCCCTCCAGCGCCACCTCTCCTCACCCCTCCAGCGCCACCTCTCCTCACCCCTCCAGCCACACCTCTACTTACTCCTCCATCCGCACCTCTCCTCACCCCTCCAGCGCCACCTCTCCTCACCCCTCCAGCGCCACCTCTCCTCACCGCTCCAGCTTCTGCTCTCCTCACCCCTCCAGCGCCACCTCTCCTCACCCCTCCAGCGCCACCTCTCCTCACCCCTCCAGCCGCACCTCTACTCACTCCTCCATCCGCACCTCTCCTCACCCCTCCAGCGCCACCTCTCCTCACCCCTCCAGCCGGACCTCTCCTCACCCCTCCAGCCGGACCTCTCCTCATCCCTCCAGCCGGACCTCTCCTCACCCCTCCAGCCGGACCTCTCCTCACCCCTCCAGCCGGACCTCTCCTCACCTCTCCAGCCCACCTCTCCTCACCCTCCAGCCGGACCTCTCCTCACCCCTCCAGCCGGACCTCTCCTCACCCTCCAGCCGGACCTCTCCTCACCCCTCCAGCCGGACCTCTCCTCACCCCTCCAGCCGGACCTCTCCTCACCTCTCCAGCGCACCTCTGCTCACCCCTCCAGCCGGACCTCTCCTCACCCCTCCAGCCGGACCTCTCCTCACCCCTCCAGCGCCACCTCTCCTCACCCCTCCAGCCGGACCTCTCCTCACCCCTCCAGCCGACCTCTCCTCACCCCTCCAGCGCCACCTCTCTCACCCCTGCAGCGCCACCTTCTCCTCACCCTCCAGGCTCCCGCCACATCATACTTGCTATCCACAGAGCTGCCTTTATACTCTACTACTCACAGAGCCGCCTGTATACTCTGCTACCCACAGACCCGCCTCTATACTCTGCTACCCACAGAGCCGCCTCTATACTCTGCTACCCACAGAGCCGCCTGTATACTCTGCTACCCACAGAGCCGCCTCTATACTCTGCTACCCACAGAGCCGCCTGTATACTCTGCTCCCACAGAGCCGCCTCTATACTCTGCTACCCACAGAGCCGCCTGTATACTCTGCTATCCACAGAGCCGCCTGTATACTTTGCTACCCACAGAGCTGCCTGTATACTCTGCTACCCACAGAGCCGCCTGTATACTCTGCTACCCACAGAGCCGCCTGTATACTCTGCTACCCACAGAGCCGCCTGTATACTCTGCTACCCACAGAGCCGCCTGTATACTCTGCTACCCACAGAGCCGCCTGTATACTCTGCTACCCACCGAGCCGCCTGTATACTCTGCTACCCACAGAGCCGCCTGAATAATCTGCTACCCACAGAGCCGCCTGTATACTCTGCTATCCACAGAGCCGCCTGTATACTCTGCTACCCATAGAGCCGCCTCTATACTCTGCTACCCACAGAGCCGCCTGTATACTCTGCTACCCACAAAGCCGCCTCTATACTCTGCTACCCACAGAGCCGCCTCTATACTCTGCTACTCACAGAGCCACCTGTATACTCTGCTACCCACAGAGCCGCCTGTATACTCTGCTACCCACAGAGCCGCCTGTATACTCTGCTACCCACAGAGCCGCCTCTATACTCTGCTACCCACAGAGCCGCCTGTATACTCTGCTACCCACAGAGCCGCCTGTATACTCTGCTACCCACACCCACAGAGCCGCCTGTATAATCTGCTACCCACAGAGCCGCCTGTATACTCTGCTACCCACAGAGCCGCCTGTATAATCTGCTACCCACAGAGCCGCCTGTATACTCTGCTTCCCACAGACCCGCCTGTATACTCTGCTACCCACAGAGCCGCCTGTATAATCTGCTACCCACAGAGCCGCCTCTATACTCTGCTACCCACAGAGCCGCCTGTATACTCTGCTACCCACAGACCCGCCTCTATACTCTGCTACCCACAGAGCCCCCTGTATGCTCTGCTACCCACTGACCCGCCTGTATACACACAATTTATTTCACCGCGCTCCCGATGCTATTGCATCGGGCCCCTGACCACTGCACTCTGCCCCTGACCACGGCACTCTACCCCGACCACTGTACTCTGCCCCTGACCACTGCACTCTGCCCCTGACCACTGCACTCTGCCCCTGACCAATACACTCTGCCCCTGACCACTGCACTCTGCCCCTGACCACTGCACTCTACCCCGACCACTGCACTCTTCCCCTGACCACTGCACTCTGCCCCTGACCACTGCACTCTGCTCTGAGGCAGACTACGAGCCACTGAGCCTCCGTATACTCTGCTAACCATTGAGCCGCTGTATGGTCTGCTAACCACTGAGCCCCCGTATACCCTGCTAACCATAGGCTAGAATACCCGATTCTTTAGAATCGGGCCGCCATCTAGTGATCATATAAATGAGTAAGATGTCCCACCGTGCCAAGGTGACTCTATCGGGACAGTCCCTTCTTAACAGTAGTACTAATATTTTTATTATTACTTATTGAGCACTATTGATTCCATGGTGCTGTACATGAGAAAGGGTCACATACAGACAAGTTAATGCAATGAACAAACTAACAGTGACAGACTGGTACAGAGGGGAGAGAGGACCCTGCCCTTGTGGGCTTACATTCTACAGGGCAATGGGGTTGGAGACAGTAGGTTGGGTCTGCTCTGGTGGAACACTGAGTCCGATGATGGTGGAGCTAATGGTCCAGTGGTGGAGGAGCACCGGGTCCAGTGGTGGTGGAGCACTGGGTCTAGTGGTGCTGGAGCGCTGGGTCCGATGGTGGTGGAGCACTACATCCAGTGGTGGTGAAGTGCCAGGTCCAGTGGTGGTGGAGCACTGGGTCTAGTGATGGTGGAGTGCTAGGTCCAATGGTGCTGAAGCGCCAGGTCCAGTGGTGTTGAGACGGCACTGTGGTCATTGCAGGTTGTAGGCTGTTCTGAAGAGATGGGTTTTCAGATTCTGCTTGAAGGTTCTGAGTGTAGGGGATAGTCAGATGTTTGGGGTGCAGAGTTCCAGAGGATGGGGGATGCTCAGGCAAAGTCTTGCAGGCAGATAGATGAGGAACATACAAGTGTGGAGGAGAGGAGTAGATCTTGGGAGGATCGAAGATCACGAGTTGTATGATATCACTAGATTAGTTCAGACATATATGGGGGGACAGATTGTGGATGGCTTTGTAAGTCAATGTTAGTAGTTTGAATTGGATACGCTGGGGAATCGGGAGCCAGTGGAGGTATTTGCAGAGGGGAGATGTGAAGGAGCAGAGAGGAGAAAGGTGGATTAGGCAACAGAGTTAAGGACAGATTGGAGAGGTGCAAGAGTGTTAGCAGGGAAGCCACAGAGGAGGAGGTTGCAGTAGTCGAGATGGGAGATGATGAGGGCATGCACTAATAGTTTAGTAGATTGAGGGCTGAGGAAGGGACGGATTCTGGAAATATTTTTGAGTTGGAGGTGGCAGGAGGTAGCCCTTGCCATCTGTCAGCGACGAGAATTGACAAGGACGGTATCGAGCGTGATCGGGCCCCAACAGAGAACACCATGCCATGGGATGCTACACATTATATCATGTCCATATGATCTTTTGTTGCAGTCATGCAATCATAGGTGTGGTCTACCTCTGAGCTGGACATGATATAATGTGTGATGTCCCATGGCATGATGTTCTTTGTTGGGGCTCGGTCCCGCTTGATCCTGTCCTTGTCCCTGTTAAAACCACAGGGTATTTGGTACATACCTTTTTTTTCATAAAATGTATTTAAGCCATCCCACCTCACCAAGGTGACCCATTTCTGTGATTCTGTTTTGGGACCCAGTTACACACAGCATCCTGCTTCTTATGAGGTCAGTTGGCACAGTAGCAGGTCATAATACAGTTAGTGTAGGGACCATCTCAAAATGGGTCACCTTGGCAAGGTTGAATGGCTTAAATACATTTTTGCAAAAAAGGTATGTACCAAGTACCCTGTGTTTTAAACAGCACTAGTTTTTATTTATTGCAAGGTATCTGGTCATAACATACTTTTTTTTGTTGTTTCAGTCAATTTGGTGTTTATTGTGAGCATGGTATACAGGCCTGTTCACACAAGTTCACTTTGGCTCAGGTTTTTCTGTATTTCATCTGAGTGGTCTGTATTATTTCTGTGGTCTGGTCTAGGTACTGTTTTTTATTCTTGAGTCTGTATTTTTTTCTGGATGGTCTGTGTTTTTTTCTGAGGCCTGAGCAATGTTTTAATTCTTGTTCTTGTCTGTATTTATTTTAGGGTCTGGTCAGGGTGGTTTATATATTTTTTCCTAGGTCTGTCCCATTTACTGTTTTTATTCTCGGGTCTGTATTTATTTTCTGAGGTCTGGTTCTAGGTATTGTTTTTATTCTTGGGTTTGTATGTTTTAAGGTCCGGGTACTGTTTTCATTCTTGGGTCTGTATTTTTTATGAGGTCTGGGTACTGTTTTCATTCTCGGGTCTGTATTTTTTTTAGGTCTGGGTACTGTATTTATTCTTGGATCAGTATTTTTCTGAGGTCTGGGTACTGTTTTTATTCTTGGCTCTGTATTTATTATGAGGTCTGGGTACTGTTTTTATTCTTGGGTCTGGATTTTTTATGAGGTCTGGGTACTGTTTTCATTCTTGGCTCTGGATTTTTTATGAGGTCTGGATACTGTTTTCATTCTTGGCTCTGTATTTTTTATGAGGTCTGGGTACTGTTTTCATTCTTTCATTCTTGGCTCTGTATTTTTTATGAGGTCTGGGTACTATTTTCATTCTTTCATTCTTGGCTCTGTATTTTTTTATGAGGTCTGGGTACTGTTTTCATTCTTGGCTCTGTATTTTTTATGAGGTCTGGGTACTGTTTTCATTCTTGGGGCTGTATTTTTTCTGAGGTCTGGGTACTGTTTTCATTCTTGGCTCTGTATTTTTTATGAGGTCTGGGTACTGTTTTCATTCTTGGCTCTGTATTTTTTATGAGGTCTGGGTACTGTTTTTATTCTTGGGTCTGGATTTTTTATGAGGTCTGGGTACTGTTTTTATTCTTGGGTCTGGATTTTTTATGAGGTCTGGGTACTGTTTTCATTCTTGGCTCTGTATTTTTTATGAGGTCTGGATACTGTTTTCATTCTTGGCTCTGTATTTTTTATGAGGTCTGGGTACTATTTTCATTCTTTCATTCTTGGCTCTGTATTTTTTTATGAGGTCTGGGTACTGTTTTCATTCTTGGCTCTGTATTTTTATGAGGTCTGGGTACTGTTTTCATTCTTGGGTCTGGATTTTTTTATGAGGTCTGGGTACTGTTTTCATTCTTGGCTCTGTATCTTTTATGAGGTCTGGTCTGTTGATCTATATTCATAGGGCTTCTTTGATTTGAAGCTATTTAGGAGTCTGTATATATTTTAGAGTTTGCTCTGGAGTCTGTATTAATTTTGAGATCTGTTTCAGAGGTAAGTTTGTATAGTTTGGGGTACATGATCGAAATATATATATATGACGAGGGCCAGTGTTAAGAAAAAAAAAAGTTATGTCGCTGCTCTTTTCTGATATCACAGCTCAATGGTAGATCGGTGTGCAATAATCATAAATCCTCTCTGCAGAAGGCAATTTGAAGTGGGTAGAGCTGTAAAGCCTCCGGGTCCCCAGAATTGGGGTCTGTTTGCATTACTAGCTCCAGGCTGGGGGTCCTCGTAGGTAAGTATAGTATTGACAGCCATGAATACTGCTTGTTCCTCGAATGTGATGAGGATAAGCTGACATTTCCTTTGTGGCGGCGATGTACCCAGCAGAGCTCACTCGCTCAAGTGTTCTGCTTGTAGACAATTTGATGGTGTGTTTCCAAGCAACCAGTACAGGAAAGCATATAATGAAGGATGGGGGAGGAAAATAATCAATTCTCAAAAAAAGACCAAAAGGTTCGTCATCAGAGGTCAATATCTGAGCAGAGTAATTTACTGCACAGAGGACTCCAGCTGCCTCCAGCTACAGAATCATAGGCTGCACTCAGTCTCTCCACCACTAGAGGGCAATAAGACTGCAGAGTCCAGAGGAGAATCAGCACCAAAACCCAAACACCCCCAGATCTGAACCAGACAGTGCACCCCCAGATCTGTACCCAGACAGTGCACCCCCAGATCTGTACCCAGACAGTGCACCCCCAGATCTGTACCCAGACAGTGCACCCCCAGATCTGTACCCAGACAGTGCACCCCCAGATCTGTACCCAGAGCACAACACCACAGTATAGGAGGGAGAGAAACCGCTCTGCTCTACTGTATCTAATCCTATCATTAATAAACTATACTGAGCTAAAGTTGTGGCCAAAAGTATTGCCCCCCCTGCAATTCTGTCAGATAATCCTCAGTTTCTTCCTGATAATGATTGCAATCACAAATTCTTTGCTATTATTATCTTCATTTAATTTGTCTTCAATGAAAACACACAAAAAGAATTGTCCTAAAGCCAAATTGGATCTAATTCCACCAAACATAAAAAAGGGGGTGGACAAAAGTATTGGCACTGTTAGAAAAATCATGTGATGCTTCTGTAATTTGTGTAATTAACAGCACCTGTAACTTACCTGTGGCACCTAACAGGTGTTGGCAATAACTAAATCACACTTGCAGCCAGTTGACATGGATTAAAGTTGACTCCACCTCTGTCCTGTGTCCTTGTGTGTACCACATTGAGCATGGAGAAAAGAAAGAAGACCAAAGAACTGTCTGAGGACTTGAGAAACCAAATTGTGAGGAAGCATGAGCAATCTCAAGGCTACAAGTCCATCTCCAAAGACCTGAATGTTCCTGTGTCTACCGTGCGCAGTGCCATCAAGAAGTGTAAAGCCCATGGCACTGTGGCTAACCTCCCTAGATGTGGACGGAAAAGAAAAATTGACGAGAGATTTCAACACAAGATTGTGCGGATGGTGGATAAAGAACCTCGACTAACATCCAAACAAGTTCAAGCTGCCCTGCAGTCCGAGGGTACAACAGTGTCAACCCGTACTATCCGTCGGCGTCTGAATGAAAAGGGACTGTATGGCAGGAGACCCAGGAAGACCCCACTTCTTACCCCGAGACATAAAAAAGCCAGGCTGGAGTTTGCCAAAACTTACCTGAGAAAGCCTAAAACGTTTTGGAAGAATGTTCTCTGGTCAGATGAGACAAAAGTAGAGCTTTATGGGCAAAGGCCTCAACATAGAGTTTACAGGAGAAAAAAAGAGGCAAAGAAAAGAACACGGTCCCTACAGTCAGACATGGCGGAGGCTCCCTGATGTTTTGGGGTTGCTTTGCTGCCTCTGGCACTGGACTGCTTGACCATGTGCATGGCATTATGAAGTCTGAAGACTACCAACACATTTTGCAGCATAATGTAAGGCCCAGTGTGAGAAAGCTGGGTCTCCCTCAGAGGTCATGGGTCTTCCAGCAGGACAATGACCCAAAACACACTTCAAAAAGCACTAGAAAATGGTGTGAGAGAAAGCACTGGAGACTTCTAAGGTGGCAGCAATGAGTCCAGACCTGAATCCCATAGATCACCTGTGGAGAGATCTAACAATGGCAGTTTGGAGAAGGCGCCCTTCAAATATCAGGGACCTGGAGCAGTTTGCCAAAGAAAAATGGTCTAAAATTCCAGCAGAGCATTGTAAGAAACTCATTGATGGTTACCGGAAGCGGGTGATCGCAGTTATTTTGGCTGAAGGTTGTGCAACCAAGTATTAGGCTGAGGGTGCCAATACTTTTGTCCGACCCATTTTTGGAGTTTTGTGTGAAATGATCAATGTTTTGCTTTTTGCTTCATTCTCTTTTGTGTTTTTTAATTGAAGACAAATTAAATGAAGATAATAATACCAAAGAATTTGTGATTGCAATCATTTTCAGGAAGAAACTGAGTATTATCAGACAGAATTGCAGGGTGTGTCAATACTTTTGGCCACAACTGTATGTATCTAATCCTATCTTGTGTGATACTGTCTGCTGAGCTGTGTATCTAATCCTATCCTGTGTGATACTGTCTGCTGAGCTGTGTATCTAATCCCATCCTGTGTGATACTGTCTGCTGAGCTGTATCTAATCCTATCCTGTGTGATACTGACTGCTGAGTTGTGTACCTAATCCTATCCTGTGTGATACTGTCTGCTGAGCTGTATCTAATCCTGTCCTGTGTGATACTGTCTGCTGAGCTGTGTATCTAATCCTATCCTATGTGATACTGTCTGCTGAGCTGTGTATCTAATCCTATCCTGTGTGATACTGTCTGCTGAGCTGTGTATCTAATCCTATCCTGTGTGATACAGTCTGCTGAGCTGTGTATCTAATCCTCTCCCGTGTGATACTGTCTGCTGAGCTGTATCTAATCCTATCCTGTGTGATACTGTCTGCTGAGCTGTATATCTAATCCTATCCTGTGTGATACTGTCTGCTGAGCTGTGTATCTAATCCTCTCCTGTGTGATACTGTCTGCTGAGCTGTGTATCTAATCCTATCCTGTGTGATGCTGTCTGCTGAGCTGTGTATCTAATCCTCTCCTGTGTGATACTGTGTGCTGAGCTGTGTATCTAACCCTATCCTGTGTGATACTGTCTGCTGAGCTGTGTATCTAATCCTAGCATATGATACTGTCTGCTGAGCTGTGTATCTAATTCTAACCTGTGTGATACTGTGTGCTGAGCTGTGTATCTGATCCTATCCTGTGTGATACTGTCTGCTGAGCTGTGTATCTAATCCTCTCCTGTGTGATACTGTCTGCTGAACTGTGTATCTAATCCTATCCTGTGTGATACTGTCTGCTGAGCTGTGTATCTAATCCCTTCATTGAAGTTAACCACAAATTTAAATGATTCTTTTCTCCAAGTTTAATTCTGAAGTCACAAAACACATAAAATCCATAGAAAACGTGTATTAAGTGCAGAGGAGACATAAAGGAATGATGACAGGCGGCTGCTGGATTATATTCTCTCTTGTCCATTTGATAATACAATAAATGCTGTAATCCAGCAAATCCCTAGAATTCTGGAACAAGGATGTTTTATGCCATAGATACATCTCCTCGCTCCTCTGACCTGAGCTCTGAACTTCCACACCCCACGGTCCGGCCATGGTGGTGATACAAGGGGAAACAAAAATCCAGGAAGGGGCAGAAAAGGCCGACAATGACACAAGAAAAGGCCGACAATGACACAAGAAAAGGCCGACAATGACACAAGAAAAGCCGACAATGACACAAGAAAAGGCCGACAATGACACAAGAAAAGCTCCCCGACCAATTACACATGATGGAAGGCGATACAAGGGAAACAAAAATCCAGAAGGGCAGAAAAGGCCGACCATGACTCAAGAAAAGGCCGACCATGGACACAAGAAAAGGCGACCATGACACAAGAATAGGACGACCATGACACAAGAACATCCGACACCAATGACACAGAACAAAGTCCGACCATGAACAAGGGGAAACACAAATCCATGACACAGAAAAAGGCCGACCATGACACAAGAAAAGGCTGACCATGGCACAAGAAAAGGCCGACAATGACACAAAAAAAGCCGACCATGACACACGAAAAGGGCTGACAATGACACAACGACATCTCCTCGCTCCTCCGACCTGACTCTGAACCATCCATACCACGACGGCCGCAATGACGTGAACAAGGGGAAAACAAAAATCCAGAAGGCAGAAAAGGCCGACATGACACAAGAAAAGGCCGACAATGACATAAGAAAAGGCCGACCATGACACAAAAAAAGGCCGACAATGACACAGAAAAGGCCGACAGTGACACACGAAAAGGCCGACCATGACACAAGAAAAGGCGACCATGACACAAGAAAAGGCCGACCAATGACAAGAAAAGGCCGACAATGACACAATAATGTATCAAAATAGTAAAAAAAAATGTAAAAATAACATTTACAAAATTTCATCAGGTGAGAAAGTAAAAAAAATGGAAAAAAAAATCCATCGTCCCCGGGCACCTTGATGTTTTCGATTTAAATGACTTGGGTGACCAATACACCCCCCACACTACCTTATCATGGAGCCTCTCATGCCACCCATCATATCCTACAAATTTACACAAAAACTCCTAACAACAGAAAAGTCCCCATTGAGCTCAGAAGCTACTAATGGGGGCATTGACTGGCATCATGATGGCATTAGTAATGGGGGCACTGACTGGAACATGATGACATTAGTAATGGGGGCACCGACTGGCATCATGATGGCATTAGTAATGGGGGCACTGACTGGCATCATGATGGCATTAGTAATGGGGGCACTGACTGGCATCATGATGGCATTAGTAATGGGGCACTGACTGGCATCATGATGGCATTAGTAATGGGGCACTGACAGGCATCATGATGCATTAGTAATGGGGCACTGACTGGAACTATGATGCCATTAGTAATGGGGCACTGACTGGCATCATGATGACATTAGTAATAGGGGAATTTACTGGACTATGATGACATTAGTAATGGGGGCACTGACTGGCACTATGATGGCACTAGTAATGGGGCAGTACATGGCTGGCACTATGATGAGGAACTCTTGGCGCAATGTATACGAGTTGATTACTCCCTGATGCAATTGTATATGGAGGGAACTGCCCTTGTGCAGTGTAATATTGAGTCTGATAAACTCCCTCTGGCCCACTGTACAGTAATATGGAGGCATGATACTGCCCTGGGGCACATGGTATATGGAGTGTTCTATAAGCCTGAGCAGTGTATATTGGAAGCTGATACTGCCTGTGGCAATGTATTTAGCTGATCTGCCCTGTGGCAAGTATATGAGGCTGATACTGCCCTGTGGAACTGTATATGGAGAGGTGATACTGTCTTGGCAGTGTATAGGAGGCTGTATAACTGCCTCTGGCAAATGTATATGGGACTGATACTCCTGTGGCAATGTATATGGAGGCTGATACTGCTCTGTGGAATGATGTATATGGAGGCTGATACTGCCCTCTGGCACTGTATATTGAGGCTGATACTGCCTGTGCATGTATGGACTGTATGCCCTCGTGGCAGTGTATATGAGGCGGGATACTGCCCTGTGGCAATGATATATGGAGGCTGATACTGCCCTGTGCTGCACTGATTATATGGAGGCTGGAACTGCCCTGTGGCAATGTATATGGGGCTGATACTGCCCTGTGGCACTGGTATATTGAGGCTGATACTGCCCTCTGGCAATGTATATGGAGGCTGATACTGCCCTTTGACACTGTATATGGAGGCTGATACTTGCGCTGTGGCACTTACAGTTATATGGAGGCTGGTAATGCCCTGTGGCATGTATATGAGGCTGATACTGCCCTGTGGCACTGTACAGTATATGGAGGCTGGTAATGCCCTGTGTGGAATGTATATGGAGGCTGATACTGCCCTGTGGCAATGTATATGGAGGCTGATACTGCCCTGTGCACTGTATATGGAGGCTGATGACTGCCCTCTGGCACTGTAATATGGAGGCTGTAATGCCCTATGGCACTGTACAGTATAATGAGGCACGTAATGCCCTCTCTGGCAATGTATATGGAGGCTGATACTGCCCTGTGGCAATGTATATGGAGGCTGATCTGCCCTGTGGCACTGTAAGTATATGAGGCGGACAATGCCCTTGGCATGTATATGGAGGCTGATACTGCCCTGGGGCACTGTATATGGAGGCTGATACTGCCCTTTGGCAATGTATATGGAGGCTGGTAATGCCCTGTGGCAATGTGATATGGAGGCTGATACTGCCCTGTGGCAATGTAAGAATGGAAGCTTGTAATGCCTCTGGCACTGTACAGTATTAATGGAGGCCGGTAATGCCCTCTGGCAATGTATATGGAGGCTGATACTGCCTTGGCACTGTATATGGAGGCTGATACTGCCCTTTGACACTGTATATGCAGGCTGATGCTGCCCTGTGGCACTGTATATGGAGGCTGATACTGCCCTGTGGCACTGTATATGGAGGCTGATACTGCCCTTTGGCAATGTATATGGAGGCTGGTAATGCCCTGTGGCAATGTATATGGAGGCTGATACTGCCCTGTGGCAATGTACAGTATATGGAAGCTGGTAATGCCCTCTGGCACTGTACAGTATATGGAGGCTGATACTGCGCTGTGGCAATGTATATGGAGGCTGATACTGCCCTCTGGCACTGTTAATGGTGGCACTTTATGGCTGGCAGTGATATTGGAGGAACTTTGGCACGGTCGATGCTGGCACTATATTTAGGACACTGTCTGCAGGAATCTCCCCACACGGTAGATGTCCTGGTAACAGTCACTCTCTGGCTGGCGCTGTCTATAGGGCACAGTGGGGGCGGTGTCAAATGTGAAGGTGGGGCCACATGTGAAGGTGGGGCCACATGTGAAGGCGGGACCACATGTGAAGGCGGGACCACATGTGAAGGCGGGGCTCATGTTACCCCAGTGATTCCCCTTATATGTAACATTGCACAATACGACACATATATCCTGACACTACGACACGCTATATAACAGTACACAATATAAACACTGTATATAAACACCGCGCTGTACGCTGTGCAGACATACAAAATATCTCCACCGACCGCCCACAAGATCATATTCACAGTATCGGGAAGTTAAAAAAATAAATAAAGTTCCTGGTTCCTCGGGTTTTGCGTAGTTTTGTGGTCAGCCGGCCGGCCGGTGCAGGATGGTGACGCAGCCGTGGTAGCTGGTGCAGCGCTGCAGGGGCGGCTCCACATCCACCGTCCTGGTTTTGGGATCAAACACGAAAGCGTTCTCCGTTCCTTCGCCATTTTCGTCTCTTCCGCCCAGTATGTACATTTTACCACCGCAGACCGTCACACCGCAGCTCTCCTGCGCACAGACACAGACTGTAAGACTGCAATATGGCGGAGGGAAAAAGGTCACATCCCAGGTCTAAAAGCTAAAACATGGCCGACCGTGGGCATAACCTAATATATAAAGCTGTGTATGTGTGTGTATGTATCATAGCCCCGCCCACTCCACATAGCCCCACCCACTCCACATAGCCCTGACTCTGGGCTATGAGGAGGGGTGGGGCTATGAGTGTGTATGTATCATAGCCCCGCCCACTCCACATAGCCCCACCCACTCCACATAGCCCTGACTCTGGGCTATGAGGAGGGGTGGAGCTATGAGTGTGTATGTATCATAGCCCTGCCCACTCTGCATAGCCCCACCCTCTCCATATAGCCCCACCTCAGGACTATTAGGAAGGGTGATGCTTTGAGTGTGTTGTATCATAGCCCCGCCCACTCCACATAGCGACACCCACTTCACATAGCTCTGCTCATTCCATATAGCTCTTCCCCAACACTGTGGATGGGCGGAGCTATGAAGGGCCGTGGCTATATGTATTGGAGGAGCTATGATGGGAATGTGTCTACCGGGAGGGGCGGAGTTATGAAGAGATAGTGCTATCTGTAAGGGTGGAGCTATGAAGAGGCAGAGCTACCAGGAGGGGTGGGGCTATGATACATACATATATTACCATATATGCGCATTATGCCCTGCCGGGCTGTACAGCTAGTCATAAATGACCATGAAAGCCTAGAAAGGGGAATGATAAATGTAAATGGCAACCACCAACAAGCAGGAAGGCTGAAGATGATGGCTGACCTTGGACAGGCAAATTGTCCAGACTCCACAATTCCAGTGTGACCTTCTGAGTCTGGGGGGTCCGGACAGTAGATGTTGGGGATGGTGGATTTTATTGTGCCCGATCCTTTGTTCTCACAGTAGATAAACCAGCACCAGAGGGACAAAGGGGTCTGTGGGGTCTGTGGGTGCAGAGGGGTATGTAATGGGCAAAGGGGCCAGAAGAGACTGTAACAGGAGGCACACAGCAGAGTCTGGGAGGGGACACAGGGGAGTCTGGAAGGGGACACTGCGGAGTCTGGGAGGGGACACTGCGGAATCTGGGAGGGGACACTGCGGAGTCTGGGAGGGGGCACTGCGGAGTCTGGGGGGGACACTGCGGAGTCTGGGAGGGGACACTGCAGAGTCTGGGAGGGGACACTGCAGAGTCTGGGAGGGGACACTGCAGAGTCTGGGAGGGGACACTGCAGAGTCTGGGAGGGGACACTGGAGTCTGGAGGGACACTGGGAGTCTGGGAGGGGACACTGGGAGTCTGGGAGGGGACACTGCGGAGTCTGGGAGGGGACACTGCGGAGTCTGGGAGGGGACACTGCGGAGTCTGGGAGGGGACACTGCGGAGTCTGGGAGGGGACACTGGGAGTCTGGAGGGGACACTGCGGAGTCTCGGAGGGGACACTGCGGAGTCTCGGAGGGGACACTGCGGAGTCTGGAGGGGACACTGCGGAGTCTGGGAGGGGACACTGCAGAGTCTGGGAGGGGACACTGCAGAGTCTGGGAGGGGACACTGCAGAGTCTGGGAGGGGACACTGCAGAGTCTGGGAGGGGACACTGCAGAGTCTGGGAGGGGACACTGGGAGTCTGGGAGGGGACACTGCGGAGTCTGGGAGGGGACACTGCGGAGTCTGGGAGGGGACACTGCGGAGTCTGGGAGGGGACACTGCGGAGTCTGGAGGGGACACTGCGGAGTCTCGGAGGGGACACTGCGGAGTCTCGGAGGGGACACTGCGGAGTCTCGGAGGGGACACTGCGGAGTCTGGAGGGGACACTGCGGAGTCTGGGAGGGGACACTGCAGAGTCTGGGAGGGGACACTGCAGAGTCTGGGAGGGGACACTGCAGAGTCTGGGAGGGGACACTGCAGAGTCTGGGAGGGGACACTGCGAGTCTGGGAGGGGACACTGGGGAGTCTGGGAGGGGACACTGGGAGTCTGGGAGGGGACACTGCGGAGTCTGGGAGGGGACACTGCGGAGTCTGGGAGGGGACACTGCGGAGTCTGGGAGGGGACACTGCGGAGTCTGGAGGGGACACTGCGGAGTCTGGAGGGGACACTGCGGAGTCTCGGAGGGGACACTGCGGAGTCTCGGAGGGGACACTGCGGAGTCTCGGAGGGGACACTGCGGAGTTGGAGGGACACTGCGGAGTCTGGAGGGGACACTGCGGAGTCTCGGAGGGGACACTGCGGAGTCTGGGAGGGGACACTGCGGAGTCTGGGAGGGGACACTGGGGAGTCTGGGAGGGGACACTGCGGAGTCTGGGAGGGGACACTGGGGAGTCTGGGAGGGGACACTGCGGAGTCTGGGAGGGGACACTGCGGAGTCTGGGTGGGGACACTGGGGAGTCTGGGAGGGGACACTGCGGAGTCTGGGAGGGGACACTGCGGAGTCTGGGAGGGGACACTGCGGAGTCTGGGAGGGGACACTGCAGAGTCTGGGAGGGGACACAGGGGAGTCTGGGAGGGGACACTGCAGAGTCTGGGAGGGGACACAGGGGAGTCTGGGAGGGGACACTGCGGAGTCTGGGAGGGGACATTGCGGAGTCTGGAAGGGGACACTGCGGAGTCTGGGACGGGACACTGCGGAGTCTGGGACGGGACATTGCGGAGTCTGGGAGGGGACACTGCGGAGTCTGGGACGGGACATTGCAGAGTCTGGGAGGGGACACTGGGGAATCTGGAGGGACCCTCGGGAGTCTGCGGGGACAGAGCGGGGAACCCCTTTAAGTAGACCCTCCTGCCTTTAGGGAATTGCTCTGTGACTCACCAGCGCCCCGGGCAGAGATGCCACTTCACTCCACACATCTGTATTTGGATTGTAACTGAAGATTGTGCTCAGCAGACCACCGACCACGTAGATGAGACCATCCAGCTCTACGCCATTAATACATCTCTGAGAGAAAGGTGACGAAGCCTTATACGTCCATGTGTCGTCTTCTGGATCATAGCACTGCACCTGGAAAATGAGAAGTTACCTACTACAGATTCTATTGGGGTCACAATATAATGAGGGTCCTGTTATCTGAGGCACAGCATGGCCCCCCCTCATCTAAGCACAGGCCTAATAATGCTATGTCCTCTTTCAGTGTAAATGTTTGGCCCTTCATAGTTTCCTCCTGGAAATAGAAATCAGATTCATTTATAACCAGGTAAATCTCTATTTTGTCACAGCTCCATCTTCTGCATCAACAGAGAGAAATAATAACATTTTAGCTCCCTGCAGCCACCACTAGGGGGAGCCCTGTATACGGTTTTATTATTGAGAATCTAAATATCCCCCTAGATATAAAAACCCTCATACCAACGAGATAAAGTGACAACTGTAATATCATAAAATCAAGTATATTCTTATTAATGCTACATATATTAAGTTTGTATTACAGATTAAAATGGTGCCTCCTATGTAGAGAGATCTCCTAGGACAAATCACTCAAATCATGCCAGAAATACTCTATCCCACATGTGCCTTAATAAACCATAATCTAATGTATTGCCTATGCTGCAGTATCGGTAGGGATATGGGTAAATAACCTCCAATTACAGGTATTGTAAGGTATATACATGGTAATTCAATTTAAATGTAATGAATAATGAATACCTAGAATGTTAAGGAGATTGTCCAGCGTTCCTCTGCCCCGATGCACGTTTCGTTATCACTTCCTGTTTTATTATTGTATATCCTGCATGCTTTATGTTTCTAAGCTCCCCCTAGTGGTGACTGGAGGAATCCACAGTTGTATCATTTCCACGTCTTGATAAATTGGTGTAAATATATTGAAAACGCTGCCCCATTAAACTCCAAATCCTCTTATTCCTATTACGCTTTACTTTCTAAAATACTTCCTGCTTTGTAGCCACCACTAGGGGGAGCTCCACTTATATGGATTTATACAGCCACTAATAAAACTAATTATACAGTGAGCTCCCCCTAGTGGCAGCTTCTGGAAAATGCTGTGACTCTGTTGGAAAGCAGGGGCTAGAGCTCGATGGCCCTTTTCTTACCACCTAAAAGGACATTATACCTTATCTGTGTTCCCATAATCCTCCACCGCTCCTCCAATGACATACAGCTTGTTCATGCAGGAGACCACTGCGGCCGAGCTCACGGCTTCCAACATGGGGGTCACAGGAGACCAGGCGTTCGTGAATGCGTTGTACCGTTCCACCGTCGACAACCTCTTCAAACCATCAAAGCCCCCAACGGAGTAAATCTGCAAAACACAGTCCATGTTGATACCATTATCTACTTACATAATTGCACTTTCCCATCTGTCACTTCTGCCATCCGATTGTCTGGCTATCATGTGCCTCAGTAAGTGCGCATGTGTATACCTGGCACGCGCATGCGCACATACTCATGCCACCATGTTTGGACACCTGGGCTCAAAGGTAAGAGCACACAGGGGGAAAAGACAGCACAGAGAGGAGAAAGATTGCACACAGGGGGCGAGTGCACAAGGGGAGAAACAGTTCAATGGAGAGCACACAGAGGGGAGAAGACAGCACAAGGCGGAAGAGAAAGCACACAGGGGTAAGATCAGATGGGGAGAGACAGGCACAGGGAGTGAGCACAAAGGAGGGATAGAGAGATAGAGAGAGGGATAGAGAGAGAGAGAGCACACAGGGGGAGAGAGAAGGCACAGGGGCAGGGGGGCAAGCGCACAGGGGGGCAGAGACATCACAGGGTAGAGAGAAAACATACAGCGGGAGAGTGCACAGGAGGAGAGACACCACACGTGAGGAGAGCGCACAGGGGGAGAGACAGAGTGGATACAAAGGAGGGACAGCACACAGAGGGGAGGCATGGACAGGGGAGAGAGTGGACAGGGGGAGAGCGCACAGGGGAGAGACAGAGTGGATACAGGGGAGGGACAGCACACAGAGGGGAGAGCATGGACAGGGGAGAGAGAGAGTGGACAGGGGGAGAGCGCACAGGGGGAGGACAGAGTGGATACAGGGGAGGGACAGCACACAGAGGGGAGAGCGCGTAATGGGGAGAGAGGGAGTGGACAGAGGGAGAGCGCATGGGGACAGCCCCAAAGTTTTTAAACAATTCTACAACTTTCTAATAAATTTTAGGTAAATTTTAGGTTAAAAATGTCTCTTCATTTTTAAGATCTCTGCTTGTTGTCAGTGAGTAACAACACTGATTGTTTTCATGAAGACACTGAGAATCTTAGCCTGAATCCACAGGTCTGTACTATGTGATCTGTGATTGGGCCGCCATTCATGAGGGACCATGGGTCTCCTGATCCAACCCGAAAGCCTGACTGTGCAAAAAAGACCTATCCGAGAAGAGACCCGCGGTCTGTGTGAACTCAGTCTTATTCCCCTTACCTAACTGATATTGGTAAAAGGCTATTGAAAAATTTGAGTCCTGATACACTGTATGAAACTCTGCAGCGGAGTTAGCATGACAAAGTGTCATGAGTATGTCCCGTCATTAGGAGACTTGTGACAACTCTGGGATAAGAACTTCACATGAACTTGTGACACACTTTGATTTTAAATGTGAATGTTTTCTTTTGGTCTAGCAAGGAATAATAGCACTCTTCTTGCTGGTAGTTCCTGGTTAGTTCATCTCAGCTGTAGCCTGTTTGTGACAACTCCCCTTCCCTTTAAATAGTCACACGAACTATCACCTGATGCCAGTAATAGATACATTCTATTCTGACCATCTTGCAAGGAGGAAGTCTCTAGTGGCTGCTGGAGTTCTGGTCTTGGAGCCATTTGTGTCGTCTGCAGTCCTTGTGTTTGGCTGCAGCAATCGAGTTTGTTGTGTATCATTTTCTTTGTTCCCTGTCTGTTCTACTTCCCCTGTGTGATATTACGGTAGCAGTCACGTCTAGTGTATTCACTTGGCACTAGACAGGTTGAGTAGAGGGAGTAGGCACGAGACGGTGGTAGGGGACAGGACCTACTTAGGGACGTTAGTTCCTCTCCTTTTCCATCCCGTTGTAACCTCTGTGTTGCATCAGGCACCGGACATCCTCTAGTCCATGTGTGACACAATATCAGGATGAATTTGTTTTTCAATAAAATTCACTTTTACTCTAGCATCAATATCCTTAATGGAGTCATAAAAAGCCCCCCGACTTTCTTACCTCTCCGTTAAGAACCGCCATCTTGTGTCTCCACCGCCCTTTATTCAGTGGAGCGACCTTAATCCAGGAATTTAGCTGAGTGCTGAACATCCAGACATCACTGCTGTTAATGTGGCCGCCTGGAGAAGTGACAGACAAGCCATCGATAACATTACAGATTATAACAGGTGATACAATAATGTTACAATAGTCCCTGAGGGAAAGGCTAGGGGCATCCATATGTTACACAGCTGGCGTGGGGGGAAAGTCCTTCCCCAGTGTCCAGACACAAACACATTACCTGAGATGTAGATATTATTCTTCAGTGTGGTGGCGGCAAACTCAGACTTGGTGTAGCCGGGCATACTGGCGAGGGTCAGCCACTGCCCGCTCTTTGGATGGTAACACTCAGTGAATGGCAGTTTTAGGAGACCTTTTTTATCACAGCCACCGATGATAACTATGGCTTCTGACAAGTTCATGAACCTGCGAAGAATAAAACCGATACAAGATCACAATTAAATCTATAAGATCATCTCCTTAGAAATTTAAGGACACGATGTAAAAATAATATATAATTCAGTGCAGTGCACTAACATTACTGTGCTATGTAAGCCACAACAATACTATACAGGACACAAACAACATCACACATCAATACCAGAGAGTACAGATAGTACCCATAAATGATGCTCAAATAATACTGTTATATAGTGCCTACAAAATGATCATCATATAAATAATACAGCCATACATTTCAATATAATGGTGCCATAATGTGGCTATGTTGTTGCTCATATCATGCTTAAATAATATTGCCATATAGTGGAATACAGTGCTCAGATAAATCCACCTTAGAATTACCAATGACTATTTCTGTTAACTGGTCAAATAGTAAAAGCATATGGACTTCGAATCTGTCAGCAGAATTTTGCTATGAGCAGCATAATGTAGGTGCTGAAATACTGATTCCAGTGATTTGTCACTGATTAGGCTGTGTGCTGCTGATTCAATAAAATCAGTGTTTTATCAACAGGAGACTATCACTAAAGGACTAGGTGTCTCGTGCATCCTAGTCCTTCTGCTCTGTCTAACCCCTCTCCCACCACCTATTGACAGCTTTCTGCCTATGCACAGTGTACAGAGGAAAACGGCTAATCAGTGGTGTGGGCGGGGTTATACAGGGCTCGACATTCTAAGCGCCCTTTACCTTGAATAGCTTCCAATAGTCTCGAAGGAGCTCCAAGAGGTGCTGAACATTTGTCGAGTTCTTTGCCTTCATTCTGCATCCAACTCATCCTAAACTATCTCAGTTGGGTTGAGGTTGGGTGACTGTGGAGGACATGTCCTCTAACACACTCTCCTATCCTTCCTTTTTACATAACCCTTATATAGTCTGGAGGCAGGGGCGTAACTACAACAGGTGCAGGGTTGCGATCGCACCCTGCCCCAGGAGCCTAGGGGACCCCCAAAAGTCCCTTTGGCCTATAGAAAAAGAGTATTGCTGTTAAAGATTTGTAATAATTGGGGTCTCCATTGGAGCTTTCACATCGGGGTCCCCAAGTGTCACCAGCAAAGCACCCGCACACCCTCCACGATTCTCAATAGGAAACCACCCGCTCGCCTTTTCTACATCTCACAAAGACATAGCAGTTGGTACAAACAATCTCAAATGATTCCTCATCAGATGACAATACAGATTTCTACTGTTCTAACGTCTATCCTCATTTTGTTCGGTTCAAACTAATCTATTCTTGTTTGTGGCCCTCATATGGCCGTAGAGGCCGCTTCTCGCAGTCTCCACTGGACAGTTGATGTTGAGATGTATCTGCTTCCTGATATCTGGGCATCATTTATGAGGGCTGTTATCTGAGGTGCTGTCATTTTGTGGTTCCTGAGGCTGGTAACTGATGAACTTATCCTCTGCAGCAGAGGTAATTCTTGGCCTTTCAATTCTCATGAGAGGCAGTTTAATAATAGCGATTGAGGTTTTTCATGTCTGCTTTTGAGCAAAGGTTCTCAGACTAACTGACCTTCATGTCTTAAAGGGATCCTGTCACCCCCAAAACACCTGTAAACCTATTAAAACCTGTCCCTAGAGCATATTAACACTTTCCCTACACTCTTTTTATCTCCTAAATGCAGTAAGTGACATTGACTAAAAACGTTTTATAAGTACCTGATTAGTGATGATAATGAGTGACTATGCTATTCATAGTCACTCATCAAGACTGCCCCTCTGCTTCATAGCACGCCTGAATAGGCGTGATATACATCCAGGATTCAAATTCGCGCCTCCCCGCTGTGCCCTGTGTTCGTAGGAGGCTGCAGTGTGGCTTGTGACGCGATCCGCGTCATTCCCGGCGCCGGGTGACGTATTTACATCGGCGCCGCCCTGTCAGCTTCAAAATGCGCAATGCGCATGCGCATTGGGCATGCGCAGTGCACATTTTGAAGCTGACAGCGCGGCGCCGATGTAAATACGTCACCCGGCGCCGGGAATGACGCGGATCGCGTCACAAGCCACACTGCAGCCTCCTACGAACACAGGGCACAGCGGGGAGGCGCGAATTTGAATCCTGGATGTATATCACGCCTATTCAGGCGTGCTATGAAGCAGAGGGGCAGTCTTGATGAGTGACTATGAATAGCATAGTCACTCATTATCATCACTAATCAGGTACTTATAAAACGTTTTTAGTCAATGTCACTTACTGCATTTAGGAGATAAAAAGAGTGTAGGGAAAGTGTTAATATGCTCTAGGGACAGGTTTTAATAGGTTTACAGGTGTTTTGGGGGTGACAGGATCCCTTTAAACTAACGATGGACTATCTTTTCTCTTTACTTAGTTGAGTGGTTCTTGATATATTCTGAACGGTTATTGAATACAGCTCTGCACTGTATAGAGATGTGTACCATCGCTCTGCCTCTGCAAAACACACCCGATGGTCAGAAATACTTTCTGAAGACCGAATTCTTGACCAGGCAACCTATTCATTGGAGACCATTCCAGGTGATGACCCAATGGAGATGCCAGAGAGAAAGTCATCAGAGTAATGGGGGAATATGGTGAGGAATCTAAGGTATAACAAAGTGTGGTTTGTTTCACATGTATTTCTTTACTTATACTTTGCATATGTGTTTTCTTGTGGATCTAGAATGTACAATTTTTAATAAAAGCAAGTAAAACCAATGCTTAAACGAGTGTGTTCAACGTTTTGACTGCTACTTTAGTTCCTGCAAAATGAAATGCAATAATTCCACAATATTACCCCGATATAATAAAAACATACACTGCTATATAGAAATATCCTATTCTTATATATTCACTTCTCAGATAATACTACCATCCAAGACCCACATAGCAGTACTGGAATGCATAATGACAATGCCATAAAGTATAGTTATAACATCTTGCCCATATAAAATTGCCATAGGCAACACCATGCGGTGATCTATAATACTATGACACCAGTACCATCCATTGAGGACAGGCTGCATTTTACTGATGCAAAAAATAGAGTAAGGTCTTTAGAAAGCAACTCTGTTTTCCCTGCCCTGCTCATAGATATCAGGACAAACGTTGGAAGATACATGACAGCGCCCCCTCCAGTCAAAGAGAACACAAACTAATCATGGTGCAGGAGCAGCGACAGTTAAATGCTAATGATAAACCATGTGGCTGCTAGTGGAATTTTAAGGGGTCGGTGTGGCTGGTAGGGATGGGGAGTAAACAGAAAATTATGATCCCAAAAAGTTTAATTGGGGCAAGTGGGAATAGTATAATCTGAGAATGTAGCCACTCGCACCAAAAAAAGTGGATAGCTATATGTAGCAAAGACAGTGGAAAAGTGGATCTCCTCTGGCCAACTCTCCAGCTGAAGCTCAAATGGCTCCAGAGAACTTTTACTATAAGACTAATGATGCCAAAAATATTAGATTGTATATAAAATGTGTTCATTTCTCACCTTCTTGGTCTCACTCTGAGAGAATTTAGTGGATTTCCCAGGATCAGGTATCTTCGAGCCTCATGAAGTAGAGGGAAACACTCCGGACATTCTTGGATGGTTTTATCCATTTCCACCTTCTCCAAAAAATAAGCCGGATCCATCAAGGGCAACCTCACATGTTCCAGCAGATCCTTCAGAGCTTCTCTCCCTCGGCTTTTATTTTCCTTTACCCACCTCATGACAGCTTCATAGACAGTTTCTTCCTTGCTCACAACGAGGTCATCATTGGATAAATACTCAATCAGTTCCTCCTTAGTCAACTCCAAGAACTCCTCATGGCAGGAGACCTCCTCAAAACCTTCCAGCATCAGCTTCTTACTTTTCTCCGACAAGGAAACGATGGAGAACATGTCTGCAAACTTCATGATGCCCACACAGTTGGAAGGGTCCAGTTGGCTGTCAAGAAACTTCACGCACTCATCTCGTAGAGTGCAAATGTGGAGCAGATCCGAGGCTTGTAAGATGTCCTCTACATTGTCTTCTTCTATCTTAGGACTTCCACCATACATAAAGTCCAATAGAACGCTCATAATTCGAGCCGAGATTTTTTCAATTTTTACCACACTGAGATTACTCTCCTTGAGTTTACCACCAAACATTGCTCGAAAATAAGAACTATTGGCAGACAAGACCCCTCGATGACAGGGAAACGTCTGATCTTCAATGAGGAGAACCACATCAGTAAAAATTCCACTTTGTCTGTAAATGTTTAAGTTCTGCAATATCTCCTTGGCATGACAGACTCCACCACATGACCTTGTTTGATTTTTGCTTGTCCTTGGTTCTTGGATTGAGTTTTCGAGACGGTAGGTCTTATAGTCTATTTCTTCATTCATGACCTTCTGAACCCTGGAATAGACAACATGAAAATCATTATGGTCAAGACTTACGGTATGTCTCTAAAAGAAAGGTTTATCTTTAAATATCATCTGAGGTGTCACTCAGACATGTCAAAAGATGTAGTTGATGGGTTGGGTGGTCTGAGCTCTGGTACCCATATTATGATTCCTCCTCCAACTTCTGTACATTACAGCTCGATTGTTGCATTCTGTATTGTTATGCCAAGAACAAAAGCCTTGGAAAACCAAAATGGTTGAAGATGCTCCTTAGCCCCCTCATACTAGAAATTGGTGGTGATTGCACAGCATAGACCACCAGAAATAACCTTCCTTTTAGTTGAACTTCTCATAGATACAAATACTTAGATGCAATCTGTTATCGTACCGTTACATGCTACTTTGTGTTGGTATATCACATAAAATCCCAATGAAATACATTTAAGTCATGCAGGACAACCCATTGAAAGAACGTCTATAGTAAATTTCCAGGAAGCAATCTTGGTACTTATACACTAATTTTAAGGACCCAAAAGAAAATACTCTTCTATGACATCCATGAGGCTTCCACAAAAAGGGGAGATCTCCTGAAAGAGTCGGCAAATCTCCCACATGCCTGTCACGCTTGGAAGGTAAGGGAATCAGGTAACAGGTAGGTGAATTGGGCAAAAGGGGGTCAGGAGAGCCTAATATGACCCTGATGTTTGGGTCCCTGGTTCGCCCTGATCTCAGAGGTACCTCTGATGGTGAGGAGTTCTGAGCCGCCATCCTGTACCCTAAAACTCCTGCTTAGCCCTAGGCTGAGGGCCCCTACCTCCACCCACAGGTCAGGAATCACAGCTTCTCCCAAGGAGAAACAGCTAAGCATCAGCACAGCACAAAGATCTAGAACACATAGCTATAAGCAGGAGCTGACAGAGGAGAGGGAAGGCTATTGAAAGCCAGGGGGAGGGGATTCCAGGTGAGTCACACTTCAACCACTCAACCAGCAATTGAACATAATAGTGACTGCAGTTCTGGAGCACAACACAGGAGTCAGGACCTTCACAACTATCAACCATGCAGCTCTTAAAGACAAACCACATACACAGCAGCATCCAGCAATGTCAGCGCCATCTAAGAGCGTGACAGTGCCGTCTAAACACGCCTGGAAACAAACCAGAAGGTTTCCCATACCAAACTCCAGGGAGCTCTATCCATTTGTACTTTAAGGCTATGTGCACATGTTGAGTATTTGGTGCAGACATTTTGTGCACCAAACCTGTATCAACAGGCTGAAAAATGCTCCACAACGCGGTGCATTTTTGCCTTGCGTTGAAGTCAATGGGTGGAAAGCATTAAAAACGCACCAAGAATTGAGATGAATGCAGACTTTTCTGCAACTAAATCTGCAAGGAAAAAATAAGCAGCGTATGCCCAACCCCTCAGAATTCTCATTGACTTTGCTGACATACTGATAGGCATGCAGA
The DNA here is from genome assembly GCA_033576535.1 of Allobates femoralis. Classification (NCBI taxonomy): domain Eukaryota; kingdom Metazoa; phylum Chordata; class Amphibia; order Anura; family Aromobatidae; genus Allobates; species Allobates femoralis. Next base: position 735,374,079 of record JARQOC010000002.1, read on the forward strand.
TTTGTGAGAAATCTGCACAAAAAAAATGCATCAAAAACACAGTGTGTGCACAGGACCTGAAGGGGCATGTGCTCAAAAAGAGGCATGGCCCCCTACCAAAACGTTTGGAGAAGCGTTGCCCATGCTACACTTGCTAAGCTCCCAGACAGGTGTGCCAACACATTTTCAAGTAGAATCGAGATGAGAACCCGGCATGAAATTCAAAATCCAAAAATTCTGACCCGTTCTGTATGCAAATAGCGCAGGTAAGATTTTTTGGGATTTTTAATTTTAGGCCAAGTGTAAACATAGGATATATGTAAATATACCGGATACACGGATGGCATCCTCTGCACATCTATAGAGGAGGATGCACGATACACAGGGATCACGGATGCGTTACAGGGACACATGATTTCCTCACAGATGACAGCGTGACCCATTACATCAATTCTTGCTCTGTTGCTCCCACCCACAATCTCCTGCCTTATTATTGTGCTTTGATCACATCGTATTTTTAAGGGGGGTATGGAGTTCGATTACAGAAAAACATCAATTTTGTCGTATATAGTTTTTTTTTCTTTACTTAGTTTATTATACAGGTTAATTTATATTTTAATAGGTCAAACTTTTACAGATGCGGCAATGAAAAATGTATTTAACTGCTTTGTTTTTTTATTATTTTTTATATTAAACCTAATATTTATTACAATTTTTTTTAATTCATATTTTTAGATAACATTCATTATGTAAGTCTCCCCTCTGTTCCAGTCTGTCATTGTTAATCGCGGGATATAACGAGACTGTAGATCTACAGTGAACTTCAGCTGTAATTTTGGATTTATTGGAGTACCAAGATGGAGGCAGCAGGGCCTTTACTAAGCCCCCGAATACCATGTAAACACGGCACTCCCGTGTAGGGTGGATCAAATAAAATGTATTTCAAGATTAATAGTTGCAGTAGGTGAAAAACGTTTCGGTCAAAGTTCTTGATTCACATATAGTCCTGGGACTACTTGGGTCTGTGGCCAGTGTAATCAGCGGTATGCACCGATATGATGGCGACACCTGACTGCCATGGCGAATCAACAGCACTAGTGATGAGCAAGAACTATGATGTTTGGGTGCTCGGTACTTGCAATAAGCAAGTGGGACGCTCAGACGGGTGCGACTCGTGTATCAAGTATAATGTTAGTTAACAGGAAACTCAAGTTGACTTCCATTATATTTGGTATACTTGAGTCAAACCCCTCCAAGCATCCGACTGCTCATTTCGAATACAGAGCACCCGAGTATAGTAGTGCTCGCTCATCATTAAACAGCACCTCTCCTTCCATATGTGGTGATGGGACTGAACACACGAGTGCACCGGCAATCAAACTATTTAAGCGCCTCTGCCAGTGATTGACAGGAGGATCTAAATGGTTAAACAGTCGTGATCAGGGCTCAGTCACTTCTGCACTATGCAAGGGCAGCGGGTTCCGCTGTCAGTGCGGAAGTCTCGCGAGATTAGTGAAGTCTCGCAAGACTTCAGCATTGTTCTATGGCCCGCTGACATCCGTTCCACTGCGCCGGTTTTCTGTCACTCAAGCGCCGGCCAGAGGAGGGACGGGAAATTTGAAGCATGCAGGGCGGGATTAGCAGCTGTGGGGCCGCGAGACGTTTCCCCACCATGACCTATTAGCAGCCTCTGTGACTCAATAGGAGGCCAGCTCTGTTAATTTCACAGGAATTTGGGGTCACTCTGGGTGTAACCTGCTGGGCACAGTATAAAATGCCCTGGGGGGGTGACAGGTTCCCTCTAATAAATGATAATAGTCACGAGAGAGATTTAGAAAATGGCAGTCTGTAAATCGCACCAAATATGGAGTAAATGGTGCGGCCCTTATAAATTACGTGGGTTTCTTTTATTGGGGACATTTGTTTACAACAATGAAATGGTTAATTTTACATTCTCTGAGGGTCTAGATTCGGGGGGGTTTGTTCCTGAGGGGACCACCTCATCCTCAAATGCCCCCTGGAAAATCGGGGCCTAGGTCACTGTGAGAAATCCAGGCAGGGCTCGCGTTGCCCTTGGCAACCACCCAGCATTACACTGTGCGGCCTGTAAAATGAAAGCTCAATGCTGACCGGATGCTCCGGGCAACATGGAGACTATGTCCGGGGGCCCTTAGTCTCCATGTAGGGGCCCCGGAAGATCTTGTACTTATACTCCTCCATCAGGCAGTGATTTTCTGCCTCAGACAGACGCGTCAGGTGTTTATTCACTTAACGTCGTCTCCTGACTCTGAGCCATATAATATATTTTTCTCTGTTAAATACATTTGCATTGTTTTTGTTTCCTATCTCTCTGGTCTCGGGATTTATTTTTAGTTGTTATTTTCTTTTTTCATCATCTCCAGAAGGACCGCCATTTTTGCCCTTTCATTGTTTTACCTTCCCTTGTTCCACCATCTTTTTTATTTCCCATCACCATAGACACAGTACAGGACTTGCCTTTAGCAGGACGACTTGTAGTTTTACTCATTCACATAAAAAAAATAGGAGAAAAAAATTTCCAATTGGGATGAAATGGTGAAAAAAACGCAATTTTGCCGTTTTTTTTTGTTTTTACGCCATGTATTGTGCCTTAAAAATGACCGAAACAAAGTACGATGATGGCGATACCAAACTTGTATACTTATTATTATTTTTGTGTATGGAAATAACAGTTTGGTAAAAAAATAAATCATCATTTTCTCAGATTTGTCATTTTTTTCATTTTTCCATTGATGGAGCTGAATGAGCCATATTTTATTGTTAGGCCCGGCTTCACACCATGGTTTTCGGCTGTCAGGTTCTGTCCAGTGTTTTCCAGGATGTACCGGACAGAGCCTGACAGCCCCGGGCAAACAGAACCAGGGGGCAAATCTTCCCTTCGATCCTGTTATGTGCCGGAATCATTCCTGCGTGTGGCTGCCGCTGTCCAGTGCTGAAATTTCAGCATAGCAGCTGAGGGGAGCTCTCCAGGTGCTGAAATTTCAGCCGGCGGCTCTTTCAGCTGCGCTGTCCAGGTGCTGAAGCAGCGCAGCTTGAATTTCAGAGCCACCGCTCGTTCAGCACCCAGCGTCCGGGAACCGGATCAATTTTCTGCCGGATCCGGCGCAATCAGGCTCCCATGTTATGGGCGCCGGATTGCCCCAAATCCAGGAGGATCCGGTTTTGTTCGATTTTTGCAAAAAACGAAAACAGACGGATCCTGCCGGACAGACACCAAACCGGATGGCAAATAACTGCCATCTGGCCCCATAGGGATACAATAGGGGCAAAATCGGATCCGGAATTCACACCGGACAGCCTCGGACCCTAAACAGTGGTGTGAAGCCAGCCTAACTGATAACTATTTTAGGATAGAAAAACAACATTTTTATCACTTTTTATTGCATTTTATTCAGATAGATTTTACAACCATAATAATGGCATTTCATTTTTCTGTCTTTTTATGGCAGGATAATTACGTTTATATTTTAGTAATCTGGATTTTTACAGATCCAATGATACCAAATATGTCTTTTGGAAATTTCTTTATTTGTAAAATGAAAACCGGGGGAACGATTCAAAGTTTTAATACTTTTTTTTGTCTTTTTCAAAACATTTCTTTATCATTTTTTTACTTCTTATGGGGACTTGACCCTGCGATTGTCTGATCTATACACTGTAATACTGCATTATTGCAGCATATAATGTATAATGAGGAATATCTTTCTTTCTAGAATAAAAGTCTGTCGAATGATGACTTTAATGAAAGGGGTTTTAGGAGATAAACAATTTGAAAACTATAGTGGATAGCTGTCACATAGCGATGTAGTTCGCAACACTGGGACCCCCACCAACAACCAGGGACTTGTGTCCCCTGCTCCTCCATGTTTTTTCCGTGAGACGCCCAAGACGTAGACAAAGGAGGAGCTAAACCAAGGAACAACTGGGAGCACTGGGTTCTGCTCTGGTGATTGTGGGGGTCCTGCCCTCCACTATCACTCCAGCGGATAAAGTCTTCAGTCCAGAATACCCCTTTAAATCCTGAGCTTTTTTTTTTATCTGGAAAAAAAAATACAGAAAAATATTAAATGTTCCAGTAAGATCAAGACAATATAGGAGCTACCTTCTAGGGTGGGTGCTCCGACCTCAGACTTTAGACTGGAGTGCCCCTCTAACTTCTCGAATGGGGTGCTGTGACTTTAGACCAGAGTACCATCTTAACTTCTAGAGTGAAGGGCTCCAACCTGAGACTTTAGGCTGGAGGGCCCCTTTTAATTCTATAGTGGGGGGTTAAAACCAGTCACTTTACACTGGAGGGCCCCTTTAAATTCTAGAGTGCGGAGCTCTGAACTGTGACTTTGCACTGGAGTGTCCCTTTAACTTATACAGTGAGGGACTGTGACCTGAGACTTTAGACTGGAGTGCCCCTTTAACTTCTAGAGTGATAGGCTGTGACCTGAGACTTTAGAAGGGAGAGCCCCTTTAACTTCTCAAGTGAGGGGCTGGGACCTGAGACTTTAGACTGCAGTGCCCTTTTAACTTCTAGAGTGGGGGGCTCCGACCTGTGACTTTACACTGGAGTGCCCCTTTGACTTCTAGAGTGGGGGCTCCGACCTGTGACTGTAGACTGGAGTGTACCTTTCACTTCTAGACTGGGGGGCTCTGACCTGTAACTGTAGACTGGAGTGTACCTTTCACTTCTAGAGTGGGGGCTGTGACCTGAGACTTTACACTGGAGTGCCCCTTTGACTTCTAAAGTGGGGGGTTCTGACCTGTGACTGTAGACTGGAATGCACCTTTCACTTCTAGAGTGCGAGTTTCAAACTGTGACTGTAGACTGCAGTGCCCCTTTAACTTCTATAGTGGGGGGCTCCAACCTGAGACTTTACACTGGAGTGCCCCTTTAAGCATTGATTTTCATGCAGTCCATCACACTGGCGGCACAGAGACTGTCAGCTCTCACATCATCGCGTGTTCACAGATCAGACAGATCCACACATGTCATCTGTCACACGCACCGTCCCCCCAGACACATGTGGTTTTAGACACTTGTGGGAACTCGGCCATTGAGGAAGTTTGTTCTTTTTTGGATTATGTAACGAGACGTCGCGTTGTCTCTGCCACAGAAAGAGGGAAATATTTGTGCCTACATCGGCAAATCAACCTAGAGTTCATGTAGAGGATAGATAGCCCCATTATATTGATATTGACGTGGCGACATACACAACATACAAAGTCATCTCTACATGGAGTGATGCAGCAGAGCTGAGTGTTAGCACAGGACCTGACATTATATCTAGCTGTATACACAGCAAACCATAGATTATAGTCCTACAGGTCAGAGCAACTGCAGTGCTATCTATGGGGACAGTACCACATAGGATGGGATTAGATACATGGTCTAGCTGTCAGAATAAAACAGGATAGGATTAGATACACAGCTCAGCAGACAGTATCACACAGGAGAGGATTAGATACACAGCTCAGCAGACAGTATCACACAGGATAGGATTAGATACACAGCTCAGCAGACAGTATCACACAGGATAGGATTAGATACACAGTTTAGCAGACAGTATCACACAGGAGAGGATTAGATACACAGCTCAGCAGACAGTATCACACAGGATAGGATTAGATACACAGCTCAGCAGACAGTATCACACAGGAAAGGATTAGATACACAGCTCAGCAGACAGTATCACACAGGATAGGATTAGATACACAGCTCAGCAGACAGTATCACACAGGAGAGGATTAGATACACAGCTCAGCAGACAGTATCACACAGGATAGGATTATATACACAGCTCAGCAGACAGTATCACACAGGATAGGATTAGATACACAGCTCAGCAGACAGTATCACACAGGAAAGGATTAGATACACAGCTCAGCAGACAGTATCACACAGGATAGGATTAGATACACAGCTTAGCAGACAGTATCACACAGGATAGGATTAGATACACAGCTTAGCAGACAGTATCACACAGGATAGGATTAGATACACAGCCCAGCAGACAGTATCACACAGGAGAGGATTAGATACACAGCTCAGCAGACAGTATCACACAGGAGAGGATTAGATACACAGCTCAGCAGACAGTATCACACAGGATAGGATTAGATACAGCTCAGCAGACAGTATCACACGGGATAGGGTTAGATACACAGCTCAGCAGACAGTATCACACTGTATAGGATTATATACACAGTTTAGCAGACAGTATCACACAGGATAGGATTAGATACACAGCCCAGCAGACAGTATCACACAGGAGAGGATTAGATACACAGCTCAGCAGACAGTATCACACAGGATAGGATTAGATACAGCTCAGCAGACAGTATCACACAGGATAGGGTTAGATACACAGCTCAGCAGACAGTATCACACTGTATAGGATTATATACACAGCTCAGCAGACAGTATTACACAGGATAGGATTAGATACACAGTTCAGCAGACAGTATCACACAGGATAGGGTTAGATACACAGCTCAGCAGACAGTATCACACAAAATAGGATTATATACACAGCTCAGCAGACAGTATCACACAGGATAGGATTAGATACACAGCTCAGCAGACAGTATCACACAGGAGAGGATTAGATACACAGTACAGCAGACAGTATCACACAGGATAGGATTATATACACAGCTCAGCAGACAGTATCACACAGGAGAGGATTAGATACACAGTACAGCAGACAGTATCACACAGGATAGGATTAGATACAGCTCAGCAGACAGTATCACACAGGATAGGATTAGATACACAGCTCAGCAGACAGTATCACACAGGATAGGATTAGATACACAGCTCAGCAGACAGTATCACACAGGATAGGATTAGATACACAGCTCAGCAGACAGTATCACACAGGATAGGATTAGATACACAGCTCAGCAGACAGTATCACACAGGATAGGATTAGATACACAGCTCAGCAGACAGTATCACACAGGATAGGATTATATACACAGCTCAGCAGACAGTATCACACAGGATAGGATTAGATACACAGCTCAGCAGACAGTATCACACAGGATAGGATTAGATACACAGCTCAGCAGACAGTATCACACAGGAGAGGATTAGATACACAGCTCAGCAGACAGTATCACACAGGATAGGATTAGATACACAGCTCAGCAGACAGTATCACACAGGATAGGATTAGATACACAGCTCAGCAGACAGTATCACACAGGATAGGATTAGATACACAGCTCAGCAGACAGTATCACATAGGATAGGATTAGATACACAGCTCAGCAGACAGTATCACACAGGATAGGATTAGATACACAGCTCAGCAGACAGTATCACATAGGATAGGATTAGATACACAGCTCAGCAGACAGTATCACATAGAATAGGATTATACTATACAGTTTGTGTATATAAGAGCACAGTTGCTTGTCCTACTGGATGTATAGATTTAGGATCTGCAGATAACATTACATTATATAATATATAGATATACAAACAGATATATATGTATATACACATATGCTGCACACATACAGGTGTAATAAGCGGCTGCTCCATCTGCAGGAACAAAGCCTGTCTGGTGTTACCTGTGGGGGGCGTCCTGGGGGGCTCAGTCCCTGGCATGGTCCCTGCTGCTGTCTGCAATATGTAGGGACCCGGCGGAGGAGAGACTGCAGCCCCTTCCTCCTCCTGTGATGCTCTGCAGCCCCTTCCTCCTCCTGTGATGCTCTGCAGCCCCTTCCTCCTCCTGTGATGCTCTGCAGCCCCTTCCTCCTCCTGTGATGCTCTGCAGCCCCTTCCTCCTCCTCCTGTGATGCTCTGCAGCCCCTTCCTCCTCCTGCGATGCTCTGCAGCCCCTTCCTCCTCCTGTGATGCTCTGCAGCCCCTTCCTCCTCCTGCGATGCTCTGCAGCCCCTTCCTCCTCCTGTGATGCTCTGCAGCCCCCTCCTCCTCCTGTGATGCTCTGCAGACCCTTCCTCCTCCTGTGATGCTCTGCAGCCCCTTCCTCCTCCTGTGATGCTCTGCAGCCCCTTCCTCCTCCTGTGATGCTCTGCAGCCCCTTCCTCCTCCTGTGATGCTCTGCAGCCCCTTCCTCCTCCTCCTGTGATGCTCTGCAGCCCCTTCCTCCTCCTGCGATGCTCTGCAGCCCCTTCCTCCTCCTGTGATGCTCTGCAGCCCCTTCCTCCTCCTGTGATGCTCTGCAGCCCCTTCGTCCTCCTCCTGTGATGCTCTGCAGCCCCTTCCTCCTCCTGCTGCGATGCTCTGCAGCCCCTTCCTCCTCCTCCTGCGATGCTCTGCAGCCCCTTCCTCCTCCTGCGATGCTCTGCAGCCCCTTCGTCCTCCTTCTGTGATGCTCTGCAGCCCCTTCCTCCTCCTGCTGCGATGCTCTGCAGCCCCTTCCTCCTCCTGCGATGCTCTGCAGCCCCTTCCTCCTGCTGCGATGCTCTGCAGCCCCTTCCTCCTCCTGCTGCGATGCTCTGCAGCCCCTTCCTCCTGCTGTGATGCTCTGCAGCCCCTTCCTCCTGCTGCGATGCTCTGCAGTGTCAGCTGCTCATACAATGGAGCTCCCTCCCGGGGATCGTGCACAGACAGGGCAGTGTTATCATCACACAGGACAATGCAGGAGGAGGGGAAACACCACACACGTGTTAAAGGGGCAGAACACACAATCCGCCCTCATTCATGCACATTCTCTGTTATCAGCTATTAGAAGAGGTAAAATAGTCTGTAGGACAGGGGACTGCAATCATCTGCCCCTGCTATCAGCATTCACCTGTACTGTACTGTCAGTCTATTTGTCTCTGTTATCAGCCATTCCATACTGGACAGAGATGCATCCAGCTACTGTCATTTCTGTCTTTTTGGAATGGCTGATATCAGAGAACAACAGCTTAGATTCTCTTGTCCTCTGATGCTCCTCTCTCTCTAGGCTGGAATGGCTGATAACAGAGAACACTGGAGTATTTTACCTCTTCTACCATCAGCTTCTTTTATTTTGTAAAGGCTGATAACAGAGAATAGATTGCATTAATCTCTCCTACAGTCATTATGCAGTTTGGGATGGCTGATAACAGAGAGCAACAGCTTGTATTTCACTGCACAATGTGAAGATAGTTATCCTAATCTGCAAAGAAATTGCCTTCACCTGCACTAATGTCCATCTCTTTCCAGTTTGGCTGATAACAGAGAACAATAGGTTGCATCCATCTATCCTCCAATCATTCAATTGCTCCTTGTTATCAGAGCTGGGTAATGTCAGCTGTTGCTCCCTGTTATCAGCCATTCTGATCCATCTACTACATTTAGCCACATACGGTAGAAGGAAGCCACTTACAAGGCTGTTGTTCTCTGTTATCAGCCATGTCAGGATAGAAATAGAGGGTGACAGTAGTAGAACTGCTGAATGCAACCTATTGCGCTCTTATCTTGGTTGCCAAAGTAGTCAACCTTTATTTTGTTTGCTCTGGAGCCCCCTGTCCCCCGGATGTCAGGCCCTGGCCCAGATGTTTCTTGTGTTAATATGGAAAGCTGAAGTTGCAGAACAGAGTATTGGACAGAGGATCACATCTGCGGAAAATAAGACAAGATGAAGGCGGCGTAAGATAGAAACGTTCCACTTCTGCAAAATCTCGCCAAGTTCAGGATGTCGGCGCTAATGGATAACACACAGCGATGCTTACTGGGTGGTCGGAGCAAGCGAGGCATCACATCTGTGCCCTGTGCCATTTTTTGGGGGGGGTTAAAGGGGATGTCAAACTTTGGGGGTTAAAGGAGACAGCCGGGGGTGGGGAGGTCACACAGATATCCCACCACTGTCACAGATAGCACTGCTAGGCCGATTATCGGGGAGCTCACAGTGAGGGTATTGTATATATAAAACCGATTCCAATAAGTGGAATATATACTTCGGCACAGTCACTGCCCAGCTCCACAATAATCCAAGAAAACTATTACTGTAGCTGCCACCACCAATCGTTTATACAGGTAGATTTGACACCCATTATAGGTAGCGTCTGGCTTCAGGGATGTGGATTATAGAGCAGGCATGAATTTAAAAATGAGGCGGTCCAGCACAAGGAGCGAGGACGCCCAGCGGGGCGTGCTGAATGCCGGCGAGGAGGGGAGAATGGACCCTGGAGCACACCTTTCCAATCTACAGATGGAGACTATATGTAAGAAGTCATAAAGCATTTTTCTAAAACATTATAGGGACCCTTTAGGTCAAAGAGGGATGGATAGGGACAAGGTGCAGGGACAGCTAGTGGTAGGTTATGGGGGTAGAACAACCTGACAGGTTCCCTTTAAAATCACGTAAAAACAAGGAAACACTTGATCTCATCTGACGCGTTTCTGGCGTACAACTGCCCTTAGTCATAGAATATTTTCAATAAAGATTACGTTTGCAATATCTATTAAAATTTAAAATTGTTAACGCGCCATAAAGAGAAATTAAAAAAAAAACTTATGGCTCTTCTAGAAGAGGGCAAGGAAATAACGAAAGTGCAAAAATGAAAAAGTTACTTAAAGGGTTAAAAATGAACGTATATATACAGCACATGCAGATATGAGGGATTCTTGCTCTCCTCACTGCATGGAGGACAATAAGCGGCACTGAGGATATTTAACAGCAGCACTAAGCTGTGTGTCTGTGAATCCAGAACTCCTCCTCCACTCCATAGAGCAGGGCGTGGGGAGCTCCAGGCCTCAAGGGTTTAGGTCTTCAGGATTTCCTTAGCATTGCACAGGTGATAATATAATCACCTGTACTGGTGCAGATTCCAATCCTAAGGAAATCCTGAAAATCTGCAGTGATGGCAGCCCTCGTGGCCTGGAGTTCCCCACCTCAGCCATAGAGTATAATACAAGGTGTAACCTGACTCCTCTCTGTGCCGTGTTTCTTTTTGCTTCAAACAAGATAGATTTGAGCTGAATTTTTCAGAACAGTTGATAGGTTCAGGCAGGTGTGAGGAAAAGTGGCTCATAAGTGGAGAAAGAAGCAGAATATATTGATATATTAAAAAAGAGCGGAGCAAAAAGGTTTATGGGATCCTTCTCCAGTGTCCTAACAAAGCTAGCACAAACTTTCTGTGCTGGCACTGGAATATCGGCGTCCTGGTGCTTCTTCTCATTATTAAGCCTCCACAACATCATGATATTCCCAGGGATTACAAGGGGCGCCCAGAATGACGGCAATCCAGCCAACGAAGTTTGCACCGCTCTGCTCTGATATGAATCCTGCACCAAGTCTGGTGAATCTTTTTGCTCAACCCCCTAGGATATGTGCACACATGGCTGCCACTAGGAATTTCAGGGCCCCTGACTCCAGGCAGAGCTGTACCCCCTAGTGGCGGCCCTGTGTGCACATGTTTAGGATTTGGTGCAGAAGGTTTGGCACTATTTCTTTATCTCTTAACAGAAAAAAATGCAGCAGCAAACACACAAGTTGTTGCTATATTTTTAATGCGCTTTTGCAATGAATTTTTAGTGCAGATTTTCCTCTCCAACCGCTTCACCGTTGCCTCTATCCTGTGCCAGTCATTGCACTGGTTGCCCATCCAATATAGAGTACATTATAACATTATCCCTCCAAAGTTCTGCACCACCCTATATCTCCTCCTTTATCTGTATCACCTACCCGTCCTCTCCACAGTTCTGCACCACCCTATATCTCCTCCTTTATCTCTATCACCTACCCATCCTCTCCACAGTGCTGCACCACCCTATATCTCCTCCTTTATCTCTATCACCTACCCGTCCTCTCCACAGTGCTGCACTGCCTTATATCTCCTCATCTCTGTGTACCACCTACCCATCCTCTCCACAGTGCTGCACCGCCCTACATCTCCTCCCTCATCTCTGTGTACCACCTACCCATCCTCTCCACAGTGCTGCACCACTCTACATCTCCTCCCTCATCTCTGTCTATCACCCTACACGTGCCCTCTGTTCCGCAAGTGACCTAAGACTGACATCAGCTACAATCCGAACCTCCCACTCCCGTCTCCAGGACTTCTCACGAGCTGCACCAATTCTCTGGAACGGGTTACCAAAAACAATTCAATTAATTCCCAATACCCATAGTTTTAAGTGAGCCTTGAAAACACATTTCTTTAGATTGACCTATCACCTCACCTCACTTGTCTATCTTCTCTTTTCCAAATTCGGCCTCCTGTATCATCTGTCTGCACCTGCAGACTGTCTGTCTGTCCCCCATGCATAATATAGCACTTTATCAGTACTTGTACAGATCCTGTCCGGTGAACGGTTCATGCAGCTTTATGTGAATCCCCTTTTTATTATATTGATGGCTGGACCATGTATGACATCATTTGTTACTGTTACCTGTTGTGCCTCCCCTATGTCCTCATAGACAGTAAGGGACCTCACTCCTCATGGTTTCTGTATTTTTGTTACTCTGTATTGTCTCATATTGTTTGTATATGTCCCCTCTGAATTGTAAAGTGCTGCGGAATATGTTGGCGCTATAGAAATAAAATTATGATTATTAATATTTTAGTCTCAGCCTGCAGTAATGTGCATGTACGAGCCGGCAATGTCTCTGAGCAAATGCAATAAGTCACTTGTAGATATTGATGATGCAGGAAGCGTCATCCACTTTAATCAAAGCAAGAGGACCGCGAGCAGCAGCAGAGAGGAGGAATATGCACTACATCAAGGACGCCCATCAGACCGCACCGTCGTGTTCAGACATGAAAAACTGGTGACAAATGAACTCCAGACTGATCAATGCAGGTAATATATCAAGACAAAACAGGGTTCCCTGCCCCCGTCTAGCTGCTGATCATCAGATTTGTGGGGGAAGAAACTATTGGAAAAAAGGTTCCGGACCCCAATCATGACCCCATCTCTGCTGTATTTCCCCTTCATAACCTATAGAGAGGGTGAGATGTCTCATGAGATACAGTAAGAGACACATTGTGATTGTATCAGGACAGATCTATGGAGGAATGAGGGCAGTAAATACCGGGACACCGATATAGAAGCCACAGACGTCTGCCACACTTGTGTTACTTATCGATGCTGTCCCCGTAACAGCAAGAACTAACATGCAAAATCACAGGTAGAAGGCGAATAAGGATATAACACCGGAAAAATATAAGATCTGCTGCCTTCATGACGAGTCTGGATAGAAGGTTCTCACTATGAAACATTTAGAATGTAATTATCACCATACAATGTGGCTTTGACAGCCCTAATACTGATAACTTTGCTCCACTTTCATCTGGTGTGTGGCACTATATGGCGATATTATTTATTTGTTTATTCCCAGTTTCATTCTCCTAAAAATACTAAAATATAAAATGACACCCGCAGCCCTTCTGCTTAGGGTAAAGCCTGGGAGAAGTCATCATGGTGGAGCGAGGCGGGTGGAGAAGAAAAGGTAAAAAGAGCTTTTTCAGGATTTGTGTCTTTAAACAATCAGGTTCCTGTGCAGACAAATAAGAAGGGATTTTTTACACTTTTTTACACTAGATGTCTGGAACTTCATGTAATTATACCGTCATTGTATTTTACAATGTACTTTATCTCCACAATACTTTAAGTCCCGCGGTCTTCAGTATCATCTCTACGCTGATGACATGCAGATCTACCTCTCTGGACCTGACATCACCTCCTTGCTATCCATAATCCCACAATGTCCGTCCGCTATTTCATCTTTCCTTTCTGCTTGCTTTCTGAAACTGAATCATCTTTCCCCCAAACCATCATTTTTTCCCCAACCCACTCTCCCCCCTACCTGACCTATCCATTAAAGTCAATGGCTGCTCACTTTTCCCAGTCTCGCATGCTCGGTGCCTCAGGGTGATCCTCGACTCTGCCCTTTCTTTCAAGCCACATATCCAAGCCATTGCCACCTCCTGCCGAATCCAACTCAAAAATATTTCCTGCATCCACACATTCCTTGACCAAGAAACTAAAAACACTCGTGCATGTCCTCATCATCTCCCACCTCGACTATTGCAACCTCCTACTCTCTGGCCTCCCCTCTAGCACTCTTGCACCACTCCAATCTATCCTAAACTCTGCTGCCCGACTAATCCACCTGTCTCCCCATTATTCCCCAGCCTCTCCCCTCTGCTGAGCCCGTCACTGGCTCCCCATTTCTCAGAGGCACCGGTTTAAAACCCCTAACTATGACCTACAAAGCAATCCACAACCTGTCCCCTCCTTACAGCTCTGACATGGTCTCCCGATATCTTCCCTCACACAACCTGCGATCCTCCCAAGATCTCCTCCTCTACTCCCCCTTATCTCTTCTTCCCCCAACCGCATACAAGACTTATCCCGCGCATCCGCTATACTCTGGAACTCTCTGCCCCAACACATCAGACTCTCAACTACTCTGGAAACCTTCAAAAGAAGCCTGAAGACTCATCTTTTCCGACAAGCTACAACCTACTGTGAGCCTCGGTCCACCAAACCACCGAACGACTAACTCTACCCTCTCCTAATGTATCATCACATGGATTATGAGCCCTCGCGGCCAGCGTCCTCTCTCCTTGTGTGCGATATGTTGTCCATGTACCTTCTACTTGTCTTTGTATATCCTTTCCATATGTAAAGTGCCATGGAATTAATGGCGCTATAATAATAAATAGTAATAAGTAAAGAGATAAAATCAAGATAAAAGTTTGGGTAATAACATTCATTCCCTTATTCTGATACACAGCTCCAAATCTCCTGCATGAACATAGAAATGATAAAACTGCAGCTGCTTGTAGTCACCACTAGAGGGAGCACACTACATACACTGAGCTCAATGATAACACAGTATGCAAAGAGCTCCCTCTAGTGGTGGATGCAGGAAGCTGGAAATTGTATCATTTAGCTACTATGTCTGCCCAAAGGATTTAACCCTAATAATACCCTTCCAACAGAAGTGCAGGACCTCATTATCCACAGAGAGGAACGTAGCTGGCAGGTGCCCTGTGATCCGTTTTTGTATGTTCAATGAGATCCTCAGTTTCAGCAGGATGGGGACGACGCCATGATGGTTGGTGGATCAGAGAAAATGTCGATCTTTGGCAGTGTAGTAGTTGTAAATCCAGCTCTGGGTAACACAGACAATTATTAGAAAGTCACAGAGTCTGGAGTATATTATACAGAAGTACTGAGCAGTGTAGCTGTGAATACTTTTCTGGGTTGCAATAAAACCCTTACTAGAAGGCAGTACTAACTCAGGTTTGCTTTATCAGTGAACATATAAAGACTGCTATATTGCCACACTTACTGGCGAACAATATACAGTAACACTAAGTAGTGTAGTTGTGAATCCAGCTCTGGGATAAGGTAAAACACTTATTAGATGTCAGTAGTATGTAGGACATTATACAGCATTAGTGTGCAGTATAAATATATAACTCCACACAGTGGAGCTCCCACAGGGCCCTCAATTATTGCAAATGTTTATTAGCAATAGTCTTCTCTATCAAAAGGGGCTTTTGGGGGCCCTCTAGGCTCAAGGGCCCAGTTGCAATTGCAACTCCTGCACCTGCTGTAGTTACGCCCCTTTATCCATCTCTGTTAAGAGATAAAGCATTTACCAGAAAAGAACAGCTTGGAAGACATTACACAGTCCAACTGAGCAGTGTAGATGTAAATCTAGCTTGAAATAAGAAATACTTACTAGAAAGCAACAACATGCGTTATGCAACAAAACTAAGCAGCATAGCTGTGAATCCTGCTCTGGTTTGAGATAAAACACTTACTAGAAAGCAGCACAATGTTTCTAAATATGTGATATTGGATGGCTCACAGGAGACCCGGTGTTCATGAATGGGTTGTACTGTTCCACCATTGACAACCTTTTCTGACCATCACATTCCCCAATCACGGGGATGCGACAAAAATGTGCTATTCCATACTTCCTAAAATGCCCTGTGTGAACATAACCTTACTAATCAATAAGGAGGTGCAAAAATGTAGACATCAGGTTTTGCAGTATTTTTGGTCCCATTAACATGAACAGGAGAAATAAAATGCAACACAACCGCAACAAAAATGCAACAAAAATGCAGGTTACTTACTCTCAAGAAATATTTAATAACAAAACATCAGGTGTTGCTGCAGAAAAAAACGCAGCAAAAACGCCCTGTGTGAACGTAGCCTTACATTGACAGAGAAGTATGGATGGGAGAGAGCCCGGTCCTCAGGGGCGTACAGTCATCAGATAATGGGGGAGACAGTAGGTGGGGGATACAAATGTTAAACAATGAACTTTACAGATCAATATGTAGAATTGGTGACGATGAAAGCAAAAATCTTTTGTACCCGAGTCCTCTGTGCTTTAGTTGTAAAAAAGTGCATTTCTGCATTTAACATAAAATTTCAGAGCAAAGTATTGTAACGTGCAGGTCAAAGAACACTCACACGTGCACTACGCGGACGATCTTTGATGTTTCCACGCAACTGCGCATTACAGCACTTTTCTCTGTCCTCAGCAGGGCTGTGAAACATGCACAAGGGCACATGGCAGAGACTGATGTAGAAGCAAAGAGGATGGCATTCACCTCGTTCCCGTTTCCCTGTCGCTCTGCTCATGGCTGTGAACACAATAAGCCGCACATCTAACTCCGACTCTTCAATTTCCCTGAATTTGACTCCACGACTCGGACTCCACCAAAATGGACACCGACACTGACCCCACGACACCGATTCCACCAAAATGGACACCGACACTGACTTCCTGACTCCACAACCAGGTGTCACGCGCTGATTTGTGCTATCTGCAGTCTTTGTTGGATGCTGTGTGTGAATTTCTTCTGGAACTGCATGTGTTAATGTCAGATTCCGCAGTGTGCTGTGCTCAGGTGCTGGTTGAAGGTGAAGCCTAAGTATGAGTAATCTGGAATCTCCTCCCTTGGCCTTTAAATAGTTTCTCCCTCCACCAGATGGTGTCGCTATTAGTTTTTCGCTTTGCATGTGACCAAGCTTCTGTTAGGACAGCAGTGCAGAGGGAGAAATGGCCTACACCCCTTTTGCCCTCCAAGAGTTGGGAGAGAGGGCCAAAGGATCAGATCAGCTGACATGTGGGGGATGATGCAAGTTCAACGCGTGGGAAAGGGAAGAAAATGCCCAAAGAAAATTAAAGTTTAGGAGACCTTAAGACAGCAAAACCTATCAAGCTAATAGATACAGAGAGAGGGAGGGAGGGGGTGAGGGTTCTGGATTATCCTCATCTATCTGACATCATCGGATGCTCTTCCGCGGCCTCACATAGATTGGTGGGGAGATGAGCAGTGATGTAATGTCCTCCGCAGGGAGGGACACTGATGTGGATGAGGGAAATCCACAATACCTAGAAAAAAAAGGAAACAAATGATACAGAAGACTCGAACAAGTCGTGCCTGAGCCCCTGGAAATAAGACTAATTGTCTGTGGAGAGGTTTATAGCCCAAAATGTGACCCCACAGTTTTTTTTAAATATTATTTTAATCAGCTCCGAGCCTCGGAGTGGCCGGAAGGAAATCCAGAATCCTTCCCCCCCCAATACCGTGCGGCCACATTCAGACGGTTTTGATGCATTTTCTGAGGATCTTTCAGCTGTAAATCTGGATCGGCTTTTCAAAAATACGCATCAAACAGTTGATCTGGTTTTGATGCGTTTTGTGAGGATCCGATTTTTAAGCCAATAACAAATGGATTCAACGGAATAAGCGGATCAGGAGAACTCCGCACACAGGCGGCTCACTCTCTCTGAGGATCCATTATTGAGTAAATTAACGAATCCTCACAAAACGTCTGAATGACAAATCTTGAAAACTCGTTAACTTTGCTGAGAAGCTCAGAAATGGATCCGCTTCACTGCTAAAACAGATCCTCACACAATGCATCAAAAACGCAATGTGAATGCAGCCGTAATGAGAAGAACAGTTAAGTGCAAATCAAGTCCCATTCAGGCTGACGTCCTCATGTAAATAATAACAATCCCCCCATTCCCTGTTCAGCCTCACCCCCACATAGGTGCCACCACCCTCCTTCCCTGTGCTCCCCCCGCCATGCAGCCAATGCAAGTGACATCACCCCCTTATTCACATAGTCTCCTAGCACAAGAATTGTCACCCTCTTTTTCATGCCGTTCTCAGCACTTGACCCCTGGCAAGTAACATCATCACCTTCTTTTCTTCTCTCTCCCCCCCTCCCCCGCATAAAGGCACCCCCTCCTTCCCAATGCAGGCCCCAGCATGCAGCCCTATGCAAGTAACCACCTTCACTCCCCCCCGCCTCCAGAATAAAGTCACCCCCCCCTTACTTCCAAAAGCCAGAACACAGCCCCATGCAAGTAGCATCCCCTACCCATGAAGCTACCCAGCACACAGCCCCATGTAAGTTATATCCCTGTACCCATGCAGCTACCCAGCACACAGCCCCATGTAAGTTACATCCCCCTACCCATGCAGCTCCCCAGCACACAGCCCCATGCAAGTAACATCCCCCTACCCATGCAGCTCCCCAGCACACAGCCCCATGCAAGTAGCATCCCCCTACCCATGAAGCTCCCAAGCACACAGCCCCATGTAAGTTACATCTCCCTACCCATGCAGCTCCCAAGCATGCAGCCTCATGTAAGTTATATCCCTGTACCCATGCAGCTCCCAAGCATGCAGCCCTATGTAAGTTACATCCCCCTACCCATGAAGCTCCCAAGCACACAGCCCCATGTAAGTTACATCTCCCTACTCATGCAGCTCACAAGCATGCAGCCTCATGTAAGTTAAATCCCCCTACCCATGCAGCTACCCAGCACACAGCCCCATGTAAGTTATATCCCTGTACCCATGCAGCTCCCAAGCATGCAGCCCTATGTAACTTACATCCCTCTACCCATGCAGCTCCCAAGCATGCAGCCCTATGTAAGTTACATCCCCCTACCCATGAAGCTCCCAAGCACACAGCCCCATGTAAGTTACATCTCCCTACCCATGCAGCCCCCAAGTATGCAGCCCCATGTAACATCCCCACCTACCCAACGCAACCAACATCCCCCCTTACACACCAGCGCTTTGGAGTCGGAGTCGGTAGAAAATGGTCCAACTCCTAAAATCTATTATATAAAACCCGAAGGCCACTTCCGGAGGAGGCCACGCCCACTTCCGTGATGGTCGTCGCCCAGGCTCATGCAGTGCACTGTAGCCAGGCTGCCCCCCGGATACAGTCACCGACACACGGAACGTTCCGATCTCGGAAGTTCCGTGTGCCCTCCTGCCACTCCCCTCCACCCTCTGCCCTCCAGAGAGTAGCTACATACCGGGGGGGGGCAGGGGAGCCCATTGCCCGCCACCTCGGAGGGCCACACACACCCTGGGGGTACCCGTGCTCCCTGCCGTGTGTCTGGAGAGGAGGGAGGGCGGGACTTCCTCTCCTGCAGCTCTGCCCGCCCCTCCTCTCCTCCTACACCCGACGCCCGGCCACCGGTAAGTCTGCATCTGCAGCCATACAGGCTGCTCTACCCTCCAACCTGTGTGCCCCCTCTGCCCTCTGTCCTCTGCGTCCTCTGCTCCCTGTCCTCTGTCCCCTGTCCTCTGTGTCCTCTGCCCCCTGTCCTCTGTGTTCTCTGCCCCCTGTCCTCTGTGTCCTCTACCCCCTGTCCTCTGTGTCCTCTGCTCCCTGTCCTCTGCCCCCTGTCCTCTGCCCTCTGTCCTCTGCGTCCTCTGCCCCCTCTGTGTCCTCTGCTCCCTGTCCTCTGTGTCCTCTGCCCCCTGTCCTCTGTGTCCTCTGCCCCCTGTCCTCTGCCCCTGTCCTCTGCCCCCGGTCCTCTGCGTCCTCTGCCCCCTCTGTGTCCTCTGCCCCCTGTCCTCTGCCCCCTCTGTGTCCTCTGCCCCCCTGTCCTCTGCGTCCTCTGCCCCCTCTGTGTCCTCTGCCCCCTGTCCTCTGCCCCTGTCCTCTGCCCCCTGTCCTCTGCCCCCTGTCCTCTGCCCCCTGTCCTCTGCCCCCTCCGCTGTCCTCTGCCCCCTGTCCTCTGCCCCCTGTCCTCTGCCCCCTGTCCTCTGCGTCCTCTGCCCCCTCTGTGTCCTCTTCCCCCTGTCCTCTGCCGTCCTCTCCCCCCTGTCCTCTGCGTCCTCTCCCCCTCTGGTCCTCTGCCCCCTGTCCTCTGCGTCCTCTGCCCCCTGTCCTCTGCCCCCTGTCCTCTGCGTCCTCTGCCCCCTCTGTGTCCTCTGCCCCCTGTCCTCTGCCCCCTGTCCTTGCCCCCTCTGCGTCCTTGCCCCCTGTCCTCTGCGTCCTCTGCCCCCTGTCCTCTGCGTCCTCTTGCCCCCTGTCCCTCTGCGTCCTCTGCCCCCTGTCCTCTGCTCCTCTGCCCCCTGTCCTCTGCGTCCTCTGCCCCCTGTCCTCTGCGTCCTCTGCCCCTGTCCTCTGCGTCCTCTGTCCCCTGTCTGCCTCTTGCGTCCTCTGCCCCCTGTCCTCTGCGTCCTCTGCCCCCTGTCCTCTGCCCCCTGTCCTCTGCGTCCTCTGCCCCCTCTGTGTCCTCTGCCCCCTCTGTGTCCTCTGCCCCCTGTCCTCTGCGTCCTCTGCCCCCTCTGTGTCCTCTTCCCCCTGTCCTCTGCGTCCTCTGCCCCCTGTCCTCTGCGTCCTCTCCCCCTGTCCTCTGCCCCCTGTCCTCTGCGTCCTCTGCCCCCTGTCCTCTGCGTCCTCTGCCCCCTCTGTGTCCTCTGCCCCCTGTCCTCTGCGCTGACCACTCTGCCCACGTCGCTGCGCTGACCAATCTCACCGCACTCACTGCTAACCACTGAGCCACCGCACTCACTGCTAACCACTGAGCCACCGCACTCACTGCTAACCACTGAGCCACCGCACTCACTGCTAACCACTGAGCCACTGCACTCACTGCTAACCACTGAGCCACCGCACTGACTGCTAACCACTGAGCCACCGCACTGACTGCTAACCACTGAGCCACCGCACTCACTGCTAACCACTGAGCCACCGTATACTCTGCTACCCACTGAGCCGCCTGTATACACACAATTCATTTCACCGCACTCCCGTAACTATTAGTAAATAAACTATATATGGATTCTAGACTACCCGATTCTTTAGAATCGGGCCACCATCTAGTCTATTATATAAAACCCGAAGGCCACTTCCGGAGGAGGCCACGCCCACTTCCGTGATGGTCGTCGCCCAGGCTCATGCAGTGCACTGTAGCCAGGCTGCCCCCCGGATACAGTCACCGACACACGGAACGTTCCGATCTCGGAAGTTCCGTGTGCCCTCCTGCCACTCCCCTCCACCCTCTGCCCTCCAGAGAGTAGCTACATACCGGGGGGGGCAGGGGAGCCCATTGCCCGCCACCTCGGAGGGCCACACACACCCTGGGGGTACCCGTGCTCCCTGCCGTGTGTCTGGAGAGGAGGGAGGGCGGGACTTCCTCTCCTGCAGCTCTGCCCGCCCCTCCTCTCCTCCTACACCCGACGCCCGCCACCGGTAAGTCTGCATCTGCAGCCATACAGGCTGCTCTACCCTCCAACCTGTGTGCCCCCTCTGCCCTCTGTCCTCTGCGTCCTCTGCTCCCTGTCCTCTGTCCCCTGTCCTCTGTGTCCTCTGCCCCCTGTCCTCTGTGTTCTCTGCCCCCTGTCCTCTGTGTCCTCTACCCCCTGTCCTCTGTGTCCTCTGCTCCCTGTCCTCTGCCCCCTGTCCTCTGCCCTCTGTCCTCTGCGTCCTCTGCCCCCTCTGTGTCCTCTGCTCCCTGTCCTCTGTGTCCTCTGCCCCCTGTCCTCTGTGTCCTCTGCCCCCTGTCCTCTGTGTCCTCTGCCCCCTGTCCTCTGTGTTCTCTGCCCCCTGTCCTCTGTGTCCTCTGCCCCCTGTCCTCTGTGTCCTCTGCCCCCTGTCCTCTGTGTCCTCTGCCCCCTGTCCTCTGCCCCCTGTCCTCTGTGTCCTCTGCCCCCTGTCCTCTGTGTCCTCTGCCCCCTGTCCTCTGTGTCCTCTGCCCCCTGTCCTCTGTGTCCTCTGCCCCCTGTCCTCTGCGTCCTCTGCCCCCTGTCCTCTGCGTCCTCTGCCCCCTGTCCTCTGCGTCCTCTGCCCCCTGTCCTCTGCGTCCTCTGCCCCCTGTCCTCTGCTTCCTCCTGCCCCCCCTCTCCTCTGCGTCCTCTGCCCCCTCTGTGTCCTCTGCCCCCTGTCCTCTGCGTCCTCTGCCCCCTCTGTGTCCTCTGCCCCCTGTCCTCTGCCCCCTGTCCTCTGCGTCCTCTGCCCCCTCTGTGTCCTCTGCCCCCTGTCCTCTGCGTCCTCTGCCCCCTCTGTGTCCTCTGCCCCCTGTCCTCTGCCCCCTGTCCTCTGCCCCCTGTCCTCTGCCCCCTGTCCTCTGCGTCCTCTGCCCCTCTGCGTCCTCTGCCCCCTCTGTGTCCTCTGCCCCCTGTCCTCTGCCCCCTGTCATCTGCGTCCTCTGCCCCCTCTGCCCCCTCTGCGTCCTCTGCCCCCTGTCCTCTGCCCCCTGTCCTCTGCCCCCTGTCCTCTGCCCCCTGTCATCTGCGTCCTCTGCCCCCTCTGCGTCCTCTGCCCCCTCTGTGTCCTCTGCCCCCTGTCCTCTGCCCCCTGTCCTCTGCCCCCTGTCCTCTGCCCCCTGTCCTCTGCGTCCTCTGCCCCCTGTGTCCTCTTCCCCCTGTCCTCTGCGTCCTCTGCCCCCTGTCCTCTGCGTCCTCTCCCCCTGTCCTCTGCGTCCTCTGCCCCCTGTCCTCTGCGTCCTCTGCCCCCTGTCCTCTGCGTCCTCTGCCCCCTGTCCTCTGCGTCCTCTGCCCCCTCTTCGTCCTCTGCCCCCTGTCCTCTGTGTCCTCTGCGTCCTCTGCCCCCTCTGTGTCCTCTTCCCCCTGTCCTCTGCGTCCTCTTCCCCCTGTCCTCTGCGTCCTCTTCCCCCTGTCCTCTGCGTCCTCTGCCCCCTGTCCTCTGCGTCCTCTGCCCCCTGTCCTCTGCCCCCTGTCCTCTGCCCCCTGTCCTCTGCCCCCTGTCCTCTGCCCCCTGTCCTCTGCGTCCTCTTCCCCCTGTCCTCTGCGTCCTCTTCCCCCTGTCCTCTGCGTCCTCTGCCCCCTGTCCTCTGCGTCCTCTGCCCCCTGTCCTCTGCCCCCTGTCCTCTGCGTCCTCTGCCCCCTCTGTGTCCTCTGCCCCCTCTGTGTCCTCTGCCCCTGTCCTCTGCGTCCTCTGCCCCCTCTGTGTCCTCTTCCCCCTGTCCTCTGCGTCCTCTGCCCCCTGTCCTCTGCGTCCTCTCCCCCTGTCCTCTGCCCCCTGTCCTCTGCGTCCTCTGCCCCCTGTCCTCTGCGTCCTCTGCCCCCTCTGTGTCCTCTGCCCCCTGTCCTCTGCGCTGACCACTCTGCCCACGTCGCTGCGCTGACCAATCTCACCGCACTCACTGCTAACCACTGAGCCACCGCACTCACTGCTAACCACTGAGCCACCGCACTCACTGCTAACCACTGAGCCACCGCACTCACTGCTAACCACTGAGCCACCGCACTCACTGCTAACCACTGAGCCACCGTATACTCTGCTACCCACTGAGCCGCCTGTATACACACAATTCATTTCACCGCACTCCCCTAACTATTAGTAAATAAACTATATATGGATTCTAGACTACCCGATTCTTTAGAATCGGGCCACCATCTAGTCTATTATATAAAACCCGAAGGCCACTTCCGGAGGAGGCCACGCCCACTTCCGTGATGGTCGTCGCCCAGGCTCATGCAGTGCACTGTAGCCAGGCTGCCCCCCGGATACAGTCACCGACACACGGAACGTTCCGATCTCGGAAGTTCCGTGTGCCCTCCTGCCACTCCCCTCCACCCTCTGCCCTCCAGAGAGTAGCTACATACCGGGGGGGGGCAGGGGAGCCCATTGCCCGCCACCTCGGAGGGCCACACACACCCTGGGGGTACCCGTGCTCCCTGCCGTGTGTCTGGAGAGGAGGGAGGGCGGGACTTCCTCTCCTGCAGCTCTGCCCGCCCCTCCTCTCCTCCTACACCCGACGCCCGGCCACCGGTAAGTCTGCATCTGCAGCCATACAGGCTGCTCTACCCTCCAACCTGTGTGCCCCCTCTGCCCTCTGTCCTCTGCGTCCTCTGCTCCCTGTCCTCTGTCCCCTGTCCTCTGTGTCCTCTGCCCCCTGTCCTCTGTGTTCTCTGCCCCCTGTCCTCTGTGTCCTCTACCCCCTGTCCTCTGTGTCCTCTGCTCCCTGTCCTCTGCCCCCTGTCCTCTGCCCTCTGTCCTCTGCGTCCTCTGCCCCCTCTGTGTCCTCTGCTCCCTGTCCTCTGTGTCCTCTGCCCCCTGTCCTCTGTGTCCTCTGCCCCCTGTCCTCTGTGTCCTCTGCCCCCTGTCCTCTGTGTTCTCTGCCCCTGTCCTCTGTGTCCTCTGCCCCCTGTCCTCTGTGTCCTCTGCCCCCTGTCCTCTGTGTCCTCTGCCCCCTGTCCTCTGCCCCCTGTCCTCTGTGTCCTCTGCCCCCTGTCCTCTGTGTCCTCTGCCCCCTGTCCTCTGTGTCCTCTGCCCCCTGTCCTCTGCGTCCTCTGCCCCCTGTCCTCTGCGTCCTCTGCCCCCTGTCCTCTGCGTCCTCTGCCCCCTGTCCTCTGCGTCCTCTGCCCCTGTCCTCTGCTTCCTCTGCCCCCTCTCCTCTGCGTCCTCTGCCCCTCTGTGTCCTCTGCCCCCTGTCCTCTGCGTCCTCTGCCCCCTCTGTGTCCTCTGCCCCCTGTCCTCTGCCCCCTGTCCTCTGCGTCCTCTGCCCCCTCTGTGTCCTCTGCTCCCTGTCCTCTGCGTCCTCTGCGTCCTCTGCCCCCTCTGTGTCCTCTGCCCCCTGTCCTCTGCCCCCTGTCCTCTGCCCCCTGTCCTCTGCGTCCTCTGCCCCCTCTGCGTCCTCTGCCCCCTCTGTGTCCTCTGCCCCTGTCCTCTGCTTCCTCTGCCCCCTGTCCTCTGCGTCCTCTGCCCCCTCTGTGTCCTCTGCCCCTGTCCTCTGTGTCCTCTGCCCCCTGTCCTCTGCCCCCTGTCCTCTGCGTCCTCTGCCCCCTCTGTGTCCTCTGCGTCCTCTGCCCCCTCTGTGTCCTCTGCCCCCTGTCCTCTGCGTCCTCTGCCCCCTCTGTGTCCTCTGCCCCTGTCCTCTGCCCCCTGTCCTCTGCCCCCTGTCATCTGCGTCCTCTGCCCCCTCTGCGTCCTCTGCCCCCTCTGCGTCCTCTGCCCCCTCTGTGTCCTCTGCCCCCTGTCCTCTGCCCCCTGTCCTCGCGTCCTCTGCCCCCTCTGTGTCCTCTTCCCCCTGTCCTCTGTGTCCTCTGCCCCCTGTCCTCTGCGTCCTCTGCCCCCTGTCCTCTGCGTCCTCTGCCCCCTGTCCTCTGCTTCCTCTGCCCCCTGTCCTCTGCGTCCTCTGCCCCCTCTGTGTCCTCTGCCCCCTGTCCTCTGCCCCCTGTCCTCTGCGTCCTCTGCCCCCTGTCCTCTGCCCCCTCTGTGTCCTCTGCCCCCTGTCCTCTGCCCCCTCTCCTCTGCGTCCTCTGCCCCCTCTGTGTCCTCTGCCCTCTGTCCTCTGCTTCCTCTGCCCCCTCTGTGTCCTCTGCCCCCTGTCCTCTGTGTCCTCTGCCCCCTGTCCTCTGTGTCCTCTGCCCCCTGTCCTCTGTGTCCTCTGCCCCCTGTCCTCTGTGTCCTCTGCCCCCTGTCCTCTGTGTCCTCTGCCCCCTGTCCTCTGTGTCCTCTGCCCCCTGTCCTCTGTGTCCTCTGCCCCCTGTCCTCTGCCCCCTGTCCTCTGCCCCGTGTCCTCTGCCCCCTGTCCTCTGTGTCCTCAGCCCCCTCTCCTCTGTGTCCTCTGCCTCCTCTGCCCCCTGTCCTCTGTGTCCTCTGCCCCCTGTCCTCTGTGTCCTCTGCCTCCTCTGCCCCCTGTCCTCTGTGTCCTCTGCCCCCTGTCCTCTGTGTCCTCTGCCTCCTCTGCCCCCTCTGTGTCCTCTGCCCCCTGTCCTCTGTGTCCTCTGCCCCCTGTCCTCTGTGTCCTCTGCCCCCTGTCCTCTGTGTCCTCTGCCCCCTGTCCTCTGTGTCCTCTGCCCCCTGTCCTCTGTGTCCTCTGCCCCCTGTCCTCTGTGTCCTCTGCCCCCTGTCCTCTGCGTCCTCTGCCCCCTGTCCTCTGCGTCCTCTGCCCCCTGTCCTCTGCTTCCTCTGCCCCCTGTCCTCTGCTTCCTCTGCCCCCTGTCCTCTGCATCCTCTGCCCCCTCTGTGTCCTCTGCCCCCTCTGCGTCCTCTGCCCCCTCTGTGTCCTCTGCCCCCTGTCCTCTGCCCCCGGTCCTCTGCGTCCTCTGCCCCCTCTGTGTCCTCTGCCCCCTGTCCTCTGCCCCCTCTGTGTCCTCTGCCCTCTGTCCTCTGCGTCCTCTGCCCCCTCTGTGTCCTCTGCCCCCTGTCCTCTGCCCCCTGTCCTCTGCCCCCTGTCCTCTGCCCCCTCTGTGTCCTCTGCCCCCTGTCCTCTGCCCCCTGTCCTCTGCCCCCTGTCCTCTGCCCCTGTCCTCTGCCCCCTGTCCTCTGCGTCCTCTGTCCCCCTCTGTTCCTCTTCCCCCTGTCCTCTGCGTCCTCTCCCCCCTGTCCTCTGCGTCCTCTCCCCCTGTCCTCTGCCCCCTGTCCTCTGCGTCCTCTGCCCCCTGTCCTCTGCCCCCTGTCCTCTGCCCCCTGTCCTCTGCCCCCTGTCCTCTGCGTCCTCTGCCCCCTCTGTGTCCTCTGCCCCCTGTCCTCTGCCCCCTGTCCTGTGCCCCCTCTGCGTCCTCTGCCCCCTGTCCTCTGCGTCCTCTGCCCCCTGTCCTCTGCGTCCTCTTCCCCCTGTCCTCTGCGTCCTCTGCCCCCTGTCCTCTGCGTCCTCTGCCCCCTGTCCTCTGCGTCCTCTGCCCCCTGTCCTCTGCGTCCTCTGTCCCCTGTCCTCTGCCCCCTGTCCTCTGCGTCCTCTGCCCCCTGTCCTCTGCGTCCTCTGCCCCCTGTCCTCTGCGTCCTCTGCCCCCTGTCCTCTGCGTCCTCTGCCCCCTGTCCTCTGCGTCCTCTGCCCCCTCTGTGTCCTCTGCCCCCTCTGTGTCCTCTGCCCCCTCTGTGTCCTCTGCCCCCTCTGTGTCCTCTGCCCCCTGTCCTCTGCCCCCTGTCCTCTGCGTCCTCTGCCCCCTCTGTGTCTTCTGCCCCTGTCCTCTGCCCCCTGTCCTCTGCGTCCTCTGCCCCCTCTGTGTCCTCTTCCCCCTGTCCTCTGCGTCCTCTGCCCCCTGTCCTCTGCGTCCTCTCCCCCTGTCCTCTGCCCCCTGTCCTCTGCGTCCTCTGCCCCCTGTCCTCTGCGTCCTCTGCCCCCTCTGTGTCCTCTGCCCCCTGTCCTCTGCGCTGACCACTCTGGTCAGCGCAGCGATGTGGGCAATCTCACCGCACTCACTGCTAACCACTGAGCCACCGCACTCACTGCTAACCACTGAGCCACCGCACTCACTGCTAACCACTGAGCCACCGCACTCACTGCTAACCACTGAGCCACCGCACTCACTGCTAACCACTGAGCCACCGTATACTCTGCTACCCACTGAGCCGCCTGTATACACACAATTCATTTCACCGCACTCCCGTAACTATTAGTAAATAGACTATATATGGATTCTAGACTACCCGATTCTTTAGAATCGGGCCACCATCTAGTATATTATAAATTGGATACAGTAGTTCAATGCAGAATGTGACTATTTGCTAAATATTATTATTATGATGTGTTATTATGTTCTATCTAAATATATTGATTAGTGCATCATAATAATGATTAAAGCCTGATATTACCTTTGACCTACAATAAATTTATCACTTAAAAAATGAGAAATATATGAAAGAGTCGGAGTTGGATTTGGAGCCAGGGAAATTCAGAAGTCAGAGTCGGTGGTTTGGCTTACCGAATCCACAGCCCTGCTACACATGCAGCCCCATGCAAGTAACAACACATCCTTCCCACAAGCATCCCAGCATGCAGTCCTATGCAAGTAACATCACCCCTTCCCACACAGCTCTCCGGTATGAAGTCTCATGCAAGCAACATCCCCTCCAGCATGAAGTCCCATGCAAGCAACTTCCCCTCCAACTCCCCAGCATGCAGCCCCAATGCAGGACCATGAAGTCCTGAATCACCAAACCCTCAGTCCTGTGTCCAGTGTGATCCTATTCCCTCCACAAAAGGGGGACCTTTAGATGATGCACAATGCTACCTCCACCATGCCTCACTGTGGGCAGAGGATCCTTAGATGATGCACAATGCTTCTTCCACCATGCCTCACTGTGGGGAGAGGGATCTTTAGATCATGCACAAAGCTGCCTCCACCATACCTCACTGTGTGGAAAGGATCCTTAGATGATGCACAATGCTGCCTACACCATGCCTCACTGTGTGGAAAGGATCCTTAGATGATGCACAATGCTGCCTCCACCATGCCTCACTGTGGGGAGGGGGATCTTTAGATGATGCACAATGCTGCCTCCACCATGCCTCACTGTGGGGAGGGGGATCTTTAGATGATGCACAATGCTGCCTCCACCATGCCTCACTGTGGGGAGAGGGATCTTTAGATGATGCACAATGCTGCCTCCACCATACCTCACTGTGTGGAAAGGATCCTTAGATGATGCACAATGCCGCCTCCACCATGCCTCACTGTGGGGAGGGGGATCTTTAGATGATACACAATGCTGCCTCCACCATGCCTCACTGTGGGGAGAGGGAATCTTTAGATGATGCACAATGCCACCTCCACCATGCCTCACTGTGGGGAGAGGGAATCTTTAGATGATGCACAATGCCACCTCCACCATGTCTCACTGTGGGGAGAGGGATCTTTAGATTATGCACAATGCCACCTCCACCATGCCTCACTGTGGGGAGAGGGATCTTCTGGTGATTTGCAGTGTAGGCTTTGTGTCAAGCAGACCGTTTGAAAATACAGCCACAGAGTTCAATTTTGGGTCTCATCAGACAGATGTCTTCCCTCGCTTTTGAGTTTCATTTTCCTGACTGATAACACAGCAAAGGGATCTATCTCATTGTTGAAACTTGTCAGCTGTCTACAGACCAGAAAATGTCAGGAGAACCTAGAAACTAGAGCAGCGACACTTTCTGTGAGATTAATCAGAATCATTGTAAATGACGGCAGCCGAGCACTGACCACTATATAATAGTATAATTTAAAGGACTGGCTTCACCTTTAATGTGAACACAGTAAATACTGTACTAGAATAAATGAATTGAGAGACTTAGCTTCATCACTGACGTCACTGCGAAGAGCCCGGTAACTGCGCCAAAGTGCTCTCAGTAGCTTCGCCCACACCTCCATCTTGCCGTAGCCCTGGTCCTGGTTCAGACCACTACCAGCTGGTTTTTTAATTGCATTACACAGGCATATAAATCACTTCCTAGCAGTGTAGACCACACATAGTGTCAGAGTAGGACCCGGTAAGTTTGAGAGCACTTTGGCACAGTTACCGGGCTCTTCGCAGTGACGTCAGTGATGAAGCTAAGTCTCTCAATTCATTTATTCCAGTACAGTATTTACTGTGTTCATTTTTCATACATGCATTCATTAGCTGCACAGACAATCCTGCATTTCATATACCAGCCATTTAGCTGTTTCTCTAACATATTGTGTTCAGTGTTGCGGCAAACTTACTCCCTTTATTGCATACACTATATAATAGTGTCTGATTCTGATCAC
This sequence comes from Allobates femoralis, assembly GCA_033576535.1. Taxonomy (NCBI): domain Eukaryota; kingdom Metazoa; phylum Chordata; class Amphibia; order Anura; family Aromobatidae; genus Allobates; species Allobates femoralis. The sequence goes on from JARQOC010000002.1 coordinate 735,403,749, forward strand.
AAATACATCCCCAATTATAAGAGGGTGTTCACACTTAACAAAACTGAAATAATGGGTTTGCATAATTTTTAAATTCTGCTCTAAAGGATTCTTGTTTCTCCATAGATTTGTACAGATTATTGGCGACATCAAAGGTGGAAACGTTCTGAAAGGATTCTTCCTGGTACAATTGTTTTTAGATAACAAAACCCTAGAATTTTAACAAGGGAGTGTAGAATAATTATACATCGGGAGACTTCTGCTTATACAAAGTAGTCAATATGAAGAAGCAGAGCTGCAGTGTAAAGCATGGCAGAGGTACAGAGCAGACGTTTAGCCCAGCTCCTGATCATAGACGTGTCCGAATAGATGACTATGGCAAACACAGTCCGCAGAATTTATTCATTTTTTTTGCATTGCGTCATTGTTGTTTTTTTTTTAACATTTCATCCCACTTGGAATTTTTTCCCCCATTTTTCCAGTACATTTTATGGTTAAATTAATGGCGTCATTCAAAACGATAACAAGCCCTCATACAGCAATGTGGACAAAAAATATAAAAGCTATGGTGCCTAAAAGACCAGGAGGAAAAAAAGGAGAAAAAATTAAAAATTACTCAGGACTGAATGCGACAAAAAAAAAAAAAGAGATAAAACAAAAATTAAATAATAAAAAAATGTTTGATATTCTATTAGTTTGGAAATGTAGGTACACGTCGATATTAAAAAAATAAAAATACTGATAAAATATATCTATACATATAATAAACATAAAAGTAATATATATATTAAATTATATATAATAAATAAGATATATAAAATATAATATAAAATAAAATATAATAAGCATAAATAAATTTAAGCATTCGTTGATATAACTAAAAATAATTAAAAAGGTCAGGTTATCCAGCATAGGCTCCACGGTGTAATTATTTTATAATACATAACCTGTAATAGGATTATTAAGAAGGTTCATTCTCTTCATGCAACTGAAGAAATAACTTGTATACACTGGGGTGTCCCCCTACGCGTTTCAACACTTGTTCTACATCATGAACCTTAATAATCCTAAATAAAAGGTATATTTTATGGCATAATTACGCCATGGAGGCTATGCTGGATAATCTGACTTTAATTCTAAAGACCCACTCCAGTTTTCTATCTATCCGTGCAGACAGCTCCTATGGACGGTGCAACACCTCATATCGCCAAGGTGAAACTGTGTAGCCCAAAAGTAATTTCAGTGAAAAAAAAGAGAATTTTGTTTACGTACCGTAAATTCTTTTTTCTTGAATCATCAATGGGAGACCCAGACAATGGGTTTAGGGCACTGCCCTCCGGAGGCCACACTAGGTACTACAAGCTTGTAGTAACCGCCCCCTCCGCTTATAAACCCCTACCGCAGGAGATATCCTCAGTTTGGTCCATAAGCTGCGAGGAGACAACCACACCCGAACCATCGGGAAAACCGTGTACTGACGGTCTAACAACCCGTAAAACAACACTGTCCCAACTGGGTACAGTCCATGGAAAAAAACATCCAACGGAACAACTGGGTGGGTGCTGGGTCTCCCATTGATGATTCAAGAAAAAAGAATTTACGGTACATAAACAAAATTCTCTTTTTTCTGATCATCATAATGGGAGACCCAGACAATGGGGATGTACTAAAGCAAACCCCAGGGCGGGAAAAGTTCCTCACAAATGTTTAAAGACGCGGTCCCCCTTAAAGGTGGGCCACCGCCGCCTGGAGGACCCGCCTGCCCAAACTTGCATCCGCAGAGGCATGGGCATGCACCATATAGTGCTTAGAGAATGTGTGCAGGCTGGACCACGTGGCCGCCTGACACACCTGCAGAGCAGAGGCACGATGTCGCAAAGCCCAGGAAGCACCAACGGCTCTGGTCGAGTGCGCCTTCAAGCCCACCGGGAGAGGCAAACCAGAAGAACGGTAGGCCTCTTGAATGGGCGCCTTGATCCACCTGGCCAAGGTCGATTTGGACGCCGCGGACCCCTTACAGCGACCCGCCGTAAGGAGGAACAAAGAGTCCGAACTCCGGAAAGAGGCCGTCCTGGACACATAAATGCGTACAGCCCTCACGAGATCCAGAGTGTGAAGGTCGCGCTCAACCTGATGAACAGGAGCGGGACAAAATGATGGGAGAACAATTTCTTGGTTCAAGTGAAAAGTGGAAACCACCTTCGGCAAGAATTCTGCTCTCGGGCGCAACACCACCTTGTCCTGGTGGACAACCAGGAAGGGTGACTTGCACGACAGTGCAGCCAATTCTGAAACACGTCTCAGAGATGTAATCGCCACCAGAAAGACAACCTTTTGGGACAGACGAGAGAGGGAGACATCCCTCAGTGGCTCAAACGGCGGCTTCTGCAGGGCCGTCAGAACCATGTTAAGGTCCCAAGGGTCCAGTGGTCGCCTGTATGGCGGGACCACCCGGGACACACCCTGCAGAAATTGACGGACCTTCGGAAGGAGCGCCAAGCGCCTGTCAAACAGCACTGAAAGCGCTGATACCTGTCCCTTCAGGGAGCTGAGGGATAACCCCAACTCCAAACCCGACTGTAGGAAACCCAACAGAGTCGGAATTGACAAGGGCCACGGTGAACGTCCGCCAGAAGCACACCAGGCGAAAAAGATTTTCCACGTTCTGTGGTATATCCTCCGTGATACGGGCTTTCTAGCCCGATTCATAGTGTCAACCACATTAGGAGAGAACCCCCTGGATGTCAGAAGCCAGGCCTCAAGAGCCATGCAGTCAATCTGAGGGCCCTGGAATTGAGGTGGAAGAAAGGGCCTTGCGCGAGAAGATCTGCGCTGTCTGGAAGAGCCCACCGGTTCCCGCCGGACAGTTGCCACAGATCCGGATACCAGGACCTCCTGGGCCAGTCCGGCGCCACCAGAATGGCTTCGCGGCACTCCGTCCTGATTTTCCACAGAACCTTGGGAATCAGTGCCAGAGGAGGGAACACATATGGAAGTTGGAAATCGGACCAACACAGGATCAGGGCATCCGCCCCCAGAGACTGAGGGTCCCACGATCTTGCCATGTATTGTGGCACCTGATGATTCAGACGTGAGGCCATCAGGTCCACGTCCGGGATACCCCATCTGCTGCAGATGTCCCGGAAGACGTCCGGATGCAGAGACCACTCTCCTGCGTCCATCCCCTGCCGGCTCAGGTAATCGGCCTCCCAGTTCTCGACCCCTGGGATGTGAACTGCGGAGATCAAGCAGTCGTTGTCCTCCACCCAGGATAGAATGCGGTGGACTTCGGCGAGGGCCTGAGCACTCCTGGTCCCTCCCTGATGGTTTATATAGGCGACGGCCGTCGCATTGTCGGACTGAACCCGAATAGGCTGTCCTGACAGGAATGTCTGAAAAGCCAGGAGTGCCAGATAGACCGCCCTGATCTCCAGCACGTTGATCTGCAACGCCGATTCTGACTGCGTCCAGAGGCCTTGAGCCTTGTGGTGTAAGAACACCGCATCCCAGCCCTTGAGACTGGCGTCGGTGGTCAACACTAGCCATGACGGCTTGAGGAATGACCGGCCCCGTGACAAGTGACACGGCTGAAGCCACCACTGTAGTGAATCCCTGGTCGGTTGTGAAAGGACCACCAGCCGATTCAGAGAGGCCGTCCTCTTGTCCCACCTGCGGAGAATTTCCAGCTGGAGAGGACGGAGGCGAAAACTGCGCGAAAGGCACCGCCTCTATCGCTGCCACCATGCGCCCCACCAGCTTCATCAAAACCCGTAGAGATGAGTGTGGTGACTGGAGGAGATCTTGCACTCCTGATTGGATGGCCAGCTGTTTTGCTCGCGCAGAGACACCAGAGCTGAGTCCGTGTGGAAGTCCATGCCCAGATATGTCAGTGACTGGGTCGGAACCAGGGTTGACTTCTGAATATTGAGAAGCCACCCAAACTGCTCCAAAGACTGCATGGTCACCTCCAGGCTCTTCCGACAAAGGTGTTCCGATGGCGCCTGACCAGCAGGTCGTCTAGATAGGGAATGACGGCATGTCCCTGCACATGTAGGAGAGCCATCATTGACGCCATCACTTTCGCGAACACCCGCGGTGCCGAGGCCAACCCGAAAGGCAGCGCCACGAATTGGAAGTGTTCGTCCCCCACTGCGAATCGCAACCAGCGCTGGTGAGCCTGTGCAATGGGCACGTGAAGGTAAGCGTCTCGGATATCTATGGACGCTAGGAAGTCTCCCTGCGACACAGCCGCGATCACGGAGCGCAGGGATTCCATACGGAACTTCCGAACCAACACGTGACGGTTGAACAACTTGAGGTCCAGAACCGGGCGAAAAGAGCCGTCCTTCTTCGGGACAATGAAGAGGTTGGAGTAAAAACCCCGGAACCTCTCCCCGGAAGGCACTGGGACCACTACTCCGTCGCTGCGGAGTCCCTCCAACACCCGATAAAAAGCCTGCGCCTTTTCTGGGGATGGGACAGACCGATGGAATTCGGTGCGCCGGCCGCGACGTCAGTTCTATCCTGTAACCGCGCGAGACTACGTCTCGGACCCACTGATCTTGAACGCGGAGTAACCATCTGTCCTGAAATCGTGACAGGCGGCCCCCCACTTGTGGGGCGGCAGGACAAGAGAGCGAGTCATGCGGAAGCGGGTTTGGGGGTGGCAGCTGCTGCCCCCGTCGGCTTCTTCTGGCGACCCTTGGGGCGCCACTGAGTAGAGGGCTTGCCCCCTCTGTCCACGCGAGCGGACGATGCTGATGATTGCGAGCTGGACCGAAAGGACCACTGTTTAGGGTTCCTTTTAACCATATACCGTGGCTTAGGCTTATTCTGTGGGATCTTAGACTCCGCAGAATCTTTTATCAGTTTATCCAGCTCGGTTCCAAACAGCCTGTCACCAGAGAAAGGAAGACTTTCCAGAATCTTCTTTGACGTGGCATCTGAGTCCCATAGACGCAGCCACAACAACCTGCGGATCGCTATCGCATTGGCCGAAGCCACAGTAGAGCGACTGGCAGTCTCCAAGGTCGCTGTCCTGGCGTAATCCGCATAGGCTCTTGCCCTATCGATAAGCGCCAGGACCTCTGAATTGGACCCCGCTAGGTCAGTGACACCATCCAAACAGGCGGTGATCGCCTGCAGGGTCCAGACCGTGGCAAAATTAGGGGCAAATGAAGACCCCACAGCCTCATAAGAAGACTTGGCGAGTTGCTCGACCTGTCTATCCGTTGCGTCCTTCAAGGAGGAGCTATCAGAGGCAGAGAAAAGGGAGCGTGCAGCAATCCTGGTCATGGAAGCGTCCACCTTTGGGGACTGCGACCACTCCTGACGCACCTCCTGAGGGAAGGGGAAACGAGTGTCCTTAGCTTTGCGGACATAACGCCGCCCAGGATGAATCCTGGGAGCTCTGACCACCCTTCCAAAATTAGTGTGGTCCATAAAGGAGCCACATGGTCGAGCCTCCGGCTGCAACCATTGATACACCTCCTTCGGGTGGAGTTCCACCTCCTCAGGGGGTGCCACGAGATGCAGAGTCTCGTTGATGGAGGATACCAGATCCTCCACCCCGTCTGGTGATTCGGACACCGACTCAAGTATTGAACCCCCATCATCCTCGTCACCATCAGAGTGACGCTCCTCCTCAGAGAGAGCCTGGATCTCGGGTGAATCATCTCGGCGAGCCCGCTTAAGGGGTCTCGCAGTTGACAAGGGTGACACCCGGGGGTAACTTGAAGGAGCAGCTGGGTTTTCCAGCCTCCTCGTTAGTGCCTCCAGGGATTGCGACATGGAGGACAGTTTGGACAACACAGATTCATTAATCTTATTCTGTGTTTCCCATGGCCCTGGGATCACCTGAACCTCAGGGTACAGCACCGGAGCTGCAGTCTCTGCCGTATCAGCCCGGGCATCTGGGCGTCCGCAGTTATTGCAGGACCCCCCAACCAGCGTCCCGTTGCATGTAGCACAGGTAGTGGTGGTACTGGCTGCCTTAGCAGCACTTTTCCTTGCTGAGGACATACCCGCAGCCGGGGAAAATAAGCCAATCAGAAACCGGTACACCGGTGGCTTACCGACCACTTCGATGCGGTGGAGAGGAGTAGTGTGTGTGTGCCTCCGCGAGGGTTATAAAAGGGTCTCCCCAGAAATGCAGTAGTGCACTCAATCAATTCCAGTCGGGAAGTGAGGGGAAAATGGCCGCCGCTGGACAAGCTATGGGCGGCGCCTAAAACACGCGGGAAGCACACACACACGCCCAGCGATGACGTCATCCCCTGGGCTGCTCCTCATCTCTCCAGGCAGCCATCTTAGTGATCTGGTGCCGGAGCCCGCAGCGCGGGAGGTATCGTGACAACACCATACCCCGGGCTGCAGACAATAATCTGTAGCCCACAGCCGCAGCCCCTGTGACCCACAGGGCGGTCAGCCAAGGTGACCCCAGCACAGGGTACACCGCCAGAACCGCGGACCCGAGGGTTGCGCGCGGTCTGAGTGTCAGACATATAAGGTCCAGACACTACCCCCAGGCACACCGGAGATACACAGGGTACCTCAGTGCCGGTCCGGTCTGTAAGCACCATTAAGGGAGGCCTCGGACGGGGGTTCAGCACCAGTCCGGTCTGTAAGCACCATTTAGGGAGGCCTCGGACTGGGCTGGCTCCAGTCCGGTCTGTAAGCACCATTTAGGGAGGCCTCGGACGGAGCGGAGCTGTGCAAGGCTCCTGTCACCCACTTCCCAGAGCCCCAAGGAAGGATGGGAAGGAGCGCGGCAGCGTACCGGGAGGACACGAAGTGTCCAGGCTCTGGGCCCTCCGATACCTCGACCTGTGTGTTCCCCAAGGGTGAACAGGGAGACTGCCGGAGGTCCCCGACCGGGACCTACCTTGTCTTCATACGCCATCACGTGAGCTGTGAGAATGCTGTGATGTGCAAGCAAAGCGTGTGATCCTCCGAGCACACTAAGTTTAAAACTGAGGATATCTCCTGCGGTAGGGGTTTATAAGCGGAGGGGGCGGTTACTACAAGCTTGTAGTACCTAGTGTGGCCTCCGGAGGGCAGTGCCCTAAACCCCATTGTCTGGGTCTCCCATTATGATGATCAGAAAAATAACTTTTACCCATGTCAAAATGAGTTAAAAAGTTTTGAGTGCGGAAAAGAAGGGCTCAATTCTGGCATTAGTAGCAGAGGGATACAGTGAGCGTTATGTTGCTTCCATCCTTAAAATTTCGAAGACGGTAGTCCATTACAACAAGGTGAAGCAGTAGACATCGGGGACAACAAAGCTACAGACCGGCAGAGGGTGAAAGAGACTCTCCACTGACCGGGATGACCGTCGTCATATTCGAATGTCACTCAGCAACCGCAGGATGACATCAAGTGATCTACAAAAGGAATGGCAAATGGCAGCTGGGGTGAAGTGCACAGCAAGAACAGTTCGTAACAGGCTCCTAGAGGCAGGGCTCAAGTCATGTAAAGATAGAAAAAAAATTTCATCAATGAGAAGCAAAGGAGAGCCAGGCTGAACTTTGCCATAGACCATAAGGATTGGACCATAGAGGACTGGAGTTAAGGTAATCTTCTCTGATGAGTCTAATTTTCAGATTTGCCCAACACCTGGTCATCTAATGGTTAGACGGAGACCTGGAGAGGTGTACAAGCCACAGTGTCTTGCACTCACTGTGAAATTTGGTGAAGGATCGGTGATGATCTGGGGATGCCTCAGCAAGGCTGGAATTGGGCAGGTTAATGTTTGCGAAGGACGTATGAATCAAGCCATATACAAGGTTATCTTTGAATAATACTTGCCTCTTTATGCTCAGGCAATGTTCCCCAACTCTGAGGTCTGGACAATGCCCCATGCCACACAGCTAGGTCAATCAATGTGTGGATGGAGGAGCACCACATCAATACCCTGTCATGGCCAGCCCAATCTCCAGATCTGAACCCCATTGAAACCTCTGGAATGTAATCAAGAGGAAAATGGAAAGTCACAAGCAATCAAACAATGAAGAACTGCTTACATTTGTGTGCCAGGAGCGGCATAAGATCACCCAAAAGCAGTGTGAGAGACTGGTGGAAAGTGGCCAAGACGCATGAAGGCCGCGATTAAAAATCATGGTTATTCCACCAAATATTGATTTCTGAACTCTTCCTCAGTTAAAACATGAGTATTGTTGTTTCTAAATGAATATGAACTTGTTTTCTCTGCATTGTTTGGTCTGATGTTGCTTTATTATTTTGACGATTTCTCATTTGCTGCAAATAAATAACATTTTTATCTTTGAATTTCGGAGACATGCCGTCAGTAGTTTATGGAATAAAACAACTATGTACATTTTACTCAAAAATATACTTATAAAGAGAGAAATCAGAGAAAATGAACATTTTGCAGTGGTCTCTTCATGTTTGCCAGAGCTGTATATATACAGAAGAATTATATACACATAATATTAATGTTTTATTTTGCAATTTACTTAAGTTTTTTTTTTTTTAATTGTTAGGGGAGTTTTTATTTTTTTACTAGTCACATTAGGGGACATCAGTAGATTGTGGTCATACGAGCGCAATATGGAAAGATGGACGGAAACGACTGTGGAACCTCCATAGAGTAACATTGGCGGCGTGCTTCCTCCAGAGTTTGGCGGCTCTACACATGGGACTGTTGTAGGACGCCCCCTTTCCCACAGTTCGGTTTGTGAAGTGTAGGATCTTTCCTTGTCACCTGGATGTGCTTATAATTGTAAAAACCTAAAAGTAACAACGTTTAAGAGTTTGAGGAGCTGAACTCAAGCCTAAGATTACCAATGCCAAGCGGCAGCTCTAGTGATGTAAAGCACGTCGTCAGCAAACATAAGGCCTGAAAAAGAGCCAAACCCCTATTAATGCCCAGAATTTTGGAATGGGGAGTCCAACAAGCTCAGAGAAGAGGGATGGTCAGGGAGTCACATACTTTTGAACACATGTTGGATCGGTTTATTCCTAGCGAAATAAAAAACAAAAAACACACAAGAGGAATCTGTAATCATGCTCCAGCAATAGCTTTATTATTCAGGTTTCCAAACGGTGTGGCCGGGTTTGGATTTTATTTAGATTCCCCCTCCTCCCCAATAGTTGATTTTACAGGGTATGTAGACTTTTGCAACATTTTTTATTTACTGCGGTCCCAAGAGTCTGACAAATATAGATATCAGCTACAGAGAGACAAAATATACAGTCATGGCCAAAAGTGTCGGCACCTTCAAATTGTTCCAGAAAGTGAAGTTTTTCTCCCAGAAAATGATCACAATTCCCCATGTTTTGTTATACACAGGATTATTGGGACAACACAAAAAACTGAGGGAGAAAGGAAAATTGGACAAAATTTCACACAAAACTCCAAAATGTCCTGGACACAATTGTCCCCCTCACTTAATATTTGTTTCCCCCTTTGTAATAATCCCTTTGATCAGTCACCTCCTATAACCTCCACAAGCTTCTTCTCCTCCTGGAGTCTCCTCTTCTTTATAATCTGCTCCCGGTCTCTCATCTTCTCCCAATTTTCAGATCTCTCCACAGGGGATCAATGGGATTTAGATCCGGTCATTGCTGCCACTTCAGATCTCTCCACAGGAGATCAATGGGATTTAGATCCGGTCATTGCTGACACTTCAGATCTCTCCACAGGGGATCAATGGGATTTAGATCCAGGCATTGCTGACACTTCAGATCTCTCCACAGGAGATCAATGGGATTTAGATCCGGTCATTGCTGACACTTCAGATCTCTCCAGCGCTTTGTTTGCTCCATTTCTGGGGCTTCTTGATGTTTGGGGTCATTGTCCTGCTGGAGACCCCTGACCTAGGACGCCCCCAGCTTTCTGACACTGGATCTACATTGTCACCTAAAATCCTCTGGGATCTTCAGATTTCATGATGTCTTGTACACAGTCAAGACCCCCAGTGCCAGAGGCAGCAAAACAACCCAAAAACCTCTCTGACCTCCCCCATATTTGACTGTAGGTCCTGTGTTCTTTTTCTCTGGCCCCCCCCCCCCATATGTGACTGTAGGTCCTGTGTTCTTTTCTCTGACCTCCCCCATATGTGACTGTAGGTCCTGTGCTCTTTTCTCTGACCTCCCCCATATGTGACTGTAGGTCCTGTGCTCTTTTCTCTGACCTCCCCCATATGTGACTGTAGGTCCTGTGCTCTTTTCTCTGCCCTCCCCCCATATGTGACTGTAGGTCCTGTGCTCTTTTCTCTGACCTCCCCCATATGTGTCTGTAGGTCCTGTGCTCTTTTCTCTGACCTTCTTCATATGTGACTGTAGGTCCTGTGCTCTTTTCTCTGACCTCCCCCATATGTGACTGTAGGTCCTGGGCTCTTTTCTCTGACCTCCCCCATATGTGACTGTAGGTCTTATCTTCTTTTTGTCGGCCTCATACAATTTTCAGTAAACAGTAGAATGATTCGCTTTACAAAAAAGCTCCATCTTGCCACGTGTCAGAGAAGGATTTTGGTTACTCACACACATTTTGGCTTTTTTCTGTCTCTGTGTCAGCAGTGGATCCTCCTGGGTTTCCTTCATAGCGTTTCATGTCATTCAAATGTGGACGGATAGTTCGCGCTGACAATGACGCTCCCTGAGCCTGTAGGACGGCTTGAATTATTTTAGAACTTGATTGGAGCTTATCCACCATCCAGTCGATCCGGCCTTGCAAACCTTCATCAATTTTTCTCTACCATCCATGTCCAGTGAGATTAGATACAGTGCCATTGGGTGTAAACTTCTTATGTTGCACACCGTGGTGAAAGGAACAACAAGATCTCTGGAGATAGACTTGTAACCTCAAGATATTTTTCTACAATTTTAGTTCTCGAGTCCTCAGATCGTTCTCTTCTCCTCTTTCTGCTCTCCATTCTGAGTGCAGCACACACAGACAAACAATGCAAAAATTGAGGCAACTTCTCCCCTTTTTGTCTGTAGCAGGTGTGATTTTCATATTGCCCACACCTGGTACTTCACACATCACATACTGGAAACAAAGTTGTTTACTCACAATTTTGGAAAGGTGCCAGCAATTTTGTCCAGCCAATTGTTGGGGTTATATGTGAAATTATGTCCCATTTTCCTTTTCTTCCCAAAACACACAAAGGAAATATACATGTGTATGACAAAAACATGTGAAATTTAAATAGTAAAAAATAATAACTTCAGCATACAAGGAAGGATGCAAGAAAAAAAAAAGTCCAGTTTAACCCCATCACGACCTATGACGTATAGGCACGTCACTGGTCATGTCTCTGACTTTAATGCGACCACACAAATAGCGGCTGATCTCATCGGAGTCCAACCGTGCCTGTTAACTAGATAGATCTCGTTGTCAAACTCTGACAACGCAATCTAACACAGTCCGACGGGATCGCGCCGTCCTCTGCCTCCAGCGGCCTTATAAGATGTCATCATCGGGGGAGGGGTCAGATGACGACAGCGGGGGAAGGGAGTCAGATAACCACAGTCGGGGGACGGGTCAGACGACCACAGCCGGGGGACGAGTCAGACGACCACAGCCGGAGGAGGTCAGATGACCACAGCGAGGGGTCAGGGGACGACAGCGAGGGGTCAGGGGACGACAGCGAGAGGTCAGGGGACGACAGCGAGGGATCAGGGGACGACAGCGAGGGATCAGGTGATGACAGCGAGGGATCAGGTGATGACAGCGAGGGATCAGGTGATGATAGCAAGGGATCAGGGGACGACAGCGAGGGATCAGGTGATGACAGCAAGGGATCAGGTGATGACAGCAAGGGATCAGGTGATGATAGCAAGGGATCAGGGGACGACAGCGAGGGATCAGGTGATGACAGCAAGGGATCAGGTGATGACCCCTGCCGCTGTGATGATGTAGTTACTGTGAATGCCGGCTGAGCGCCAACATTCACAGATCATCATTTCTGCTGTTCAAAGTGATGCTGAAGCATTGCTCTGAACAGCATAAGTAACCGGACAGGGCTGGCTTCATTATGTCTCCTAAGAGGACTAATAAAATTTATAAAAAAAGTGTAAAAAATAATAAAAAAAAAGGCATAATATATGAAAAAGTAAAAACGACCTTTTAAAATTAAAATAAAACAATACATATATCTTGTATTGCTGTGTTCAGAAATGTCCGATCTATCAAAATATAGAATACATTTAGCTGATCGCTAAACTACAGAAAAAAGGAGGCATAATGCACAAAGTATGTTTCATTTGGTCACAGCAACATTGCAATAAAATGCAATAACGGGCGATCAAAACATCACATCTGCCCAAAAATTGTATCATTAGAAACGTCAGCTCAAGACGCAAAAGATAAGCCATCACAGCCCCAGATCCCAAAAAATGAGGACGCTACGGGGCGCGGAAAATGGAGAATTTTTTTGTATTTAAAAATTTCTACATTTTTTTTTCATTACCAAAATAATAAATAAAAAAAATAATAATACATGTTTGGTAGCTATGAAGTCGTACTGACCTGGGGAATCATACAGACACATCACTGTTACCATATGGTGAAAATGGTAAATGAAAAAGCCCCAAAATCTAATGTGTAATTGCACTTTAATTTCACTGCAATTGGATTTTTTTTCTACACTATATGGTAAAATGAATGAGGTCATTCAAAAGGAAAACTCGTCCCGCTAAAAAGTAAGCCCCAGTATGGATATATGGATTAAATTAGGAAGAGGAAAAAACAAAAAAATCGATCAGGATGGGGGGAGGGAAGGAGGGGGTTAAAATGAACATTTCCTCTTGCACCTTTCCTTGTGTGCCGTTTAGTAGATCACATTTTAGCCCTGTGAACAAACCTGTTCTAGCCATTATTGAAACGTGTGTAAGTGCAATAATTCTCGTGGAGTAATACTCCATTTTGCGGGACTTCCGGCCATGACTGCAGTTCCGGCACGAGGCGTCAGGCTGGAGGCAGTGGCGTAACAGGCAGGGGCCCCGATGTGAGAGCTCTAACGGGGCCCTCAATTATTGCAAATCTTTAATAGAATTAGTCTTTTTCTATAGGCCAAAGGGTATTTTGGGGCCCCCTAGGCTGCAGGGCCCGGGTGCAATTGCAACCCCTGCACCTATTGTAGTTATGCCCCTGGCTGGGGGCAATCTCTAGTTGCTGTCTGAGGGCGATTAAAGTGATGCATAAGAGTTCCCGATCTGCAGGCAAAGTGATGACGGTCCCCTGACTCTAGAAGAGTTCATTGCTCATATTGAGTCTTTATGAACATCCTGGTCGGTGATGGGTTAAGCCAGACCTAAATGGATCTCTGCCCGCATTCCTCCACCAAAGCAAGAGTAGACGTCCGTCAGTAATTGTATGGACTCTTGGCTTCCGTTCCGCCATTTGTCGGCTTCTTATTCCAGTTGTCACCACGTTCATGATTTGGACATCACTTGGGTTCCCCGTGGGTCGGCCAATGTCTGGCCAGAGCTTTCTTGGTGGTGAAGGACTTGTCGCATACAGAACAGGAGAACATCTTCAGCCCCGTGTGCGTTAACTTATGTGTCGTGAGCGTAGATCTGTGAGAAAATGATTTGCCGCATTCAGTGCAGGGATAAGGACGTTCCCCCGTGTGAGTCCTCTCGTGTTCCGCAAGGAGCGATCTCCCCGAAAAAGTCTTCCCGCATTCGTTGCACGGGAACGGCTTGTCCCCGGTGTGAAGGTAGCGGTGTTTGTCGTGTGCCGATTTTTGGGCGAAGCATTTCCCGCAGTCGGAGCAGGAGAACGGCTTCTCCCCGGTGTGCAGCCTCATGTGGTTCACGTAGGTGGATCTCATGGTGAAGCTCTGGCTGCACTCGGAGCAGGCGAAGGGTTTACTGCCCGTGTGCGTCCTCTCGTGGTCCAGAACAGTGGATCTATGGGCAAACCTCTGTCCGCAGTAGATGCAGGCAAACGGCTTCTCCCCCGTGTGGATCCTCTGGTGGTCGGCCAGAGAAGTTTTATGTTTGAAGCATTTTCCGCAGTCCTTACAGGTGTACGGCGCCTCTCCTGTGTGCGTCCTACGGTGTCTGATCAGCTTAGAATTGAAGGGAAAGCCTTTACCACAATCACTACAGGTGAATATATTACTATAGCGGGACGAGGCCGGACCTGCCAGACACAAGGACACAGATTAGTCATTATATTGGTGTCATCTATTGTAGATAGAGAAATTAAAAAGTCATTGTACAGGAGGAGGTGAGCTGTGATATCACCTATTGTGAATGGTGGATCCTGTGTTATCTACTGTATATAGAGGTGATATCAGTCATTGTACAGGAGGAGGTGAGCTGTGATATTACCTATTGTGAATGGTGGATCCTGTGTTATATACTGTATATAGAGGTGTTATCAGTCATTGTACAGGAGGAGGTGAGCTGTGATATTACCTATTGTGAATGGTGGATCCTGTGTTATCTACTGTATATAGAGGTGTTATCAGTCATTGTACAGGAGGAAGAGGTGAGCTGTGATATGACCTATTGTGAATGGTGGATCCTGTGTTATCTACTGTATATAGAGGTGTTATCAGTCATTGTACAGGAGGAGGAGGTGAGCTGTGATATCATCTATTGTGAATGGTGGATCCTGTGTTATCTACTGTATATAGAGGTGTTATCAGTCATTGTACAGGAGGAGGTGAGCTGTGATATCACCTATTGTGAATGGTGGATCCTGTGTTATCTACTGTATATAGAGGTGTTATCAGTCATTGTACAGGAGGAGGAGGTGAGCTGTGATATCGCCTATTGTGAATGGTGGATCCTGTGTTATCTACTGTATATAGAGAGGTGTTATCAGTTGTTGTACAGTGACACAGGTCTGTATTGAGAAGCTCTTACCCACCTGTACTACTAATTGCAAAATTCTTCCTCTTGCACTGTTGTCCTCCCCATATTTCAACCTCTTCAACTTCTACTTTGATAATTCTTAAGCTTGTATCCTAATGAGAGAAAGTGATTATGTGAATCTCAGTGCTTGGGGCCCCTAGTGTGCAGGGTTTTTTGCATAGCAGACAGTCAGGGAATAGAATTAACAAGGCAAAAGGAGGCAGAATAATAAAAATATTATATATATACACAACCCCTCAGTTGTTTAATTTTGTAGAAAAAAAGCAGATCACAGACATGGCACAAAACTAAAGTCATTTCAAATGGTAACTTTATGGCTGGAAGAAACATTAAAAGAAACTCTTGACAAAAAAAAATTATGCTAGCCAGTAATGGTTATTGTTGTAGACCAAGCCGGGAGAAAAATTATGGAATCATGATAACCAAACAAACAAAAGAACCCTCCAACACATCACTAGTTTTTTGTTGCACCGCCTCTGGCTTTTATAACAGCTTGCAGTCTCTGAGGCATGGACTTAATGAGTGACAGACAGTAATCTTCATCAATCTGGCTCCAACTTTCTCTGATTGCTGTTGCCAGATCAGCATTGCAGGTTGGAGCCTTGTCATGGACCATTTTCTCCAACTTCCAAAGATTTTCAATTGGATTGAGATCTGGACTATTTGCAGGCCATGACATTCACCTTGTGTCTTCTTTCAAGGAATGTTTTCACAGTTTTTGCTCTATGGCAGGATGCATTATCATCTTGATAAATTATTTCATCATCCCCAAACATCCTTTCAATGATGGGATAAGAAAAGTGTCCAAAATATCAATGTAAGCTTGGGCATTTATTAAGATGTAATGGCAGCCATGTCCCCAGTGCCTTTACCTGACATGCAGCCCCATATCAATGACTGTGGAAATTTGCGTGTTCTCTTCAGACAGTCATCTTTATAAATCTCATTGGAACGACACCAAACAAAAGTTCCAGCCTCATCACCTTGCCCAATGCAGATTCACGATTCATCACTGAATATGGCTTTCATCCTGTCATCCACAGTCCACGATTGATCTTCCTTAGCCCATTGTAACCTTGTTCTTTCTGTTTAGGCGTTAATGATGGCTTTTGTTTAGCTTTTCTGTATGTATATACCATTTCCTTCAGGCAGTTTCTTAGGTGGCTTCGCACTATGTTTTTTACCATCCTGTTCTGTTCGTTTTTGAAACAAACAGAACAGGATTGTTTTTGCCCCCCATATATCCCTATGGTCTCGGATTGGCCCTATTTGGCCTTCCGGTTTTGTGTATCCGCTGCAGGATTCGTTTCTATCCCGTTTTTCACCGGTCCCAAAAACGATGCCTGAATCATTTTTTGGCTCCGGTGACAAAACAGGACACAAACGAATCCCATCTGGTCCGACACACACACCATGGGGGCCTATGGAGTCGGATTCTGGAAACAATAGAATAGTTTCCCGAATCCGGTTCCAGGACACAGAGCAGCTCAGATTAGGAGCAGTGCTCTGAACCCATAGTAAATCTGTGTTATATCACTTTAATGATTAAATAAGATGAAATATGATGTTGATTCTTATATTCCTGTGTCTTTCTGTTCTGGTCCTCAGATAAGGCGCCGCATGACAAGGAGTCAGAGGAGGAAGACCCTAGATGCCTTGTCCACTTACTCAGGCTCAGCTCCAAATAGAACAGGGATTAACATTTTCCTGATGCATTTCTTAAAGTTGTCATCTGGCTACATGATATTGCTGACCTGATCGGTGGGGATCGGATACAAGTACAGCTCCATTCAATGTGTAACGGCTGCTGCTGGGACCGGCGAAGCGATCGCTGGAAGAGAAGCCGCTCTGCCGTAACCAGCAGCGGCTGCGACACATATTTTATATTTTACGGAGCCCACAACTGCACCCACTTGAGAGAGGGGATCTGCCCATTGGGACAGGAAACCTACAGATAACCTACAGTTGGTTTACAGAGCATGAGAGGAACCGCCAAAATTAGGATATCGTATATACTCACGTATTAACCGAAGCCCCTCATTTTACTGCCAAAAACTGGAGTTACTGACTCAAGTATAAGCCTAGGGTGGGAAATGCCTCAGCCCCCCATCCCTGTATATGTGTCCCCATCATGGTAAATAGCCCTCCATCATGGTATATAGCCTATCCCATCCTGATATATAGCCCCTCATCACTGTATATGTTCCCCATCATAGTGTATAGCCCCTTATCACTGTATATAGCCCCCATCATTAAATATAGCCCCCTCATCCTGGTACATGACCCCCATCATTATTTATAGCCCCTTCATCCTGGTACATGCCCCCATCATTGTATACAGCCCCCCATGCTGGCACAAGCCCCCATCATTATCTATAGACCCTGTGAGGTGGCGAGGGGGGTGGCATAATTGATGGGAGGTATGGGTCACAGAGATTCCTGTTATCTGTGACATAAGACGGAGTATTATTCTCTAGTGCAATTTTTGCACTGGAAGTTTTACTTAGTGCATGCGAGGGTCCGGCTTATGGGTGCTGTGAGAGACGGGTGGGTCCAGTACCCACATACCTCACCGCTGGGTGTGGATACAGGCTATAAACTGGAGCCTGGTGTGAAGCACGACTGTCTGTGCTAGGAGGGGCTGAGAGTAGCCTCCTGTGTGTGAAGACTCCAGGCCAAGCCGGATGCTGGTCACTGACCCACCTGTGTGAACACAGGTCGGCGACACCTGAGAAGGGGCGCTGTAAAGCAATTGTTTTCTGTTTGTTTTGGCCTGCACTTAAAGGCTGCTAGTTTTGCATTTTTCTGCTATCGGTTTATGGAGGAAATAAACCATTTTGGACTATAAGTTTGTGAAGACACTGCCTCTTGTTGTTCTCCTGACGTCCGCAAGCGAGTTGCCCTATCACAATTGGTGGAGAATGCGGGCAACGTTCCCAGCAGACACGTGAGACCGGGGATAAGAGGATCGCATGTCCTGGGTGCAGTCTGCAATAAGCCAGCAGCAGGCATCAGACAAAATGGAGGACCTGCTGAAGCACCTGTTGCAGGCTCAGCAGACGCAGCAAACACAGTACCAGCAACTGCTACAACAGCAGCAGATGGCGCAACAGGAGACCACAAAGCTACTGAGGCAGCAAATCCAGCTCCACAAACGGCGGCAACAAGATCAGCATCATCATCAGCAGCAGCAGACTAACTTACTGGCAGAAGCGGTCCGTAGCAACGGCGACAGCTGCGACAAGGTCAGTGGGCGATTTTGCCATCCGGAAGGCTGTAAGAGGAGCCATGCAGAAAATGACTCCAGGGGATGATATAGAGGCCTTCCTGACTGTCTTTGAACGGGTTGCGGAGAGAGAGGGACTTCCGCCAGCCCAGTGGGCGGAGGTGCTGGCACCATACCTGACGGGGGAGCCCCAGAAAGCATACTACGATTTAGCTTTGCAGGATACTAAAGAGTATGGCAAATTAAAAACTGAAATTTTGGCATGCTTGGGGGTGACAATGACTGTCAGGGCACAGCAGGTCCACCGCTGGGCGTATCATCGGGACAGACCTCCTCGCTCCCAAATGTTTGACCTGTTGCACTTAGTCCAAAAGTGGCCGCAGCCGGAGACCTCTACGCCTGCGCAGATGGTTGAGCGGAAGCCTAGTGACCCTTTAGATTAGTGTCTGACCATGCTCCACTCAGATGGTTGAGGGAAACTAAGGGAAAAAATGCCAGGGTCACTCGCTGGTTTCTAGCCCTGCAAAACTTTAATTTCCATGTAGAGCACAGAGCAGGGAAGGTACATAGCAATGCCGAAGCCCTTTCTAGAGTCCCCTGTCTAGGTGTACATAGTGCCAAGCCCCACGGCTTTAGGCAGAGGGGGGAGGTATGTGAGGTGGCGAGGGGTCGCATAATTGATGGGAGGTATGTGTCACAGAGATTCCTGTTATCTGTGACATAAGCCGGAGTATTATTCTCTAGTGCACATTTGCACTTAGTGCATGCAAGGGTCCGGCTTATGGGTGCTGTGAGAGACGGACGGGTCCAGTACCCACATACCTCACCGCTGGGTGTGGTTACACACTACAAACTGGAGCCTGGCGTGAAGCACGGCTGTCTGTGTGCTAGGAGGGGCTGACAGTAGCCTCCTGTGTGTGAAGACTCCAGGCCAAGCCGGATGCTGGTCACTGACCCACCTGTGTGAACACAGGTCGGCGACACCTGAGAAGGGGCGCTGTAAAGCAATGGTTTTCCGTTTGTTGTGGCCTGCACTTAAAGGCTGCTAGTTTTGCATTTTTCTGTTATTGGTTTATGGAGGAAATAAACCATTTTGGACTATTAGTTTGTGAAGACGCTGCCTCTTGTTGTTCTCCTGATGCCCACAAGCGAGTCGCCCTATCGCAACCCACATGCTGGCAAATGCCCCCCATCATTATCTATAGCCCCCCCCATGCTGGCACATGCCCCCATCAAAGTGTCTAGTCCCACCCATCATGTATCTGCTCCCCACATGTATATAGCCTCCCCATCACAGTATCTGGCCCCCAACATTGTATATAGCGCCCCCCATCACAGTATCTGGCGCCCATGCTGTGGCACACATTAATACAACAAACCATTTATACATCACCTTTCCGGCGAATCCCTGCAGGCACCGCCGCGTCCTCCGGTCTTCCTGCTTGTGCCGGTGTCACGTGACCGGCACAGCGATGACGCTACTGCTGCACCAGTCACATGACACAGGAACGAGCAGGAAGACCGGAGGACGCGGCGGTGCCTGCAGGGATTCGCCGAAAAGGTGATGTATAAATGGTTTGTTATTTTAATGTCTAATGCAGCATGGGGCCAGATACTGTGATGGGGGGGCACTATATACAATGTTGGGGGGGCACAAGTACCCTTAGTGTAACGTAATATGCGCCGCTCCCCCTGCCGCTGATAGACAGGGAAATGCAGTGCATATTCATTACACTAATGAGCGGCCTCACGTGACCTCCCGCTGTCAATGCAGCTCCCCCCGCCTCCTCCAGGCCCCAGTCACTGCCCCCCCGCCCCCACAGCACATAGTGACTCAAGTATAAGCAATTCTTGTGCTGAAAAACTCGGCTTATACTCTAGTATATATGGTAATATCCGTAATAACTATTCAATGTACATATGAATAACCACCACCATAAGGAGTGAAACACACACACACTCCAAGAATTTAGTAGATACCAAGACATGGATTGAGCGGGTGCTGTCGTGGACACTATAAAACACAATTACCGGTAAGTAATTTAGTCTTTTCTTCTCACCACGACAGCAGCCACATGAGAGACTTTCAGAGAAACCATCACCTGGGAGGGACGACTGTTATTGAGGACAGATCTCCAAAAACTAAATCAGAGGATAAGTCAAGTCTATAGTGGTTGTAAAAGGTAGACAGTGAAGATCAGGTTACTGCCTTACATACAGTTGTGGCCAAAAGTATTGACACCCCTGCAATTCTGTCAGATAATACTCAGTTTCTTCCTGAAAATGATTGCAATCACAAATTCTTTGGTATTATTATCTTCATTTAATTTGTCTTCAATGAAAAAACACAAAAGAGAATGAAGCAAAAAGCAAAACATTGATCATTTCACACAAAACTCCAAAAATGGGCCGGACAAAAGTATTGGCACCCTCAGCCTAATACTTGGTTGCACAACCTTTAGCCAAAATAACTGCGATCAACCGCTTCCGGTAACCATCAATGAGTTTCTTACAATGCTCTGCTGGAATTTTAGACCATTCTTCTTTGGCAAACTGCTCCAGGTCTCTGATATGTGAAGGCTGCCTTCTCCAAACTGCCATTGTTAGATCTCTCCACAGGTGTTCTATGGGATTCAGGTCTGGACTCATTGCTGCCACCTTAGAAGTCTCCAGTGCTTTCTCTCAAACCATTTTCTAGTGCTTTTTGAAGTGTGTTTTGGGTCATTGTCCTGCTGGAAGACCCATGACCTCTGAGGGAGACCCAGCTTTCTCACACTGGGCCCTACATTATGCTGCAAAATGTGTTGGTAGTCTTCAGGCTTCATAATGCCATGCACACAGTCAAGCAGTCCAGTGCCAGAGGCAGCAAAGCAACCCCAAAACATCAGGGAACCTCCGCCATGTCTGACTGTAGGGAGCGTGTTCTTTTCTTTGAATGCCTCTTTGTTTCTCCTGTAAACTCTATGTTGATGCCTTTGCCCATAAAGCTCTACTTTTGTCTCATCTGACCAGAGAACATTCTTCCAAAACGTTTTAGGCTTTCTGAGGTAAGTTTTGGCAAACTCCAGCCTGGTTTTTTTATGTCTCGGGGTAAGAAGTGGGGTCTTCCTGGGTCTTCTACCATACAGTCCCTTTTCATTCAGACACCGATGGATAGTACGGGGTGACACTGTTGTACCCTCGGACTGCAGGGCAGCTTGAACTTGTTTGGATGTTAGTCGAGGTTCTTTATCCACCATCCGATGCACAATCTTGCGTTGAAATCTCTCGTCAATTTTTCTTTTCCGTCCACATCTAGGGAGGTTAGCCACAGTGCCATGGGCTTTACACTTCTTGATGACACTGCGCACGGTAGACACAGGAACATTCAGGTCTTTGGAGATGGACTTGTAGCCTTGAGATTGCTCATGCTTCCTCACAATTTGGTTTCTCAAGTCCTCAGACAGTTCTTTGGTTTTCTTTCTTTTTTCCATGCTCAATGTGGTACACACAAGGACACAGGACAGAGGTTGAGTCAACTTTAATCCATGTCAACTTGCTGCAAGTGTGATTTAGTTATTGCCAACACCTGTTAGGTGCCACAGGTAAGTTACAGGTGCTGTTAATTACACAAATTAGAGAAGCATCACATGATTTTTCTAACAGTGCCAATACTTTTGTCCACCCCTTTTTTATGTTTGGTGGAATTAGATCCAATTTGGCTTTAGGACAATTCTTTTTGTGTTTTTTCATTGAAGACAAATTAAATGAAGATAATAATACCAAAGAATTTGTGATTGCAATCATTTTCAGGAAGAAACTGAGGATTATCTGACAGAATTGCAGGGGTGTCAATACTTTTAGCCACAACTGTATCAGATCACTCGAGATGTCCACCTTCTCAGCCCAGGAGGATGCCGTGGCCTGTGCTCACTCCAATCGGGGGGGTTTCATCTTCCGCTGAGTAGGCCGGACAGATTGCATCTCTGATCCATTGTGACAAAGTGCTCTTTGTGACTCCAGACCCCAATCTGTGGCCCTGAAAGTACACAAACAGCGCCCCTCTCTGCCTCCAGGACGGGAGTTCTGTCTATATAGTGTCGTACAGCTTTCCTATCATCTAACGTGTGAAACCTTTGCTCCTCAGGTGTAGAAGGGTAGAAACATTTCCTGACTTCTGGAATTTGGTAAGGACTTGGGGACATGGGCAGGATCAGGGTTTAGCACTGTTCCATCCGGAAACACTGAAAGAAAAGCTGGATCCATAGACAGGGCTTGTATGTCACTAACTCTCCTGGCTGATATTAATGCAACCAACAGAGCAGTTATTCACAATAGGCATTTCAAAGAGGCCGATTCTAAGGGTTCAAATGGAGGACCTGTGAGGGCATCAAGGACAAGGTTGGAGGTAAACGAGCTATGCGTATGGGGTTGCTACACTCATATGCTGTAATGAAGTATCCACAGCAATGTTATAGCTGTATAAGGCTCCTAAGGCTGATATTGTGAATATGCTAGCTGTCCACTGCTGTGGTGCTGAAGCCGGCTTCAGCATAAGTGATCATCACCACAGCAGAGGACATCTCCTCTTACTGTAATGAGGAGATGCGCATTTTGCTTACATGAAGCCGGCTTCAGCACCACAGCAGTGGACAGCTAGCATATTCAAAAAAGACTTTAGTATATTTTCACGCCGCAGTGTAAAATGACATGACAATGACCAATGTAGCAGAGCCGACAATATGCGGCTTCTGCTATCTGAATGATTCAACCCCTACGGGGCTAATGTAATGGGCTACATGGCTCCAGGGAGTGTGGGCACTCTCTGGGGCCATGTGGCACATTATTATTATTAACCCCTACAACAGCGGCTTCATAGCCGCTCCTGCCGCTGTGTGCTGACATGTACCACACAGCGGCAGGAGCGGCTTTTACATGTAAAATCACTCCATTAAATAGGTTTTTTTAACATTGTTTTTTACATTTATACAGCGGCAGGCATATAAATCTTTTGAATGATCTCGTTCAATAGGCTTCACACTGAACGATGTGCCACATCGTTCAGTGCTTAATTGGATGAGCGATCGAACGATCTTTTCATCCTAGATCTTATGTTTTACATGCAAGGATGTGCAAAGAATATTGTTGAAAAGATTTCAATCACGTGACTTTTGAACGATATCCTGAACGATATCCTGTGTGTAACACCAACATTAGCCTCAGGAGCTGCCTCTCAAGTTCCACGCCGTCAAGTGGAGACCCCCTCACTTGAGAATTACAGAATGGACCCCGAGAGGACAGGCCCGGATCTGATGACAGGATCCCAGGGTTGGATATGGACATGGTTCTGAGCCATGAAAACCAAGACCTCTTGGGCCAGAAAGGAGCGATAAGGATCACTCTCGCCCCTTCCTCCCTCGACTTCCTGATAACTAATTGAAGTTCATTGGCTCTGGTAGCGAACAGGTCTATCTCTGGGAGCCCGCACAAGTCAACTATTTTCCTGATGATCAGGTGACTGAGAACCCATTCTCCCTGGTATAAAGTATGGCGACTGACGAAGTCCGCTCTGAGATTATCCACTCCCCTGATGTGAAGGGCTGAGAGAGACAGGAGATGGGATTTGGGCAGCTCGAGGATTCTCCATCATAGTAGACATTAGAGTCCTTGATCGAGATCCACCTTGTCGATTGATATATGTGACTGATGTGGGGTTGTCGGACAGAATCCTGACGCGAGACCCCTGAAGCTGTGGGGGAAAGTGATACAATGCATGTTTGGTCGCTTTTAATTCTCTTAAATCTGAAGAGTCATCTGCTTCTTCTAAGGACCACTGAACCTGGGCCAGGACATCTCCCAAATGAGCCTCCCATCCACCAGGACTAGCATCCGCAGTAACTATTCTAGAAGGTCTAACCCCCCCATGGGACCCCCTGGAAAGACGATCCTGGTCCAACTACCAGGTCAGGGAGTTTATAACCTCTAAAGATATAATCCTTCTTCCATTAAGGTAACCCTGCATTCTTTCTTCTGCACAGAGGATCTCTTGCTGTAGACACTTGGAATGTAATTGGGCCCATTGAAAGGCAGGAATACAAGACGTTAGGGACCACCGAAAGGACATAGCATCTCTCAAAGACATCTGAGGATTATCTATAGCTTTCCTAAGTTTGCTCCCTATAATCAGCATCTATTCCTGTGGAAGGAGACATCTTTGACTTACTGAATCCTGGTGTAGACCTAGGAATGACTGAAGAGTCACTGGAACCAGTGTGGATTTGTTCAGGTTGATCATCCAGCACAAAGCCTGAAAGGATGAAATTGTGTTAACAAGGCGATCTCTGCATTGTGCGGCAGAGTCCCCGAACACCAAAAAGTCATCCTGGTACGGAATAAAAAGTGTTCTGCTGACGAAAATAAGCCATCACCTGTAATGTCAGCCTGGTGAGAATACTGGGAGCTACGGAAAGACAAGACGGCATCGCTGTGAATTGATAATGTTGGACATGTTTTCCCATCACGACCGCGGCTCTGAGGTACTATTGGAATTCAACATGTATTGGCAGATGGTAGTAGGCATCCTTCATGTCTAGGACAGCCATGAAGCATCGGGGAAATAAAACTTTAATAGCCGATCTAATAGACTCCATCCTGAAATTAGAATTCAAACTCCTCAAATTAATGATGGTTCTACAAGAAGCATCAGGCTTGGAGACCAGGAACAAAGGGGAATTAAATCCTCTTCCTTCCTGGTCCTTTGGAACTTCTACAAGAATGTGTTTAGACTGCAGGATCTGGACCCCCGACTCTAGAGACTGCTGCTGTGTAGGGGATTGAGGAGATCACCACAAAGGAATCCTGGAAGCTTCAACCTAGATGAAACTAGATTCAGGATCCAGGGATTGGATGTAATCTCCCCATATCTGTGGCCAAAAAACTTCACCCTCCACCCAGAGGAGGATTAGGTTTAACAGAATTAGTTTCCGCTCTTGGAGGAGGATCCACTGAAAAGGGCACATTTTTGTTTGGTCTCCTCACTTCCCCAATGATCCCCGTCTCTGTAGGACTTCTTTTGACCAGACGGCCGCCTCTTGAATGCTCTCCCTGGCATGGTATTGCGCACAACTTCGATCTTGATTGTACGTTCCCCCCTCCAACCCTTCAGCCAAAGGGCACGGCGAGCAGAGTTTGTAAGGTCTGCTGATATGACCGCCAGCCGCAGGGAATCCGCAGAGGCATCTGCTAAACCTCCTCTGATCAATGGGATTGAAGGCAACAGTTTCTTCCTAGAAACTCCTTCCTGATCTGGTCTTCTAGTTATTCAACCCAGACCAACCCAGACCTTGCCGTACATGTAGAGGATAAAACTGGCCTAAAGGCCCCTGTACAAGACTCCCATGAACATTTGAGCAACATTTCCGCTTTTCGGTGTAACGGGTCAGACAGAAGCCCAGAGTCTTCCACAGGCAGGGCAGAACGCTTGGAGGTAGAAGCCACAGCAGCGTCTACCTTTACAACCTTCTATCAGGTTGTCAAATCTTCATCATCAAAGGGATCCTTCCTCTTAGAAGATGAAGGAAGGGATCCTCGCCGATCCGGTTTGTCCCATTCCCTTCTGACCAGATCTCTTACAGCTGTAATAACTGGAAAGGATCATCTCTTTTTCTAGGAGCCCCGCAAACATAATTTGGGCTTGGATTCTTTTGTATCCAAAATCCCCATAGTATATCTAACTGGCTTGACTACAGTATCCATACTCTCTATGGGGAAGCAGGGTCTTCCTTCTTCATCAGAGGATGATGATGATAATGATGATGACTGAGAGCAATTAATGGACCTAACCTTGTCACTATCAGAAGAGGCGTCCGTTACGGGGGTACCTCTCTTTGTCTTGGCCTTATGCTTCCTAGGTCTAAGTTTTTAAGGGAATGGAGCTCTTCCCTGATCATGGCACGTATATAAGTGGATCTGACCAATGAGTCCTCTATGTCTTGCTGATAGACTGTGTCAGCAGTGTCTTAGTATAGGTGTCAGGAAGGGGCTGCGTGCACAAGACACATTCTTCATGTTTAACTTTTTTAGCTTTCTTAGCCTAAAGGGGTACACAGAAAGGGGATAACCGCTTAATAGGCAGAGCCATGTCACACTCACCCAGTGAAGCTTGTCAATGTGGCACCAGTTCTGGAGGTGAAGGCAGAGCAGGAGTTGTAGACGGCTCAGATCTCTTACTCCAGTCACTTCTATCAGTGGAGTTGCCCTCTCTGGATCGCCCACTGCTGCTCTTGGACCTGCTGTGTATCTGCACACCCACCTCCATTGGATGCACCTCAGAGTCCCCTGGAGGGGACATCCTTGCAGGCACACAGGCAGCAGGACGCCACCTGACTCTAAGTCTTCAGCCCGCCCATCCACCTATCAACGCTGGTGCACACCTCCCTGGATCCCCGGAAGCAGATTTGCAGCACTTTCGGATCAGGAATTGCCAGTGCGCTTGCGCGGGGGGCTGAAATCCGGAAGTCCTGCCTGATGGAGGCACAGGGCGGCTGTCTCTGCACCCTGCGCCCCAGGACGAGTACGGCCTGTTCCCTCACGGCACTGCACTCCCCATGAGCTAGGGCTGCATCACCGAACACTGGCATCGCGCCATCCACTGCCAGATGAGTTGGGAAGTCTGTTAGCCAGGACTCCCCCGACGCTGCTTCTGTTTCCCCAGGCCCTGCCGTTCCCACAGACACCGACACAGAGGCTACATGGATCCAGGTATGTCTTCTTACTGTAGGTTCCCACAAGGAAACCAACTGAGGAGATGAGAGGGACTGTCCCTTTTTATCTGTAGGTTTCCTGTCCCTATAGACGGATCCCCTCTCAAGTGGGTGCTGACGTAGAGAGAAGAAAAAATCTGCTACAAGCTGCGACATGTGGGCTTTGCTGCAGATTTCACCTGGTGCATTGCAAAGAGGGAAATATAACTTAGGTAAAAAATTACATTACAGATTTTTTTCTGCAATTTGCAGCTGAAACACTACAAATATGTGACTTACTAATATAGAAAGAAAACCAGCAGCAATATCCACCCATGTGCACTTACCCTAAGTCGCCGTTTCCATCCTCCGGCACGTCCTGGGGTGCGCCGAGGCTCTCCTCCTGTGGAGGGTCCAGTCCAGGATTGTCTCTGCTGGACTCATCTGTACAGGAGTCACACAATTAGGTAATGTATGGCACATATTATTATTAATATTTCTAGCTGTGAGCCCGATTCTAAAGAATCGGGAGTCTAGAATCTGTATATAATATTTTTAAGAGTTGTAAATAATAGACTTAAACACCAACCGGGGGAGCAAGAACAGCGGGGGTGAGGATGGAGCGAGCGGGGCAGGATGGAGCGAGCGGGCAGGATGGAGCGAGAGGGCAGGATGGAGCGAGAGGGGCAGGATGGAGCGTGGGGGCAGGATGGAGCGTGGCGGGGCAGGATGGAGCGTGGCGGGGCAGGATGGAGCGTGGCGGGGCAGGATGGAGCGTGGCGGGGCAGGATGGAGCGTGGCGGGGCAGGATGGAGCGTGGCGGGGCAGGATGGAGCGTGGCGGGGCAGGATGGAGCGTGGCGGGGCAGGATGGAGCGTGGCGGGGCAGGATGGAGCGTGGCGGGGCAGGATGGAGCGTGGCGGGGCAGGATGGAGCGTGGCGGGGCAGGATGGAGCGTGGCGGGGCAGGATGGAGCGTGGCGGGGCAGGAGTGGAGCGTGGCGGGGCAGGATGGAGCGTGGCGGGGCAGGATGGAGCGTGGCGGGGCAGGATGGGGCGTGGCGGGGCAGGATGGAGCGTGGCGGGGCAGGATGGAGCGTGGCGGGGCAGGATGGAGCCGGAGGGGCAGGATGGAGGTGAGTGGCGCAGGATGGACCGAGCTAGGCAGGATGGCGAAGGCGGGGCAGGATGGAGACGGCAGGGCAGGATGTTGGGGGGGGGGGAAGCAGGATGGTGGTGGGGGTGCGGGATGGAGTTGGGGGGGCAGGATGGTGTCGGGGGCACAGGATGGATACGGGGGGGGGGGGGCAGGATGGAGGCGCTCCTCCAGACCCCCTCCGCTCCCCGCGGCCGCCGTCCCTCTGGGCCTCCACTCTGTGCGGCCCCCCTCCCTCTGGGCCAGCTTTCCCCCCCCTCCCCACCGGAACTTCATGGTGATAATAAAAAAAAAAAAAAACCTCAGTGAGGATACTTACCCTCCGGCGGCTCGCTTCAGCTGTCTTGTAGCTTCCAGGACAGGACCTGTCATTGGCTGGGAAACCGATAAGCTTGGGGTGAGTGGGCAGAGTGGGGGATGAGTGGGCATAGTGGGGGATGAGTGGGCAGAGCAGGGGTTAGTGGGCAGAGTGATTGGGCAGAGCAGGGGTCAGTAGGCACAGCAGGGGTTAGTGTGAAAAATTAGTGGGCAGAGCAGGGGTGAGTGGGCAGAGCAGGGGTGAGTGGGCAGAGTGAGTGAGCAGAGCAGGGGTCAGCGGGCAGAGCGGGGGTGACTGGGCAGGGCAGGGTTTAGTGGGCAGAGCATGGTCAGTGGGCAGTGTGAGGGGTCAGTGGGCCGAGCAGGGTGAGTGTGAGGGGTCAGTGGGCAGTGTGAGGGGTCAGTGGGCCGAGCAGGGTCAGTGGGCAGAGTATGGTCAGTGGGCAGAGTGGGGGTGAGTGGGCAGAGTGGGGGTGAGTGGGCAGAGTGGGGGTCAGGGAGCAGAGAGGGGGTCAGGGAGCAGAGAGGGGGTGAGTGGGCAGAGAGTGGGGGTGAGTGGGCAGAGCAGGATGAGTGGGCAGAGCAGGGTCAGTGGGCAGAGTGTGGGTGAGGGGGCAGAGTGTGGGTGAGGGGGCAGAGAGTGGGTCAGGGGGAAGAGTTGGGGGGTCAGTGGGCAGAGTGGAGGTTAGTGGGCAGAGTTGGGGGGTCAGTGGTCAGAGTGGGGGTCAGGGGCAGAGTGGGGGTCAGTGGGCAGAGTGGGGGTGAGGGGGCAGAGTGGGGGTGAGGGGGCAGAGTGGGGGTCAGGGGGAAGAGTTGGGGGGTCAGGGGGAAGAGTTGGGGGGTCAGGGGGAAGAGTTGGGGGGTCAGGGGGAAGAGTAGGGGGTGAGTGGTCAGAGTGGGGGTGAGTGGGCAGAGTGGGGGTCAGTGGGCAGAGTGGGGGTCAGTGGGCAGAGCAGGGTCAGGGGCAGAGTGGGGGTCAGTGGGCAGAGTGGGGGTCAGTGGGCAGAGTGGGGGTCAGTGGGCAGAGTGGGGGTGAGGGGGTCAGTGGGCAGAGTGGGGGTGAGGGGGCAGAGAGGGGGTCAGGGGGAAGAGTTGGGGGGTCAGGGGGAAGAGTAGGGGGTGAGTGGTCAGAGTGGGGGTCAGGGGCAGAGTGGGGGTCAGTGGGCAGAGTGGGGGTCAGGGGGAAGAGTAGGGGGGGTCAGTGGGCAGAGTAGGGGGGTGAGTGGTCAGAGTGGGGGTGAGTGGTCAGAGTGGGGGTGAGTGGTCAGAGCAGGGTCAGGGGCAGAGTGGGGGTCAGTGGGCAGAGCGGGGGTGAGGGGGCAGAGAGGGGGTCAGGGGGAAGAGTTGGGGGGGTGAGTGGGCAGAGTTGGGGGGGTCAGTGTGGGGGTGAGTGGGCAGAGCAGGGTCAGGGGCAGAGTGGGGGTCAGTGGGCAGAGCGGGGGGTGAGGGAGCAGATCGTGGGTCAGTGTGCAGCGCAGGGGGATGAGTAGGTAGAGGAGGTTAGATCGGGACATGACCTTTGATGACGTCACGGTCATGTGAACTGTGACTCCGCCCATCATCGTGACGTCATCAGAGGTCCTGAAGCCCCATGAAAAGAGATCGCGGCTGGCTGGATGGAGGTGTGGTAAGAGTCGGGGGGGGTGACCGGAGAGTGGGGGGGTGACCGGAGAGTGGGGGGGGTCTGTGCTGACAGGCGGGGGGTGACCGGAGAGTGGAGGGGGGTGACCGGAGAGTGGGGGGGTCTGTGCTGACAGGCGGGGGGTGACCCGAGAGTGGGGGGGGGGTGACCGGAGAGTGGAGGGGGGCTATGGTGACAGGCAGGGGGGTGATGGGGCAGCGGGGGGAAGTGTTGTGACAGGCGGGGAGCGCGGCCAGGAGGAGCTTCACTATATCTTCTTATATATATATATATATATACTTGCCGTAGCGCACTTCCGTTTGGCAGCACGTCCACGACGACGGAAGTAGCGCCGAATATGACGGAAGTGAGCTACGGCAATTATATATAAGATTAGGTATTTAGATAGCGCTATTAGGATACATGGCGCTTTACAAGTTAGAGGGTAGACAAAGACAAGTGGTCGAAAAAAACGACACATCGACAAATCAATCATGCGGGTACAATAGGGCCGGGGATCCTGTATAGAGGGGGTGGGGAGGGAGACAGTAGGAGGGGGAGAGGTGAGATGGTGTAGATCAATGTCTTCCCAGGAGTCTTCTGGTTTGGACCTTCAATTCGCCCAATATATAGACAATGCTCATCACTCACCTGGATCTTCATATGTGGTGGTCTCCTCGTACGCATCGTCCCCCCATCCATCCAGGTCATCCATTTCTACTTTGAAAATGTCAATGTCTCCATCCTAAATGAAGGAAACAGATCAGGCTGTAGATAGGGTCCTCCATCATCATCTTCCAGTAACAGTGCCACCACTGTCCACAGGATCTGTCCGTTATTACAGCTCAGCTCAAGTGAATAGAACAGAGGTGCAATAACACATACATCCTGTGGACAGGGGAGGTGCTAGATTTCTAATCCTGTACAAGTTCTGTATCAAAAAACAAGTTGATAGGACCATTAAATTAGTGACTGTCCCTGAGCCTTGGCATAGGAGGAGAAATTAGATGGTCATACAGTACAGACCAAACGTTTGGACACCTTCTCATTCTAAGAGTTTTCTGTATTTTCAGGACTATGAAAATTGTAGATTCACACTGAAGGCATCAAAACTATGAATTATCACATGTGGAATTATATACTTAACACAAAGTGTGAATCAACTGAAAATATGTCTTATATTCTAGGTTCTTCACAGTAGCCATCTTTTGCTGTGATTACTGCTTTGCACACTTTTGGCATTGATGAGCTTCAAGAGGTAGTCACAGGAAATGGTCTTCACTTCACAGGTGCCCTGTCAGGTTTAATAAGTGGGATTTCTTGCCTTTTAAATGGGGTTGGGACCATCAGTTGTGTTGTGCAGAAGTCTGGTGGATACACAGCTGATCGTCCTACTGAATAGACTGTTAGAATTTGTATTATGGCAAGAAAAAAGCAGCTAAGTAAAGAAAAACGAGTGGCCATCATTACTATAAGAAATGAAGGTCAGTCAGTACGAAAAGTTGGGAAAACTTTGAAAGTGTCCCCAAGTGCAAAAACCATCAAGCGCTACAAAGAAACTGGCTCACATGAGGACCGTCCCAGGAAAGGAAGACCAAGAGTCACCTCTGCTGCGGAGGATAAGTTCATCCGAGTCACCAGCCTCAGAAATCGCAGGTTAACAGCAGCTCAGATTAGAGACCAGGTCAATGCCACAGAGTTCAAGCAGCAGACACATCTCTACAACAACTGTTAAGAGGAGACTTTGTGCAGCAGCCCTTCATGGTAAAATAGCTGCTAGGAAACCACAGCCAAGGGCAGGCAACAAGCAGAAGAGACTTGTTTGGGCTAAAGAACACAAGGAATGGACATTAGACCAGCGGAAATCTGTGCTTTGGTCTGATGAGCCCAAATGTGAGATCTTTGGTTCCAACCACCGTGTCTGTGTGACGTAGAAAAGGTGAATGGATGGACTCTACATGCCTGGACCCACCGTGAAGCATGGAGGAGGAGGTGTGATGGTGTGGGGGGGCTTTGCTGCTTTGAAGCTCATCAAGAGAATGCCAAGAGTGTGCAAAGCAGTAATCAAAGCAAAAGGTGGCTACATGAAGAACCTAGAATATAAGACATATTTTCAGTTGTTTCACACTTTTTTGTTCAGTATATAATTCCACATGTGATAATTCATAGTTTTGATGCCTTCAGTGTGAATCTACAATTTTCATAGTCATGAAAATACAGAAAACTCTTTGAATGAGAAGGTGTGTCCAAACTTTTGGTCTGCACTGTATGTACAGCAGAGAAGTCTGCAGCCGGATCAGAAGACATTACTGCACTCTGATTACAATCAATGGGTGACCACGCTCCACTCTGAAAGAACTACTCTTTCCAGTAGCGCTCCCTGACAAAGCAGGTGCTTAAGGATCGCTGGGTGTGGTTTGGGGGAGTGTTTGAGGTCGCTCTGCTGTGATGTCGTCACTTTTTTGGCCTGATGCTAGTGTGCACTGTACTCTCTCTATTGCTGCTAATCTGGATGTGATTCATTGTCATTTCTTCAATTTTTACATTTGGGAAAACATTTTGTGTGCCCTGCTTATTGAATTATTGTAAATATTACTATAGATATTTTATATGGGCATAGCTATACACGACCGCTCAAAGGTTTGGTGTCGCCCAGACAATTTTGTGTTTTCCATGAAAACTCATACTTTTACTTATCAAATGAATTGCAAAATGAATAGAAATTATCGTCCAGACATTGACAAGGTTAGAAATAACAATTTTTATTTGAAATAATAATTTTCTTCTTTAAACTTTGCTTTGGTCACAGAATGCTCCTGTGCAGCAATTACAGCATTGCAGACCTTTGGCTTCTAGCTGTTAATTTTCTGCAGTAATCTGGAGACATCCCCCCCCCATGCTTCCTGAAGCCGCACCCAAGTTGGATTGGATGATGGGCACTTTTTGCGTCCCATACGGTCAAGCTGCTCCCACAACATCTCCATGGGGCTGAGATCTGGTGACTGCGCTGGCCACTCCGTTACAGATAAAATACCAGCCCCTGCTTCTTCCCTGAATAATTCCTGCATAATTTGGAGGTGTGCTTTGCTTTGCTTTGCTCTGAGTCATTGCCCTGTTGTAGGATGAAATTGGCTCCAATCCAGCGCTGTCCTCAGGGTATGCCATGGTGTTGCAAAATGGAGTGATAGCCTTCCTTATTCAAAATCCCATTTACCTTGTACAAATCTCCCACTTTACCAGCACCGAAGCAACCCCAGACCATCACATGACCTCCACCATGCTTGACAGATGGCGTCAGGCCTCTTCCAGCATCTTTTCAATTGTTCTGCGTCTCACAATTGTTCTTCTGTGTGATCCAAACACCTTTTAATTCATCTGTCCATAACACTTTGTTCCAATCTTCCTCTGTCCAATGTCTGTTATTTTGCCCATATTAATCTTTTCCTTTAATTAGCCAGTCTCAGATATAGCTTTTTCTTTGCCACTGTGCCCTGAAGGCCGGCATCCCGGAGTCGCCTCTTCACTGTAGACGTTGACACTGGCGTTTTGCGGGTACTATTTAATGAAGCTGCCAGATGAGGAGCTGTGAGGCCTCGATTTCTCACACTAGAGACTCTAATGTACTTGTCTTGTTGCTCAGTTGTGCAGCGGGGCCTCCCACTTCTCTTTCTACTCTGGTTAAAGCCTGTTTGTGCTCTCCTCTGAAGGGAGTAGTACACTCCGTTGTAGGACATCTTCAGTTTCTTGGCAATGTCTCGCATGGAATAGCCTTCATTTCTAAGAACAAGAATAGACTGTCGAGTTTCACATGAAAGTTCTCATTTTTGGCCATTTTGAGCGTTTCATAGAAAAAACAAATGTAATGCTCCAGATTCTCAACTAGCTCAAAGGAAGGTCAATTTTATAGCTTCTCTAATCAGCCAAACCATTTTCAGCTGTGCTAACATACTTGCACAAGGGTTTTCTACACATCCATTAGCCTTCTTACACAGCTACCAAACACTATGTACCATTAAAACACTGGAGTGGTGGTTGTTGGAAATGGGCCTCTATACACTTCTATAGATATTGCATTAAAAACCGGACATTTGCAGCTAGAACAGTCATTTACCTCATTAACAATGTATAGAGTGTATTTCTGATTCATTTGATGTTTGCTTCATTGAAAAGAAAAAAAAAATGTCCTTTTCTTTCAAAAATAAGGAAATGTCTAAATGACCCCAAACTTTTGAACAGTAGTGTATATATATATATATATATATATATATATATATATATATAAATATATATATAAATATATATATATATATAATTTTTTTTTTTTTCCACTCACTGATTGACTGATTGATGACTTCTTTTGCTTTATATTTTTGAACTTCAATATATTATTAATATATATATATATATATATATATATACACATATATATATATATATATATATATACACACACACACATATACACACACACACACACACACACTCATATACATACATATGTATACACACACTGTTTTCATATTTATTCACTGAATTGTATTTATTACATTTTTTTTAATAATATATTCATACTGGTGAAGTTTTTGTGTATAATTGTCCTACTAATGTAATAGTACATATGTAACATGTATGATTTTTGACCGCAGTAGCATCGACCCCGTTTCCTTTCTTGTTTTTACCTTTCCAATGTTAGTGCTTCTGAGTCTTGTGTTTCATGTATTTATAACTAATTATCAATAAAATAATAGTGTTCAACCTAGGGCTGGGCGATTTTGGAAAAAATCAAAATCTCGATTTTATTTAAACCTATGGACGATTTTCGATTTAAATCTCGATTTTTTTTTTTATATATGTATACAGCATACACAGTATATATCATACACACAGTATATGTATACAGCACCCCCATCCTCCTCTCCTCTGTCCTCCACCACCCCCGTCCTCCTCTCCTCTGTCCTCCTGCACCACCGTCCTGCTCTCCTCTGTCCTCCTGCACCACCGTCCTGCTCTCCTCTGTCCTCCTGCACCACCGTCCTGCTCTCCTCTGTCCTCCTGCACCACCGTCCTGCTCTCCTCTGTCCTCCTGCACCACCGTCCTCCTTCACCTCGTCCTCCTCTCCTGTCCCTCCTGCTGCTCCTCTTGCACCCCCGTCCTCGTCTCCTGTGTCCCTCCTGCTGCTCCTGTCCTCCTCTCCGCTCTCCCTCCTGCTGCTCCTCTGTCCTCCTGCACCCCCGTCCTCCTCTCCTCTGTGCTCCTGCACCCCCGTCCTCCTCTCCTCTGTCCCTCCTGCTGCTCCTCTTGCACCCCCGTCCTCCTTTCCTTTGTCCCTCCTGCTGCTCCTCTGTCCTCCTGCACCCCTGTCCTCCTCTCCTTTGTCCCTCCTGCTGCTCCTCTGTCCTCCTGCATCCCTGTCCTCCTCTTCGCTGTCCCTCCTGCTGCTCCTTGGTCCTCCTGCATCTTTGTCCTCCTCTCCTTTGTCCCTCCTGCTGCTGCTCGGTCCTCCTGCACCTTTGTCCTCCTCTCCTTTGTCCCTCCTGCTGCTCCTCTGTCCTGTCCCTCCTGCTGCTCCTCTGTCCTCCTGCACCCCTGTCCTGTTGCTCCTCTGTCCTCCTGCACCCCTGTCCTGTTGCTCCTCTGTCCTCCTGCATCCCCGTCCTGCTCTCCTCTGTCCCTTCTGCTGCTCCTCTTGCACCCATGTCCTCCTCTTCCCTGTCCCTCCTGCTACTCGGCTGTCCTCCTGCACCCTGTCCTCCTCTCCTGTCCCTCCTGCTGCTCCTCTTGCACCCCGTCCTCCTCTCATTTGTCTCTCCTGCTGCTCCTCTGTCCTTCTGCACCCCGCTACTCACACACAGAGACACATTACACACAGAGACACATTACACACAGAGACACATTACACACAGAGACACATTACACAGAGACACATTACACACAGAGACACATTACACACAGAGACACATTACACACAGAGACACATTACACACAGAGACACATTACACACAGAGACACATTACACACAGAGACACATTACACACAGAGACACATTACACACAGAGACACATTACACACAGAGACACATTACACACAGAGACACATTACACACAGAGACACATTACACACAGAGTCACATTACACACAGAGACACATTACACACAGAGACACATTACACACAGAGACACATTACACACAGAGACACATTACACACAGAGACACATTACACACAGAGACACATTACACACAGAGACACATTACACACAGAGACACATTACACACAGAGACACATTACACACAGAGACACATTACACACAGAGACACATTACACACAGAGACACATTACACACAGAGACACATTACACACAGAGACACATTACACACAGAGACACATTACACACAGAGACACATTACACACAGAGACACATTACACACAGAGACACATTACACACAGCTCACACAGAAGACAGGACACACAGCTCACACAGAAGACAGAGACAGGACACACAGAGACAGGACACACAGAGACAGGACACACAGAGACAGGACACACAGAGACAGGACACACAGAGACAGGACACACAGCTCACACAGAAGACAGAGACAGGACACACAACTCACACAGAAGACAGAGACAGGACACACAACTCACACAGAAGACAGAGACAGGACACACAGCTCACACAGAAGACACAGAGACAGGACACACAGCTCACACAGAAGACACAGAGACAGGACACACAACTCACACAGAAGACACAGAGGCATGACACACAACTCACACAGAAGACACAGAGGCATGACACACAACTCACACAGAAGACACAGAGGCATGACACACAACTCACACAGAAGACACAGAGGCATGACACACAACTCACACAGAAGACACAGAGGCATGACACACAACTCACACAGAAGACACAGAGGCATGACACACAACTCACACAGAAGACACAGAGGCATGACACACAACTCACACAGACATGACACACAGAGGCATGACACACAACTCACACAGACATGACACACAGAGGCATGACACACAACTCACACAGACATGACACACAGAGGCATGACACACAACTCACACAGACATGACACACAGAGGCATGACACACAACTCACACAGACATGACCCCACAGAGGCATGACACACAACTCACACAGACATGACACACAGAGGCATGACACACAACTCACACAGACATGACACACAGAGGCATGACACACAACTCACACAGACATGACACACAGAGGCATGACACACAACTCACACAGACATGACACACAGAGGCATGACACACAACTCACACAGACATGACACACAGAGGCATGACACACAACTCACACAGACATGACACACAGAGGCATGACACACAACTCACACAGACATGACACACAGAGGCATGACACACAACTCACACAGACATGACACACAGAGGCATGACACACAACTCACACAGACATGACACACAGAGGCATGACACACAACTCACACAGACATGACACACAGAGGCATGACACACAACTCACACAGACATGACACACAGAGGCATGACACACAACTCACACAGACATGACACACAGAGGCATGACACACAACTCACACAGACATGACACACAGCTCACACAGAAGACAGAGACATGACACACAGAGACATGACACACAGCTCACACAGAAGACACTCAAACACATATTTTACAGATACCTCACACATACACTTCTTTCTGCTGCAGGAAGGGGATACATATCGAGCTTCTCCTGCTCCCAGCAGCTGTCCCCGGGCAGCCCCTCCCCCACTCACTCCTTCTCTCTGCCTGCACTGCACAGTCACAGCAGGAGGTCTTTCACCTTTTTACCCGGAGGTTGGAGCTGCTTCTCAGCTGATTCTCCTTCCTCCAGACCAGCACAATCCTCTTCAAGTTCATCGGCTCTCATTTCTTCTCTTCCCGCGCAGTGCAGGAGGGCAAGAGCACGGGCCAATGAGCGGGCCTGATGATGACGAGGGGGGGGCGGGACTTACGACCCAGCCAACACAGGCAACGTCTGCTGGGAGTTGAAGTTCTTTCCCTGTACATATTGACGGCTGCTCCTCCTAAGAAACTACAACACCCACAATGCAAAGCGGCGCCATTTTAAATCGAATTACACGATTGTTAATAAAACCACAATCGTGGCCACAGCAGGGGGCGAATTAATCGAATTAATTCGATTAATCGCCCAGCCCTAGTTCAACCATTTTATTGGTTTTTCTTGTTTCTGAATATATTTGGTTGGGGGTTCACTATTTACAGTTGCGTTAAAGGAAGGGGGGATCTAGTAAGAAAATCTCTTTATTACCACGAGGGGTTGGCAAAACATTGAAGTAGACAAGAACAAAACAAAAACTTCCTGGACCCTGCTCAGCCCCCGCAGAGGCGCAGGAGGTCAACTTTTTAGTCTGGACTGTACCGTAAACCCCTTCACAACCAAGGATGTATAGACAGTGGCATAACTTGAAGCTCATGGGCCCCCATGCGAAAGCACCAATAGGGCCACCAATTAACGCAAATCTTTAATGGTATTAGTCTTTTTCTATAGGCCAAAGGAACTTTTGGGGCCCCTAGGCTCCAGGGCCTGGGTGCGACTGCAACTCCAGCACCTATAGTAGTTATGCCCCTGTGTATTAGGTACATCCTAGGTCACTTCCCTCCCTTTAATGCGAGCTCACATCATTCCCTGCACATGTATTCTGATCTGATCAGCCGATACAGTGTTGGCCAAAAGTATTGACACCCCTGCAATTCTGTCAGATAATCCTCAGTTTCTTCCTGATAATGATTGCAATCACAAATTCTTTGCTATTATTATCTTCAATTAATTTGTCTTCAACGAAAAAAACCACAAAAATAATTGTCCTAAAGCCAAATTGGATCTAATTCCACCAAACATAAAAAAGGGGGTGGACAAGAGTATTGGCACTGTTAGATAAATCATGTGATGCTTCTCTAATTTGTGTAATTAACAGCACCTGTAACTTACCTGTGGCACCTAACAGGTGTTGGCAATAACTAAATCACACTTGCAGCCAGTTGACATGGATTAAAGTTGACTCAACCTCTGTCCTGTGTCCTTGTGTGTACCACATTGAGCATGGAGAAAAGAAAGAAGACCAAAGAACTGTCTGAGGACTTGAGAAACCAAATTGTGAGGAAGCATGAGCAATCTCAAGGCTACAAGTCCATCTCCAAAGACCTGAATGTTCCTGTGTCTACTGTGCGCAGTGTCACCAAGAAGTGTAAAGCCCATGACACTGTGGCTAACCTCCCTAGATGTGGACGGAAAAGAAGACGAGAGATTTCAACGCAAGATTGTGCGGATGGTGGATAAAGAACCTCGACTAACATCCAAACAAGTTCAAGCTGCCCTGCAGTCCGAGGGTACAACAGTGTCAACTCGTACCATGCGTCGGCGTCTGAATGAAAAGGGACTGTATGGTAGGAGACCCAGGAAGACCCACTTCTTACCCGAGACATAAAAAAGCCAGGCTGGAGTTTGCCAAAACTTACCTGAGAAAGCCTAAAACGTTTTGGAAGAATGTTCTCTGGTCAGATGAGACAAAAGTAGAGCTTTTGGGCAAAGGCATCAACATAGAGTTTACAGGAGAAAAAAAGAGGCATTCAAAGAAAAGAACACGGTCCCTACAGTCAGACATGGCGGAGGTTCCCTGATGTTTTGGGGTTGCTTTGCTACCTCTGGCACTGGACTGCTTGACCGTGTGCATGGCATTATGAAGTCTGAAGACTACCAACACATTGTGCAGCATAATGTAGGGCCCAGTGTGAGAAAGCTGGGTCTCCCTCAGAGGTCATGGGTCTTCCAGCAGGACAATGACCCAAAACACTTCAAAAAGCACTAGAAAATGGTCTGAGAGAAAGCACTGGAGACTTCTAAGGTGGCAGCAATGAGTCCAGACCTGAATCCCATAGAACACCTGTGGAGAGATCTAAAAATGGCAGTTTGGAGAAGGCACCCTTCAAATATCAGGGACCTGGAGCAGTTTGCCAAAGAAGAATGGTGTAAAATTCCAGCAGAGCATTGTAAGAAACTCATTGATGGTTACCGGAAGCGGTTGATCGCAGTTATTTCGGCTAATGGTTGTGCAACCAAGTATTAGGCTGAGGGTGCCAATACTTTTGTCCGGCCCATTTTTTGGAGTTTTGTGTGAAATGATCAATGTTTTGCTTCATTCTCTTTTGTGTTTTTTCATTGAAGACAAATTAAATGAAGATAATAAAACCAAAGAATTTGTGATTGCAATCATTTTCAGGAAGAAACTGAGTATTATCTGACAGAATTGCAGGGGTGAATAATAGGAGATATCTGCTGCAACACTGACACTAAATGTGCACAACTCATGAGTGCAATGAGCGGCCGAGCTGCACAGCTAACACAAGTAAAATGATAAAATGTATTATGACAATCACTGCCCTAGAATATAATGCAAATTGGAAGATTTAGCTTCAGCAGTGGCCACTGCGGAGTGCCCAGTGATCGACGACAAGGTGCTTCCATCTCACCGGGTTCTAACACTATGACTAGCCGAAGTGTGCAATGTGAATGGGTTTATATGCCCTCATTTTTAATTGAAAAAGGAAAAGTGTGTGCTGGACTAATCTCTAATTTGGGGGAATCCTCTCGCCTTCATCTACCTGATGATCCCGCGGGACGCTCTGACTTTCCTCTGTAGACTCGGGGGTCTCGTCCACTCGGGGACACGTCTTGAATTGTTTTTTCTTACTGGAATCATCTGTAGAGGAAGCAGAAGATGAATGAAAACAACGTATACTGTATTTTTCGGATTATAAGACGCACTTTTGTTCCCCCAAATTTAGGGGGAAAGTGGACACTTGTCTTTGTCTACTCTCTCACTTGTAAAGCGCCATGTAACCTAATGGCGCTATATAAATACTTAATAATAATAATTATTATTATTATTATAATCCGAATCTACGGTTCTGTACTGCAGGGGAGGGTGGGGGCGGCTCTGGAGCGGTGTCCGGGGGCTCACTGCGGGCAGCAGGATGCAGCGGGATGTCACGTGCCCCTGCTCATTAGCCTCATGTAATATGCACTGCACCCGCTGTCCATCACCTCAGTGCTGAAACCACGCTGAGGTATGGACAGGGGAGCCGCGCTTATTATATGTACCTGCACTTCCCCCCACTCCCAATTCTGGATATGGCCTCCCATGCTGCTGCCCACACTAAAATAACAAACTGCTTTTTACTTACCCTCCAGTGCTGCCCCTGTGGTGTCCTGCTTGTTGCACTCCCGGAGTCTCAGGGAAGCCGGTCATGTGATCGGGCACACAGTGATGTCACTCTGCTGTGCCAATCACATGACCGGCTTCACCGAGACTCGGGGAGTGCAACAAGCAGGACACCACAGGGGGCAGCGCCGGAGGGTAAGTAAAAAGCAGTTTGTTATTTTAGTGTGGGCAGCAGCATGGGGAGCCATACAGAGTGATGGGGAGGCCAAATCCCGCGGCTATGTGCCGTCACAAGGGGCCATGGATCCAGCACAGGGGGGGGCGTGTACCGTCACTGGGAGATGTGTGCCATCACAGGGAGCCATGATCCAGCAGAAGGGGGCAATGATCCAGCAGAGGGTGGGCATGTGCCATGAACCATCACTGGGGGACGTGTCCCATATCTGGAGGGACGTGTGCCAGGACAAGGGAGCTGTATCCAATATAAGGGGGCCATACCGAGGATGGGGGCTATATCTCAGGATGGGGACCATGTACCAGGATGAGGGGGCTATGAGGGACATATATATGATTTATAAGACGAACACTGGCATTATAAGATGGACCCCATTTAACATTAAAAATTTTTTTTTCTCTTTTGCTTCACCAACTTTGGGGGTGCGTTTTATAATCCGGTGCGTCTTATAATCAGGTGCGTCTTATAAAGCGAAAAATATGGTAGATAGCGGAATCTAGGTACACCAACATCCAGAACCTAAATAAAGACAGCACGCACACACATCTAATATTACATTATTCTTTAATCCAATAACTCCCCTTCAACCCCGAGCCTGAGGGGGCGTCATTTGACTTTTTGAGCGTAATATTCCCTGTATTCATTAGTGGATGCATTTCTCGTTTGGAGAGCCCCTGATGTGCCTAAACAGTAGAAGCCCACCCACAAATGACCCCATTTTGGAAACTACAACCCTCAAGGAATTTATTTAGGGAAGCATTATACTGGAGATCTGCCAACCTAAATGCATAAAAAAAACAGGTAACATGCATGGCACCAATAAAATCTTGGGTACAAGGCTTCCGCCATGTTTATTTTGTGTATCAGAGGTGTACTGCACAGAGAGCCATGAGGGCACAGAGGAAGGTGACAGGGTTTAGAATGAAGGGAAGTTGCTTACTGTGACAAATTTAGGTCAAAGGTTTGATGCAAAATATTGAGATCACAAAGTCACCCTGTAGCAAAGCCAGGTTGGTTAATTCCTAGCACTGCAGGTCTTGATTAGCTGCCCCTGGCTAGCCTTGTCTAGACAGCCGAGCTGGGTATTCCCTGGAGGGTTAGCGAGGGAGCTGTTTCTTAACACCAAGAAAGGCCGTATGTTTTCTGTTCTGCTGGAAGTTTCTGCTTTTCAATAAATTTCCCTGTGTCATGAAGGAACTACGTGTCTGTGTGACCGCTACCATCTGCCTAAAAGCGAGTGAATCTCATCACCAACTACACATGGACACCAATCACTGTGCCTGTGTCACCATTCCCTTGATAGACACAGGTAGGTTTCTCCTCACATAGATAATCCACCCGCGTCTCTTCAATTTCTACTTTGATGAGATTTCATCACCTCAGCCATCTCACCCTGTAGCAAATCCAGGTTGGTTAATTCCTAGCACCGCAGGTCTTGATTAGCAGCACCTGGCTAGCTTTGTCTAGAGAGTTGGACTGGGTGTTCCATGGAGGGTTAGTGATGGAGATATTCCTTGACACCAAGAAAGGTCATGTATTTGTTGTTCTTCTGGAAGTTTATGCGTTTCAATAAACCTCCTGTGTCACCAAGGAACTATGTGTCTAACTGCTACCAGCTGCCTAAAAGTGAGTAAATCTTTTCATCACCTACACATGGACACCCCTCATTGTGGCCATGTCACTACTCACCTTGATATACACACATAGGTTTCTCCTCCTCGCACGGATCATCCACCGGCGTCTCCTCCTCTTTAATTTCTACTTTGATATCTTTTATGTCTTCATCCTAAATAGAAAATGTGAATAAGACTCTGATGTCACCCAGAACAATGATTGCCTCCCGCTCGTCACCTACTATAATCTCACATCAAAGAGACGCAAAGTACCAAACATTCCCCAGTAATCAGCGCGGCCCAGATGTTCTCCATCTACCTGATGATCCTGTGGGATGAGATCACTTTCCTCTGTGGATTCCTGTGGATCTACCGGGTTAGGACGCTGCTCTGATGGGTTTTTGTTACTGGACTCATCTGTAGAGGAAGCAGTGACTGAATACATGGTAGATATACAGGAGTCATCTTAGGACATGTAGATATCTCCTACCTGAAGACTTAGGGGGCGGTGGGTTCACCATCACAACCTCCTTGTACAGGTGCTTGTGTCCATGTAAATACTCCGACTCCTCCATAGAAAGATAAACAGCGACGTCCTGACACCGCACAGGAACCTGACAAAGAGACGCTCATCACCGTCCAGACAGTGAAAGACACCTTGTCTCCAGAGTTACCTCCTGTATTATACTCCAGAGCTGCACTCACTATTCTGCTGGAGCAGTCACTGTGTACATACATTACATTACTGATCCTGAGTTACCTCCTGTATTATACTCCAGAGCTGCACTCACTATTCTGCTGGAGCAGTTACTGTGTACATACATTACATTACTGATCCTGAGTTACCTCCTGTATTATACTCCAGAGTTGCACTCACTATTCTGCTGGTGCAGTCACTGTGTACATACATTACATTACTGATCCTGAGTTACCTCCTGTATTATACTCCAGAGTTGCACTCACTATTCTGCTGGTGCAGTCACTGTGTACATAAATTACATTACTGATCCTGAGTTACCTCCTGTATTATACTCCAGAGCTGCACTCACGATTCTGCTGGTGCAGTCACTGTGTACATACATTACATTACTGATCCTGAGTTACCTCCTGTATTATACTCCAGAGCTGCACTCACTATTCTGCTGGTGCAGTCACTGTGTACATACATTACATTACTGATCCTGAGTCACCTCCTGTATTATACTCCAGAGCTGCACTCACTATTCTGCTGGTGCAGTCACTGTGTACATACATTACATTACTGATCCTGAGTTACCTCCTGTATTATACTCCAGAGCTGCACTCACTATTCTGCTGGAGCAGTCACTGTGTACATACATTACATTACTGATCCTGAGTTACCTCCTGTATTATACTCCAGAGCTGCACTCACTATTCTGCTGGTGCAGTCACTGTGTACATACATTACACTACTGATCCTGAGTTACCTCCTGTATTATACTCCAGAGCTGCACTCACTATTCTGCTGGAGCAGTCACTGTGTACATACATTACATTACTGATCCTGAGTTACCTCCTGTATTATGCTCCAGAGCTGCACTCACTATTCTGCTGGTGGAGTCACTGTGTACATACATTACATTACTGATCCTGAGTTACCTCCTGTATTATACTCCAGAGCTGCACTCACTATTCTGCTGGTGCAGTCACTGTGTACATACATTACATTACTGATCCTGAGTTACCTCCTGTAACCAAGACATCATACTGACACCTCAGTGTTACCATATAGTACTGACCCCAGACATCATACCGACACCTCAGTGTTACCATATAGTACTGACCCCAGACATCATACTGACACCTCAGTGTTACCATATAGTACTGACCCCAGACATCATACTGACACCACAGTGTTACCATATAGTGCTGACCCCAGATATCATACCGACA
Source organism: Allobates femoralis (assembly GCA_033576535.1). Lineage (NCBI taxonomy): Eukaryota > Metazoa > Chordata > Amphibia > Anura > Aromobatidae > Allobates > Allobates femoralis. The sequence goes on from JARQOC010000002.1 coordinate 735,448,630, forward strand.
CCTCAGTGTTACCATATAGTACTGACCCCAGACATCATACCGACACATCAGTGTTACCATATAGTACTGACCCGAGACATCATACCGACATGTCAGTGTTACCATATAGTACTGACCCCAGACATCATACCGACACCTCAGTGTTACCATATAGTACTGAACCCAGACATCATACCGACACCTCAGTGTTACCATATAGTGAACAGAAATAAAGAGAATTTTTTTTCCCATTTTCCAGTACACTAAATGGTAAAATAAATGGTGTCATACAAAAGTACAACTTGTCCTACACACAAACAAGCATCATATCTATATTGATGGAAAAATAAATAGGTTATGGCTCTTGGAAGAAGGGGGGGGGGGAGAAAACGAAAACAGAAAATGGCCGGGTGGTGAAGGGGTTATGAACCTTCCTACCAATCTCTAATTTGGGGGAATCCTCTCTCCTTCATCTACCTGATGATCCCGTGGGACGCTCTGACTTTCCTCTGTAGACTCGGGGGTCTCTTCCACTAGGGGACACGTCTTAAATTGGTTTTTCTTACTGGAATCATCTGTAGAGGAAGCAGAAGATGAATGAACACAACGTATACTGTATTTTTCGTATTATAAGACGCATTTTTGTTCCCCAAATTTAGGGGGAAGTGGGGGGTGCGTTTTATAATCCGAATCTACGGTTCTGTACTGCAAGGGAGGGTGGGGGCGGCTCTGGAGCGGTGTCCGGGGGCTGACTGCAGGCTACAGGACGCAGCGGGATGTCACGTGCCCCTGCTCATTAGCCTCATGTAATATGCACTGCAGCCGCTGTCCATCACCTCGGTGCTGAAACCACGCTGAGGTATGGACAGGGGAGCGGTGCTTATTATATGTACCTGCACCCCCCCTGCCCCATTATGGATATGGCCTCCCCATCACTCTGTATGGTCCCCCATGCTGCTGCCCACACTAAAATAACAAACTGCTTTTTACTTGCCCTCCAGCGCTGTCCCCTGTGGCTCCCTGCTTGCCGCACTCCCGGAGTCTCGGGGAAGTCGGTCATGTGATCGGGCACAAGACTCGGGGAGTGTGGCAAGCAGGACGCCACGGGGAACAGCGCCGTAGGGTAAGTAAAAAGCAGTTTGCTATTTTAGTGTGGGCAGCAGCATGGGGGGGCCATACGCAGCTATGTACCGTCACAGGGGGCCATGATCCAGCACAGGAGGGGGGGGTGCCGTCACTGGGAGATGTGTGCCATCACGGGGGCCATGATCCAGCAGAAGGGTGCAATGATCCAGCACAGGCATAAAAAAAAAAAAAAAAAACATGTAACATGCCTGGCACCAATAAAAACATGGGTGCAAGGCTTCCGCCATGTTTATTTTGTATATCAGAAGCGTACTGCACAGAGAGCCATGAGGGCACAGAGGAAGGTGACGGGGTTTAGAATGAAGGGAAGTTGCTTACTGTGACAAATTTAGGTCAAAGGTTTGATGCAAAATATTGAGATCACAAAGTCATCCTGTAGCAAACCCAGGTTGGTCAATTCCTAGCACTGCAGGTCTTGATAAGCTGCACCTGGCTAGCCTTGTCTAGACAGCCGAGCTGGGTATTCCCTGGAGGGTTAGCGAGGGAGCTGTTTCTTTTGGTCAATCTCTTTTTATTGCAAATCAGATTAACATTTCAAAAGTAGTCCAACATAAAGTCATATATAGTATGCAACAACTATTTAGCGAAGCACAATCCACCTGCATGGTGGTAAATCCATGGTAGATACATCGTTTCTATGAAAAGTCTTAAATCACACTTTAGAGCGCCGGACCTTCGCTCCGAGTCAGGGTCCAATAGTCCATAAAAAGAAAACTAGAAAAACAAAAAACAAGGGCCCTTATATTAACCCTTCTCAGTGCCCCTAAGATAGTAATTTTAAACATGCCCATGTCTTTAATGGATTTACTAGGGGTGTGTTCAGGGGAAATTATATTGTATATAGGGGGGGTAGGGGGGGGTTTAATCCCTCACAATAATTAGGACAGTGTGTAGACCAATGTGTTCATCCTGCAGGTTGAGACAATAACATTTAGAACCCATTAGTCTAGAACTTGGTGAAGGTCACACCAAAGAGTCACCTAGAAGTAATCTGTTACCCTCCGTCAGCTCAGGAGTTCCCAGGAAGGCCTCTTCTGCATATTAAGTTTCTTATGGATAGTAAAGAAAAAGTGAAAATCATGTTGAAAGATCAAGATTTAAAACAAAGGAAGGAAAGGAAAAGATAACAAGAAGGAACTTAGGGGAGAAAAGAAAAGGTGTCAGAAGTAAGACTGAGAAAGGATGAGATAGGAGGACGGGAGCGAGAAAAGGAGGGAGGGAGGGAAATGTATCCAGCCTCAAGATCAACCAGGAGTCTCTACGCAGGGTCTCCATCAGCCAAAATACCTCTAAAGTCTGAGGAGTCCTGAAAGGATCCATTCAATCCATATGGCAGAGAACTTATCTCAGGAGTCCGAAGCGTCCGCAGCCAATGCCTCCATCCTAAAGATATCTATCTTTTCCCTGCACCAATCAAGCATGGTGGGTACCTGAGAGGACTTCCAAAACCTCGCAGTCACAGCATGTGCTGCCGATACACAAAATCAGAGGATATCCTTCTTGTGAAGCCTGATGGCCCCAGGGAAAACAGACAGCAGTGCCACCTCCGGACCGCTATCTACCCGCCTGCCAGTAATTAAGATGTAACTGTTAAGGGGAACCTTTGGGGTTATTTGGGGTGACAGGTTCCCTTTAAACACTTTGGACCAGAAGCGCTGAATCTCTCTACAACTCCACCATACAAGAAGCATCGTTCCTTTAGCCTCGCCACAACGCCAACAGATCTCAGAGATTCCAGGAAAGATACTGTGCAGGTTAGCCTTAGAGCAAACACTTTTCCCATTCTCCTTCTGATAACTGTCTACCCAATTCTCTCTCCTACATACGCTGGAAGTAAAGAAGGCTATAGTGATCCTTCCAACCTCCCAGGATCTGATATAGCACCGATATTTTGCAACTCGGTGGGGAGTCCTGCAGGAAGAGTCTCTCCAACGGCATAGGCGTCAACCTCCCCCGACACATGTGGTCAGCTGAATACAAAAAGGATCTATATTGGAAGTATTCGAACCACTTGAGTGACCCGTAGCGCATTTGGATTGAAGCTCCATAAAAGATGGAAAATTGCCGTCAGAGAGTGTCTAACCTACTCGGGTGTCTCCTACACTCTGCCAGCACAGAAAACGAAATTTGGATTTGAAAAAAGGGGGGTAAGTAAGTAAGTGGGCCAAGTCCTCTGTCCGTCAAGAAAACCTTCACTACAGAACTCCAAATGGTCAGGGTCTCGCTAGTTATATCAGTCAGTGAGCCCAGCTTAGGTACATGAACGTAAGGAATCCAGAGCAAGTGTTTCAGCGGAGTCCCCAGGCTCTCCTGCTCCACAGCCACACATTGTTTGGAGGAGGAACTAGCCTGCCAGTCTAGAGTTCCTGCAATACCAGCGGCCCTAAAGTAAACCTGTAATTTAGATAATCCAGCCCCTCCCTTGGTCCGGGGCAATGTAAGAATACTCATTCGTATCCTGGATCTCTTTTTACCCCACACAAATCTGGTTAGTAAAGTCTGCAGCCTGGGAATAAATGTCCTATCTGGCGAGAGACGAACTGTTAGAAAAACATAAGAGCCGGGGGAATATGTCCATTCTGATGACGTTCATTCTCCCACACCATGACAGTTTACGGTGTCTATACCGTAATGCTGCCTCTACACTAATTAGCAGGGGCTGGTAACCCAACTGATATAGTTGTGAAGGGCCTGTCGGAATGAATACTCCCAGATACTTCATGGCCCCCGGTTTCCACTTGAAAGAAAATTTCCCAGCCAAACATGAAACAATGTCCCGGGTGCGGAGATGTGAAGAGCCTCAATTTAGAGCAATTAACTGTAAAGTTACTTATCTGATCAAACTGTTCATATTCCTGGAAAGAATAGAGATCAGAAACATAACAGAAGATCGTCTGCAAACAACGCCATTGTGATGAATCTGTCCTATCTTAATCCCGTGGATATTCACATTGTCCCTAATAGCCTTGGCTAAGTGCTCCATCACAATAATGTATAGGAGAGGGGACAATGGGCATCCCGGGGAGCTGCTTCTTAACACCAAGAAAGGCCGTATGTTTTATGTTCTGCTGAAACTTTCTGCTTTTCAATAAATTTCCCTGTGTTATGAAGGAACTACGTGTCTGTGTGACAGCTACCAGCTGCCTAAAAGTGAGTGAATCTCCTCACCAACTACACATGGACACCCCTCACTGTGCCTGTGTCACTATTCACCTTGATAGACACAGGTAGGTTTCTCTTCCTCACATGGATAATCCACCCGCGTCTCTTCAATTTCTACTTTGATGAGATTTCATCACCTCAGCTATCTCACCCTGTAGCAAAGCCAGGTTGGTTAATTCCTAGCACCGCAGGTCTTGATTAGCTGCACCTGGCTAGCTTCGTCTAGAGAGCTGGGCTGGGTGTTCCATGGAGGGTCAGTGATGGAGATATTCCTCGACACCAAGAAAGGTCATGTATTTGTTGTTCTTCTGGAAGTTTATGCATTTCAATAAACCTCCCTGTGTCACCAAGGAACTATGTGTCTGTCTGACTGCTACCAGCTGCCTAAAAGTGAGTATTTACTCTTCACCAACTGCACATGGACACCCCTCATTGTGGCCGTGTCACTACTCACCTTGATATACACACGTAGGTTTCTCCTCCTCGCACAGATCATCCACCGGCGTCTCCTCCTCTTTAATTTCTACTTTGATATCTTTGATGTCTTCATCCTAAATAGAAAATGTGAATAAGACTCTGATGTCACCCAGAACAATGATTGCCTCCCGCTCGTCACCTACTATAATCTCACATCTCAGAGACACAAAGCACCAAACATTCCCCAGTAATCAGCGCGGCCCAGATGTTCTCCATCTACCTGATGATCCTGTGGGATGAGATCACTTTCCTCTGTGGATTCCTGTGGATCTACCGGGTTAGGACGCTGCTCTGATGAGTTTTTGTTACTGGACTCATCTGTAGAGGAAGCAGTGACTGAATACATGGTAGATATACAGGAGTCATCTTAGGACATGTAGATATCTCCTACCTAAAGACTTAGGGGGCGGTGGGTTCACCATCACAACCTCCTTGTACAGGTGCTTGTGTCCATGTAAATACTCCGACTCCTCCATAGAAAGATAAACAGCGACGTCCTGACACCGCACAGGAACCTGACAAAGAGACGCTCATCACCGTCCAGACAGTGAAAGACACCTTGTCTCCAGAGTTACCTCCTGTATTATACTCCAGAGCTGCACTCACTATTCTGCTGGTGCAGTCACTGTGTACATACATTACATTACTGATCCTGAGTTACCTCCTGTATTATACTCCAGAGCTGCACTCACTATTCTGCTGGAGCAGTCACTGTGTACATACATTACATTACTGATCCTGAGTTACCTCCTGTATTATACTGCAGAGCTGCACTCACTATTCTGCTGGTGCAGTCACTGTGTACATACATTACATTACTGATCCTGAGTTACCTCCTGTATTATACTCCAGAGCTGCACTCACTATTCTGCTGGTGCAGTCACTGTGTACATACATTACTGATCCTGAGTTACCTCCTGTATTATACTCCAGAGCTGCACTCACTATTCTGCTGGTGCAGTCACTGTGTACATACATTACATTACTGATCCTGAGTTACTTCCTGTATTATACTCCAGAGCTGCACTCACTATTCTGCTGATGCAGTCACTGTGTACATACATTACATTACTGATCCTGAGTTACCTCCTGTATTATACTCCAGAGCTGCACTCACTATTCAGCTGGTGCAGTCACTGTGTACATACATTACATTACTGATCCTGAGTTACCTCCTGTATTATACTCCAGAGCTGCACTCACTATTCTGCTGGTGCAGTCACTGTGTACATACATTACTGATCCTGTATTATCCTCCGGAGCTGCGCTCTATATTCTGCAGTCATTGTGTACATACATTACGTATCCTGTATTATCCTCCGGAGCTGCGCTCTGTATTCTGCAGTCATTGTGTACATACATTACGTATCCTGTATTATCCTCCGGAGCTGCGCTCTGTATTCTGCAGTCACTGTGTACATACATTACTGATCATGTATTATCCTCTGGAGCTGCGCTCTGTATTCTGCAGTCATTGTGTACATACATTACTGATCCTGTATTATCCTCTGGAGCTGTGCTCTGTATTCTGCAGTCATTGTGTACATACATTACTGATCCTGTATTATCCTCCGGAGCTACGCTCTGTATTCTGCAGTCATTGTGTACATACATTACTGATCCTGTATTATCCTCCGGAGCTGTGCTCTGTATTCTGCAGTCATTGTGTACATACATTACTGATCCTGTATTATCCTCCGGAGCTACGCTCTGTATTCTGCAGTCATTGTGTACATACATTACGTATCCTGTATTATCCTCCGGAGCTGCGCTCTATATTCTGCAGTCTGTACACACATTACGCTCCTCACCTCTCCGCTCAGCAGCTGGATGATCTTGTGGGTGAGGTGCAGGATCTTCCTCCGGTGTGGTGTCTTGTATTCGGGCGGAGCGCCTGCTGTGGGGCTCGGGCTTCTTCTCTGTCCTCCGTGCTGTGTGGATTTATTTATGGGTCCATAATCCTATAGAGAGAGATGGAGACATGAGCGTTGCTGACCTTTCTCCGGTGCAGATGTTCCGGGCTCAGTAATGGCGCCCGGTGAGGTCATGTGACCGCGTTACCTGTCCGGTCAGCAGGTAGATGATCTCCAGGGTGACGTCCAGGATCCTCCGCATCATCTCGTCGCCGTCCATCGTCATCCTCGGCTGCTCGGTCGCAGAGACGCTGTCGCCGTGGAAACTGCAATGACACAATAATGTAAACCTCATCCAGCGGCCATATTGATGAGCTCAGGCTGCAGACAATGATGGGGGTGGTAGTATGGAGGATACAGTACCGCAGGGAGGCTCAGCTCAGTGGCAGCTGCTGACAACACCAGAGGAAATACATTGGGCACCGCAGGGACTTCTGGGAGTTGTAGTCAAGCTCTGTGCTCCAGAAAAATGGCGCCTCCCTCCTCACACTGGACGAAGACAGGCGCCTTCATATGGGAGTAGGGGGGGAGAAACCGTCTCGGAGGAGCCGCTGGACAGAGTGGAGCTGTCGTTTGTATTCTCGAAAGGACACAGAGGGGAAGGGACTCACGTTTGTATCCTCAGGCTACGACAAAATGGCGGACATCGCCGACTGTTCAGATATTCCACAAGGGAGGCGCTAGAAACTAGAGCGAGGACGTCGGTCACGTGGAGTCTGTTGCAGTCACGTGATGCTTCTCAGCCAATCCTGGTGAACCTGCTGTTATGGAGACGAGCGTTAATAATATAAGCTCAGCTGACAGCAATATGAGGCCACTGTGAGGCCCTGAGGAGATAGTGTACCCCACAATAAAAAGGTTATACCCCAGAACAAGGCACCATACCCCAGAATAGGGCACCATACCCAACAATAAAGAGGTCATACCCCACAATAAAGAGGTCATAATCCAGAACAAGGCACCATACCCCAGAATAGGGCACCATACCCAACAATAAAGAGGTCATACCCCACAATAAGGTCATAATCCAGAACAAGGCACCATACCCCAGAATAAGGCACCATACCCCACAATAAAGAGGTCATACCCCACAATAAAGAGGTCATACCCCAGAACAAGGCACCATACCCCAGAATAGGGCACTATACCCAGAATAAAGAGGTTATACCCCAGAATAGGGCACCATACCCCAGAATAAAGAGGTCATACCCCTCAATAAAGAGGTCGTACCCCAGAATAGGGCACCATACCCCACAATAAAGAGGTTATTCCCCAGAATAGGGCACCATACCCCAGAATAAAGAGGTCATACCCCAGAACAAGGCACCATACCCCAGAATAGGGCACCATACCCCACAATAAAGAGGTCATACCCCAGAACAAGGCACCATACCCCAGAATAGGGCACCATACCCCACAATAAAGAGGTCATACCCCAGAATAAGGCACCATACCCCAGAATAAAGAGGTTATAGCCAAGAACAAGGCACCATACCCAGAATAGGGCACCATACCCCAGAACAAGGCACCATACCCCAGAATAAAGAGGTTATAGCCCAGAACAAGGCACCATACCCCCAGAATAGGGCACCATACCCCAGAATAAAGAGGTTATACCTCAGAACAAGGCACCATACCCCAGAATAGGGCACCATACCCCACAATAAAGAGGTCATACCCCAGAACAAGGCACCATACCCCCAGAATAGGGCACCATACCCCAGAATAAAGAGGTTATACCTCAGAACAAGGCACCATACCCAGAATAAAGAGGTCATACCCCAGAACAAGGCACCATACCCCAGAATAGGGCACCATACCCCAGAATAAAGAGGTTATAGCCCAGAACAAGGCACCATACCCCAGAATAGGGCACCATACCCCAGAATAAAGAGGTTATGCCCCAGAATAGGGCATCATACCCCATAATAAAGAGGTTATACCCCAGAACAAGGAACCATACCCCAGAATAGGGCACCATACCCCAGAATAGGGCACCATACCCCACAATAAAGAGGTCATACCCCAGAACAGGGCACCATACCCCAGAATAAAGAAGTTATACCCCAGAATAGGGCACCATACCTCAGAACAGGGCACCATACCCCAGAATAAAGAGGTTATGCCCCAGAATATGGCATCATACCCCAGAATAAAGAGGTTATGCCCCAGAATAGGGCACCATACCCCAGAATAAAGAGGTTATGCCCCAGAATAGTTGCACTCGACACAGACTTATTTCTATATTGAAAATTGAAAATGAAAAAGTAGAGATACTTGGTATTATGGAAATGGCTAAATCGATAAGTCACCCAGTTGCCACACTGAGGCGATCTCTATTAACTGGGTCCTAACACTGATGTAACTGCCTTGTGTCTTTCTGGACTTTTCCTCATCGGCTGATACCAGAGATTAATTGATTTGCAGTCTTATAGCTAAAGACAGGTGCTTTGAATATAATAGAACACAATTCTATTTCAAATATAAATAGTTGCACTCAACACAGACTTATTTCTATATAGAGAAAAATTGAAAATGAGAAAGTAAAGATACTTGGTATTATGGAAATGGCCAAATCAATAATTCACCCAGTTGCCACGCTGAGGCGACCTCCGTTAACTGGGTCCTAACACTGATGTAACTGCCTGGTGTATTTCTGGGCTATTCCTCATCGGCTGAAAGTAAAGGGGACGAATAATATTGCACCCCCCACTGTTCAGTTTTTTATTTGTTAAAAAAGTTTAAAATATCCAATAAATTTGGTTCCACCTCACGATTGTGTCCCACTTGTTGTTGATTCTTCACCAAAAATTTAAATTTATATCTTTATGTTTGAAGCCTGAAATGTGGCAAAAGGTTGAAAAGTTCAAGGGGCCGAATACTTTCACAAGGCACTGTATATAGGGGGCCGAACACTTTCACAAGGCACTGTATATAGGGGACCGAATACTTTCACAAGGCACTGTATATAGGGAGCCAAATACTTTCACAAGGCACTGTATATAGGGGGCCGAATACTTTCACAAGGCGCTGTATATAGGGAGCCGAATACTTTCACAAGGCACTGTATATAGGGAGCCGAATACTTTCACAAGGCACTGTATATAGGGGACCGAATACTTTCACAAGGCACTGTATATAGGGAGCCGAATACTTTCACAAGGCACTGTATATAGGGAGCCGAATACTTTCACAAGGCACTGTATATAGGGGACCGAATACTTTCACAAGGCACTGTATATAGGGAGCCGAATACTTTCACAAGGCACTGTATATAGGGGGCCGAATACTTTCACAAGGCACTGTATATAGGGGGCCGAATACTTTCACAAGGCACTGTATATAGGGGGCCGAATACTTTCACATCGCACTGTATATAGGAGGCCGAATACTCTCACAAAGCACTGTATATAGGGGGCCGAATACTTTCACAAGGCACTGTATATAGGGAGCCGAATACTTTCACAAGGCACTGTATATAGGGGGCCGAATACTTTCACAAGGCACTGTATATAGGGGGCCGAATACTTTCACAAGGCGCTGTATATAGGGGGCCGAATACTTTCACAAGGCACTGTATATAGGGGGCCGAATACTTTCACAAGGCACTGTATATAGGGGGCTGAATACTTTCACAAGATACCGTATATAGGGGGCCGAATACTTTCACAAAGCACTGTATATAGGGGGCTGAATACTTTCACAAGATACCGTATATAGGGGGCTGAATACTTTCACAAGGCACTGTATATAGGGGGCTGAATACTTTCACAAGGCGCTGTATATAGGGGGCCGAATGCTTTCACAAGGCACTGTATATAGGGGGCCAAATACTTTCACAAGGCACTGTATATAGGGGCCGAATACTTTCACAAGGCACTGTATATAGGGGGCCAAATACGTTCACAAGGCACTGTATGTTCCTTTTTGATGAGCATGCATGTATCTTCTCTTTGGATGGGAATAATCATAATTTGCTCCGTTTTGTCTGTTTCCTTTGACCACAAAGGTAAAACATTTCATCTCATCAAGGGATCCTGGACCAGTCTGCAGATATCACAATACTTGAAGAGGTCGTGTTACCTTAAGGTACCGTCACACGCGGCAATTTTGCAAGCAATTTCACTGGCAATTTGCTGGTTGCAGTGAAATCATGGATACATGGTTCCATTTCTACACGGCAACAAAACAGAACCATGTATCCATGATTTCACTGCAACCAGCAAATTGCCAGTGAAATTGCTTGCAAAATTGCCGCGTGTGACGGTACCTTTACACTGAAGAGGAAATGCCTGTGAAATGGGACAAGACAACGACCCTAAACACCAGTAAACCAGCAAAATCTTGGGTCCGGTCCAACAAAATTGGGGTTATGGAGCAGTGCCCAATTCACGGACCTTAATCTTGTGGGGTGACATCAAAAATGCCATTTCTGAGGCAAAGCCAACAAATTCAAGTGAATTGTGGGATGGAATAACAGCTGATAGGTGCCAGACGTTGGTTGACTTTATGCAACAAAGATGTCAATGCTAAATCCTAAAAAAAAAATGAAGACAATATTTTTTGTTAACAGCCCAATGTTCATTTCTTGCTATTTTCTGTAAAGTCGTTATACATGATATACACGTTTCTTCATGTTTTGATTTAGAAAACAGTGTGAATGTTCCCAATGCCGAAATAAAAACTATTATGAAGATTTTGGGCTTCACTCATGTTTTTCAACACAACTGTATGTATGTCCCTCTTTCTGGTGTATATGGCCCTGAGCCTGGTATATATGGCCTTATCCTGGACTCATCCTGGTATATATGTATGTCTCCATCCTGGTATATATGACCCTGAGCCTGGTATATATGGCCTTATCCTGGGCTCATCCTGGTATATATGGCCTTATCCTGGACTCATCCTGGTATATATGTATGTCTCCATCCTGGTGTATATGACCCTGAGCCTGGTATATATGGCCTTATCCTGGGCTCATCCTGGTATATATGTAGGTTTCCATCCTGGTATATATGACCCTGAGCCTGGTATATATGGCCTTATCCTGGGCGCATCCTGGTATATATGGCCTCATTCTGGTGTACATGTCCCTATTCTGGTATATCTTCTCATCCTGGGCCCATCCTGGTATATATGACCCTGAGCCTGGTATATATGGCCTTATCCTGGGCCCATCCTGGTGTACATGGCCCCATCCTGGTATATATCGTCTCATCCTGGGCCCATCCTGGTATATATGACCCTGAATCATGGCCCCATCCTTGTATATGGCTGCCATCACACCACAGTCAAACAAACAGGATTCTACTCACCTTTCCTCAGTTCCCCCGATGTGCGGTGACCTCTTCTGATGCTGACAACTAACACTGATGTCAGCAGCAGGGATATACGCTGTTCCTCACCCGGGATAACAACTGAGCCACTGTACAGTCCTAACCACTGAGCCACTGTACAGTCCTAACCACTGAGCCACTGTACAGTCCTAACCACTGAGCCACTGTACAGTCCTAACCACTGAGCCACTGTACAGTCCTAACTACTGAGCCACTGTACAGTCCTTACCACTAAGCCACTGTACAGTCCTAACCACTGAGCCACTGTACAGTCCTAACCACTGAGCCACCATATACAGTGCTAACCACTGAGCCACTGTACAGTCCTAACTACTGAGCCACTGTACAGTCCTTACCACTAAGCCACTGTACAGTCCTAACTACTGAGCCACTGTACAGTCCTAACCACTGAGCCACTGTACAGTCCTAACCACTGAGCCACTGTACAGTCCTAACTACTGAGCCGCTGTACAGTGCTAACCACTGAGCCGCTGTACAGTCCTAACCACTGAGCCGCTGTACAGTCCTAACCACTGAGCCACCATATACAGTGCTAACCACTGAGCCTCCATATACAGTGCTAACCACTGAGCCACCATATACAGTGCTAACCACTGAGCCACCATTACAGTGCTAACCACTGAGCCTCCATATACAGTGCTAACCACTGAGCCACCATATACAGTGCTAACCACTGAGCCACCATATACAGTGCTAACCACTGAGCCACCATATACAATGCTAACCACTGAGCCACCATATACAGTGCTAACCACTGAGCCACCATATACAGTGCTAACCACTGACCCACCATACTGTGCTAACCACTGAGCCACCATATACAGTGCTAACCACTGAGCCACTGTATACAGTGCTAACCACTGAGCCACCATACAATGCTAACCACTGAGCCACCATACAATGCTAACCACTGTGCCACTGTACAGTCCTAACCACTGAGCCGCTGTACAGTCCTAACCACTGAACCACTGTACAGTCCTAACCACTGAACCACTGTACAGTCCTAACCACTGAGCCACTGTACAGTCCTAACCACTGAGCCACTGTACAGTCCTAACCACTGAGCCACTGTACAGTGCTAACCACTGAGCCACCATATACAGTGCTAACCACTGAGCCTCCATATACAGTGCTAACCACTGAGCCCCCATATACAGTGCTAACCACTGAGCCTCCATATACAGTGCTAACCACTGAGCCACCATATACAGTGCTAACCACTGAGCAACCATATACAGTGCTAACCACTGAGCCTCCATATACAGTGCTAACCACTGAGCCACCATATACAGTGCTAACCCCTGAGCCACCATATACAGTGCTAACCACTGAGCCACCATATACAGTGCTAACCACTGAGCCACCGTACAATGCTAACCACTGAGCCACCGTACAATGCTAACCACTGAGCCACCATATACAGTGCTAACCACTGAGCCACTGTACAGTCCTAACCACTGAGCCGCTGTACAGTCCTAACCACTGAGCCACTGTACAGTCCTAACCACTGAGCCACTGTGCTGTTCTATGTGCACATACATACTCATTATGACTTCCGGGCGCGGCGGTGAGGAGCGGCTTACACGCGCTCATTCAACACAGGAGAGCAAGTGGGGAAACATTTGCCATAATAAGTGATGGGAGACAGGAACTCCTGATGAAGCCGTAGGTGAAATGCACAGTAAGTCTGCTCTAGTCATTTGTGCTTTTTGTAATTTATTTATTTGTCACGGAATTTCTACAATGTATTTTGATGGTGTGATCTGCCACTGACCATGCTGCCCCTTCTTCACATTTGTACTTTCAACATTTTTTTAGTTTTTGGTGTGGGGACTCAATTTTGATCAATAAAATTGTCATATATCATATTTTTCAGATTATAAGACACATATTGCCCTCCAAATTGGGGTGAAAATGGAGGTGAGGCTTATAATTTGGAAGTAGTTTACTTGGAGGGGGGAAGTGGCGGTGCAGAGGGAGGGGTAGGGGGGGTCACAGGAGGCAAGGACGCTGCAGCATCAGTGAGGGGCACAGGAGGAGCGGTTCACAATACATTGATTTCCCAGCGGTGATACGATGGACATAAGGAAGATGGATGCTGAGGCAGTGCATGAGATCTCAGACAGTCGAAATCGTAATCTACACGTGGTGCATCCAAAGCAATGGAATTCACGAAAATGGCTGCAGAAGCGGCATGTGAGCAGACTGAGATCTCCGCAGCCATTTTCCTGAAGTCCATGGCGTCACCATTGGGAGATCAATATTGTCCAAACCGCTCTGCCATGACATCCCTCCTCCCATGCCCACAGCATCTCCTCACTGGTACCGCAGCATTCCTGCCTCCTGTGACCCCACTGCACCACTACTGGGATATCAATGGATCCCAAACCGCTCCGCCATGACATCCCTCCTCCCGTGCCCACAGCCATCGCCTCACTGGTACTGCAGCATTCCTGCCTCTTGTGACCCCACTGCACCACTGCTGGCATATCAATGGATCCCAAACCGCTCCGCCATGACATCCCTCCTCCCGTGCCCACAGCCATCGCCTCACTGGTACTGCAGCATTCCTGCCTCCTGTGACCCACTGCACCACTACTGGGATATCAATGGATCCCAAACCGCTCCGCCATGACATCCCTCCTCCCGTGCCCACAGCCATCGCCTCACTGGTACTGCAGCATTCCTGCCTCTTGTGACCCCACTGCACCACTGCTGGCATATCAATGGATCCCAAACCGCTCCGCCATGACATCCCTCCTCCCGTGCCCACAGCCATCGCCTCACTGGTACTGCAGCATTCCTGCCTCCTGTGACCCCACTGCACCACTACTGGGATATCAATGGATCCCAAACCGCTCCGCCATGACATCCCTCCTCCCGTGCCCACAGCCATCGCCTCACTGGTACTGCAGCATTCCTGCCTCTTGTGACCCCACTGCACCACTGCTGGCATATCAATGGAGCCTGAACCGCTCTGCCATGACATCCCTCCTCCTGTGCCCACAGCCATCGCCTCACTGGTACTGCAGCATTCCTTCCTCCTGTGACCCCACTGCACCACTACTGGGATATCAATGGAGCCTGAACCGCTCCGCCATGACATCCCTCCTTCCGTGCCCACAGCCATCGCCTCACTGGTACTGCAGCATTCCTGCCTCGTGACCCCACTGCACCACTACTGGGATATCAATGGAGCCTAAACCGCTCTGCCATGACATCCCTCCTCCCGTGCCCACAGCATCGTCTCACTGGTACCGCAGCATTCCTGCCTCTTGTGACCTCACTGCACCGCTGCTGGGATATCAATGGAGCCCGAACCACCACGACACCCATTTCTGTGCCTGCAGCATCGCTGGCCCTGCCTCCAGTCACCCCGCTCCACACCCCCAATGATCTTGATTGTAAGACAGACGCTGCCATTAGAAGACGGGCCCCATTTAACATGAAGAATACATTATTTTCTCTTTGCCTTCTCTAAATTTGGGATGTGTCTTATAATCTGCACAATACGGGATTTCTACTTTGGTATTATATTTTGTTTTCCTTGGCGAATCACTCATTGGTTCATCTTAGGGACTTTGACATTTTCTAGAATTGCATTATGGGCATTTTTTGTCTAATATTGGTTATTCCGAGTCCTTCTTAGTTGCCCATCCCCCTCATTGCCACTCGATGGTGCCCCTGGCGGTGTACGGGTGGTAGATGATGGCACTGACGCGTCTCCTGGACCCTCTTATCCAGGGGATAGGGTCTCAATACCTTTCCTCTGATGAACCCCGAAGCATTAACTTCCCCTGTATTTGAGGCGCTGATGTCACTTCTCTCCCGTGTGGATTTGCCAATGTCTTACGAGCCCTTTCTTGGTGGTGAAGGACTTGTTGCACTCGGAGCAGGAGAACATCTTCAGCCCCGAGTGACTTATCTTATGCGCAGAAAGGGTGGATTTGTGGGTAAAGGATTTGCCGCATTCGGGGCAGGAGAATGGGCGTTCTCCCGTGTGAGTCCTCTCATGTTCTACGAGAAGAGACCTCCTGGAAAAGCTCTTCCCGCACTCGGTGCAGGAGAACGGCCTCTCTCCCGTGTGGAGGAACCGATGTTTGTCGAGTGCCGACTTCTGGGTGAAGCATTTCCCGCAGTCGGAGCAGGAGAACGGCTTCTCCCCGGTGTGGATCCTCAGGTGGTTCACGTAGGTGGATCTCATGGTGAAGCTCTGGCCACAGAAGGAACAGGAGAAGGGTTTACTGCCCGTGTGCGTCCTCTCGTGGTCGATGACGATGGAGCGGTGGGCAAACCTCTGTCCGCAGTAGGTGCAGGCGAACGGCTTCTCCCCCGTGTGGATCCTCTGGTGGTCGGCCAGAGAAGTTTTATGTTTGAAGCATTTTCCGCAGTCAACACATGAAAACGGCGTTTCGCCCGTGTGCGTCTTCTGGTGTCGGCTGAGCTTGGATTTATGGGAAAAACATTTACAGCATTCAGGGCAGGAAAACAAGTTCTCCAAAGCGGAGGACGCCGGACCTGCAAGAGGGGGAGATATCCATTAGTCTAAATAGGGGGAGATTGTTAAAAATCTTAAAAATAAGCCCTATGAAGGTTTTTAGGAAAGACGTTTGCCTCCGCGACAGCTCATACCGTGTTTCCCCAAAAATAAGACGTACTAGGGGGGTTTGCTGCCGCCGAAAATAAGGCACCTCCGAAAATAAGGCATACCAATTTATTGTAGCACTGCATGCCCGCTGATCAGAAGACCAGGGCATGCAGCTGTGAGTCATCCTCCAGCCCCTCACCGTTATCCCGGTGCCGTTATACCGGCACAGCTCTCATCTCCCTGCCTCAGATACCGTACGTATACGGTGCCGCCGGGCGGCGAATAAAAGGCCAGCTGCCTCAGTGTATGACCTTAGCTGCTGGCCTGTGATTGGCCACCTGGCTGCCGTCGGCTCGTAGTTACCGCATGGCAGCTGCTTGGTTCTCTTTTTGGCTCTCATAGAGTTGCATTGTGCTCTGGTGACGTAACATCTGGCCAATCAGAAGTTGCTCTGACAAGATGGCGCCACAGAACTGAAGAGGGGTCGAAAAAATATGTGAAAACACCGGGCTTGGACAGCTTAAATTAAAAGCACTGCTCCAGTGTTGAAAAAAAAGAGAATTTTGTTTACTTACCGTAAATTCTTTATCTTCTAGCTCCTAATTGGGAGACCCAGACAATTGGTGTATAGCTTCCGCCTCCGGAGGACACACAAAGTATTACACTTAAAACAAAAAGTGTAGCCCCTCCCATACTGCCTATACACCCCCTTCAGGAGACATCCCATCAGTTCGGTGCACAAGCAGGAAGGAGGAAAAAGACCCACACCAAAACCGGATGTCCATAACATATCAGCAAACCGAATAACATAAGTGACATGTCTAACACCAGCCACTGAACAGTGAACAAAGCCCAAAAGGCAACAGGGTGGGTGCTGGGTCTCCCAATTTGGAGCTAGAAAAAAAAGAATTTACGGTAAGTAAACAAAATTCTCTTTTTCTTTTTCGCTCCATTGGGAGACCCAGACAATAGGAAAAGGAGAATTTTGTGTACTCACCGTAAATTCCTTTTCTCTTAGCCTCTAATTGGGGGACACAGGACCGTGGGTGTTATGCTGCTGTCCACTAGGAGGCGACACTAAGCAGAATCTGCAAAAGAGTTACAGTGGCTCCTCCTCTGCAGTATACACCCCTGGGGCAGGCACTGCCTCACCAGTTTGTGCTAAAGCAGTAGGAGATTAACATATAATAACAGTAAAACAGGGCATGTAACCACACAGACAACCTGCGTAAACAGATACAGCTAACAAGGTAATAACAGTGTAACTGCTAAAAGTTAGCGAGTAATAGTAGCACAACAAGGCCTGCAACTAAGCAGGCACATGTGTAAACCTTGAAGAGTCAACGGAGCAACGAGTGTAGAACAAAACCTGTAACCAAACAGGCTCACAATACTACAAGGCCTGTAACCAACCAGGCACAAGTCTAAACATTCAACATTTAACAGAGTGATAATAGATGAACGTGTATATCCTGTTGACCCTGTAACAGCTGAGAAGCTATGTAAGAATTGCAGAAAAAAAGGCCCACAAGGGCAATAGGGTGGGTGCTGTGTCCCCCAATTAGAGGCTAAGAGAAAAGGAATTTACGGTGAGTACACAAAATTCTCCTTTTCTCCTTCGCCTCATTGGGGGACACAGGACCGTGGGACGTCCTAAAGCAGTCCCTGGGTGGGAAAGAACAATGGAACTAGTAACACTGAACAAAGACAGTGAAGGACTATGCCCCTACAGGAGGGCTACTGCCACCTGGAGGCCATGTCTATTTAAACTTGCCACTACCGGAGACTGAGTAAAAACACTATAGCGCCGCGGAAAACTATGTAAGCTGTACCATGTACACTTGTGGTGATGGCGCTTGGTGTTTAACAGCCTAGGAGGCCTTTACAGCCAGAATAGGATGTGTGTTGTGACCTGCCAGAAGAGTTGGGTCTTTGATGGTAAGAGCACCTTGGAGGGTTGATCTAATCCAACTGGCTCGAGAAGTCATAGAGGCCAGCAACCCTGTGCGTTTCCGCTCTGTAAGAAATAAGAGAGAGACAGGCCGACCTCCTGAGGTGCTGACCTGGACACATATGGCTCTGACGAGGTCCAGCATAAGAAAAAGCTGTGTTGACTCGATGAACAAACACTGGGAACAGTGATGGCAAGCAGTGTTCTTAGCCAGGTGGAAAGATGACACCACCTCGATATAAAAGATGGAGTCGACTGGAGGGAAAACCTTGCTCAGATGGAAGACTAGAGATGGCGGCGCACAGGAAAAAACTGCAAGCTTGGAGACTGTTTGGAGTGGAAAAGGGAATTCCTGAGAGAAGCTTGAAGGATGGTCCCTGTAGTTCCGTGAGGATGAAGTGAGGTCACCTGGGTCCAGCGGCCTCCTGGGATAAGGAGGTAGAAGACAAACACCTTGGAGAAAGAATTACACAACAGGAATTGAAGCAAGATGGCTGAGGAACAGGATGGAAAAGGCTGAAATTTGTCCTGTGAGGAAACTGAAGGACAATCATGAGTTTAGGCTCAAGCGAAGGAAACTGAGAATTCTTGTTAGAGAATAGTACCAAGGGAACGACGTAGAGTGTCACACCAAGCAAGATAGCTGTTTCATGTACAATGGTAAACATGTACTGAGGTTGGTGTCCCGCTCTGAGTATGGGTGCCAGAACATCCCAAGAAAAGGCCAGCATGGATGAAGACTCACGTGTTAAGGGCCATGCTGACAATGAAGAGCCGACGAAGTCCGACGGCAAAACGGGTGATGAGGGCGTAGGACTGAACGGTCTGGCAAGCACCATGGCACATCTGCTGAGAGTTGTACGAGAGCGGCGTATCAAGTGATACTGTGCCAGTATGGGGCACGAAGAAGATCTGGTGATAGTTTTGCTTGGTCCGTCTCACTACCCTAGGTATAAGGGCAGAGAGCAAGAAACACTAGTACATGTGTTCCTAGCAACTATGGGTCGGTGAACCTGGCTATGAGTGCAGGAACCATGGTATTGTCATGCCATGAGCTCCGCTGCCGGGCTTGTTTAAACGTCGACCTGTGAGAAGGCGTCTGGATGTAGGTACCAGTCCCCTGAGTCCATCGCCTGGCAGCTGAGGAAATGCACATTCCAATTGTACATGCACAGTATGTGGATGGCCTACAGGACTGAGGTCGTGGATTACGCCTAGGAAAAAAACTTCTGCCACCGCCTGGATACTGTGGGTTCCGCCTTAGTGGTCCACACATGCCACGGCCGTACTAATGTCTGACTGTAGTCTGATACGGCAGCCTTCGAGTAGCAAGCTGAGGAGTTTTAGTAGCAAAAGGACCGCCCGATCTTCAATAGACTGATAGGCATCTGTGATTTCAGGCGGGACTCTAAGACCCGTATCCTGCGATGGGGGTACACCACGCCCCATCCAGATAGACTCGCATCAGTGGTCAGGACGTTCTTACATGGTAGAGGAAGACTGTCCCCGCATGAAAGAGAGAGTGGCCAGAGTAACCGGTAGAAGGACTGCCTGGCCAATTCTGGCGGTGAAGCCTTTTGTAGAAAAACACGGGCTTTCTTTTCCTATGACTTGATGCGAGGTGCAGCTGAGGAAGGGTACTGCTGCTGTTGCTGCCACAATTCCACCTAGAACCTTTATGGCAGTTCTGAAGGACTGCGGACCCTGGCGAGGGAGGGCACGGACTCATAGCCGAAGGGCCCAAGCCACATCTTGAGGAAAGTGGACTCAGGCTGTTGGTGAAGTGAAATGCAGTTTAAGTAAGATAGGAGGCTGAGTTGGAATTGGAGTAGGCCTGTGGAGGTTGACTAGGTAGCCGATCATTTCTCAGAGTGCCTACCATGAAGAAGATGCCGTTCACCTTCACAGAAGGTCTTTGATGAGCAGGTCGGTCAGGAATGGAAGGGTATGACAACGCTCCTGGATGAGGATAATCAGGACGGTCGCCATGACATGGATGAATAGTTCAGGAGACTCCTGAACCTGTAGCCAAGCCGGAGATGCCGTTTTTTGGCAGCGTTCTTGTCGATTCCTGGATGTGAGGAATTCCTCCTATTTCCTGGATGTAACTATGGAGTGAAGAGTGTCCATGCGGAAATGGCTTACCTGGACATGCCTGTCCAGTTGGTGTAGGCTTAGTAGAGGCCGTATTGTACTTTTCTCTTTGGAGACCACCAAGATTGGAGTAGAAAGTGGTACGGGTACCAAGACTCCGGAGCCGAGAGGAGACTTAATCGCTGTGAAGAAAACTTGGGCCTGCCTGAGAATCTTTTTTTTTTTTTTTTTTTTTTTTTTTAACTGAAAGGGTGCTGATAATAGAACAGCTCAACCACTTACAAGTGGTGGTGTAAGAATAAGGGAACAGAATGCCTGTAAGGTTTGCTTGGGCGTAAATTGGCGAGATTGCCTCTGCCAGTCTGCAGTGGTGAACCAGTCGTTGAGTAACAAAAAGATGGTAAGCTAGTGGAAACCGCTGTGTCCACCGCTTTGCTTATCCCGTCGTGAGGAGAAAGGGCAGTGAAAGCAGGGTAGCATCCCATCTCGGGCCACTGCGGCACAGTGGGCTCCTTTGTTTGCTGGCGGTGATTAGAGGGCCGCCTGGCAGTGTGCTGAGGGAAATAAGCGTATTTGTCTTGCGTGGCATCTAAAGTCAATCAGTGCAGTTGTTCTCTAAGCAGTCATCCGCTGAGGTAGCTGAAGCCTTATTTAGGAGGCCGTGCACGACGGCTATTCTTGCTATGGAGGTGCACTGTAAATGGGAATCGTATTGACAGCTGCTAATGCTGTGTGATTGGCTAAACAAAGTGTATCAGGTAGTCGGCTGCGTCTGCGACCCGAACTGCCTGGTCCGTCGAAACAGGACTGGTGTTCGTGGGCCTCAGGATAGTATTGCAAGTCAGGGAGGGGCTTGAGGTAATGTGGCCCAGTTGAGGTCGCAGCGGGGAAAATGGATAACGTGCATTAAGTAGTTTAGTCAGGGTGAGAGCTGGGAAAGCGTCTGGACTCGAACCGGGCACCTTTGCATTGGTAGGCGCAGTGCTTACCCCTAGACCAAGCCACCTATATTCATTGCACGTTTAAAAGACACCATGTGTCTGGAGCCTCAATTGGTGGCTCGGAGATATCCAGGACCTGCCACTGGGCGCCACTATATCTCCGACTAAATTGTTAGGTTCTGTCGGTACTAGACCTAAGGACGTCTTACAGTCCCGGTCTGAGTTAGACTGAAAGCATGAGGGGGCTGAAATAGATCCTCAGGTGCCATAGTAGTGCACGGACTAGACAGAATCAGTCCGGGGAGGGATAAGGAATGGCCCGTCATACGGGGCATTCCGTCTCGTGCTACTTATAAACAGTGGCTCCTCCTCTTGCTCTTACTGACACAATATACAGTGAGAAGCAGGCTAGCTTATGCAGCAGTATAGAGCTGCTTACTCCTGCAATGGCAGCACTAGACTGGCCAGCAGTCCTGCAGCGTTGTCACAGCTGCCACATGTTGCCCATAGTGTGGAAGCCAACTGATCAGACCTCTGACCAGTTTGTGTCCCCTGTGCAGATACCCAGTGTACCTGCATGGCTGCCTGCCTCTGATGCAGCGTGTCGCCACTGCCACATGCTGCCTAGTGTGGGAGCCGACTGATCAGATCTGACCAGTCCGTGTCCCCTGTGTGGAGTCCCCCCCGTGCACCTGCATGGCTATCTTCTTATACAGGACTCCGTCCTGTTGCCATGGAGACCGCCGGCTTCCGGTGGGAGCGGAGGAGGAGGGGCAGGATACAGATCCTCAGGGCGCGCAGGAGAAACTCGCGCGGCCAGCGAGAAGGCGCCAAGAAAGACCGTCCCGCCTCTGGATGACGCGTCCGCAGCGTCATCCAGTGGGAGGTCGGGAGGCGGGGCTGAGCGGCGCTGCAGCAATGTAGGCCCAAGCCGGGGCCTAGAGTACAATGCGGCCCCGAAAACGGGGACAGGCAGGCGCGGAAGTCTGGACGTGTGTCCGGAACTTCCGCAGCGGGGGGAGAGGGACTCCCTGATAAAGGAGACATAATAAAGGCTGTGACCCCACTGGTACTTGCGGAGCATTTAACCCCATGCCTGCAGGGCGGCAGTAGCAGATCTCGACCATCAAACCCCTGCAGGGGTGAGAAGGGAGGAAGAGTGCCAGCACGTAGTTCCCGGAACACCGGATCCGCAGGCAATATACCGGCAAATGGCGGGAAAAATCCCTGGGGGGGAGCCCCATAGGGGTCCTGGGAACGGCTCCATCCTGCAGCAGCAGGGATCTCATCAGGGGGTACCTTAAAGATGTCTCAACCCAAGTACCGACCAGGTAAAGTGGGGAGGGTTGTTGCTCCTCATTCTGCAGTCTGTGTCCCAGCTTAAGTCCTTGAGTGGGAACATCTCCTGCTTCTGTGCGTGGGAGGAGATGCTGCAGAACCTCACTTTAACTCACGTCGCCATCAGTGGGGAAATGAGGAAGGAGGATGGAATGCTGGTCTATCTCAACTTTAACCCAGCGCCCCAACAGTGGGTGGCCGAGAAAGGAGGGCGGCATATGTAAGGATATCTCGACTTTAACCCAGCGCCCCAACAGTGGGTGGCCGAGAAAGGAGCATGCCGGGGGCCACGCCGGACCCACTTTTCTTCTATTGAAGAAAAAATTATAAAGTGAAAAAATTGAGAGAATAAAATCTAGATGTGCCTCCTACAGACACTAAGCAAAAACTGGTGAGGCAGTGCCTGCCCCAGGGGTGTATACTGCAGAGGAGGAGCCACTGTAACTCTTTTGCAGATTCTGCTTAGTGTCGCCTCCTAGTGGACAGCAGCATAACACCCACGGTCCTGTGTCCCCAATGAGGCGAAGGAGAAAGTCCAAAAGCTATCCCTGGGTGGGAAAAGACCCAAAACGTGGCAGCACCCATCATAGGTGAGCGACCGCCGCCTGGAGGATCCGTCTGCCCACATTCGCGTCCGCATGAACCTGATGTTTCGTAAAGGTGTGTAGGCTGGACCAAGTTGCCGCCTGACACACCTGTTGCGCTGTAGCCTGGTGACGCAAGGCCCACGAGGCACCCACAGCTCTTGTTGAATGCGCCTTAAGACCCGAAGGGAGAGGCGTTCCAGAGGAAAGGTAGGCCTCCTGGATAGGAGCCTTGATCCACCGAGCCAAAGAAGACTTGGAAGCCGGAGATCCTTTTCTCTGGCCTGTCATGAGAACGAACAGAGAATCCACGCGGCGGAATGAAGCCGTGCGGGAGACATAAATCCTGACAGCCCTGACCAGATCCAAAGTATGCAGAGACTTCTCATACTGGTGAACAGGGTTAGGACAAAAAGACGGCAGGACAATGTCTTGATTGAGGTGGAATGGAGAGACCACCTTAGGTAAGAACTCGGCCACAGGGCGGAGCACCACCTTGTCCTGGTGGATGACCAGGAACGGGGACTTGCACGACAGGGCTGCAAGCTCTGAAACCCTCCGAAGAGAGGTAATAGCTACCAGAAAGGCAACCTTCTGGGACAGCCGAGAGAGAGGCACTTCCCTTAGCGGTTCGAAGGACGGCTTCTGTAACGCTGCAAGGACTAGGTTAAGGTGCCAGGGGTCCAGAGGGCGTCGGTAGGGAGGAACGATGTGACCTGCCCCTTGCACAAACGTCCTCACTTGAGAGAGGTTAGCCAGGCGTTTATTGAAGAGTACTGAAAGTGCGGAAATTTGCCCCTTGAGGGAACTGAGTGCCAAACCCCTATCCAAACCTGATTGGAGGAAGGCAAGTAAGGTTGCCAGGGAGAAAGGCCCTTGAGACGGCACCAGGAAAATAAGATCTTCCAAACTCTGCGGTATATCTTTGCTGACCCCGGTTTCCTGGCTTGTCTCATGGTAGCGGCGACTTCCGGGGAAAACCCGAAGGACGTCAGCAACCAGTCTTCAAGGGTCACAAAGTCAGGCTGAGGGCCACAGAATTGTGGTGGAAGAAAGGACCTTGAGACAGGAGGTCTGGACGGTCCGGAAGCTTCCACGGATCCCCTGCCGAGAGCTGAAGCAGGTCTGGATACCAGGCCCTCCTGGGCCAGTCTGGAGCG
Organism: Allobates femoralis; assembly: GCA_033576535.1. NCBI lineage: Eukaryota > Metazoa > Chordata > Amphibia > Anura > Aromobatidae > Allobates > Allobates femoralis. The sequence continues at coordinate 735,473,320 of JARQOC010000002.1, forward strand.
ATGAGCAGAGCTCGTCAGCATTCCGCCCTGAGTTTCCGTAGGACCCTGGGTAACAGAGGAAAGGGAGGAAACACGTAGGGGAGACGAAACTGTAACCAGTCTTGGACCAGAGCGTCCGCTGCCAAAGTTTGACGATCCCGGGACCGAGCCATGAAGGCAGGAACCTTGTGATTCAACAGAGAGGCCATCAAATCCACGTCTGGTGTGCCCCATCGGTCACAAATGTCCTGAAAGACATCTGAGTGAAGGGCCCATTCGCCTGCGTCCATGCCTTATTGACTTAGGTAGTCGGCCTCACAATTGTCCACCCCGGGGATGTGGACCGCCGAGATGGAGGTGACCTAGACCCACTGCAGGATACGTTGGACCTCTAACAATGCCTGAGAGCTTCGCGTTCCTCCCTGGTGGTTGATGTAAGCGACCGCAGTTGCGTTATCGGACTGAATCCGAATATGTTTCCCCACCAGGAACCTCTGAAAGGCCAGCAATGCCAAGTAAATGGCCCGAATTTCCAGAACATTGATCTGTAGAGTGGATTCCTGTTCCGTCCAAGTGCCCTGTGGTGAAAGAACATGGCGCCCCAGCCCAGGAGACTGGCGTCCGTGGTCACTACCAACCATGAGGGGGGCAGAAAGGATCTCCCTCGTGACAGGGAGATGGGGAGTAGCCACCAGAGAAGGGAGTCCTTTGTTGACGGCGACAGGGAGATCTGCCTGTCGAGAGACGAGGGAGCCTTGTCCCAACAGCGAAGTATCTGCAATTGAAGAGGACGCAGGTGGAAGTGCGCAAATGGCACCGCTTCTATGGCAGCCACCATCTTTCCCAGAGTGTGCATCAGACGTCTGATGGAGATTAGGTCTGACCGAAGAAGGAACTGAACTTCCTCTTGAATCAACACCTGCTAGCTCGAGGGTAGAATGACTAGAGCTGGGGAGTTGTGAAATTCCATGCCCAGATAAGTTAGCGTCTGTGCAGGCAGGAGGGAGGACTTCGGCATATTGATCAGCCAACCGAATCTCTGAAGAGTGTCGACAGTGATCGAGAGACTCTGTAGACACTGGTCCCGCGAGGGGGCCCTGACCAGAAGGTCGTCCAAGTAAGGAATGCAGGACGGCCACCATCGCTGCCATCACCTTGGTGAAGACTCTGGGGGCTAAGGCGAGGCCGAAGGGCAGAGCCACGAATTGAAAGTGCTCCTCCCCCACCACGAATCTCAGCCAACAATGATGCGCAGGAGCAATGGGGACGTGAAGATAGGCATCCTTGACGTCCACCGAGGCTAGGAAATCTCCCTGAGACAGCGAGGCAATCACAGACCGCAGTGATTCCATCCTGAAGGTTCTGACTCTCACATGCCGGTTGAGCAGCTTGAGATCCAACACTGGCCTCACCGATACGTCCTTCTTGGGAACCGTGAAGAGATTCGAATAGAACCCTTGGAAGCGTTCCACGGAGGGAACGGGCACCACGACTCCGTCCCGTCTCAGGGCGTCTAGCGCCTGAAAAAAGGCAGGAGCCTTTGCCGGCGGGGGCGAGGAAAGACAAAAGCGAGTTGGTGGACGCGAGGTCAGCTCTATTCTGTAGCCGTGGGAAATGACGTCCTTCACCCATCGGTCTTGAATGCTGCTGTGCCAGGTGTCTCCAAAGTGGGAGAGCCTGCCACCGACCGAGGATGCTGCTGGGGGAAGCAGCGAGTCATGCAGAAGCGGTCTTGGAGGCAGAGGCCCCGGCTGGCTTCTTTTGCTGCGCCTTAGCGCGCCGAGTACGATTTGGCTTCTGATCTTTGTCCGAACGGGAGGACGAGGATGAAGAGGGCTTTGAGGAGGGACGAAAGGCCCGAAATTTGGCATGCGTCTGACGTTGGCCAGACTTCTGCACCTTAGACTGAGGCAAGGAGGTGGTCTTACCACCTGTGGATTCCTTTATAAGGTTGTCTAATTGCTCCCCGAAAAGCCTTATCCCGGAGAACGGGAGTCCCTGAAAAAACTTCTTGGAGTTGGCGTGAGCCTTCCAATCTCGCAGCCACAACATTCTGAGGGCTGCGAGAGAGTTAGCCGATGCCACTGCGGTACGGCTGGCAGATTCCATGACGGCCGTCCTGGCATAGCATGCGAATGCATGATGTCTCACATCAAGGTGGCCACCTCAGGAATGTCGTGTGCCACTACGTTAATCTCCGCCAAACAGGTAGAGACTGCCTGCATGGCCCACACGGCCGCGAAGGCAGGAGCAAACGAGGCCCCTGTAGCCTCGTAAATTGACTTCTGCAGAAGCTCAATTTGGCGGTCGGTGGAGTCCTTTAGAGACGAACCGTCTGCAACTGACATCACAGTATTGGTCGATAGTCTAGAAACGGGAGGGTCCACCCGGGGTGATACCGACCAACCCTTTACCATGTCCGGGAGGAAAGGATAACGAGAATCCTTTTGTTTCCTAGTGAAGCGCTTGTCAGGGCAAGCCCTGGGCGTCTGCACAGTTGATCTGAAGTTAAAGTGATCAAAAAACGAGCCGTGTGACCTGGATGGTGGAAGAAACTGATACAGTTCCTCCGAGAGCGAAGCCTCCACAGGTGGAGGAGGTGCAGTCAGGTCCAGTACGGTATTAATGGATGATACCAAATCATCCACTAAAAGATCCTCCTCAGAGGCCTCATCTGGAGGAGAGGCAGAATTCTGCCGTTCCTCGTCCCCATCGAGCTGAGAATCCCCAGCGTGAGACTCAGTATGATGAGAGGAGACAGGAGAGAGATCTCTGCGAGGCCGTTTGGGAGGCTGAGGAGAGGGAGCTGGGTTAGATACTTCCGTGATATCTCCGGAGTCTATGCCCCTGGAAGGGGATGACTCGCTATAACACCTGCGGCGAGAACCAGAGGGCCCGGGGGCACCTCCCCTCTGACTGGCCTGCAAGGTCTCCTGCAACACTCTGGTCAGGGTTGTCACAGACTGAGAGAAGGAATCTGAGAAGGACTTAGCAAACGCCGCTGTCCAAGGAGGTGGCATTGCCGAGTCTTCTGGGACGGTGGAGGGTTCCACAGCAGCAGAGCTGGGGGAAGCCCTATGTTCCACCTCAGCTAGAGTCTCATGTGTATAGCAGGCAGAGCAGTGAGGGAATACAGACCCAGCAGGCAGCATAATCTTGCAGGCAGTGCAAGAATAATAGAAAGTCTGCACCTTAGGGGCTTTGCTCCTGGTGGAAGACATATCAGCTTATGTGTGGGTCCTCTCAGAGAAAACTCACAGAGGCAAAATAGGCAAAGAGGGTCCACAACCGGAAATACCGGTGTGGCTTACCGGCCGCTATGAGCGGTTTGTGTGTCCTCCAGAAATCGCGCTGTTCCCCCTGAAGCAGCAGAGACTTGTGCTGCTTCAAGCCAGACACCGGCAGAAGGATGTAAAATGGCCGCCGGAGCTGTAATGGGGGGCGTGGCTATGTAAACGTGGGAGATCTGGAGGACCGAGTATACAGGCAGGGGGCGGGTCCACTATAGTGATGGGAGTGCCCCGTGCTTCAAGACTGCCTGTAATGGCGGACGATCCCGCCAGAGTCACGGCGCAGTCGCAGTGGACCTGGTAGGCCGCGGCGAAGCCGGGGGCTACATTTTTGCGGCCACCCGGCGCGCCGATGCGGAAAGCCGGCGCGCGAACGCCTGCGGCCTGACGGGGTCCGGGCTAGCTGAAGAACAGTGCCCGGTCCCCAAAAAGTAATCACCCCCAGGTACCTCACAGAGTGTGGGAGGGTCCAAGGCCCGGGCTGCAGCCGCAGCAGTGCACAGATACAAAGTACCTCGTTTGGTGCAGGGCCTGGTCCCTGGGGTGATGTGACTCCGGCCAGCAGGTCCAGAAAAGGGCTGTGGAAGGAGTTAGGAGTCGCTAGGCCATGGGAATCCGTGATGACTCCCACCTCCCCAGAGCCCCTGAGGGATGGAGCGGGAGAACGGCATGAGGGCTCCAAATAGGTACCTCAACCGCCCCTGCCCGAGGGTGGGGAAGGAGACACGCCGGGGGTCCAAAAGGACCCACTTTTCTACCATCCGTCACTCTCCTAAGAGAGTGTGTCTGACTAAAGTGAGAGTGGATGAGTGCAGAGTGTGCCTCCTTCAACACAAAGCTAAGAACTGATGGGAGTTCTCCTAGAGGGGTGTATAGGCAGTAGGGGAGGAGCTACACTTTTTGTTTTAAGTGCAGTACTTTTTGTGTCCTCCAGAGGCGGAAGCTATACACCCAATGTCTGGGTCTCCCAATGGAGCGAAAAAGAAAATACTGTACTGGGACTTTATATTTTGTAGAAGGTGTAATGACCCCAAATATTGCAATTCTGGAGATTCTATTTTTGTTAGGCACTTACCATATTGGTAATACACTTTATATCTTATGCAAATCCTAAAAGTCAATATCGAGCCTTTAACGAGCCCTGTCACATGACTTAGGATTTCAATTTGCAGACACAGTGTTTTGGGGTGATTGCCCCTCATCAGTGCAAAGTATGAGATCTGATCTGGCTGTATGAGGCTAATTAGGGTCTAAGGTTTCTCCTTACAGAGAGTGATGCACCAGATCTGGCATGCCAGTAATGAGGAGCCCCTGTCACACTAAGCGAGATCACTGACGAGATTGCTGAAACGTTACAGTCTCGCTATGTGTGACACGTAGCAGTGACTAGGCCTCCGCTGTGAGATTGCCGATCATGTTGGAATGTCCTGGACCATTTTTGATCGTTGGTCTCCCGCTGGGCAGCATGCATCGGTCTGTTTGACAGGGACAACGACCAACGACCTCAATACTACAGGTCTGAGTGACAGGGTCCTAATGACCACCGTATCGTTGCTGCTTTGCTGGTGAGATCTGACTGTTTGACATCTTTTAGAAAAGATCACCGATTTATGGTTTTATAGTTATATTAATTTATACCAAAAACAAAAATAACTATATATTTTTTTTATATTGTTATATTTTATTTATCTTTAAAAATATCCAGTGTGGATAGGTGCGACGGTGCTGGTGTCAAAAATACGTGTATCCCTCCCCCCACATACAAACAAACATAGGACAAACAATATCTATACAGATGTGAACCTCTGTCGGTTCAATGGGGTGATGTTGGCACTAGTCAAAAACCTAAAGTCTGGGTCTAAAGGAGAGAGACCCTCCGGAAACAATCCGTCTCCAATGGGGGGGCTCAGGCCTATGACCCGTGATCGTATGGTCAAATCTTGTTATCAACGGGTGTTGTCCCGATCAAACTATTAGTGCACTTGTCACCTCTATTCCAGTCAAAGGTCCTACAATCGTATAGATATGGTACTCATCAGTTTATACACAATACGTGTCAGTGTTATAACCCGCCCGACGCGTTTCGCCTCTCCAAATTATATAAGAGGCTCAACAGGGGCTTTTACAGTAGATAGGTTATTAGATGTGTAGACCACACTAGTTATCTGTGGTCCACTCGGTTGTAAGTCATATGTTTAGACAATCCGGGCTGAGAGCTTGGAAGGGACTTTCGGATACTGGCTTCTGAGGCATGCGAGGAGTCGGGTCTAATTATTTTTCTTGGATATGTCCGTCGCAGTCCAAGTTTTTAGGCCGGTACTTTAGAAGGTACTCTTCCTCACCTTTTTAGTGGTTGAAGTTTAGATCCAATAGTTAAATGCAGTATCCCTTTTTTTTTTTTTTTTTTTTTTTGAAGGTCCCTAGCTCTGTCCAAAACACATGTGTGCCTCTTTGCGACGGACATATCCAAGAAAAATAATTAGACCCGACTCCTCGCATGCCTCAGAAGCCAGTATCCGAAAGTCCCTTCCAAGCTCTCAGCCCGGATTGTCTAAACATATGACTTACAACCGAGTGGACCACAGATAACTAGTGTGGTCTACACATCTAATAACCTATCTACTGTAAAAGCCCCTGATGAGCCTCTTATATAATTTGGAGAGGCGAAACGCGTCGGGCGGGTTATAACACTGACACGTATTGTGTATAAACTGATGAGTACCATATCTATACGATTGTAGGACCTTTGACTGGAATAGAGGTGACAAGTGCACTAATAGTTTGATCGGGACAACACCCGTTGACAACAAGATTTGACCATACGATCACGGGTCATAGGCCTGAGCCCCCCCATTGGAGACGGATTGTTTCCGGAGGGTCTCTCTCCTTTAGACCCAGACTTTAGGTTTTTGACTAGTGCCAACATCACCCCATTGAACCGACAGAGGTTCACATCTGTATAGATATTGTTTGTCCTATGTTTGTTTGTATGTGGGGGGAGGGATACACGTATTTTTGACACCAGCACCGTCGCACCTATCCACACTGGATATTTTTAAAGATAAATAAAATATAACAATATAAAAAAAATATATAGTTATTTTTGTTTTTGCTGTTTGACATCTTACCAGCGACCACGTACTGACGCTCCAGCGATCCCAAGCAGGTCGTATCGTTGTCGGGATCGCTGGTGCGTCGCTACGTGGTCGCTGGTGAGATGCCATACAGGGAGACTTACCAGCGATGACCCAGCGATGCGCTGACAACTCGACGGTAGTTGGGATCCGTCAGGTTCTCGGCCGCAGAATGGGGATCGCTGATCGTTGCCCGTGTCACACATAGCGATCCAGCATGCCCAGAGGGAGATCGCTGATCAAAAAATGGTCCAGGCCAATCAGCGATATCACAGCGGGGTCCGATCGCTGCTAAGTGTCACACACAGCGATATCACTGGCGAGGTCGCTGCTACGTCACAAAACCTGTGACCTTGTGGCGATGTCGTTACAGATATCGCTATGTTTAATGGGACCTTAAAGGGGCCTTTAGGGCTGCAATGCTCCACTGGGAAATTGAATATGCAAACTGTCTCTTCAGAGAGGAGGTAGACTTGAACTCTAGTGTCGCCTATTAGAAGTACCAATCAAAAAAATGTCAAAAGCCACCCTTTATGACAAGGCTCATTAAACATTCACTTTTAACTTTTAAGATAGTTTACCCCTTATAGATCCCACTTAGCCTCTCATACAGCCAGATGAGATCTCATAGTTTGCACTGATGAGGGACAAAACTCCAGAACACCAAGTCTGCAAATTGAGGTTCCAGTTTAGCCTTTATCCTAAGTCATATGACAAGGCTTGTTAAAGGGTCTATATTGACTTTTAGGATTGCTACTTCCAATAGGTGGCACAGAAGTTCAAGTCCTCTTCCCAGAGGAGCACTTGATACACTAAGCTGCCTCAATATTGACATCAGATGTGTCACTCTCCACAAGGAGAAACCTTACCCCTTAGACCCCACTTTACAGAGTTTCACACATCGGACCTTTACAGACTTTGAGATACCAAATATTGAGAAAAGTGGGGCGGTGATCGAAACTTGTTTTTTTTTCCTCAAATGCAATTTATTTAATTTACTTCTCAGTCCCCTTTGCACCTTGGAGACCTGTCGGCACTCTGTGACTGTGTCATGGGAGAGGGGGGTGGGCTCCCACAATATCGCTGCTGTCAGAGAATAACAAAGGAATTTAGAAGGGTAAAGAGCAATGATCGGAGCCTTCAGGGGTTCACCTCTCACCTGGGGCGGTGTCTGTCGGGGTCTCCTGCGGACACTGAACGCCCCATCCTTCCGTCTCTTGTTTTTCCACCTTGATGACTCTGATGCTTCCGTCCTAGTAAAGCACAAGACCGTGAGGTCAGGGGACGGATGTGGGAGTCATCGATGGGAACCGCTCAGTCACATATTTCGATGCACAATATAATAACTTCTGGTGGAGTCATCTGGTGTGGATTTACCTGCTGATCCCGGGGGGCGCCGTCGCTCTCCTCCGCAGACTCCTGGGCATCCTCTGCTCTGGGACGTCTCTCCAATGTTTCCCTCTTACTGGACTCACCTGCACGGGGAGACGCTCAGGTCATCGGAGATTCTTTCTGAGTTGGTCCATACAGATGTCAGCACTCACCTGGGCCTCCGCCGACCTCCTCCATCTCCTGCTCTTCTGCCCCATCAGTCTCCTCAACTTCAACCTTGATTATTCTGAGGCCTCCATCCTGCCAGGGCAGATATTCACACCACATATAATTACACTTTCAGTAATCTAATGGATATATATTATCATTTTTGCAATTGGGTTTCATTAAACGTTTCACATCATTTGTCTTTTACCAAAAGAGCCAAGTGAAAATCTATCAGTGAGCTCGTACTAATGGGAGAATTAGTAACTCTTATCTGTCCTTTCTGGGCCCCGCTGTGCTGATATTTGGCCCCATCATCTGTGATCTGTGGTCATACATCAGCTCAGGAGAAGAGTTACAAGCTCGCCCTGAGCTCACTGACCTATTCTCAGTTAACTCAGTCTGCTGACAGCAAGGGGCAGGAAACATAGAGCCTGCAAAAGCCAAAATACATTCATGTAGGTTAAAAAAAAATGTCCATATCCCTTAACCTGTCAGCTGATCTCTGCCTCCTGAGCCTGAAGATGCCCTAACAGGACACATAGAGGGACTGATGGCAGAAGAGTAAACGCCTACACTATCTACCTGCTGATCCTGGTTGGCGCTGTCACCTTCCGCCAGCTCCTGTGCAGCGTCCGGTTTGGGATGTTTATTCCTGGCCTCTGTAGAGGATGCAGTGACTGAATACATGGGATAGATAGGATTTATAATAGGACGTGTACATAGTTATATCACCTACCAGAAGATGGCGGGGGCGGCTGCGTCTTCATCACGACCTCCTTGAACAGATCCTTGTGTCCTGATAAATACTCAGACTCCTCCACAGAGCGAAACACGGCGACGTCCTGACACTGCAAAGGAACCAAAGAGGTGCTTATCACCCTCCAGACACATCATCCCCTGGTGTCTGAACTTAATACTTAATGACCCCTGGCCCCACCCTCCCCTTCCCAGGTCATGACCCCCCACTCCTCTTCCCTTCTCCCTCACCCTCCCCTGGTCCTCGTTCTCCCCCAGTCCTGACCCCTACTTTCCCCAGTTCTTCCCTTGGTCCTCACTCCCACCCACCCACGGTCCTCCCCTCAGTCCTCATTCTCCCTCGGTCCTCACCCCCACCCTCTTCCGGTCCTCCCCTCCCCTCTATGCCACCCCCATCCTCCTCTGGTCCTCACCTTCCCTCCCCCCAGTCCTCACCTTCCCCATGTCTGCACTTAATGACCCCTGATTCCCACCCTCCCCTTCCTGGGTTATAACCCCCCCCCCACCTCCTCTTCCCTTCTCACCCACCCTCCCTGGTCCTCGTTCTCCCCCAGTCCTGACCCCCACTTTCCCTAGTTCTTCCCTTGGTCCTCACCCACGCTCCTCCCCTCAGTCCTCATTCTCCCTCGGTCCTCACCCCCGCCCTCTTCCGGTCCTCCCCTCTGTAGCCACCCCCATCCTCCTCTGGTCCTCACCTTCCCTCTCCCCAGTTCTCACCTCCCCGATGTCTGCACTTAATGACCCCTGATTCCACCCTCCCCTTCCTGGGTTATAACCCGTCACCTCTTCTTCCCTTCTCACCCACCCTCCCCTGGTCCTCATTCTCCCCCAGTCGTCACGATCACCGGCATCTCGTCCTCATCCTCCCCCAGTCCTGACCCTCACTCTCCACCGGTTCTCCCTTCGTCCTCACTCCCACACTCCCCTGGTCCTTTCCTTAGTGCTCATCCTCCCTCGGTCCTCACCTCCCCTCTGTTGCCACCCCCATTATCCCCTGGTCCTCACCTTCCCTCCACCCCAGTCCTCACCTCCCCGGTCAGCAGCTCAATGATCTCATTGGTGAGGTCTAGGATCTTCTCTTGAGGTAGAGGGGGTGACGTAAGGCGACGAGTCCTTGTCCGCCCTGGAGATAAGTGTGGGTTCACATGTAGTGTGGACAACTTCACTGGCCCATAATCCTAACACAGAGATGGTGATATCTAGATAAAAGCACCAAAAATCCCATCATGTGACCCAACATCCTACATCCTCACCTCACCGGTCAGCAGGTAGATGATCTCCAGGGTAGCATTTAATATCCTCTCCGTCATCTCATGGTTGCCCGTCTTCATCCTCAGCTGGTCGGTCGCGGAGATGACTCAGGTTCTCATAGACTTTGATCATGGAGGATCCTCAAACTGCAAGGAGATAAATGTAAGAAAAGGATAAAACCACAAAGGAAAATAAGTATTCACATGTGAGGATCACCGAGCGTGGAAGGAAGTACTGAGAAATGACGGTGGAGTGGAGAGCCTGCGCTCAGGAACAGCCTGGGGCAGGATGGGAAACGTCCGGGACTGTATACTACACACTCCTTATACACAGGTCACTGAAGAAGCAAAGAAAACAATGAAAGAAAGGAAGAAGATTAAATAGGAGAAAAGAAAGGCAAGAAGGAGACAATGAAAAAGATGAGCACAGACAAGCAGAAAATACATTCTAAAGAAGACAATTAAAGAAAAGAAGAAAGAAATGACGAAGAAAAGGAGGAGGAAGATAGCAAGAAATAATCAAAGGAAGACAATAAACAAGAGGAAGATAATGAAGAAAAACAGGAGGAAGAAGGATGAAAAGGAAGATAGTAAACAATAAAAGAAAATGAACAACTGGAACAAGACTAAAAGAAGAAGCTGAAGACAAGAAGTGGAAAACAACAGAAGAAAAGTAAATGCTGCAGAGTATGTTGGCGCCATAGAGATAGAATTACTATTATTAAGAGGACGAAGAAGAACAAGAAGAAGGAGAGGAGAAAGATGAGAATTTATCACAGGAATATAATAGAAAAAGCCAAAAACTGAAAAAGAACAAGGAAGAAAAAGAGAAAAACAACGAAAGAGGAAGATGATGATGAAAGTCACAAGCAGTAACCAATGAGCCGTGAATTGGAGGAACCGCGGGGATTTTTGTGACTTTTTCATTCCGGACTCCTGGCACCGATGGGAAGATCAGGTGAGGAGGAGCCGTCACGGCACATGTAGGTGTGTATAGCCCTGACCGTCCCGGCACATGTGGGTGTGTATAGCACTGACCGTCCCGGCACATGTGGGTGTGTATAGCCCTGACCGTCCCGGCACATGTGGGTGTGTATAGCCCTGACCGTCCCGGCACATGTGGGTGTGTATAGCCCTGACCGTCCCGGCACATGTGGGTGTGTATAGCCCTGACCGTCCCGGCACATGTGGGTGTGTTTAGCCCTGACCGTCCCGGCACATGTGGGTGTGTATAGCCCTGACCGTCCCGGCACATGTGGGTGTGTATAGCCCTGACCGTCCCGGCACATGTGGGTGTGTATAGCCCTGACCGTCCCGGCACATGTGGGTGTGTATAGCCCTGACCGTCCCGGCACATGTGGGTGTGTATAGCCCTGACCGTCCCGACACATGTGGGTGTGTATAGCCCTGACCATCCTGGCACATGTGGACAGCGCCGACCGTCCTGACACTCGCGGACATGGACAGCGCCGACCGTCCTGACACTCGTGGACATGGACAGCGCCGACCGTCCTGACACTCGTGGACATGGACAGCTCCAACCGTCCTGACACTCGTGGACATGGACAGCGCCGACCGTCCTGACAATCGCGGACATGGACAGCGCCGACCGTCCTGACACTCGCGGACATGGACAGGGCCGACCGTCCTGACACTCGCGGACATGGACAGGGCCGACCGTCGTGACACTCGCGGACATGGACAGCTCCGACCGTCCTGACACTCGCGGACATGGACAGGGCCGACCGTCGTGACACTCGCGGACATGGACAGGGCCGACCGTCGTGACACTCGCGGACATGGACAGCGCCGACCGTCCTGACACTCGCGGACATGGACAGCGCCGACCGTCCTGACACTCGCGGACATGGACAGGGCCGACCGTCCTGACACTCGCGGACATGGACAGGGCCGACCGTCCTGACACTCGCGGACATGGACAGGGCCGACCGTCCTGACACTCGCGGACATGGACAGGGCCGACCGTCCTGACACTCGCGGACATGGACAGGGCCGACCGTCCTGACACTCGCGGACATGGACAGGGCCGACCGTCCTGACACTCGCGGACATGGACAGGGCCGACCGTCCTGACACTCGCGGACATGGACAGGGCCGACCGTCCTGACACTCGCGGACATGGACAGGCGCCACTCCTGACAGCCACGTCCTGACACTCGCGGACATGGACAGGGCCGACCGTCCTGACACTCGCGGACATGGACAGGGCCGACCGTCCTGACACTCGCGGACATGGACAGGCCGACCGTCCTGACACTCGCGGACATGGACAGGGCCGACCGTCCTGACACTCGCGGACATGGACAGGGCCGACCGTCCTGACACTCGCGGACATGGACAGGGCCGACCGTCCTGACACTCGCGGACATGGACAGGCCGACCGTCCTGACACTCGCGGACATGGACAGCGCCGACCGTCCTGACACTCGCGGACATGGACAGCGCCGACCGTCCTGACACTCGCGGACATGGACAGCGCCGACCGTCCTGACACTCGCGGACATGGACAGCGCCGACCGTCCTGACACTCGCGGACATGGACAGCGCCGACCGTCCTGACACTCGCGGACATGGACAGCGCCGACCGTCCTGACACTCGCGGACATGGACAGCGCCGACCGTCCTGACCTGGACAGACACCGACTCTGACATGGACAGGCAGGCCGACCGTCCTGACACTCGCGGACATGGACAGGGCCGACCGTCCTGACACTCGCGGACATGGACAGGCCGACCGTCCTGACACTCGCGGACATGGACAGGCCGACCGTCCTGACACTCGCGGACATGGACAGGGCCGACCGTCCTGACACTCGCGGACATGGACAGGGCCGACCGTCCTGACACTCGCGGACATGGACAGGGCCGACCGTCCTGACACTCCACATGGAGGCGACCTCTGACACTCGCGGACATGGACAGGGCCGACCGTCCTGACACTCGCGGACATGGACAGGCGACGCGCACCGAGACAGCGACCTGACACTCGCGGACATGGACAGCGCCGACCGTCCTGACACTAGCGGACATGGACAGCGCCGACCGTCCTGACACTCGCGGACATGGACAGCGCCGACCGTCCTGACACTCGCGGACATGGACAGCGCCGACCGTCCTGACACTCGCGGACATGGACAGGGCCGACCGTCGTGACACTCGCGGACATGGACAGGGCCCGACCGTCCTGACACTCGCGGACATGGACAGGGCCGACCGTCGTGACACTCGCGGACATGGACAGCGCCGACCGTCCTGACACTCGCGGACATGGACAGGGGCCGACCGTCCTGACACTCGCGGACATGGACAGGGCCGACCGTCCTGACACTCGCGGACATGGACAGGGCCGACCGTCCTGACACTCGCGGACATGGACAGGGCCGACCGTCCTGACACTCGCGGACATGGACAGGGCCGACCGTCCTGACACTCGCGGACATGGACAGGGCCGACCGTCCTGACACTCGCGGACATGGACAGCGCCGACCGTCCTGACACTCGCGGACATGGACAGCGCCGACCGTCCTGACACTCTCGGACATGGACAGCGCCGACCGTCCTGACACTCGCGGACATGGACAGCGCCGACCGTCCTGACACTCGCGGACATGGACAGCATCGACCGTCCTGACACTCGCGGACATGGACAGGGCCGACCGTCCTGACACTCGCGGACATGGACAGCGCCGACCGTCCTGACACTCGCGGACATGGACAGCGCCAACCGTCCTGACACTCGCGGACATGGACAGCGCCAACCGTCCTGACACTCGCGGACATGGACAGGGCCCGACCGTCCTGACACTCGCGGACATGGACAGCGCCGACCGTCCTGACACTCGCGGACATGGACAGCGCCGACCGTCCTGACACTCGCGGACATGGACAGCACCGACCGTCCTGACACTCACAGACATGGACAGCGCCGACCGTCCTGACACTCACAGACATGGACAGCGCCGACCGTCCTGACACTCGCGGACATGGACAGAGCCGACCGTCCTGACACTCACGGACATGGACAGAGCCGACCGTCCTGACACTCGCGGACATGGACAGGGCCGACCGTCCTGACACTCGCGGACATGGACCATGAAGACCAGAGCCGACGCCAACCTCTGTGGAGTAACGAGTCATGCGCCATTGTAACGGTCAGACCGGGCGCAGTCACCGCCCCGCACACACTGGCGCCCCCTAGGGGAGACTAAAAAAAGTGTAAAATTCTAAAAAATAAAAAACTTTATATGGCTGTTCCCAGATACAGAAGGCGACGTGTCTGGTGTCACCGCGCCCCCCTGAGTCCGATCCTCACAGTATTAACCCCGTACAGGAAGGACAAACAGCATCTAAACACAACAAATGCAGTTTTGGGGGTTTTCACACAGCACGTCCCAAAGAATGGGATAAACCACGTACACCGGCGTCATATAATGTGCCCCAATATGTCAGGAACAAAAGCGTCACAGAGAACAATGGAACAATAAAAACACAAAGCACAGCGGTCAGGAGGGGGTTAATGTGAGGATATTCGGCACTAAAGGCAGCTGTCGCCCATGGCAACCAGATCACAGCTGCCAAAATGAAAGCGGCCATCTGATTGGTTGCTATGAGCAACACCTCCCCGCCCACACACAGGAGCCGCCGGGAGCAGGTGATGATGATAACAGTGAGTGTCACCTCACACACGGGACGGGCGGCTGTCAGCGGCTCCCACAGGACGCTCCATCCATTGAAACGCTATTGAGCACCACCGCAGTGGGTTCTGGGAGTACTAGTCACGTGATTACCTCTCCATTACTCTGACATTCTCTTAAGGCTACACGAAAATGGCGCCTCCCGTTTTGCTTACTTAGAACTGCGCAGATCGGGGACAAAAAGTGACACCGGCCTCTAGCGGCGAGAGAGCTCTTCCCTCATTCGTCAACCTTTTTTTGATAAGCCAATCAGTGACTAGGGGCGGAGTTTTTTGTTATTATTATAAGCAGGAAATGACGTCAGGTCAGGTCAGGTTAGCCGGCGCCATTGTTATTACTGGCAGGAGTAATGGAAAGATACATTTAGATACAGAACGGGGGGGATTCAATTGAGGAAAAATCACTTGTAAATACAGAAACTGGGTTACATCAAGTGACCAATCACAGTTGTGATGTCTCCCCCTTGTGGTCATGTGACATTACAATGGTGTACATGGCCAGTATGACCACAGATGCCCCGATCACCTTCCTCAGGACCCTCCATAGCCCTGGTGTTCCTATATACGGGGCGGGGGAGGGGATTCTGCATTATTGTTTCATCCTCTGTGACTGATTCCCCCCCCCCCCCCGGTCAGGTCTGGCCTAAATTTGCCCAGTATGGCATCTCCTGAGCTCCAGTCCACGTCCCATTGTTTCCTTCCCAGTCTCGTTACGTTCTGTTCAGTCCAGTTGGACATGTGACCACGGCGGCCAATCACTTGACCATTGTACCACCCATGCACTAATAATTGGCCGCAGCGGTCATATTTCTGGCACACCCAGGGTCCTGGACATACAGGGGGGCCCACTTGCTATCGGGGACACTGTCCGCACCGCTTGCTGGACAGTGTCCCCGTGCAGGGTCTGCGTCAGCATCCAGTGTACCTGGGCAAGTTCTGGGACTCTGGTCGGCTGGGGGGGGGGGGGGCACTGGCCATCAGGGACGGACAAGCAGCCCTTACAGCCAGGGGCCCATCAGGGACTGTCAGGCCTGCCAGTGAGGGGCCTATTAGGCTGAGTGCTGCCACAGTGATATTAGTCCACATAGCTCATTTGCATGTGATGCAAATTAGCCATGTGCTGGCTCCCGGGCAGTGGGGCTTCCCCCTTGAGTGATGAGTCATCACCCTGAATCTCATCACACTGGTGAAGCCCTGCAGGAAGCACAGACCAGAGCCTGCGGGGACAGCATCTGAGGAGGACACGGCTTGGGGAGCAGAGGGAAGGGGAGTATAATCATTTTTTTTTTGTTCTGTGTGCAGGATGGGGGATTATATGTACCAAGATGAGGCCAGGATGGGGACATATATACTAGGACCAGGGACAGATATGGCAGGAGAACCACTGTAGTATATATATCTGGAGGCTGCTGTTGGGCTATATGGACTGAGCTATATATATATATACACCGTGTTTCCCCGAAAATAGGGCGCCCCCAAAAGTAAGGTATGCTTGGGGGTGGGGCGCCCTACATCTTAATATAAGACACCCCCCGATTATAAGGCGTACCTGCACAGCATGCCGCCGATCACAAGACCGGGGCATGCATCTGTGTCCCTGCTGTCCGGGCCCGCCACTCTGTACCTCTCACAACCCTGGAGCGCAGCTTCAGCGTTCTGTGCTGGTCTCCGCCCACGAGCCCTGCGCCTATCACAGCGCAGTAATCATGGGCCAGCTGATGTCAGTCCTGGGCTGTGATTGGCCCAGGCTCCTGCGCTGTGATTGGCCTTGGGCTCCTGCACTGTGATTGGCCCAGGGCTCCTGCACTGTGCACCACCAAAGCAGCACCGCAGAGGAAAGAAATTGCAAAGAAAGAAGTACGGTAAGAAAGTGTGTGTGGTGTGTGTGTGTGAGATGTGTGTGTGTGTGAGAAGTGTGTACACACATGGCAGGCTGCAGTGGGATACGGTACCATACTGGGATGGGAGGCTGCTGCAGTGGGACATGGTACCGTACTGGGATGGGAGGCTGCTGCAGTGGGATACGGTACAGGGATGGGAGGCTGCTGCAGTGGGATACGGTACCGTACTGGGATGGGAGGCTGCTGCAGTGGGATACGGTGCCGTACTGGGATGGGAGGCTGCTGCAGTGGGATACGGTACCGTACTGGGATTGGAGGCTGCTGCAGTGGGATTTTTTGGCTAATATAAGACACCCCCCGAAAATAAGACATGGCAGACTTTTTGGAGCAAAAATGAATACAAGACAGTGTCTTATTTTCGGGGAAACACATATAATATCAAAAAGAAACAAATATATATATATCAAAAAGGAGCAGCACAGCTACTAATGGTGGGGTGCAGGCAGACCAAAACTTTCCTTGGTGATGCTTTTGATACATACAATAAATGATTGGGTCACAGCACTCCAGTTCTGATACAAAAATAGAACTTTTATTCCAGCATAGGCATAGGTGGCGACATTTCAGGCGCACACACCCCGTCTGGACAAAGGGCGTGTGCGTCCGAAATGTCACCACCCATGCCTATGCTGGAATAAGTTATTTTTGCGCATCAGCACACACACACTGGAGGCTGCTGCTGGGCTACATCCCCTGGCAAAAATGATGGAATCCCCGGGCTCGGAGGATGTTCATTCAGTTGTTTAATATTGTAGAAAAAAGCAGATCACAGACATGGCACAAAACTAAAGTCATTTCAAATGGCGACTTTATGGCTTTAAGAAACATTAAAAGAAATCAAGATTAAAAATGTGCTAGCAGTAACAGATACCTCTGTAGACCAAGCAGAGGGAAAAATGATGGAATCACTCAATTCTGAGGAAAAAATTATGGAATCATGAAAAACAAGCATACAAAACAACACTCCAATACATCACTAATATTTTGTTGCACCACCTCTGGCTTTATTAACAGCTTGCAGTCTCTGAGGCATGGACTTAATGAGTGGCAAACAGTACTCTTCATCAATCTGGCTCCAACTTTCTCTGATTGCTGTTGCCAGATCAGCTTTGCAGGTTGGAGCCTTGTCATGGACCATTTTCCTCAACTTCCACCAAAGATGTTCAATTGGATTGAGATCCGGACTATTTGCAGGCCATGACATTGACCTTATGTGTCTTCTTTCAAGGAATGTTTTCACAGTTTTTGCTCAATGGCAGGATAAATTATCTTCTTGAAAAATGATTTCATCATCCCCAAACATCCTTTCAATTGATGACATAAGAAAACTGTCCAAAATATCAAAGTAAACTTGGTCATGTATTGACGATGCAATGACAGCCATCTCCCCAGTGCCTTTACCTGACATGCAGCCCCATATCATCAATGACTGTGAAAATTTGCATGTTCTCTTCAAATTGTCAGTTCAATGAGGAAGTGAATGAACTCTAGCGCCACCTTTCGGTAGCTATCCTCAAAGTCATAATCGACTCTTTAACAAGCCTTTTAATATGACTAGGCTAGGTGGGAGCAATGCCTAGTTGGTCTACTAGGCATGCTCCCACCTAGCCAGAATCCTACTCCACACTGATGAGGGGCAACACCCCGAAACAGCTGTCTGTGGATGGATTCCTGGCCTTGGTATTCCCTTGTCATATCTCTAATCTTGCAAAAGAGCTGGATATTGACTAAAAGGGCCACTTAATATGGTGGTTATGGTGTTCTCCGCAAGGAGCCACCCCTTGGCTGGGTCCTTCCCTGGAGGGATATCTGGCTAGTCCAGTGTTTGAGACTCCTAAGGCTGCTTTCACATTATGTTTTTGTGCCTGTCCGAGGGATCCGACTTTGAAGGAGGATCCCACGGACAGGCACGGATCCCTGCAATCGGATGGCAAATAGCCATCCGATCCGATTCTATGCAGGATCCGTGTGGATCCTGCGGTCCCCTGTCTTTCCTTGCTGCTGCCTCCTTCATCTTGTTCCCTATTCTATTCTGTGCCCCCGCTATTCTATTCTGTCCCCCTGCTCCTCTATCCTCATCTAATCCCTATCCCTACCCTCTTGTCTTCCCTGTGTGTAAAAAAAAAATCTCCTCCCGGAGTATACATCACCTGTCACCACGTCCCACGCTGCAGCACCATCAGGACAGAAGGACCTGTGATGTCACAGAGCCGGTCACATGACCCGTCAGCTGACCGGCTCTCTGACATCATCACAGGCTATGTGCCGCCCCTGTCTTGTCAATCACCTCTCTGCCTTGGCGTTTGCTTGTGGCCTCCACCCCCTCAGCGCTCCGTAGCCCGCGTCTGCGCTGTGCTGTAAGTTGCCGGGCATGCGCCGTGCGTACTGCACGACCACTTCCTGGAGTGCGCCTGGCCCGCAGTGGATTATTCATCATCCTCACTGTGGGGCGGCACATCGTTCGCATGCGCATTTGCAGCGCTCTTAATATCTCACCTCTGACTGCCTCTCTCCTCCCCACCTCAAATAGCTGGGTCCTCAGTTTCGTTTTCTATTTTGGGACCCGGCTATTTGAGGTGGGGAGGAGAGAGGCAGTCAGAGGTGGGACCCTAAAAGCGCTGCAAATGCACATGCGAACGATGTGCCGCCCCGCAGTGAGGATGATGAATAATCCACCTTCTCTGAATGCAGCCTTAGTTCTGCAGAAGGTGGATAGGTTAGCTTTTGATGTCCGGGGGAGGGGGGGTGACAGGTTCGCTTTGATAGGTAAGAGTGCAGACTCTAATGTGGTTATAGATTTTGGACTGAAAGATAAAGGGTTAATTATAGGTGGTCAAGATAATTATTCACTATTCACTTTACATCCAGTAACTCACACTGATTCACAAACTTCACAAGAAATTTTTCCTAGTCTCGTTGAATTTAATATGGCATCAAACACATTAATTAATCAGGTTATTAACCCTATGAGGGATACTCCAGTGCTGTTAGACCAAGGACCCATAATAATAGTTCAGTGATCTCAGGGAGACCAGTCCAAGAAAACTGGCTAGTCCTGTGTTTGAGACTCCTAACCGAGGCACCACAGACTATATTTCCATAATAATAGTTGATACCTTGGCAGGAAATGTGGAGAATCCTTCTCAATCCTTGAATACGACATCACGAATAGAGGATTCAGGTAATTCTGAACCCCTAGTGGATGTTTTGAATAGTGCACGGATAATGACGGCCCCACAAATTATACAGGAGACTTTAGATAATTTAACGACTTCAATTAGTCCAAAAGTAGATGAATCAGTTGTAGAACATAATCAAGAGTCTGATGGTTCTATATCCACACCCCTGCTGACTAATAACTCTCTGTTACCAACTCTCAATATACCAAGAGGTGAATAACACTGTGAAACTAACCTCACAATTGAATTTGGCACTACCAAAGGATAATAAACTAGTTGTGAACTTGAAAGACTCTAAGATCACACAGTGTTTTCGGTTGGTTCTTGAAGAAAGAAATAAAAATGCAATGGGTCCTATTAAAAATGATTCGATCAAATTAAGTGGAGATCAGGAAAGAAAGGGAGGCCATAATGTCATTAAAGAACAATAAAGATATTATCATTAAAAATGCGGACAAAGGAGGTGGTGTGGTTGTAATGGATAGAGAATGGTACATAAAGGAGGGCGAAAGAATCTTGGGTGATAAGGATTATTATCAAAAATTAGGTTCAGAGCCTTCCATATCAATTTTCTTATGTTACAACAATATGGTGAAGGATGCTTTTGGGAGGGGTATTTTGAACTAACTGGAAAAAAGGTTCTTGGATATACCAAGTTTTAAAGTCCCTTTCTTGTACTTCCTTCCCAAATTACATAAGTGTACCACTAATCCCCCCGGCCACCCAGTCATTTCTGGGATAGATTCAATAACTTCAAACCTTTCTCATTATGTAGATTTGTTTCTACAAAAATAAGTAGTGGGTCTAGAGTCTTATCTTAAGGATTCCTCAACCTTGATCCATTTGGTAAGAGAACTCCCACCTTGTAAAAATTGCACTTTCCTAACGTTGGATGTGACGGCCTTATATAATAATATTACCCATCATCTGGGTTTGTTGGCAGTGGAACATTTTTTAAAATTATATAGTACTATGCCAAAGGAACAAAAATAATTTATTTTAACGGCAATTGATTTTATTTTAAATAAAGAGAATTTTGTTTACGTACCGTAAATTCTTTTTTCTTTAATCATCAATGGGAGACCCAGACAATGGGGTTTAGGGCACTGCCCTCCGGAGGTCACACTAGGTACTACAAGTTTGTAGACACCGCCTCCTCCGCTTATAAACCCCTACCGCAGGGAACATCCTCAGTTTGGTCCATAAGCTGCGAGGAGGAAATAAACCACACCCGAAACATCGGGAAGAATGCCGTGCACAGACGGTTCAACAACCCGGCAAACACTGTCCCAACAGGGAACAGATCAACTGCAAAACATGCAACGGAACAACTGGGTGGGTGCTGGGTCTCCCATTGATGATTAAAGAAAAAAGAATTTACGGTACGTAAACAAAATTCTCTTTTTTCTGGTCATCATAATGGGAGACCCAGACAATGGGGATGTCCTAAAGCAATACCCCAGGGCAGGAAGAGTTCCTCAACAAGACGGATAACACATGGTTCCCTTTAAAGGTGGGCAACCGCCGCCTGGAGAACCCGCCTGCCCAAACTTGCATCCGCAGAGGCATGGGCATGCACCATATAGTGCTTAGAGAAAGTGTGTAGGCTGGACCAAGTGGCCGCCTGACACACCTGTAGAGCAGACGCTCGATGTTGCAAGGCCCAGGAGGCACCTACGGCTCTGGTAGAGTGAGCCTTCAATCCCACCGGGAGAGGCAAACCAGAAGACCGGTAAGCCTCTTGAATGGAAACCTTAATCCATCTGGCCAAGGTTGACTTCGAAGCCGCGGACCCCTTACAGCGACCTGTCGTAAGAACAAATAAGGAATCCGAACTCCTGAAGGAGGCGGTCCTGGACACATAAATGCGTATAGCTCTCACGAGATCCAGAGTATGGAGATCGCGCTCAACCTGATGAACGGGAGCAGGGCAAAATGATGGGAGAACAATCTCCTGGTTCAGGTGAAAAGTTGAAACCACCTTCGGCAAGAATTCTGGCCGTGGGCGCAACACCACCTTGTCTTGGTGAACCACCAGAAAGGGTGACTTGCACGATAGTGCAGCCAATTCTGAGACCCTCCTCAGAGATGTAATCGCCACCAGAAAGGCCACTTTCTGGGACAGACGAGATAGAGAAACATCCCTCAGAGGCTCAAACGGCGGTTTTTGTAATGCCGCCAGGACCATGTTAAGGTCCCAAAGGTCCAGAGGTCTCTTGTAGGGCGGAACCATCCGTGACACCCCCTGCAGAAATTGACGGACCTTCGGGAGGAGCGCCAATCGCCTGTCAAACAGCACAGAAAGTGCTGATACTTGACCTTTCAAAGAGCCAAGGGATAATCCCAATTCCAAACCCGACTGTAGGAAAGCCAACAACGTCGGGATGGACAAGGGCCACGGGGACCGTCCACCAGAGGCACACCAAGTAAAAAAGATTTTCCACGTTCTGTGGTACATTTTCCTGGAAACGGGCTTCCTAGCCCGATTCATAGTGGCCACCACTGTAGGAGAGAAACCCCTGGAAGTCAGCAGCCAGGCCTCAAGAGCCATGCAGTCAATCTGAGGGCCTTGGAATTGAGGTGGAAGAATGGGCCTTGCGCGAGAAAATCTGCGCGATCTGGAAGAGCCCACCTGTGTCCGCCTGACAGTTGCCACAGGTCCGGATAACAGGACCTCCTGGGCCAATCCGGAGCCACTAGAATGGCTACTCTGCACTCCGACCTGATTTTCCACAGAACCCTGGGAATCAGAGCCAGAGGAGGGAACACATATGGCAGCTGGAAACTGGACCAACTCAGGATCAGGGCATCCGCCCCCAGAGACTGAGGATCCCAGGATCTCGCCATGTATTGCGGCACCTGATGATTCAGCCGCGAGGCCATCAGATCCACGTCCGGAGTGCCCCATCTGCCGCAGATGTCCCGGAAGACGTCTGGATGTAGAGACCACTCTCCGGCGTCCATCCCCTGCCGGCTCAGGTAGTCGGCCTCCCAGTTCTCGACCCCTGGGATGTGAACTGCGGAGATCAGGCAGTCGTTTTCCTCTACCCACGACAGAATGCGGTGGACTTCGGCGAGGGCCTGAGCGCTTCTGGTCCCTCCCTGATGATTTATGTAGGCGACGGCCGTCGCATTGTCGGACTGTACCCGAATGGGCTGTCCTGTCAGGAATTTCTGAAACGCCAGGAGCGCCAGATAGACCGCCTTGATCTCCAGTACGTTGATCTGCAACGTTGACTCCGACTGAGTCCAGAGGCCTTGAGCCCTGTGGTGTAAGAACACCGCCCCCCAGCCCTTCAGACTGGCGTCGGTGGTCACCACTAACCATGATGGTTTGAGAAACGACCGGCCCCGTGACAAGTGATGTGGCTGGAGCCACCACTGCAGGGAGTCCCTGGTCGGTTGTGACAGTGCCACCAACCGATTCAGAGATATCGCTCTCTTGTCCCACCGGCGAAGAATCTCCAGCTGGAGAGAACGGAGACGAAACTGTGCAAAGGGCACCGCCTCTATCGCCGCTACCATGCGTCCCACCAGTCTCATCTACGCCCGAAGGGACGAGTGAGGTGACAGGAGAACATTCTGTACTCCTGAGTGGATCGCCAGCTGCTTGGCTTGAGGTAGAGACACCAGGGCCGAGTCCGTGTGGAAGTCCATGCCCAGATATGTCAATGACTGGGTCGGAACCAGGGTCGACTTCTGAGTATTGAGAAGCCACCCGAACTGTTCCAGAGACCTCATGGTCACCTCCAGGCTCACCCGACAAAGGTCTTCCGATGGCGCCCTGACCAATAGGTCGTCCAGATATGGTATGACGGCGTGACCCTGCACATGCAGGAGAGCCATCATAGAGGCCATCACCTTCGTGAACACCCGTGGTGCTGAGGCCAACCCGAAGGGTAGGGCCACAAATTGGAAGTGTTCGTCCCCCACTGCGAATCGTAACCAGCGCTGATGAGCCGGTGCAATGGGCACGTGAAGGTAAGCGTCCCTGATATCGATGGACGCTAGGAAGTCTCCCTGCGACACAGCCGCGATCACGGAGCGCAGGGATTCCATGCGAAACTTCCGAACCAACACGTGACGGTTGAACAATTTGAGGTCCAGGACCGGTCGAAAGGAGCCGTCCTTTTTCGGGACAATAAAGAGGTTGGAGTAAAAACCCCTGAACCTCTCTGCCGTGGGCACTGGGACCACTACTCCGTCTCTGCGGAGTCCCTCCAACACCCGGTGAAAAGCCTGAGCCTTTTCTGGGGATGGAACAGACCGATGGAATCGGGATAACGGTTTTGATGTCAGCTCTATCCTGTAACCTCGCGAGACTACGTCTCGGACCCACTGATCTTGAACGTGAAGTAGCCACCTGTCCTGGAATCGAGACAGGCGGCCCCTCACCTGTGGGGAGGCAGGATGAGAGAGCGAGTCATGTCGAGGCGGGCTTGGGGGTGGCAGCTGCTGCCCCCGCCGGCTTCTTCTGACGACTCTTGGAGCGCCACTGAGTAGCTGGCTTGGCCCCTCGGTCCGCGCGAGCGGACGTCGCGGATGACTGCGAGCTGGAGCGAAAGGACCACTGTTTAGGGTTCCTTTTAACGGTATACCGTGGCTTAGGCTTATTCTGCGGGATCTTAGACTCAGCAGAATCCTTTATCAGCTTGTCCAGCTCGGTGCCAAAAAGCCTGTCACCAGCGAACGGAAGATTCTGCAAAATCTTCTTAGACGTGGCATCTGAGTCCCAAAGACGTAGCCACAACAACCTGCGGATCGCTATCGCATTGGCCGAAGCCACAGCTGAGCGAGTGGCAGTTTCCAAAGATGCCGTCCTGGCATAATCCGCATAGGCCCTTGCCCTCTCGGTAAGCGCCAGGACCTCTGGACTGGATCTTGCCAGGTCCGTGATACCATCCAAGCAGGTAGTAATCGCTTGTAAGGTCCAGACCGTGGCAAAATTAGGGGCAAATGAAGACCCCACAGCCTCATAGGAAGACTTGGCGAGTTGCTCGACCTGTCTATCAGTCGCATCCTTCAATGAGGAGCTATCAGAGGCAGAAAACAGGGAGCGTGCAGCAATTCTAGTCATGGAAGCGTCCACCTTTGGAGACTGCGACCATTCCTGAAGCACCTCCTGGGAGAAGGGGAAGCGATTGTCCTTAGGTTTACGGACATAGCGCCGCCCAGGATGTAACCTGGGTGCTCTAACCACCCTTCCAAAATTAGTGTGGTCCATGAAAGAGCCACTCGGTCTAGCCTCTGGCCGCAGCCATTGATAGACCTCCTTCGGGTGCACGATCACCTCTTCAGGGGGAGTCACGAGACGTAAGGTCTCATTGATGGAGGACACCAGATCCTCCACCCCATCTGGAGGTTCAGACACAGACCCGAGAGTAGAACCCCCATCATCTTCCTCACCATCAGAGGAACGCTCCTCCTCAGAGAGAGCCTGGAGCTCGGGTGACTCCTCACGACGAGCTCGCTTAAGGGGTCTCACAGCAGAAGAGGGAGACACCCGGGGGTAACTGGAAGGAGTAGCTGGGTTTTCCAGTCTCCTATGAAGTGCCTCCAGTGACTGCGACATGGAGGACATCTGGGACAGCAGGGATTCATTGATCCTATTCTGCGTTTCCCATGGTCCTGGGATCACCTGAACCTCAGGGTACAGCACCGGAGCTGCTGCCTCAGCAGAGCCAGTCCGGGCTTCTGGGCGTCCGCAGTTATTGCAGGACCCCTCCACCAGTGTACCATTGCATGTAGTACAGGTAATGGTGGCATCTGCCGCCTTAGCAGCAAGCTTCCTAACTGAGGACATAGCCACAGTAAGGGATGTATAAGCCAAGTCGTACAGACAAACAAACCGGGAATCCCGGTGGCTTACCAACCGCAGTAAAGCGGTGGGAGGAAGCGGTGTGTGTGTGTGACCTCCGCGAGTTCCGGTCTCCCTCTGAAGTGCAGACACGCGCTGCCGTAGATCCCAGCCGGGAAGTGAGGGAGAAATGGCCGCCGCCAGTAAAGTCGTGGGCGGCGCCGAGAACACGCGGGAAGCACACACACCCGCCCCCCGGTGACGTCACCGCAAGGGCTGCCTCCTCTCTTCCAGGCAGCCTCAAAATGGAGGTGCTGGAGCCTGCAGCGCGGGAAATAGTGTAAAACACATTACACACACACGGACTGCAATTACATCCAAAGATCAGCAGTCTCCGGCCTCAGCCCCTGTGACACACAGGGCGGTCAGCCAGGGTGCCCCCAGCACAGGGTACACCTCCAGATCCGCGGACCCGAGGGTAACGCGCGGTCTGAGTGTCAGGCCACATAAAGTGACAGACACTACCCCCAGGCACACAGGAGACACAGAGTGCCTCAGTGCCGGTCCGGTCTGTAAGCACCATTTAGGGAGGCCTCGGACGGGGGTTCAGCCCAGTCCGGAGTGTAAGCACCATTTAGGGAGGCCTCGGACTGGGCTGGCTCCAGTCCGGTCTGTAAGCACCATTTAGGGAGGCCTCGGACGGAGCGGAGCTGTGCAAGGCTCCCATCTCCCACTCTCCAGAGCCCCCCAGAGAGGGATGGAAAGGAGCGCGACAGCGTACCGGGAGAACACAAAGTGTCCAGGCTCTAGGCCCTCCGGTACCTCCACCTGCGTGTGCCACAAGGGTGAGCGGGGAGGCTGTCGCAGGTTCCGACCAGGACCATATTACCTTGTCTTCAGACGCCATCACGTAAGTAGTGAGAATGCAGTGAAGTGCAAGCAAAGCGTGATCTCCGAGCACACTAAGTTAAAAACTGAGGATGTTCCCTGCGGTAGGGGTTTATAAGCGGAGGAGGCGGTGTCTACAAACTTGTAGTACCTAGTGTGACCTCCGGAGGGCAGTGCCCTAAACCCCATTGTCTGGGTCTCCCATTATGATGACCAGAAAAACAATATATTTTCCTTTGAGGGTTCCATATTTAAACAAATGAGTGGCTGTGCGATGTTCTTTGTGTACTCACCGTAAAATCCTTTTCTCTTAGCCTCTAATTGGGGAATACTTTTTACCAATACATTTTTATTCAGATAAAGAAAAGAGGCTGAATTTTTTTTAAACAGAAGGAAATGAAATTGGGGAATACAAGACCATGGGTGTTATGCTGCTGTCCTCTAGGAGGTGACACGAAGTAATCTGAAAAATATAAAGTGGCTCCTCCTCTACATTATACACCCCTGACTCAGTTTTGTGCTTAAGCAGTAGGAGCAGGAACAAGCATAGCCTATAACAAAGGCAACCATGTAAGAATGCAATGAGCAAATATATAATTATAAACAGGCCCGTATGGGCAACTAGGGAGGGTGCTGTGTCCCCCAATTAGAGGCTAAGAGAAAAGGATTTTACAGTGAATACACAAAAATCTCCTTTACTCCTTCGCCTCATTTGGGGACACAGGACCGTGGGACATCCTAAAGCAGTCCCTGGGTGGGAGAGTTATTAAGAGTATAAGGAACACCAGCTGCACACTATAGGTGAGCTACTGCTGCCTGGAGGATGCGTCTACCTAGACTTTCATCTGCCGAGTAATGCGTATGCACATTATAGTGTTTCGCAAATGTGTGGAGGCTAGACCAGGTGGCTGCCTTACACATTTGTTGTACAGATGCTTGGTGTCTAATGGGCCAAGAGGCTCCCACCACTCACATGGAATGTGCCTTAATGCCTAGAGTGGACACGTAGATTCTGAGAGCACGAACTAGATCCAGGGAGTGCAGAGCCTTCTCAACTCGATGCACCGCTGCCGCACAGAAGGAACACGACAACAAGTTCCCGAAACCGGGCTAGAAGTGAATGTAATAAGGCATTCCAAAACAGGATCCGAGGATCCCCCATAGTCTCCGGATGTGCATCCCACATATTGTAGCTTGCAATCCGTGCATTCAATCAAATAAATGACATCTATGCTACAACAGTTTAAAAAACTATTGATGTTATACGACTTTCCATTGCTGTAGGATCTAAAGGTGCGTCTTATTGTTGCGTAATTGCATGCAGTACATCTTGTGTGTCCGCACTTATAGAAACCCCGCAATGACAGCCATGTATTAGATTCTTTCTTAGCTGTCGTTGTAAAGAAGCTAGGAGGTAAAATATTACCTAAAGTTGGTGCTTTTCTGGCACTAAATCTGACAGGAGAATCAGCTAGAATTTTGGCTAGTTTTGGATCCTTATTCAGAATGGGTAGATACTTCTTGATGATTTCAGTCACTTTATAGTAAGGACTATACATGGTACTGAATGTAATTGGGGCAGAAACATTATATGCTTGTTTAGATTTACTTTGGAAGACTAAGGAATGTCCATCCATATTTCTACAGTCATGGCCAAAAGTTTTGAGAATAACACCAAAATGATATTTTCCCATGATCTGCTGCCCTCTGGTTTTTATTTGTGTTTGTCTGATGTTTCTATCACATACAGAAATATAATTGCAATCATATTATGATACCAAAAGGTTCTATTGACACTTAGAATGAGTTAATGCAGGAAGTGAATATTTGCAGTGTTGCCCCTTCTTCTTCAGGACCTCTGCAATTCTCCCTGGCTGCTGTCAATCATCTTCTGGACCAAATCCTGACTGATCGCCGTCCATTCTTCCATTCTTGCATAATCAATGCTTGCATTTTGGCAGAATGTGTTGGTTTTTGTTTGTCCACTCGACTCTTGATGATTGACCACAAGTTCTCAATGGGATTAAGATCTGGGGAGTTTCCAGGCCATGGACCCAAAATCTCTATGTTTTGTTCCCTGAGCCATTTAGTTATCACCTTTGCTTTATGGCAAGGTGCTCCATCATGCTGGAAAAGGCATTGTTGGGCGCCAAACTGCTCTTGGCCGGTTGGGAGAAGTTGCTCTTGGAGGACATTCTGGTACCATTCTTTATTCATGGCTGTGTTTTTAGGCAAGACTGTGAGTGAGCCAATTCCCTTGGCTGAGAAGCAACCCCACACATGAATGGTTTCAGGATGCTTTACAGTTGTTGGCATGAGACAAGACTGGTGGTAGCGCTCACCTCTTCTTCTCCGAATAAGCTGTTTTCCAGATGTCCCAAACAATCGAAAAGGGGATTCATCAGAGAAAATGACTTTCCCCCAGTCCTCAGCAGTCCACTCCCTGTACCTTTCCCCCAGTCCTCAGCAGTCCACTCCCTGTACCTTTCCCCCAGTCCTCAGCAGTCCGCTCCCTGTACCTTTCCCCAGTCCTCAGCAGTCCACTCCCTGTACCTTTACCCCAGTCCTCAGCAGTCCACTCCCTGTACCTTTCCCCCAGTCCTCAGCAGTCCACTCCCTGTACCTTTACCCCAGTCCTCAGCAGTCCACTCCCTGTACCTTTCCCCCAGTCCTCAGCAGTCCACTCCCTGTACCTTTCCCCCAGTCCTCAGCAGTCCACTCCCTATACCTTTCCCCCAGTCCTCAGCAGTCCTCTCCCTGTACCTTTCCCCCAGTCCTCAGCATTCCACTCCCTGTACCTTTTGCAGAATATCAGTCGGTCCCTGATGTTTTTTCTGGAGAGAAGTGGCTTCTTTGCTGCCTTCCTTGAAACCAGGCCTTGCTCAAAGAGTCTCCGCAGTCTCACAGTGCGTGCAGAAGCACTCACACCAGCCTGCTGCCATTCCTGAGCAAGCTCGGCACTGCTGGTAGTCCCATCCCGCAGCTGAAACAGTTTTAAGATACGGTCCTGGCACTTGCTGGTCTTTCTTGGGCTCCCTGGAGCCTTTTTGACAACAATGGAAGCTCTCTCCTTGAAGTTCTTGATGATGCGATAGATTGTTGACTGAGGTGCAATCTTTCTAGCTGCGATACTCTTCCCTGTTAGGCCATTTTTGTGCAGTGCAATGATGGCTGCACGTGTTTCTTTAGAGATAACCATGGTTAAGATGGTGAAGAGAAACAATGATACCAAGCACCAGCCTCCTTTTAAAGTGTCCAGTGGTGTCATTCTTACTTAATCATGACTGATTGATCGCCAGCCCTGTCCTCATCAACACCCACACCTGTGTTAATGGAACAATCACTAAAACGATGTTAGCTGCTCCTTTTAAGGCAGGACTGCAATGATGTTAAAATGTGTTTTAGGGGTTAAAGTTCATTTTCTAGCCAAATATTGACTCTGCAAGTAATTGCTGTTAAGCTGATCACTCTTTATGACATTCTGGAGTATATGCAAATTGCCATTAGGAAAACTGAAGCAGCAGACTTTGTTAAAATTAATATTTGTATCATTCTCAAAACTTTTGGCCATGACTGTAGTAATGTTATCTGCTTTTTTCGATGTACCATGTGTATATCCACGATGTATCAATCTTTTTGTTGTAAAACGGACAGCCACGGATCTGATTTGGCCCCATATTAGCCTATGGGCACGGATCGGATCGGATTTTCCCTAAGTGGCATCCAATTTTTGTCAGATCCGGATTGGTCCAATATTTTGCTGTACCCAAAATCAGAGATTGCTCCGATTTTGGGCACAGCGGATCAAATTGGACCGAATCAGATCCGACATGATCCGTGGCCCATAACATGGGGGCCTATGGAGCACGGTCTGAGAAAACATCGGATGCTTTCTTGGACCTGATTTTAGTGTACTGAGCATGCTCAGTACACTAAAACTGCTCCTCTCCAGCTAATTTCACTTCCGCAATGTATATATACATTGCGGAAATGAAAGTTAAGTAAAATCAAGTGTTAAAAATAAAAAAAAATCGATTCCTCACCTGTCCAGCGATCCAGCGCCATCGGCATCTCTGGATGTACAGGACCTGGCCTGACCTCACAGTCACATGACCGGTTACCATGGTAACCGTTCATGTGACCGATGACGCTGAGCGGGTAGGCCCACCCAGCCAGGTCTTTTCAGCATCCAGAGCTAGATGTCGCTTTCTGTGTCCGTGATAATCACGGACCCGGACACAGAATAGGTCACCCCCTGCGGTGTCTGTTCCTGTCCGTGAGGTCCCACAAAAAGTAGGATCCCACGGACAAGAAAAAAGTCGTAATGTGAAAGCAGCCTTACACACAACAAATACGCGCGCCTGGATACAGCTGCTGCAGGACCCACACATCCACGATTGATGTGGTGAACAATAGATGTATTAGGACAAAGTGTCTCAGGATCCGCAACGCTGAATGAATGAAACCATTATTTTTTTTATTGAACGCAATGTATGAGGATACAATTTTGTTCTCAAAGTCCCGACCTCTATAGACACACTGGATGTTTCCTCAAAAATTGGTATAATGATATAGGAACAAGAGATCAAACATCATTTGGATCAAAACTATTTATCATGAAAATATATACACTTTTTTTTATATTTATATATATATAAACATACGGGAAACACGTGCAATCTGCCTCTTCCTTACTATCTGATAAGGTTCTCTTTCATTTGTTATTATTTCCATACACTAATTATTTAAGATATTGCTCTTATGTAATTTTCCTTTGTTTTCTACAATTTTTGATACAGATCTTCTTTCTCTTTTTTTCCTTCCACTATTTCTGCACACAAATTTGAAATAAAATTTTTTAGACAACAAAACATACATAATTACCACTGAACTCATTTTGAACGTTACACTCACCATATTTTATTCAATGCATCAGTGGTGCGGTTATACAATGCAAGTTTTTAGGATGAGTTGAGCTTGAAAACCCTAAGGGCCCCTTTACACACGGCTACATTTCTTGGGTGGCTACAGGTAACTTACTGGTTGCAGTGAAATCATGGAGACAAGGTTCTATCTTGTTGCTGTGTACAAATGGAATCATCTCTCCATGATTTCACTGCAACCAGTAAGTTACCTGTAGCCACCCTAGAAATGTAGCCGTGTGTAAAGGGGCCCTAAAGGTACCTTTACACGCCGCCACTGCGGTGTAGCAACTGCCAGGCAATCAGGATTGTTGTCACGGTTGCCTTGAAATTGCTACGAAGTTGCGGCGTGTAATTGGGGAAAGTGATCAGGATTTTTGCTCCGGGTTGCGGTTTCAGAACATTGTTCTAAAACCAGACGCAACCCAGATGGTGAATTTCCCTGGTTTTGGTGTGTGAACGGGCGATAGGGATGGAATCTGCGTCACCTAGTGATTTCCCAGAGTCGTGCCACAGCGTGCTGGATACCGCGCCCCATTAGCGATGATTGGTGGGGGCTACTGTGTTACGATTGGCTGTCCTGTCACAGGGCGCCATATTTGAACAGCTGTCCATTAACACTACACAATTGCAATGGCGTCATGTATTAGCCAGCCTTCCTGCGCAGGCTGGCCAAATCATGACGCTATTGCGTTGTCTAATCACCGTGTTTGGGGCGCGGAATACACAACTCTGTCACGCCTATGTTCTTGCGGCGCTGCACAGGTACGCCCACATTCCCTTAGTGGTTGCGGTGTGTGAAGCGGCGACGGAATTCAACCGGAAGTTAACCGCAGGTTCTGTGTCAACTTCCGGGGAACCACGATACCTAGGGTTGACTACGCAATTGCAGCATGTACATGCGGCATCGGCGATCGTTAGCTACCGTTAAAAACGTGCACGCGCACGTACGGTTGCTACCGATCGCCAGTGATAGTTGCGGCGTGTAAAGGTACCTTAATAGGATGAGTTTGAATCCCTTTGCAACTATATACACATATTAGACAACATATTTCACATTTTTTTACATATTATTTCAGGATTAATAATAATAATAATAATAATAATAATATATTGATTATAGCACACAAATCAGTATACATTATACTATTACACTCCAGTGAACAATTTGTATCGATCATACTTTTCCTCATTTCGGGTTGTTTTTTCCCTTCTACTTTTATTTCCTTTCCAGCTTTTTTTAGAACAAACATTGTATTTTTGAATTGTTGATCACTGGCACATCGGAGTTTCACAAATTATATATGTGTGTATATATGTGTTCCCCCCAACCCCCCAATATTTACGTTTCTATTGGATGAGACAAGCACATGACGTCATTTCACCCCCACCCCCTGTGACATCATAATGATTCAGCATTTTGTCAACTTATCTGTATATAAGGAAGTTTTTGTTACCATTCCCTGTTTGTCCCTGAGGAAGGAGCATGGTAACACGTAGGAATAAAGAGCACCCGTTGAGACCAGTGTTCCAATTTCTGTTTTAATTCATTCAGTAGCGAGGATCCTGAGACACTTCGTCCCAATACAACTATTCACGGAGTTATGTCCTTATCCGCGCAGGGATGGGGACATGGAGGCATTGCTGCAACCCAGAACCCCAACTGTGGGGCCTGGAGAGGAATGCAGGGCATGTCACTGAATGTCACTTCATCCCAGCTCCCCAAACTGTGGGGGCCGAGGAAGGATGGCCCTAGATCTGGCAAGTAGCTATGACCCAGAGTCCCAACTGTGGGGCCTGGAGAGGAATGCAGGGCATGTCATTTAATGTCACTTCATCCCAGCTCCCCCAACTGTGGGGGCCGAGGAAGGATGGCACTAGATCTGGCTAGTAGCTACGACCCAGAGTCCCAACTGTGGGGCCTGGAGAGGAATGCAGGGCAATGTCACTTCATCCCAGCTCCCCAAACTGTGGGGGCCGAGGAAGGATGGCCCTAGATCTGGCAAGTAGCTACGACCCAGAGTCCCAACTGTGGGGCCTGGAGAGGAATGCAGGGCAATGTCAGTTCATCCCAGCTCCCCAAACTGTGGGGGCCGAGGAAGGATGGCCCTAGATCTGGCAAGTAGCTACGACCCAGAGTCCCAACTGTGGGGCCTGGAGAGGAATGCAGGGCAATGTCACTTCAACCCAGTTCCCCCAACTGTGGGGGACTGAGGAAGGATGGCCCTAGATCTGGCACGTAGCTACGACCCAGAGTCCCAACTGTGGGGTCTGGGGAGGAATGCAGGGCAATGTCACTTCCACCCAGCTCCCCCAACTGTGGGGTCTGGGGAAGTACGTGCGGTTGACATGTCCCTTGTAAAATCAGTGATGGAATAAAAATGTGAAAAAAAAGGAAAAATAAAATAATTAAGTGAGAAATATGTCTGCCTCCTAAAGACACTAAGCAAAGATCTCCTACACAGTATGGGGTAAAATCAAAAAGACATGAGGGGTCACCTCCCTAACCTAACCAAATATACGCCGATATGGGGAAAACAGCAACCTCTCGGAGATATACAAGTTGGGAAAGATACAAGAATGGGCACGAAAGGGCATTATTTATATGGGATTAAACAACACCAGTTTTTGTATCCAATCCATCTTGATCATTATACCATACTGATTTTTAGTGTATATACATATACAAACAGAATTGCATTAGATATAGACATCTAATCACAGTGACCGATCGCAAGATCAATAGTTTAAACAATTTCCCAAAGAAAAGAGAAAAAAAAACACCGTGATCATACGGTCAAATGTATGAAAAGTGCAATTTTTTTAATTAAATAAACAATGTGCAGTACAAGGGGTGGGAGTAAGGTTAGAAAAACCAGCATTGATACATAGATATTTAGAGTTAATTGTATATGTCTATTATTTCACATTCTCATATATATATATATATATATATATATATATATATATATATATATATATTTCCTTTGTAATATCAATATACACATACACAATATTGGGTATAGAATGATTATATTAGAATTCAATAGCTCATATATATATAGTAATATTTATACACCCTGCCACTTAGGGATTATTGCACTAGCCCAAATCAAAAATTAGAAATATACTATATTAATATATGTATCCGTTATAGATCAAAACAATTGATAAGGGGATTAAGGTTGACCTTGGCATTCGTGGTAGAAATGCCACTGTTAAGCTAGCCCAACTTGAAACGCGTTGGTTTGGAAAACAGTCCAACCAGCAGGCCTTAATGAGACCATTAGCTATGTGCCTTATCTTTGAAATCTATATTCCATGTCAGGGCATAAGTGGTTCTTTTAAATTGTATATTGATTTTCTTTTTAAATTATTTTATTCTAGTATTGAGGAATTGATGCCGCTTCTGATATAAACATGAATATGATGTATATTACCAGTGGATTCAGTTATGGTGATCCAAGAAGAATAATGCTTGCATATGGTAACAAATGAAATACATAATCGGTGGAATTGAAGATATACATGAGATTTATTATTACTATATATATTTATGTCATTAAGTGTTATGTATATTGCATATGTCTTATATAGCCATTATATCTCTCTGTGGTTAGCCAATATTAATAGCAATCTTAATATGAATTAATAATACGCTTTTCGTCTGTGATGTATGGGATTCACCACAGGATGATCGCTTTGGATGTGACTAAACTATGTGAAGTCATTTGATGGAATGGTGTATTATAGTTGAGTGATAGCATGGTATGTCCCATCTATACTCTTATCATTTGATATGGTGTACACCAACCGTCTTATGTGATCTGTTGGTTGATATAACATGCAATATAGATATTATAGCGATCTATATCAAATTCAACTGTTAGAATTCATAGTTTTATACTGATCCCTAGAGGATTGCCTACAATCCTAATAACTAATATGAATCCACTATTGATGTGTGCCAACTCTGTGTTGTGCGGGCGCTTCCCTGATGGCGCCGGTCCGCCTGTCAGTTTGGCGTTTCTATGGAGAGCGTACTGCGGGTCAGGTGACCTGCAGACACGCCTCTCCATGACGCCACTGATGACGCAGGGCCGTGCGTTACGTTAGGGCTAAGCGTCCGCCGCTATGACGAGAGCGGCATCTGATTGGTCCTCCTTACTATTTTAACCCAACCCCTCCCCCTCACTCACAAGCCCTCAGACAAAGGTGAATTACCAAAATGCGCATAAGGGCGCACGCTTGATGCAGGACTTGATATATACAGGTACTGAATGTAACACTATGCAAGGCTCTATAATATATAAGCTGTAAGATAAGGTTATCTGGGCACATAAGACCCTGGCACTATATCGTTAAAACAATTTCTTCTATATGGGATAGCACTTATATATGTTTAATGAAATCATGGGCTGTTAGGATTAAAACGGTGGTTAAGTCTAATTGTAGCACTGAGAGGGCGTAGGCAGCACTACTGATTGATTCTGCACACATAGGTGATCTAAAACTCCATTTGGACATACCATACTGCGAACTGCATAGTATTTACGCCATATGATGTGCCTAATAATAATTTCCCTTAATCCCCTTATCAATTGTTTTGATCTATAACGGATACATACCGTATATACTCGTGTATAAGCCGAGTTTTTCAGCCCAAAAATTGGGCTGAAAAGTCCCCCCCTCGGCTTATACACGGGTCATACGGTATGCTGTGTGTGGGGGGGGGGGGTGCTGTGACCGGGGGCTGGAGGAGGCAGGAGGGGGCCGCGGTGACCGCAGGCGGTCACGTGGGGCCGCCTCATTAGTGCAATGAATATGCACGGCATCCCCCCGTCCATCAGCGGCGGGGGGATGCCGTGCATATTGCACTACACAGCCCCCCTCCTTAATATGGGTCCCCCAGTAGTAATAAACAGCCCCCCTCCTTATCACGTCCCCCCCAGGCTGCGGCAGCTCTCAAAATAACAAACAGTTTATACATTACCTTCCGGCGCAGCTACTCCGCTCCTCCGGTCCACCGCTCGCCGGCTTCTTCTTCCTTGATGTGCCGACTTCTGTGACCGCGCGCAGGAAATGACGTCATCTCCTGCGCCCGGTCACATGACACCGGCACATCAAGGAAGAAGAAGCCGGCGAGCGGTGGACCGGAGGAGCGGAGTAGCTGCGCCGGAAGGTAATGTATAAACTGTTTGTTATTTTGAGAGCTGCCGCAGCCTGAGGGGGGCTGTTTATTACTACTGGGGCTGCTGGATACTACACAGGGGCTGTATACTACCACTGGGGCTGCTGGATACTACACTGGGGCTGTTTATTACTACTGGGGCTGCTGGATACTACACAGAGGCTGTATACTACCACTGGGGCTGCTGGATACTACACAGGGGCTGTATACTACCACTGGGGCTGCTGGATACTACACTGGGGCTGTTTATTACTACTGGGGCTGCTGGATACTACACAGGGGCTGTATACTACCACTGGGGCTGCTGGATACTACACAGGGGCTGTATACTACCACTGGGGCTGCTGGATACTACACTGGGGCTGTTTATTACTACTGGGGTTGCTGGATACTACACAGGGGCTGTATACTACCATTGGGGCTGCTGGATACTACACTGGGGCTGTATACTACCACTGGGGCTGCTGGATATAAAACTGGGGCTGTTTATTACTACTGGGGCTGCTGGATACTACACAGGGGCTGTATACTACCACTGGGGCTGCTGGATACTACACTGGGGCTGTATACTACCACTGGGGCTGCTGGATACTACACTGGGGCTGTTTATTACTACTGGGGCTGCTGGATACTACACAGGGGCTGTATACTACCACTGGGGCTGCTGGATACTACACTGGGGCTGTATACTACCACTGGGGCTGCTGGATACTACACTGGGGCTGTTTATTACTACTGGGGCTGCTGGATACTACACAGGGGCTGTATACTACCACTGGGGCTGCTGGATACTACACTGGGGCTGTATACTACCACTGGGGCTGCTGGATACTACACTGGGGCTGTTTATTACTACTGGGGCTGCTGGATACTACACAGGGGCTGTATACTACCACTGGGGCTGTTTATTACTACTGGGGCTGCTGGATACTACACAGGGGCTGTATACTACCACTGGGGCTGCTGGATACTACACTGGGGCTGTATACTACCACTGGGCTGCTGGATACTACACTGGGGCTGTATATACCTCTGGGGCTGCTGTATACTACCACTGGGGCTGTATATACCTGTGGGGCTGCTGTATACTACACTGGGGCTGTATATACCTGTGGGGCTGCTGTATACTACCACTGGGGCTGTATATACCTGTGGGGCTGCTGTATACTACCACTGGGGCTGTATATACCTGTGGGGCTGCTGTATACTACACTGGGGCTGTATATACCTGTGGGGCTGCTGTATACTACCACTGGGGCTGTATATACCTCTGGGGCTGCTGTATACTACCAGAGGCTGTATATACCTCTGGGGCTGCTGGATACTACCACTGGGGCTGTATATACCTCTGGGGCTGCTGGATGCTACCACTGGGGCTGTATATACCTCTGGGGCTGCTGTATACTACCAATGGGGCTGTATATACCTCTGAGGCTGCTGTATACTACCTCTGGGGCTGCTGTATACTACCTCTGGGGATGCTGTATACTACCACCGGGGCTGTATATACCTCTGGGGATGCTGTATACTACCACTGGGGCTGTATATACCTCTGAGGCTGCTGTATACTACCTCTGGGGCTGTATACTACCTCTGGGGCTGCTGTATACTACCACTGGGGCTGCTGTATATACCTTTGGGGCTGCTGTATATACCTTTGGGCTGCTGTATACTACCTCTGGGGCTGCTGTATACTACCTCTGGGGATGCTGTATACTACCACCGGGGCTGTATATACCTCTGGGGATGCTGTATACTACCACTGGGGCTGTATATACCTCTGGGGCTGCTGTATACTAACTACTGGAGCTGCTGCTGTATATACCACTGGGGCTGCTGCTGTATACTACCACTGGGGAGGCTGCTGTATACTACCATTGGGGGGCCTGTATACCACACTGCTGGGGGCTGTATACCTGTGCTGGAGTCCACCCTCGGCTTATACACGAGTCAATAGGTTTTCCCAGGTTTTGGGGGCAAAAGTAGGGGGGTCGGCTTATACACGGGTCGGCTTATACATGAGTATATACGGTATATTAATATAGTATATTTCTAATTTTTGATCTGGACTAGTGCAATAATCTCCAAGTGTCAGGGTGTATAAATATTATTATATATATAAGAGCTATTGAATTATAATATAATCATTCTTTACCTAATATTGTGTATGTGTATATTGATATTACAAAAGAAATATATATATATATATATATATATATATATAATAGACATATACAATTAATTCTAAATATCTATGTATTAAGGCTGGTTTTCTAACCTTACTACCACCCCTTGTACTGCACATTGTTTATTTAATAAAAAAAATAGCACTTTTCATACATTTGACCGTATGATCACGTTTTTTTTTATTCTCTTTCCTTTGGGAAATTGTTTAAATTATTTATATGGGTCAGATCCTTACCCAGCAGGGACTGAAGCCTGTTAAGGCCACTTCACACACACAGATATCTGAGTCCAATATCTGAACAGATCTCTGGTTGCAGTGAAGTCATGGATACATTGCTCCATGTTGTACACAGCCACAAAATGGAACAATGTATCCATGATTTCACTGCAACCAGAGATCTGTTCAGATATTGGACTCCGATATCTGTGTGTGTGAAGTGGCCTGTTACACAACTGCAAGAAGACTTTGGGTTGTCTCCCTCGGGTTGGTTCCACTATGGACAAATGTTATCTGCAGTCTCGACACAAAAAGCTAAAGACAATTTAAAGCTGCAGTTGGACATAGTTTTGGACTATGTTTGTGGTGGGGGTCTCACGAGGGGGGTGATTAAGTGTCGCCTCCTAGAGGACAGCAGCATAACACCCACAGTCCTGTGTCCCCCAATGAGGAGAAGGAGAAATGCCAAGATTTTAAGTTGAAATTGCTTCAGGAGGCTGAGCGAGCGCTTGTGTATGGGAGAGCCATACGAGTGTTTTGTGGACGCATCACTTGTCTGGCTATCATCTGATGCAAGAATCCCAAACTCCAGGCCTCAAGGGCCACAAACTGTGCAGGTTTGAAGTATTTCCTTAGTACTGCACAGGTGATAATTGAATCACCTGTACGGATGATGATTCCAACCCTTGTGCAATGCTAAGGAAATCCTGAAAACATAACCTGTTGGTTGCCGTTGAGTTTTGAGATCCATGATCTAATGTGTATGGGTTCTTCTCTGTACAGCTGGAGTGATCGAGTTTATTGTAACTCAGGAAGCATTTAAAGGTGTTGTTCCATGTATACCTATCCATAGATTGGGGATATCTAGCCAATTGCTTGGGGGGCTAACCAATGGGAACTTCCATTAATCTTGAGATTATATCTAATGGGAACAATGTGCTCCTCTGTTCCATTTATTCTTAAAAGTGCTAAAAAGAGGAGAGCG
Source organism: Allobates femoralis (assembly GCA_033576535.1). Lineage (NCBI taxonomy): Eukaryota > Metazoa > Chordata > Amphibia > Anura > Aromobatidae > Allobates > Allobates femoralis. The sequence goes on from JARQOC010000002.1 coordinate 735,513,249, forward strand.
CATCACTGTTATCTCCGGCACTGGAAATGGATGAAGCGCAGGTGCTGATGCTTCACCGCAGCTTCATTCTCAGGACTGGTGCGAGCCCCAGTGGTCAAACAAGCAAGGTATTCTGTATCCTATAGGTGATATATTTCAAGCTTGGTAAAACTCTTTAGGTTTCTCCAATAGACAGCTAACGGATAAGACTGTTTTTGGCCATGCATGACTATGTTCTCTATGAGACAGCCACTGCCAGACTCCTGCCCCATCCACTCCTCAAGACCCTCCAGACTCTCCTGTCCCCTCCAGTCTCCACAGACTCTTCCACACTCCTCAGGCCCTTCCAGAGTCGTCTGTCCCTTCCAGACCCCTCCAGACTCTGACTCTTCTGGCAGTGGCTTATTGCCCAGAGCATAAGGGTACCGTTACACGTTGCAACATTGCATTTGCAATTTGCTGGTTGCAGTGAAATCATTCACATATTTTTCTATTTGTACACCGCAACAAAACAGAACAATGTGTCCATGATTTCACTGCAACCAGAAAATTGTCAGTGAAATTGCCTAGCAATATTGCCGCGTGTGACGGTACCTTTAAGAAACTTTTATCACTTTCAAGAACGGGCGGTGCACCTGGTGAAGGTAGAATAAGGGTGCGTTCACACACTGCGTATTTTTATGCGAGTGCTCTTGCAGTTTTTGTAGCCAAAACCAGGAGTGGAACAATCAGAGGAAAAGTCTAAAAGTACCGTCACACGTGGAAACCCCTCCGGCAACATCACCAGCAACTGACGGGAACGTACACGTTTTTAGCCGCTGGCCAAGATCGCTGTTGAGCTGTCAGACGAGGAGACATCTCTGGCAATGCAGCGGCGATGTTGAAAGCAAATATCGCTGCCAGGGTTAAATTCAACCCTGGCAGCGATCCTTAACATTGGACTCAATGGGGGAAGTTGCCTGCAACATCGCAGTTGTGATGTCAGACAGGGCAATTCAGGCAGATCACCCGAGCAACATCGCCACGTTTCAGGACATTGTCCTGAAACCTGGTGATGTTGCTGGAGCAACTATAGCCATTGATATCACCCTGTTAGACGGGGCAACGCACTGGCGATGTTGTGGAAACTTGGCCACACCCCTAAGTTGCCGGCGATGTTTCCAGGGATGTCTCCCTGTGTGACGGTTCCTTAAGGGTACCTTTACATGCCGCAATCGCGAGAAATATCGTCAGCGATATTGCGACCTGGAAATATCACTGTCACATTGCTTCCCAATTGCGGCATGTAAATCGGGAATTTGGAGGTGGCTGTGAAATCGAAGCCTCCAAATTCCCGAAATACACGCCGCAATAAGGAGGAAATTTGGCAACGATAATTCCAGCGAGAAATATCGCCGCCAAAAATGTCTCCTCTGCTTGTGGCGCCGCAATATCTGCTGGTGATATGAGGCGATCTAACGTGCGCATGCACGTTTTTCATGGTCGCCTCAGATCGCCAATGGTGGCATTACACACTGCATTTTCGCCCTCAACCTAAGGCGATGTGTCGCCCCGGAAATCGCTTCACCCACAGCGGAACCAATCCGGTCGACTTCCCTCGCCGCAATCCCCAAAACAATGTGGGCGTACATGTTCAGCGCAGCGAGAACATAGGCGTGCCAGAATGGTTTACACCGCGCCACATACGCGCTCATTGGACAACGCAACAGCGTTACGATTGGGCAGCCTGCTCTGGTAGGTTGGCTAATACATGACACCATTGAAGAGGTGTGTGGTGCTGACAGATCTTCAAATATGGCGCCCTGTGAACTGACAACCAATGGGAACACAGTACCCACCACCAATCATCGCAGACGGGGCACGGACTCCAGCACGCTGTGGCACGCCTACGGGAAATCAATAGGCGACGCAGATTCCATCACTATCGCCGTATCACACGCCAAAAGCCGGAAATCTCGCCTTCATGATTGCCTCCGATTTTGGAGCAGTGCTCTGTAATTGGAACCAGGTGACAGGCGATTTATCGCTGCCAAATTCCCTAATTACACGCCGCAATTGGGAGGCAATTTGACGGCGATAGTTTCAGGGCGACATATTGCCGTCAGGATTCCCAGCAGATATTGCAGCGTGTAAAGGTACCCTAATAGAAACAAGTGCTCCACTTCTGTATTTAATCACCCACTGCTGGTTTTAATCAGCCACTCCTGGTTTTGGCTACAAAAACTGCAAGAGCACTCGTGTAAAAATACTCAGCAAATACGCAGTGTGTGAACGCACCCTTAAGGCCACTTTACACAGCACGGTATCGTAACCCAACTATGATAAAAAGTCACGTGGTTCGGGCATTGCCGTCGATATAGTTTGTGCGTTGTGTCGTGTAAATGGGCAACGCAACTCAAAAACTATGTAACTACGATATCGTTTTTGAATTGTGCAATATTGGCTAGGCGATCTGGCAGGATTGTGCTGTGTGACAGCGCAACTACGATTTGGAGCACAACTTCCCCTATTCTCTCCCATGTTAAATGGTCGTTCCCTGGGTTGCTCATACGAGGGGCGTATACATCGCAGTTGTGTTGCCTGCCGATATCTCCCTGTGTGACATCTCCTATGCGATTTTGGACAAGTGCCAAAAAAAATGCGCGCTCCCGTGCCGTTGTATACAATATCGTAACGATATTGCGACATGTAAAGTGGCCTTCAGAGTGGGAGAAGGTTTTTTCTGGTGCACCCTGGCTCTTCCGATACCTATAGATGGATGATCCCTTTCTGTGGTGCTGGTGGAGGAAAGGTTTTCTTGGCACAACCCGGCTCTACAAAATTGACAGATCTAATAGACTTCAGATGGTTGTAGTCAGAACATATCAACTTTATTAAACATTTTCAACACAAACCATTGTCATTGGTGCTTATACTGTATCTTGTTAATTAATGGGTAAAGAAAAACAAATAACCAAACACGATGGCTACAATATGGTGGCCGCCATTTATGGATTTTCCAACATAACCAATTTTCTTATAAACACTTCAAATGAAACCAGAGATGAACGATCCTCGTCTCTGAACAATCTCTACAGGTAGTAGAGGAGGCCGGGCAGTGAGATAAACAATCCTCGGCTCTGATCAATCTCTACAGGTAGTAGAGGAGGCCGGACAGTGAGATGAATGATCCTCGGCTCTGAACAATCTCCAATAGAGGAGGCCGGGCAGTGAGATGAACGATCCTCGGCTCTGAACAATCTCTACAGGTAGTAGAGGAGGCCGGACAGTGAGATAAACGATCCTCGGCTCTGAACAATCTCTAGTAGAGGAGGCCGGGCAGTGAGATGAATGATCCTCGGCTCTGAACAATCTCTACAGGTAGTAGAGGAGGCCGGACAGTGAGATAAACAATCCTCGGCTCTGAACAATCTCTACAGGTAGTAGAGGAGGCCGGGCAGTGAGATGAATGATCCTCGGCTCTGAACAATCTCTACACGTAGTAGAGGAGGCCGGACAGTGAGATAAACAATCCTCGGCTCTGAACAATCTCTACAGGTAGTAGAGGAGGCCGGGCAGTGAGATGAATGATCCTCGGCTCTGAACAATCTCTACAGGTAGTAGAGGAGGCCGGACAGTGAGTTGTGCGGTTCTCTGTGGATACTCTGCCCAACTAGGAAGGCGAGCTTGTGTGCATACTGACACGGTGCTGGAACTCTGATGACACCCTAAGAGGAAAAAACACACCAATTAAAAGGCCAGACCTCCAAAGCCCCCACTTCCTCCAGTACCCCCCAGTCAGCACATACCGGCCAGTTATAGTACTGGTGGCACAGCTTGTAGGTCAGCCGCTGCATGTGGTCGGGCTTCAGGCCTCCGGTGTCATACACCACGTTGTAATGTGTCGGAGAGACAGTCCCTTGTTTTACAGATTGGCTGATGATGAAGAAGTCGTACCTGCACAGAATCAGACGACACAGGCACTAATGGTTAATAGGCGATAGTGTCGCCGATCAATAATCTACCATGAGCAACATGGCCGTGCTGGAGTCTGAGGCATCACATGACCGCTGCAGCCAATCAGTGGTGATCATCTTCAGCGATCACATTGTGTCTTTATTCCCATTTTTGTCTTAAGGCAAAAATTGACACAATTTTACATGCAATACACAACCCCTTTAAGACAATGATCGCAGTGCGTCTCAGCCCCCCGTTCTTACAGTAATATTCCTTCTGGTGTCTAGTTTTCCTAGCTCTGGATTATTAAAGGCTTTAACTGAAAGTAGAACACATGTAACGAAAGAGACCAAAAATGTTTTAGTAACCCAGATTATATCCCCTGAATGTCCACACTAAGCAAGTGCAATACAAAAAGTTTATTTAGTAATTGGTGATACAGACAGGCAACAGTCAAAAAAATGAACGTAGGACAGTGTGGAGAGAGGGAGGTGGGAGACCAAAAGCAGGAGAAGCAGAGGACGGGGTACCCTCACCCTGATTGCAGAGGATAATAATGCCTGTGCTCACATAGAGACAACAAAGGAGCAGTGTGACCGCTGCTAATAGCTGTCAACTTGCCCTAGTGGTCAGGCAGCTACAGGCATATCAACTGGCACTTACCCAAGGGTGTGTAATATGGGGGTCCGGTGCACTCCTGCCTCCGTCTATGGGGCCCCGACACGTATTTCGCGTCTGGCTTTATCAAGGGGCGATAAAGCCAGACGCGAAACACGTGTCGGGGCCCCCGAGACGGAGGCAGGAGTGCACCGGACCCCCATATACACACCCTTGGGTAAGTGCCAGTTGATATGCCTGTAGCTGCCTAACCACTAGGGCAAGTTGACAGCTATTAGCAGCGGTCACGCTGCTCCTTTGTTGTCTCCATGTGAGCACGGGCATTACTATCCTCTGCAACCAGGGTGAGGGTACCCCGTCCTCTGCTTCTCCTGCTTTTGGTCTCCCACACCTCCCTCTCTCCACACTGTCGTACGTTCATTTTTTTGACTGTTGCCTGTCTGTATCACCAATTACTAAATAAACTTTTTGTATTGCACTTGCTTAGTGTGGACATTCAGGTGATATAATCTGGGTTACTAAAACATTTTTGGTCTCTTTCGTTTCAAAGCTTCAAATTGATGTGTGCCTAGTACTATGATTGTTCCTGGTCTTTTATATAGTTATATTGAAAGTAGAAAACAGCGACACTTGTTGTCTGTGGTGGTGTCTGGTATTGCTGCTCCTCCTCACACCTCCGGCTGAGGGTTCTGGGGTTAGGTGGGGTCTCCCGGGGGCCACACTTCACATATTACTTCCCTTCTCCATATTTATCCTTGGGCACATCGATACTAACCATTCGGGTCTGGTGACTTCACTATCAACTATTGTCCCAGGAGGAGGATTCTGGAGCCCACCGCCCATATAGGCAAAGAATCGGGCATTTATTCTCTTCTTCACCACCACCACGGTCAGTTTAGGGCTGAAAAAAAGAGAAAAAAGCGTTATTTTTATTTTTCTGTGATTAATGAGCACAATCTGCAAGCACTAAACAGAAGTTACCAGAGCCCGGAGAGAGGTTGAGACTTCAAGAAAATAGCCGTGGATTTCCACTGCGACCATGTTCTTAAAGTCTCAACCTCTAGCGTCGTTTCAGCTTGGCAATGGCACATACAAATTGTTAGGCTACCGTTACACGTCGCAACATTGCATTTGCAATTTGCTGGTTGCAGTGAAATCATGGACACATTGTTCTATGTTGTTGCCGTGTACAAATGGAAACCAGGCGACATAGGTGTTATCGCCGCCAAATTCCCTATTTACACGCCGCAATACGGAGGCAATTTGGCGGCGATAATTCCAGCGAAAAATATCGCCGCCAAAATTGTCTCCTATGGTTGTGGCGTGTAAAGGTAGCCTTACTCAAACTATTATCAATAATTCTGTCAGCAGGGAGCAAAGAAACCCTGATGAGCTCCAGCAACAGGAAGAAATATACAGGTGTCAGAATAGGGCGAGACAAGCTATAGGAAATCATTAAAAAAAATACACAACTTTGGTGTTGCCTTAATAGTACAGACCTGGAGACACAAATGATGAAAAGAATAAGGGGGAAAAAAGCCTCCAGAACAATGTCAGGATTACTTATTATTTTCATCTTCCCTCAGTTGGAATTTTATTCCCTTTTTCAGTGCATTTCATGATAAAATTAATAGCGTCACTGAAACCTACAACTAGTCCCACAATAATCGAGTCCACGTACGGGGGATGTGTGGAGGGATAAAAAAAAGAAACTAAAAGAGAAGAACAGGTTTTGATTCTTGTATAAAAAACAAAAACTAAGTGGAAGAATTAAAATAGACAATGCCAGGAAAGTTCACAGTATGCGCTCGGCATTTGTTCCCACCTGTAGTTCTCCCCGGCAGACTTGATACAGTCCAGGATCTGTACAATCTCGTAGTTCACCAGGGTGTTGAGCTGCCCGTCGCCCACGCCGTCTCTGTAGATGATGATGCGCTGCGGCAGTTCACCGTTCCCCTTGCACCAGGCGTTTAGTGCCGCTGGAGGGAAAGACAGAAAGAAGACGTCATGGCTGCATTGTGATAATCCGATCAGTAAGGTCCATACAGGTCTCTACATCAGATCTGTGGGATCCGACACATCAGATGATTGCAATACTCCACCTAGTGGACGGGCTCAGGTCTGCAGCTCAGATCACATTCAGCTGCAGTACCAGGACTGGCCACTACACAGTAAACATAGACTTGCTTTCCTGACTCCGCACACGCTTTACAGCCTGCTGCAAAGATCACATTGTTGTTTGCTATTCCAACTTTGCGGAGCTGGAAAATTTACTAAAATTTAAAATTGTCATAAATTAAAACATAAAAAAAAAAAAAAAAAAAAATCACATCTAGGCCTCCTATACAGCTCACACTTCCCCGTGTTTTGGTGACCATCTGTGCAGACAGCACAGTGGACTTTCCCCCGTTACCTTGCAGACAGACTTTCAGGCCATCGACGATCTCCTGTTTCTGATCCTGGACGACACATCGGGAAAACCAGCTGAAATAGAGACGTCACCGGTCACTTAGGGATTATTACTGAACTGTGTCCTGAGTACACGCAGGGTGTCATCCGGTCAAAAAAAAAAAAGAGAATTTTGTTTACGTACCGTAAATTCTTTTTTCTTTAATCATCAATGGGAGACCCAGACAATGGGGTTTAGGGCGCTGCCCTCCGGAGGTCACACTAGGTACTACAAGTTTGTAGACACCGCCTCCTCCGCTTATAAACCCCTACCGCAGGGAACATCCTCAGTTTGGTCCATAAGCTGCGAGGAGAAAATAAACCACACCCGAAACATCGGGAAGAATGCCGTACACAGACGGTTCAACAACCCGGCAAACACTGTCTCAACAGAGAGCAGAACAAATGCAAAACATGCAAAGGAACAACTGGGTGGGTGCTGGGTCTCCCATTGATGATTAAAGAAAAAAGAATTTACGGTACGTAAACAAAATTCTCTTTTTTCTGGTCATCATAATGGGAGACCCAGACAATGGGGATGTCCTAAAGCAATACCCCAGGGCGGGAAGAGTTCCTCAACAAGACGGATAACACATGGTTCCCTTCAAAGGTGGGCAACCGCCGCCTGGAGAACCCGCCTGCCCAGACTTGCATCCGCAGAGGCATGGGCATGCACCATATAGTGCTTAGAGAAAGTGTGCAGGCTGGACCAAGTGGCCGCCTGACACACCTGTAGAGCAGACGCTCGATGTCGCAAGGCCCAAGAGGCACCTACGGCCCTGGTGGAGTGAGCCTTCAATCCCACCGGGAGAGGCAAACCAGAGGACCGGTAAGCCTCTTGAATGGACGCCTTAATCCATCTGGCCAAGGTTGACTTCGAAGCTGCGGACCCCTTACAGCGACCTGTCGTAAGAACAAATAAGGAATCCGAACTCCGGAAGGAGGCGGTCCTGGACACATAAATGCGTACAGCTCTCACGAGATCCAGAGTATGGAGGTCGCGCTCCACCTGATGAACGGGAGCGGGGCAAAATGATGGGAGAACAATCTCCTGGTTCAGGTGAAAAGTTGAAACCACCTTCGGCAAGAACTCTGGCCGTGGGCGCAACACCACCTTGTCTTGGTGGACCACCAGAAAGGGTGACTTGCACGATAGTGCAGCCAATTCTGAGACCCTCCTTAGAGACGTAATCGCCACCAGAAAGGCCACTTTCTGGGACAGACGAGATAGAGAAACATCAATGGCTCAAACGGCGGTTTCTGTAATGCCGCCAGGACCATGTTAAGGTCCCAAGGGTCCAGAGGTCTCTTGTAGGGCGGAACCATCCGCGACACCCCCTGCAGAAATTGACGCACCTTCGGGAGGAGCGCCAATCGCCTGTCAAACAGCACCGAAAGTGCTGATACTTGACATTTCAAAGAGCCAAGGGACAATCCCAACTCCAAACCCGACTGTAAGAAAGCCAACAACGTCGGGATGGACAAGGGCCAAGGAGACCGTCCACCAGAGGCACACCAGGCAAAAAAGATCTTCCACGTCCGGTGGTACATCTTCCTGGAAACAGGCTTCCTAGCCCGATTCATAGTGGCCACCACTGTAGGGGAGAAACCCCTAGATGTCAGGAGCCAGGCCTCAAGAGCCATGCAGTCAATCTGAGGGCCCTGGAATTGAGGTGGAAGAATGGGCCTTGTGCGAGTAAATCTGCGCGTTCTGGAAGAGCCCACCTGTGTCCGCCTGACAGTTGCCACAGGTCCGGATACCAGGACCTCCTGGGCCAATCTGGAGCCACTAGAATGGCTATCCTGCACTCCGACCTGATCTTCCACAGGACCCTGGGAATCAGAGCCAGAGGAGGGAACACATACGGCAGTTGGAAGCTGGACCAACTCAGTATCAGAGCATCCGCCCCCAGGGACTGAGGATCCCACGATCTCGCCAAGTACTGGGGCACCTGATGATTCAGCCTTGAGGCCATCAGATCCACGTCCGGAGTGCCCCATCTGCTGCAGATGTCCCGGAAGACGTCTGGATGCAGGGACCACTCTCCGGCGTCCATCCCCTGCCGGCTCAGGTAGTCGGCCTCCCAGTTCTCGACCCCTGGGATGTGAACTGCGGAGATCAAGCAGTCGTGTTCCTCCACCCACGATAGGATGCGGTGGACTTCGGCGAGGGCCTGAGCGCTTCTGGTCCCTCCCTGATGATTTATGTAGGCGACGGCCGTCGCATTGTCGGACTGTACCCGAATGGGTCGTCCTGCCAGGAATTTCTGAAACGCCAGGAGCGCCAGATAGACCGCCTTGATCTCCAGGACGTTGATCTGCAACGTCGACTCCGCCTGAGTCCAGAGGCCTTGAGCCCTGTGGTGTAAGAACACCGCGCCCCAGCCCTTCAGACTGGCGTCGGTGGTCACCACTAACCAAGAAGGTTTGAGGAAGGATCTTCCCCGTGACAAGTGACGTGGCTGTAGCCACCACTGCAGGGAGTCCCTGGTCGGTTGCGATAGTGCCACCAACCGATTCAGAGAGATCGCTCTCTTGTCCCACCGGCGAAGAATCTCCAGCTGGAGAGGACGGAGACGAAACTGTGCAAATGGCACCGCCTCTATTGCCGCTACCATGCGTCCCACCAGTCTCATCAATTCCCGAAGGGATGAGTGAGGTGACAGGAGAACGTGCTGTACTCCTGAGTGGATCGCCAGCTGCTTGGCCTGAGGTAGAGACACCAGGGCTGAGTCCGTGTGGAAATCCATGCCCAGATATGTCAATGACTGGGTCGGAACCAGGGTCGACTTCTGAGTATTGAGAAGCCACCCGAACTGTTCCAGAGACCTCATGGTCGCTTCCAGGCTCACCCGACAAAGGTCTTCCGATGGCGCCCTGACCAATAGGTCGTCCAGATAGGGTATGACGGCGTGACCCTGCACATGCAGGAGAGCCATCATAGATGCCATCACCTTCGTGAACACCCTTGGTGCAGAGGCCAACCCGAAGGGTAGGGCCACAAATTGGAGATGTTCGTCCCCCACTGCGAATCGTAACCAGCGTTGATGAGCCGGTGCAATGGGCACGTGAAGGTAAGCGTCCCTGATATCGATGGACGCTAGGAAGTCCCCCTGCGACAGAGCCGCGATAACGGAACGTAGGGATTCCATGCGGAACTTCCGCACCAACACGTGACGGTTGAACAATTTTAGGTCTAGGACCGGTCGAAAGGAGCCGTCCTTCTTTGGGACAATAAAGAGGTTGGAGTAAAAACCCCTGAACCTCTCTGCCGTGGGCACTGGGACCACTACTCCGTCTCTGCGGAGTCCCTCCAACACCCGGAGAAAAGCCTGAGTCTTTTCTGGGGATGGAACAGACCGATGGAATCGGGATAATGGTTTTGACGTCAGCTCTATCCTGTAACCTCTCGAGACTACGTCTCGAACCCACTGATCTTGAACGTGAAGTAGCCACTTGTCCTGAAAGCGAGACAAGCGGCCCCCCACCTGTGGGGAGGCAGGATGAAAGAGTGAGTCATGTAGAGGCGGGTTTGGGGGTGGTAGTTGCTGCCCCCGCCGGCTTCTTTGGACGACTCTTGGAGCGCCACTGAGAAGCGGGCTTGCCCCCTCGGTCCGTGCGAACGGACGGTGCTGATGACTGTGAGCCGGACCGAAAGGACCACTGCTTTGGGTTCCTCTTAACGGTATACCGTGGCTTAGGCTTATTCTGCGGTATCTTAGACTCAGCAGAATCCTTGATCAGCTTGTCCAGCTCTGTGCCAAAGAGTCTGTCACCAGAGAACGGAAGATTCTGCAGAATCTTCTTAGATGTGGCATCTGAGTCCCAAAGACGCAGCCACAACAACCTGCGGATCGCTATCGCATTGGCCGAAGCCACAGCTGAGCGAGTGGCAGTTTCCAGAGACGCCGTCCTGGCGTAGTCCGCATAGGCCCTTGCTCTCTCAGTGAGTGCCAGGACCTCCGGACTGGACCTTGCCAGGTCAGTGATACCATCCAAGCAGGTAGTAATCGCTTGTAAGGTCCAGACCGTGGCAAAATTAGGGGCAAATGAAGACCCCACAGCCTCATAGGAAGACTTGGCGAGTTGCTCGACCTGTCTATCAGTAGCATCCTTCAGCGAGGAGCTATCAGAGGCAGAGAAAAGGGAGCGTGCAGCAATCCTGGTCATGGAAGCGTCCACCTTTGGAGACTGCGACCATTCCTGAAGCACCTCCTGGGGGAAGGGGAAGCGATTGTCCTTAGGTTTGCGGACATAGCGCCGCCCAGGATGTAACCTGGGTGCTCTAACCACCCTTCCAAAATTAGTGTGGTCCATGAAGGATCCACTTGGTCTAGCCTCTGGCCGCAGCCATTGATAGACCTCCTTCGGGTGCACGACAACCTCTTCAGGGGGAGTCACGAGACGCAAGGTCTCATTGATGGAGGACACCAGATCCTCCACCCCGTCTGGAGGTTCAGACACAGACACAGACCCGAAGTTTGAACCCCCATCATCTTCCTCACCATCAGAGGAACGCTCCTCCTCAGAGAGAGCCTGGAGCTCGGGTGAATCCTCACGACGAGCCCGCTTAGGGGGTCTCACAGCAGAAGAGGGAGACACCCGGGGGTAACTGGAAGGAGTAGCTGGGTTTTCCAGTCTCCTATGCAGTGCCTCCAGTGACTGCGACATGGAGGACATCTGGGACAGCAGGGATTCATTGATCCTATTCTGCGTTTCCCATGGCCCTTGGATTACCTGAATCTCAGGGTATAGCACCGGAGCTGCTGCTGCCTCAGCTGAGCCAGCCCGGGCTTCTGGGCGTCCGCAGTTATTGCAGGACCCCTCCACCAAAGTTCCCTTGCAGGTAGCACAGGTAATGGTGTTATCCGCCGCCTTAGCAGCATGCTTCTTAACTGAGGACATATCCACAGTAGGGGTTGAGGCCAAGGCCAATAGACAAAACAAACCGGGAATCCCGGTGGCTTACCGACCGCAGTAACGCGGTGGGAGGAAGCGGTGTGCGTGTGTGACCTCCGCGAGTTCCGGTCTCCCTCTGAAGTGCAGACACGTGCTGCCGTAGATCCCAGCCGGGAAGTGAGAGAGAAGATGGCCGCCGCCAGCATAGACGTGGGCGGCGCCGGGAACACGCGGGAAGCACACGCACACGCCCCCCCGGTGACGTCACCGTAAGGGCTGCCTCTCCTCCTCCAAGCAGCCTCTGTAATGGAGGTGCTGGAGCCCGCAGCGCGGGAAAACAGTGCGAAATCATCATGCACACATACCCAGACTGTCATCACATACAAACATGCACAGTCTACGGCCTCAGCCCCTGTGACACACAGGGCGGTCAGCCAGGGTGACCCCAGCACAGGGTACACCGCCAGATCCGCGGACCCGAGGGTAACGCGCGGTCTGAGTGCCAGGACACATAAAGTGCCAGACACTACCCCCAGGCACACAGGAGACACAGAGTGCCTCAGTGCCGGTCCGGTCTGTAAGCACCATTTAGGGAGGCCTCGGACGGGGGTTCAGCCCAGTCCGGAGTGTAAGCACCATTTAGGGAGGCCTCGGACTGGGCTGGCTCCAGTCCGGTCTGTAAGCACCATTTAGGGAGGCCTCGGACGGAGCGGAGCTGTGCAAGGCTCCCATCTCCCACTCTCCAGAGCCCCCCAGAGAGGGATGGAAAGGAGCGCAACAGCGTACCGGGAGAACACAGAGTGTCCAGGCACTAGGCCCTCCGGTACCTCCACCAGCGTGTGCCACAAAGGGTGAGCGGGGAGGCTGTCGCAGGTCCCGACTAGGACCATATTACCTTGTCTTCAGACGCCATCACGTAAGTAGTGAGAGTGCAGTGAAGTGCAAGCAAAGCGTGATCCTCCGAGCACACTAAGTTTAAAACTGAGGATGTTCCCTGCGGTAGGGGTTTATAAGCGGAGGAGGCGGTGTCTACAAACTTGTAGTACCTAGTGTGACCTCCGGAGGGCAGCGCCCTAAACCCCATTGTCTGGGTCTCCCATTATGATGACCAGAAAAATACATTTTATGATTTTTACATTTAGTATTTTACATAATTGTATTTATTTCTATATATTTTTTTGTATTTTATTTTTATATTATTATTACATTTATATTATATTTACATTATTTTTAGTTTTAAGTATTTTTATGTATGTTTATATTCCTATAGATGGCGGCCCGATTCTAAAGAATCGGGTAGTCTAGAATCCATATATAGTTTATTTACTAATAGTTACGGGAGTGCGGTGAAATGAATTGTGTGTATACAGGCGGCTCTGTGGGTAGCACAGTATACGGTGGCTCAGTGGTTAGCAGTGAGTGCGGTGGCTCAGTGGTTAGCAGTGAGTGCGGTGGCTCAGTGGTTAGCACTGTATACGGTGGCTCAGTGGTTAGCACTGTATACGGTGGCTCAGTGGTTAGCACTGTATATGGTGGCTCAGTGGTTAGCAGTGAGTGCGGTGGCTCAGTGGTTAGCAGTGAGTGCGGTGGCTCAGTGGTTAGCAGTGAGTGCGGTGGCTCAGTGGTTAGCAGTGAGTGCGGTGGCTCAGTGGTTAGCAGTGAGTGCGGTGAGATTGGTCAGCGCAGCGGCGTGGCAGAGTGGTCAGCGCAGCGGCGTGGGCAGAGGACAGGGGGCAGAGGCGGCTGGGCAGAGGACAGGGGCAGAGGACAGGGGGCAGAGGACAGGGGGCAGAGGACAGGGGCAGAGGACAGGACGCAGAGGACAGGGGGCAGAGGACGCAGAGGACAGGGGCAGAGGACGCAGAGGACAGGGGGCAGAGGACGCAGAGGACAGGGGGCAGAGGACGCAGAGGACAGGGGGCAGAGGACGCAGAGGACAGGGGGCAGAGGACGCAGAGGACGAAGAGGACAGGGGCAGAGGACGAAGAGGACAGGGGTCAGAGGACGAAGAGGACAGGGGGCAGAGGACGAAGAGGACAGGGGCAGAGGACGAAGAGGACAGGGGGCAGAGGACGCAGAGGACAGGGGGCAGAGGACAGGGGGCAGAGGACAGGGGGCAGAGGACGCAGAGGACAGGGGGCAGAGGACGCAGAGGACAGGGGGCAGAGGACAGGGGGCAGAGGACGCAGAGGACAGGGGGCAGAGGACGCAGAGGACAGGGGGCAGAGGACGCAGAGGACAGGGGGCGGAGGACGCAGAGGACAGGGGGCAGAGGACGCAGAGGACAGGGGGCAGAGGACGCAGAGGACAGGGGGCAGAGGACAGGACGCAGAGGACAGGGGGCAGAGGACGCAGAGGACAGGGGGCAGAGGACGCAGAGGACAGGGGGCAGAGGACATGGGGCAGAGGAGAGGGGGCAGAGGACACAGAGGGGGCAGAGGACGCAGAGGACAGGGGGCAGAGGACAGGGGGCAGAGGACACAGAGGGGGCAGAGTACGCAGAGGACAGGGGGCAGAGGAGAGGGGGCAGAGGACACAGAGGGGGCAGAGGACGCAGAGGGGGCAGAGGACGCAGAGGACAGGGGGCAGAGGACACAGAGGGGGCAGAGGACGCAGAGGACAGGGGGCAGAGGACACAGAGGGGGCAGAGGACAGGGGACAGAGGGGGCAGAGGACAGGGGGCAGAGGACACAGAGGGGGCAGAGGACAGGGGGCAGAGGACACAGAGGAGGCAGAGGACAGGGGCAGAGGACACAGAGGGGGCAGAGGACAGGGGGCAGAGGACACAGAGGGGGCAGAGGACACAGAGGGGGCAGAGGACACAGAGGGGGCAGAGGACACAGAGGGGGCAGGGGGCAAAGGACGCAGAGGACAGGGGGCAGAGGACAGGGGGCAGAATACGCAGAGGACCTGTTAATCCCTTGCAGCCCGGCTCTCACCTCTGCGTCCCCTCCCGGTGCTGCTGCCCCTCATGTCCCCGGTGCTGAGCGCGGTGTCCCCCGGTGTCAGCAGTGCGGAGCTGTGGAGAAGGCGGGCGTGGAGACTGCGCTGTGCAGCATGATCCCGGGTGTCAGCCGCCTCCTGTCAGTGCAGCTACCCCCCCGGCTGCCATGTGCTGCCGCTGCCACCTCCTCACTGCCCGGGCACCCGGGGAATGTGTGCGGAGAGCGGGGAGGAGCCGGCCGCACACACTGGAGGCTCGGCTGTAACCCCTGCACTGCCGGGCGCCTCCTCCTGACAGTGTACTGATGTGTGGAGCAGGGGCTGAGGACATGATACATGAGGGGCGGCTTCTGGGCAGACAGCAATGGCAGAGGGTGGAGGGGAGAGGCTGCAGGGCACACGGAACTTCCGAGGTCGGAACGTTCCTGTGCCGCTGCCTGTAGCAGGGGGCAGCCAGGCTACAGTGCACTGGATGAGCCTGGGCGACGACCATCACGGAAGTAGGCGTGGCCTTTTCCGGATGTGGCCTTCGGGTTTTATATATAAGATAGTATTTTTATTCACTATATTTATATTACTGAATTAGGCTATTTTTGTATATTTTTCATAGTTTTTTGTATTAGTATATCATTTTTAATGTTAATAAAATATTATAAAAATAAAATACAGAAAGAAAAAAAATATTACCAATACTAAAATAATATTTTATATATTAGAATGGTTTAATGCATGCAATTTTTTTTTAGGGCTTGGGTCTCAGCAGTGGCATCCCAAGTGACCAAGATTTGGGGCACAAACCAGCTTATTTGGCGATTGAATATTGGATCAACATCGCCATCAATGTGACACTGATGGTGTTTGATCCTGTGGTGGTCCTGCCGGCCACTGGCTGCCTGGTCTGCCACACGGTCCTGCTGGCCACTGGCTGCCTGTCCTGTCACTATGTCCTGCTGGCAGCAGGCTGCCATGGGCCTACAAGCAACCAGTGTCCAAGCGCAATGACAGCAGAGCCGGCATGCTTTTGAGTGCTGGTCTGGGGGGATCTAGATCATTGGGAAAATTGATTAGAATAAAAGTCTGGGGACTACGATGCAATTACGGATGTATCTGGACAGTGCACTCAAGAGGCAATTGGAATACTAAAAGAGGTGACTGTGGGGGGCACTGCAGTTGGGTGTAGGGGGGACCCCGCACCAAGACTCTCCTATAATACGGAGTGGCAAACCATGGAGGGCGCGCAAACAACTGTTTGGGCAGAGAAAGAGAAAAATAGCCACAGTGGATACATTACCGAGTCATGCCTTTATTCATGCTTGCAACAAAGCCAGCAATAGATTTCTTCCCGGCCTGGGTGTCATGGTAGCAATCAATCCCAATGATCATCGTTTTTTCCAGCTGAAAGACATGGGAAAAAAGTAATTTAAGATTTACTGAGTATAAATCACTCTCTCTGCCACACTGCTCCTCTGGGGTGGAGCCTCTGTCCTCTACACTGCTCCTCTGGGGTGGAGCCTCTATCCTCTACACTGCTCCTCTGGGGTGGAGCCTCTATCCTCTACACTGCTCCTCTGGAGTGGAGCCTCTGTCCTCTACACTGCTCCTCTGGGGTGGAGCCTCTGTCCTCTACACTGCTCCTCTGGGGTGGAGCCTCTGTCCTCTACACTGCTCCTATGGGGGTGGAGTCTCTATGTTCTCTTCATGGGTGAAGTCTTTCTTCACAGGCAGAACTTGCCTGCACCTTTCTTTTTATGGGTAATTCCTCTCCTCACAGGTGGACTCTCCCTACTTCATCTCCTTTTCTGCATACTGGATGAATATTATAGCGGCACCGCACCCTGCTGACTGCACAAGTACATTATTTTATGTGAACCCATTTAGTGATTGAATGTGTTGAGAAGCGGGCAGCAACCTAAAAGCCAGGCACCGGCGGTGGACCCTCCACCTCCCGTATAGGTTTCATACTAACCACCCATATCTAGATGTATAAAGTACACATACTGGGATCTCCACACTCCACAGCTCTCCTCCTAGTTTGCAGTTCATCTGTAAGGCAATCTTTGTAGAGACAGAGAGGATGGTGTTGGGCTTGCTTAAGGTCTTGGCCAGAACGCACTGACTGGGGATGGGGCGGTCCACGCACAGGTACTTCTTAATGGCGTCGTACTTCATCTTATTATTGCTGGATAGGATACAGACGACCTAGAGAGAGAGCGACATTTCAGACAGAACTGGTCTGCCTCTTGCTGGTTACATCTCACACTGTCCCATATCTACCCACCATCTCTGTGCGCTCTGTAATGTGCTTCTGGAAGGCCTGTATATATCCTCCCACCGTATCATCCACTTCAACCCTGAAGAAAAAAAGACATAACAATTCACAACAAATGTCTGGTGTAGTATCTGCAGGATGTGGCTCTTCGGCTGAGCCCTAAGATCTCACATTACGGCCTGGCTCATGCGGATGCGCAGTTGCTGGGTGATCTTGAACAAGTTCTGGAGAAGAGCGTTCGCCGCGTCGTAATTTCTCCGGGTGTAAAAGAGCAGCCAGTTATTCAGATCCCGGGTGCTGATCAGGACGGGGCCCCTTAAGTCTCGGGACCAGTCGGCTAAACGTGGATCATACTGTGCCTGCAAACAAGCGGAAACCCATCGTTACTCATCACACCTCACAACAGGACCTCCTGGGGGGTTGTCACTGGCTCCTCAGCCGCATGAATTAAACTATTTAACGCATCCTAAATGTGACCTGCCGATAGCACAGTTTAAAAATCGTCATTACATGGTAAAAACATAAATTGTGAAAAAAGGTAGCGCAAAACTCCAGTTTTTTTCCCCAGGCCTGGAGTGGCACTTTAAATGTAAGTTCCCTGGTTATGATTGTGTCACAGCCTGATGAGACCTCGGGGGAAGAGGGGGGGTTAGGGTCATCGAAAATCAGGAGATCACAGTGGTTAGTTGATCGCAGATCCTCTTTAGTGCTCCCTGTGCCGGTTATAGTTCACCCATTCTTCAATGTTTTTATTTTATTAAGGCTGCGTTCACACATTGCGTATTTTGTGTGCTTTTTTACGCGCGCTTTTCAAAATACGCAATGTGTTTTGTGTCTGCCAGCAAAGTGAATGGGAAATTCACTTTGCAGTGCAGACACTGCGTAAAAATATGCAGTGCGTTTTCAGGGAAAAAGCGCAGCTGCTTAAAGAATTGAGATGTCAATTCTTTACGCAGCTGCTCCTGCGTTTTCTCCCTGTGATGTCACAGAGGGGAGGAAGAATCCTGCTTCCTCCTCCCCTCTGTGACGTCTGTGACCGCCCATTAAATTAAACAAAAGCAAGTGTATGAAAAATAAAAAAGAATGAGTACTTCACCTGTCCAACGCCTTTTCCCGGTGTCCGGTTCCAAGTGAGATGTCTTCTGCCAGGACCTGTGGTGATGTCAGAGGGGCGTTCCCGACACTGATTGGTTGCTCGGGGTCACGGGAACGCCCCTCTGACGTCACCACAGGTCCTGGCAGAAGACCTCTCACTTGGAACCGGACACCGGGAAAAGGCGTCGGACAGGTGAAGTACTCATTCTTTTTTATTTTTCATACACTTGCTTTTGTTTAATTTAGATTTCGCAGTGTATATTAATACACTGTGAAATCTAATGGGGCTGTCACAGAGGGGAGGAGGAAGCAGGTTTCTGCAGTGTGTGAAAGCCCCTGCGTATTTTGCTGTGTTTTGCGCGGCCGAAAAACGCAGCAAAAAGCGCAGCAAAATACGCAAATGTGTGAACGCAGCCTTAGATTGTCATAATTTATACATATATATACATGGAGATGAGGGGGTGTGAGAAATATTTAGTAGGGAAGGATATCAAGTAACATGCTTTATATTGGAGGAGACTTGCAGATAAATAGATGTGAATACCTGTAAGGGCCACGTCACACACACAGATAATTGTGCAGATATTGTTCGCAGATCTCTGGTTGCAGTGAAATCATGGACACATTGTCCCATTTTGTGGCTGTGTACAAATTTAACAATGAGTCCATGATTTCACTGCAACCAGAGATCTGCGAACAATATATGCACAATTATCTGTGTGTGTCATGTGGCCCTTAGTCGCATAAATAGACTGCAACACAAAGTTTACCTGTATTAATCTCCCATGAGGTGTGAACACGATTTATGATTGACCCACGGAAGCCACATTTGTCTGACTCTTTTCTATGAAGAATCTCCATATGCAATTATCTACTCATAAAAGTCCTGTCCCGTCCATCATCCACTTCAGTCCATGTGTCCTCCTATCACGCGCCAGCAGCAGCCGTATTTAAATACCCTAGTGAATAGGTGTGTAAATATGGCACCCATTGGCAGTACTGGGCCACTATGCGGTACCGCCAACACGAAAATAGACGATGGGGCGTGGGCAGAGAAAGTTAGTTAATTGCGCTGTTTTGTCTATCACTTCCAGATATCCTCCTATCATGTGCATCTGCCATGTTTGCACACACAAGTGATGAGTCTACAAATATGGCATCTACTGGCACATTGCGCAGTACTGCCGCCACCTGAAACTGCAGATGCCTTACCCTGCTTAAGTGCACAAGTGTTTACCCGCAGGCGAGCATGCGCACTGGAGGCCGTCATGTTCGGAATATCTGGGTATACAAAAATGGCGGCAGCGTTACCCAATGTGCAAATGCACACTTACGTGCGCCGTTACTATCTTTCGACACCACAAGAGGACAGACGAGTGCACAGGGGAAAGAGAAAGGTTCCTATAGAGCTGCAATTTTCTCTGCATTTTTGAGAGGCATTAGAAGTATAATACCATCTTAACCTTCTCCCGACCCTTGACGTAATACAACGCATTGGGTCGGGTTCCGGTTCGAGGCTCACATCAAACACCCGACATCTCAGCTGATCTCATCAGCTGAGATGTCGGTCTTACAGCATCAATCGGATCCCGATGCTGTTAACCCTTTGAATCCTGCTGGCATTCACAGAGGGATTCAAAACCGTTACGGCGGGGATTGCACTGTTCCCCGCCTACATTGGAGATCACGCGATAAGATTGCAGGATCTCTGATGCTCATGTGATAGCCCCGGGTCCTGGTGTGAGCCTGGAAGCTATCATGGACCTCTTCATATCACTGATTGGCAAGTACTGCCAACCACTGAAAGTGAAAGCAAGTGCCATATCCCGATGTGCTGCAGCTCATCGGGACATTGCACAAGCGATCGGACCCTGCAGCAGTGTGGCGCCCTGTGGGGCACTGTTAAATAAAGAATGAATTGCAAAAAGGGGATTTTTTTGGGTACTCACCGTAAAATCATATTCTTGAAGCTACAATTGGGGGACACAGGAAGACCTTGGTGTACGCTTACTGCCATCAGTAGGCTGACACTATGCAAAAAACAGAAAGGCAACTCCTCCCCAGCAGTATAGACCCACCAACTGGCACAAATACAATTCAGTGAGAATAGCAATATGAGCAACCATAAACCCACCAACCTGCTTAACTATAAACAGAGGGAGGGATCTGTGTCCCCCAATTGAAGCTTCATGGAAAAGATTTTACGGTGAGTACCAAAAATCCCTTTTCTTAATAGCTTCATTGGGGGACACAGGAAGACCTTGGGACATACAATAGCAGTCCCGTCGGGTGGGTATAAGAACAGAAGACTTCATCGGGAGAACTCAGACCACAGCGACCTGGAGAATCTTGTGCCCCAGAACAGCATCTGCAGATGCACGAGTATGAACTTTGTAAAATTTAACAAAACATGTGAATAGACGACCAGATAGCCGCTTTGCAAAGCTGGGCTGAGCTGCCGAAGCCTGATGTCTAACAGCCCAGGAGACTCCCACTGCTCTAGTGGAGTGAGCTCTTATTCTGGATGGACAGGAAACCTGCCTAATGCAGTATGCCTCTGAGATAGAAGAGCGAATCCACCGGGCAATCGTAGCCTTGGAGGCTGCCAAACCCTTGCGAGGACCATGTGGGACCACAAAGAGAGAGTCTGTTCGTCTAAAGGAAGCTGTACGCGATAGGTAGATATGAAGGGACCTTACTAGGTCCAGGTTGTGTAACCTCTTTTTGCGAGGATGAGAAGGAGCTGGGCAAAGAGAGGGTAGTACGGTCTCCTCGTTGATGTGGAAAGACGAGACTTTGGTAGGAACTTTTCCATGGGACAAAGGACTACCTTGTCCTGATGGAAGATCAAGTAAGGAGAATAGCATGAGTTCAGAAACCCTCCGAATGGAGGCGACCTTCCAAGCTAAGAGGGGGAAACTGACCTCCTGTAGGGGTTCAAAGGGTGGGTCCTGGAGTACATCTAGAGTCAAATTCAGATCTCAGGGATCGAGTGGGATGGGGGGGGGGGGGGGAGGGGGGGGGCCAAAAAAGAGAATTTTGCTTACGTACCGTAAATTCTTTTTTCTTTAATCATCAATGGGAGACCCAGACAATGGGTTTAGGGCACTGCCCTCCGGAGGTCACACTAAGTACTACAAGTTTGTAGACACCGCCCCCTCCGCTTATAAACCCCTACCGCAGGGAACATCCTCAGTTTGGTCCATAAGCTGCGAGGAGACAAAGAAACCACACCCGAAACATCGGGAAAGAAACCGTGCACAGACGGTCCAACAACCCGGAAGAAACTGTCCCAACAGGGAACAGATCAAATGCAAAACATGCAACGGAACAACTGGGTGGGTGCTGGGTCTCCCATTGATGATTAAAGAAAAAAGAATTTACGGTACGTAAACAAAATTCTCTTTTTTCTGGTCATCATAATGGGAGACCCAGACAATGGGGATGTCCTAAAGCAATACCCCAGGGCGGGAAGAGTTCCTCAAAGACGGATAACACATGGTCCCCCTCAAAGGTGGGCAACCGCCGCCTGGAGGACCCGCCTGCCCAAACTTGCATCCGCAGAGGCATGGGCATGCACCATATAGTGCTTAGAGAAAGTGTGCAGGCTGGACCAGGTGGCTGCCTGACACACTTGTAGAGCAGAAGCTCGATGTCGCAAAGCCCAGGATGCACCGACAGCTCTGGTAGAGTGAGCTTTCAATCCCACCGGGAGAGGCAAACCGGAAGACCGGTAGGCCTCCTCAATGGGAGCCTTGATCCATCTGGCCAAGGTTGACTTTGATGCCGCGGACCCCTTACAGCGACCTGTCGTCAGGACAAATAAGGAATCCGAATTCCGGAAAGAGGCAGTTCTGGACACATAAATGCGTACAGCCCTCACGAGATCCAGAGTATGGAGATCGCGCTCGACCTGATGAACGGGAGCGGGGCAAAATGATGGGAGAACAATCTCCTGGTTCAGGTGAAAAGTGGAAACCACCTTTGGCAAGAATTCTGGCCGCGGGCGTAACACCACCTTGTCTTGGTGAACCACCAGAAAGGGCGACCTGCACGATAGTGCCGCCAATTCTGAGACCCTTCTCAGAGATGTAATCGCCACCAGAAAGACCCCCTTCTGGGACAGACGAGACAGAGAAATGTCTCTCAGCGGCTCAAACGGCGGTTTCTGCAGTGCCGCCAGGACCATGTTAAGGTCCCAAGGGTCCAGTGGTCGCCTGTAGGGCGGGACCACCCGAGAGACTCCCTGGAGAAACTGACGGACCTTGGGAAGGAGCGCCAAGCGCTTGTCAAACAGCACTGAAAGAGCTGATACTTGACCCTTCAAAGAGCCTAGGGATAATCCCAACTCCAAACCCGACTGTAGGAAAGCCAACAATGTCGGAATGGACAAGGGCCATGGGGAGCGACCACCCGAGGCACACCAGGTGAAGAAAATCTTCCACGTTCTGTGGTACATCTTCCTGGAAACAGGCTTCCTAGCCCGAGTCATGGTGGCAACAACCGTAGGAGAGAAGCCCCTGGACGTCAGCAGCCAGGCCTCAAGAGCCATGCAGTCAATCTGAGGGCCCTGGAATTGAGATGGAAGAATGGGCCTTGTGCGAGCAGATCTGCACGTTCTGGAAGAGCCCACCGGAGTCCGCCTGACAGTCGCCACAGGTCCGGATACCAGGACCTCCTGGGCCAATCTGGAGCCACTAGAATGGCTACCCTGCACTCCGACCTGATCTTCCACAGAACCCTGGGAATCAGAGCTAGAGGCGGGAACACATACGGAAGATGGAATCTGGACCAACTCAGGATCAGGGCATCTGCCCCCAGAGACTGAGGATCCCATGATCTCGCCATGTATTGCGGCACCTGATGATTCAGCCGCGAGGCCATCAGATCCACGTCCGGAGTGCCCCATCTGCTGCAGATGTCCTGGAAGACGTCTGGATGAAGAGACCACTCTCCGGCGTCCATCCCCTGCCGGCTCAGGTAGTCGGCCTCCCAGTTCTCGACCCCTGGGATGTGAACTGCGGAGATCAGGCAGTCGTTGTCCTCCACCCAAGATAGAATGCGGTGGACTTCGGCGAGGGCCTGAGCACTTCTGGTCCCTCCCTGATGATTTATATAGGCGACGGCCGTCGCATTGTCGGACTGAACCCGAATGGGCTGTCCTGACAGGAACTTCTGAAACGCTAGGAGCGCCAGATAGACCGCCTTGATCTCCAGCACGTTGATCTGCAACGCCGACTCCGACGGAGTCCAGAGGCCTTGAGCCCTGTGGTGTAAGAACACCGCACCCCAGCCCGTCAGACTGGCGTCGGTGGTCACCACTAACCATGCCGGTTTGAGGAAGGACCGGCCCCGTGACAAATGACGTGGCTGGAGCCACCACTGCAGGGAATCCCTGGTCGGTTGTGAAAGTGTCACCAGCCGATTCAGAGAGATCGTCCTCTTGTCCCATCTGCGAAGAATCTCCAGCTGGAGAGGACGGAGGCGAAACTGCGCAAAAGGTACTGCCTCTATTGCAGCTACCATGCGCCCCACCAGCTTCATCAAGATCCGTAGGGATGATTGTGGTGACAGGAGGATTGCTTGCACTCCTGATTGGATCGCCATCTGTTTGACTCGTGGCAGAGACACTAGGGCCGAGTCCGTGTGGAAGTCCATGCCCAGATATGTCAGTGACTGGGTCGGAACCAGGGTCGACTTCTGGATATTGATAAGCCACCCGAACTGTTCCAGAGACTTCATGGTTACCTCCAGGCTTTGCCGACAAAGGTGTTCTGATGGAGCCCTGACCAGCAGGTCGTCCAGATAGGGTATTACGGCGTGCCCCTGCACGTGCAGGAGAGCCATCACTTTTGTGAACACCCGCGGTGCCGAGGCCAACCCGAACGGCAGCGCCACAAATTGGAAGTGTTCGTCCCCCACTGCAAATCTCAACCAGCGCTGATGAGCCGGTGCAATGGGCACGTGAAGGTAAGCGTCTCGAATATCTATGGACGCTAGGAAGTCCCCCTGTGACACAGCTGCGATCACGGATCGCAGTGATTCCATACGGAACTTCCGAACCAACACGTGACGGTTGAACAACTTTAGGTCCAGAACCGGGCGGAAGGATCCGTCCTTCTTTGGGACAATGAAGAGGTTCGAGTAAAAACCCCGAAACCTCTCCCCGGAAGGCACCGGGACCACCACTCCGTCCCTGCGGAGACCCTCCAACACCAGGTGAAAGGCCTGAGCCTTTTTTGGGGATGGGCCCGACCGATGAAATCGGGGTATCGGCTTTGACGTCAGCTCTATCCTGTAACCTCGCGAGACCACGTCTCGAACCCACTGATCTTGAACGTGAAGTAGCCACCTGTCCTGAAAACGAGACAGGCGACCCCCCACCTGTGGGGAGGCAGGAAGGGAGAGCGAGTCATGTAGAGGCGGGTTTGGGGGCAGCAGCCGCTGCCCCCGCCGGCTTCTTTGGACGACTCTTAGAGCGCCACTGAGAAGCGGGCTTGCCCCCTCGGTCCGTGCGAGCGGACGGTGCTGATGACTGTGAGCTGGAACGAAAGGACCACTGCTTTGGGTTCCTCTTAACGGAATACCGTGGCTTAGGCTTATTCTGCGGGATCTTAGACTCAGCAGAATCCTTTATCAGCTTGTCCAGTTCGGTACCAAAAAGCCTGTCACCAGAGAAAGGAAGATTCTGCAAAATCTTCTTAGATGTGGCATCTGAGTCCCAAAGACGCAGCCACAACAACCTGCGAATCGCAATAGCGTTGGCCGAAGCCACAGCTGAGCGAGTGGCAGTTTCCAAAGTCGCCGTCCTGGCGTAGTCCGCATAGGCCCTTGCCCTTTCGGTAAGCGCCAGGACCTCTGGACTGGACCTTGCCAGGTCAGTGATACCATCCAAGCAGGTAGTAATCGCTTGTAAGGTCCAGACTGTGGCAAAATTAGGGGCAAATGAAGACCCCACAGCCTCATAGGAAGACTTGGCGAGTTGCTCGACCTGTCTATCAGTCGCATCCTTCAGCGAGAGCTATCAGAGGCAGAGAAAAGGGAGCGTGCAGCAATCCTGGTCATGGAAGCGTCCACCTTCGGGGACTGCGACCACTCCTGTAGCACCTCCTGGGGGAAGGGGAAGCGATTGTCCTTAGGTTTGCGGACATAACGCCGCCCAGGATGTAACCTGGGAGCTCTAACCACCCTTCCAAA
This sequence comes from Allobates femoralis, assembly GCA_033576535.1. Classification (NCBI taxonomy): domain Eukaryota; kingdom Metazoa; phylum Chordata; class Amphibia; order Anura; family Aromobatidae; genus Allobates; species Allobates femoralis. Next base: position 735,538,633 of record JARQOC010000002.1, read on the forward strand.
GTTAGTGTGGTCCATGAAGGAGCCACTTGGTCTAGCCTCCGGCCGCAGCCATTGATAGACCTCCTTCGGGTGTACAGTCACCTCCTCAGGGGGTGTCACGAGACGTAAGGTCTCGTTAATAGAGGACACCAAATCCTCCACCCCGTCTGGTGGTTCAGACACAGACACAGGCCCGAGAGTCGAACCCCCATCATCTTCCTCACCATCAGAGGACCGCTCCTCCTCAGAGAGAGCCTGGAGCTCGGGTGAATCCTCACGACGAGCCCGCTTAAGGGGTCTCACAGCAGAAGAGGGAGACACCCGGGGGTAACTGGAAGGAGTAGCTGGGCTTTCTAGCCTCCTATTGAGTGCCTCCAGGGACTGCGACATGGAGGACAGCTGGGACAACAGAGATTCATTGATCTTATTTTGAGTTTCCCATGGCCCTGGGATCACCTGAACCTCAGGGTACAGCACCGGAGCTGCTGTCTCAGCAGTGTCAGTCCGGGCCTCTGGGCGTCCGCAGTTATTGCAGGACCCCTCCACCAGAGTCCCATTGCATGTAGCACAGGTAATGGTGGCATCTGCCGCCTTAGCAGCACGCTTCCCAACTGAGGACATCGCCACAGCAGGGGAAAATAAGCCAAATTGTGCAGACAAAACCGGGAATCCCGGTGGCTTACCGACCGCAGCGAAGCGGTAGGAGGAAGCGGTGTGTGTGTGTGACCTCCGCGAGAGTTTCCGGTCTCCTCTGGAGTGCAGACGCACGCTGCATACAGATCCCAGCCGGGAGTGAGGGTAAAGATGGCCGCCGACAGTGAAACCGTGGGCGGCGCCGAAAACACGCGGGAAGCACACACACACGCCCATCGATGACGTCACCGCACGGGCTGCTTCCTATCCTCCAAGCAGCCTCAGTATTAAGGCGCCAGAGCCCGCAGCGCGGGAAATAGTGTGGAGTACAACACACAGACTGCATGCACCAATACACATCTGCAGCCTACAGCCTCAGCCCCTGCGACACACAGGGCGGTCAGCCAGGGTGACCCCAGCACGGGGTACACCTCCAGATCCGCGGACTCGAGAGTAACGCGCGGTCTGAGTGTCAGGACACATAAAGTGACAGACACTACCCCCAGGCACACAGGAGACACAGAGTGCCTCAGTGCCGGTCCGGTCTGTAAGCACCATTTAGGGAGGCCTCGGACGGGGGTTCAGCACCAGTCCGGAGTGTAAGCACCATTTAGGGAGGCCTCGGACTGGGCTGGCTCCAGTCCGGTCTGTAAGCACCATTTAGGGAGGCCTCGGACGGAGCGGAGCTGTGCAAGGCTCCCATCTCCCACTCTCCAGAGCCCCCCAGAGAGGGATGGAAAGGAGCGCAACAGCGTACCGGGAGAACACAAGGTGTCCAGGCTCTAGGCCCTCCGGTACCTCCACCAGCGTGTTCCACAAGGGTGAGCGGGGAGGCTGTCGCAGGTCCCGACCGGAACCATTTTACCTTGTCTTCAGACGCCATCACGTAAGTTGTGAGAATGCAGTGAAGTGCAAGCAAAGCGTGATCCTCCGAGCACACTAAGTTTAAAACTGAGGATGTTCCCTGCGGTAGGGGTTTATAAGCGGAGGGGGCGGTGTCTACAAACTTGTAGTACCTAGTGTGACCTCCGGAGGGCAGTGCCCTAAACCCATTGTCTGGGTCTCCCATTATGATGACCAGAAAAGGCGGAATGACGTTAGCGACCCCTTGGAGGAATGTCTTGACCTGTGGCTGCGAAGCCAGCTGCCTTTGCAAAAGAACCGAAAGGGTGGATACTTGGCTCTTCAGGGAGCTGAGGGATAATCCTGTGTCCAGACCAGACTGGAGAAAGGACAGGAGAGAAGGGATAGAAGTCATTAGGGAACGATTGTGCTCTTCATACCAGCGGAAGAAAGCCTTCCACATGCAGTGATACGCTTGTGATGAGGGAGGTTTCCTGGCTTTTAACATGGTCAGGACGATCTCAGTACCGCGGCTTCAACAGCCATGCCGTTAAATTGAGCGACTGAGAATTCGGGTGTCGAAAAGGGCCCCAAGTCAAGAGATCTGGGAATTTGGGGAGCGGCCATGGAGAGTTTGCTAGAAGGTTGATGACCTCTACGTACCAGAAGCGTCTGGGCCAATCCAGAGCTACGAGGATTATGGTTTACCCTTTCCGCTCAGATTTTCTTGAGAATTCTGGGAATGAGAGGGATGGGAGGGTGGAGAGATAAGGAAGAGAGAACTGGGTCCATGGAATCGGCGAGAGCGACCACGTCGAGGGCCAGGGAGTCTCTGGACCTGGCTACAAAGGGACGGAGCTTGTAATTGTCACTGGAGGCCATTAGGTCTACGACTGGAAATCCCCATCTAAGGCAAATCGGATGGAATACCGCCGGGTTGAGGGACCACTCTCCCTGGTCTAACCCCCCTCGACTGAGATATTCGGCTGCCCAGTTGTCTACTCCGGGAATGTGGATTGCTGATATTGACGGAAGCTTGGTCCATTGAAGGATTTGGGCCACTTCCGACATGGCTGAGCGACTTCCTCCCTGGCGATTTATGTACGCCATCGCGTTGTCCGTCCAAATTTGGACATGGCGGCCCGCTAGGACGTCTTGCTAATAAGAATGGCTTCTAGGACGTTATGGGCAGAGAGGATTCTTGAGGGTTCCATCTGCCCTGGGCTATGCGGCCATGGAAGGTCGCGCCACAGCCCGAGAAGCTGGTGTCGGTGGAGATGATCGGCCACCTGACTGGGAGGAACGATCTGCCTTGAGAGAGGAGATTCAACCCACCAGAGGAGCGACTGTCTCGCTGACCTGGAGAGGTGGACTGTGAGGTCGAGACTGCTGAGAGAGCGATCCCATCTCGCTAGAAGGAAGTACTGGAGAGGCCGGGTGTGGAATTGAGTGAAAGGAATGGCCTCGATTGAGGCCACCATTCTGCCCAGCACCCTCATGGACAAGTGGAGTGAGGGTTGTCTGAGAAGGTGAATCCCAGACAGCAGGGCAGCATGTTTATCTGGGGGGGGGGCAGAAAGATACGGGACTGGGCTGCGTCGAAGATCATGTCCAGAAAGGTGATCCACTGGGTCAGGAGAAGACACGACTTCTTGGCATTGATGATCCAACCTAAGCAACGAAGGGAGTCCAGAGATCTGAAGACTTTCGAGGCACTCCACCTGTGAGGGGGCCTTTATCAGGTTGTCATCCAAGTAGGGTATTGCTAAAATTCCCTTGGACCGAAGAATGGCTACTACTGATGCCATGATTTTTGTAAAGACCCAGGGGGTCGTGGCTAGGCCAAATGGTAGGGCGGTGAACTGATAATGTTGGGAACCCACGGCGAAGCGTAGGAAGTGTTGGTGAGAAGCGAGGATGAGGACGTGGAGATAGACGTCCTGGATGTCTAAGGAAGCCAGGAATTCTCCTGGCTCCATAGATACAATTACTGAACGAAGGGACTACATTCTGAAATGTCTCAACTGGAGCTTTGTGTTGAGAAGTTTTAGGTCCAAAATGGGACGTACAGAGCCTCCCTTTTTTGGGACCACAAAGAGATTGAAGTAAAAACCAGAAAAGTGTTGGTGTTTCGAGACGGGAATGATAAGGCCTGCTTCCAGGAGGGAAGAGATGGATTGGTGGAAAGCGGGTACGAGGTCTGGGTCTTTCGGTGGCCAAGATAGGAAAAAACGGTCCTGGGGAAAAGAATAAAATTCGATCTTGTACCCTACTGAGACGAAGTCTCGGACCCAAGCATCGTAGATTACGGAAAGCCAGAACGCGACCCCCGAGGTTGGTGGTGGTGTCATGAGCGGTTTGAACGAGAACCAGAGAGCCGCTGGTGGGTGTTGTGAGGGCGCCAGGAGGGAGCGGGTTTGTAGGAAGGCCTCTTCCTATCCTGACGAGCAGGGGAGTGGTCTCGCCGTTTGGGGGGTCTGGAAGCTGTGGACCGAAAGGAGCGAAATTGAAAATTGCGCTTCTCTTGGAATTGACTGTTTGTGTTTTGCTTGTGGAAGGTAAGTACTTTTCCCGCCAGTGGCATCTGATATGATCTTATCAAGCTTATCGCCAAACAGGAGGGAGCCTTGGAATGAAAGATTGGCGAGTGATTTTTAGAAGCTGCGTCCACGTTCCAGGGCTTCAACCATAGGACCCTGGGAATGGAGATCATGTTGCCGGAAGCCTGCGCTACGCAGGAGGCGGAGTCAGTGTATTGTCCCGTTTGGGATATCTGGTCTGCCAGTTCCGAAGAAGGTGCTTGGGCTAGAATGCCCCTTCGGAGGTTCTTAGCCCAAGAGGATACGGCTAAGGACACTCAGGTGACTGCAAAAGAACAGCAAAGGGAAGCACCAGAGGCTTCGAAGGCGGATTTCGCCATGGCCTCTACGTGTCTGTCTGGGCCTTCCTTAAGGGATGTGCCATCTGCTAGGGGTAGGATGGTGTTGGCAGAAAGGAGCGAATTGGGGGATCCACTGCTGGTGAGATGGTTCATTTTTGGCGAACTTCTTGGGACAAAGGATAAAGGGCCTCCAGGCGCTTTCTGGATTGAAAGCGATTCTCTGGGTGCTGCCATTCCTTGGCAAAGATGTCGTCAAAATCTTCTAGACAAGAGAAGACTCTGGGTGTTGGCTTAGAGCCCTTGACGAACACCTTACAAATAGGCAGTTTGTCATCAGGGTTGACCTTAAGGGTCTCGTTTACTGTTAGGATTATGCTGTCGACCATATCCCTGATTCTAGAAATTTGATCAGAATCTAAGTCCTGCTCAGAGTCCGAGGAAGACTTGGAATCTGCTGGAGCCGAACCTGTGGGGGAAACGGATCTCGAGTAGAAATCTCTGGGGGAGGGGGACAAGGAGGATAGGCAAACCCGCTTCCTCTGCGAGCAGTCTGAGTCTAAGGG